>JAWNPA010000052.1:5332500-6532500 GCA_035045345.1 Drosophila hamatofila | reverse complement strand
TTACTCAAGAAAATGTCAATGTAAATACGATTCGTGGAAAATCAACCAGCGACGTCAGCAGCGACGTCGACTGCAAAGCAAGCGGCGCTTACTCATCCATGCTGATAGCTGAGCAGTCGCTGCAGTTGCTGCAAGCTAATCGTCGTCATATCCAACATATGTATGTTAGCTGTACGACTGACTGTTCGACTGTTTGTCTTGCTAGTCAGCTGTCCGACTGCCCGACCGCCCACTGACCGCACCCCCTGCTGCTCGCTCGCTCGCTTATCCATTGTGCGTTAGTTATACTATAACTTGCTTTGTTTTGTTTGTATTTTTGCAGCGCTGGCGTCGTCGCTGGTTCACGCTGAAACAGGGCGAGATACCGGAGCAGTTTTGCCTCGAATACTATACGGATCAGCAGTGCCGCAAGCTGAAGGGTGTTATCGATTTGGATCAATGTGAGCAAGTTGACTGCGGCCTGCGCTTGGAGAATCGCAAGCAAAAGTTTCAGTATATGTTCGACATTAAGACGCCGAAGCGCACATATTACTTGGCTGCCGAGACTGAGGCGAGCATGCGCGACTGGGTGAACTGCATCTGTCAGGTGTGCCATCTGCATGACACAAAGCAATCCAATGATTTGCCACTGGGCGCCACAGCAATATCGACGGCAGCAGCAGCAGCCGCCGCTGCAGCAGCTGGTGAGTGTTAATTGAAAGCTAATAACTGGCCTACAGTCCACTTTCACCTGTCCAATTGCTTCCTTTCACTGCAGACGGGAATCGCAGCGCGCAGCAGCATACCAGTTCGAGCGGTGCCTTGAGCAACTCCACACAAAACACAACAACCACTTCGTTGCACTCCTCGGCTGGCGCCACCACGGCCAATTCGCTGCTGCGCCGGCCCGCGGTCATTGATCAGCAGCCGCAGAGCTCGAACAACAACTCCGACTCGGTCTATGTGAATACGGACTACAACAATCGCGAAACGTTGCTCTGCGACGCACACTTTGATCAGCAGCAGTTGCTCTCTGCGGCACAGCAACAGCCACCTCCATCGCCCGCCACAGCGCTCTATTTGAATCAGAGTGCATTGATCCAGGCGCAGGCTCAAGCGCAAGAACAGCACCAACAACAACAACAGCAGCAACAGGCACAGGCACAGGCTGCAGCACGTCTCGCCATCAACTCGAACGGCGTGGTGCGTAAGCTGCCCGAGCATCTGGTCTTAAATCAACAGACATTGGCCGAGGCCATATCCCAGCAGCATGGCAGCAGCGTTCAGGCATCGCCAGCGCTGAGCACCGCCTCGGGGCCGTATATACCCATTAGTGAATGTTTTACGGGCAGTCCGAAATTTTTATTAGATAGCCATGCTAATGCGGCGGCTGCACTCAACAATTTGGATCCCAAATTTTATGATACACCGCGCAGTCACAACAACATTGGCCTCAACTTAACCAACGATCAATCCTATTCACCCAAAATTACCAACTGCAGTCTGGTGAGCTCATAGAGAATTGATAAATAGTTGCCTAATTGCTAATGTAAATGGTATTATTGATTGCAGCAACAACTGGCAAATGCTAGTGGGAAGCAGCGCAGTCAACGCTCTGACTCGGACTCCGAGAGCGTATTTACTGACGACGATGAATGGGCGCATCCGTTGCCATTACGTGAAAATGTTGGTAAGTAAATAAAAGATAGATACATATATATATAAAGATATACATATATATAGCTATATTGTATAGTTAAATTTAAATTAATAAATTGTTCTCTTGCAGATCGCAGCACACGCCCTTCGGATAGCTCTATCGAGAACGAATCCTTTGTGTTAACTTACTCGCAGCGCTTCTCGAAAATGCCAGAAGATGGAGCTGCCTTGGCTCCGACGGCCGCTGCCAGGCATGCCAAGCAGCTGGCTGCCATCCCGGCCACAGCAGCTGATGGCGCTGGCGAGCATCATACGCTGGAGCGGCTAGCCAAGGTGCTGAAGAACAAAAATAATCTTATACTGGACTTTAAGGATAACGAAAAGTAACATGAACTCTCTGACAAACTCGATCAATTTTTAATACTTTTAATGTCTAGATTACAGCGCGATTTGCCGCAGCTGTCGGACACGGAGAACACATCGCCCGCGATTGTGGCCGCACAGGCCAGACACGCGAATTCCTCGTTGATCGAAGAGAGCTATGACATTCCACGCTCCCATCAGTTGCCCTATTGCAATGTGGGTCAACTGTTGGGCGAACGACCGGTAACCAGTCCCCACAATAGCAATCCCATTGCTGCCTCCACGCCCAACCTGATGGCCGATACAGGCATGACTGCATTGGCTAACCAGGCGCTGCCCTCGGCAGCGACAACGACAACAGCGACGGCAACAACAACGGCGGTTAATTCGCCAACCAGTGCACGCACGCTGCCTCGCCAGCATTGTTATACGAATGCCGCGCCCACTCGCATGGAGGGCAATGTGTTTCGTTATGATTTCATCGAACAAGCCGATTGCCCGCCTGTTAATCGCAAGCTAAAGCCTAAGGTATCCAATGCGCCGCTGGAGGCAACGCACAAGAGCAGCGTGGAGGATAAGCCGCCCGAGGAATTCCCAGCCAAGCCGCCAGTGGGCGCCATGGAGCAGCTGAGCAGCAAACTGGGCGCCACCAAGCTGCAGTCCAGCGCGCCGCCCAGTGTGGATCGCAAATGCAAACCAAACGCTTTTAAGGTATGAGCTACTAAAGCTACTAAAACTACTCTATGCTGATTGTGTTTTGTAATCTCTTGCAGTTGGGCTCCTCGGCTACCATGTCGCCATCAACGCGTCGCTCGTCGGGCGCCCCGTTATCGATGGTGCTGCCGCATGAAACGGATGTTCATTCGCCGGCGGCTATTGCCTATTTCCATGAGACGCGTACCCTGCCGCGCCAGCAGCATCGCCAGCATCCCAATAGCCCAGGCAGCCAATCCGTGCAGCATCAACGCACAGCCTCCGCAGCAGCAGCAATGACCTCAACATCAGCCGCAGCAGCTGCAGCTGCTCAAACGGCAGCGGCCTTCAAGCAAATCCAGCAACACCAACAACAACAGCAGCAGCTGCAGCATCCAGAGCACAAGCTACAGTACTTTGATCTGGATGTTACCAACAAGCCGCCATTGCTCAATCGTCAGAGCATGAGCGTCGGCAATCTGTATTCCCAGGGTAAAGCTGCTCTGAGTCAGCCGGCGCGCCTAGGCGCAACTGATGCGGCTGCAGTGCGGGCGCCGGTGCAAAGCAGCGTTGTCTACAACTTTGTGGACTTTGTCAAGACGGAGGCGTTCAAGCGCATACGCGAGGAGCGCAACAAGGAGAGCAATGACAACAATAACAAATGAGCTGTGCATGACTCAATCAATGTGCAATGGCGTCATGCGAAACTCTGCTGTAGTGCCTGCAAAAGCTGTCTGAACAGTGCAAATTTTAAGTGGCTTTCATATTCACACTCACCCACACACACACACACACACACATCTATATCCATATCCATATACATATACATATTGATTACATATAGCCAAATAAGTTAGTTATCGTAAGTTGTATTGTGCCCTTAGCACCGCTTCGTGTGCTTTTTAAAATGCTGCTGTGCATCGGTCTTAAAAGACGGTTTTTATATCATTTCAATGTGCTTCCAATTTCCAAATCAATGCAATGTTTTAACCCCTTTTAAGTGCTATTTTATATATGTATACACACTCACACACATACACAGATACATAAACTATTTATACACACCACGAATTTTTTATGGTAACAATTTATATACAATTTATACTATGTGTAAGTGTAACTCGTGTGCGACACAAGCTGTTGCTTGATATTGTGCTTTAATAAAAACAACATTTATAGAATTATATTATATAGAATTTTATTCATTTACCCCCATTTCTTGGGGCTGCAATGCAACCCCAAACAAACTCAAAAACTTTGCAAGTTTTATTTGAAATGTTGCTAGAGCAACAGTCGAATTTGTGTAGCAACCATTTGGAAGTGTTTTGAAACTAGGCAACGATGAATTTAGTTACATATATAGCTTTTTTAATTACTAGCTAGCATTACAAAAATATTTTCAGTACAGTACAGATTTCGACAGATATCATATATATCTAAATATATATATTGTTAAGCGCAAAAACGTGGCAATTTCTTAAAGACTATAATCATGTCGCTGGTCTACATAACACATCACAATGAGAATATTATGGATATGGAGCGCGCTCCGGAGAAGCCGCCTGAAGGGCAACCAGTAGTCCATGGTAAGTAGAGAGCAATGTGAGCTGTATTGTTGGGATATGCAGTGTAAGACTCCGCTTGCCCCACTCCTCTCTAGAAACATCCGCTAAGGCAGCTGTATCGTCCAAGGAGCGGCGCGATCGTCTGAGTATGGAGCACAAGAAGCATGCCGTTGTGATGCTCAAGGGCGGCGTCCGATTGCTCACCGATGCCAAGAAATCACATCATCGCACCATGGGCTGTGCCAATGTGCCGCTCGATCCGCCGTGCGCCTTCTTGCGCAAGAATCAGGGCATCAAATGGCGTCGCGAGAATCTACATGTCTGTCCCAAAGGTGGCAACATGCCACCGCTGCCGCCAATGGGCAAGAAGATTAAGAAGCCGGACATGGTGCCCAATTTTGTGAAGCGTAATATGGCTTGTGCCGCCAACACCGTGCGCTGTCCGCCACCGCCGCGCTATGTGGACACTCCGATCGGCACTCGCCAGAATCTATTGAATTCGGGCATGGTGCCGCAGTATGTATGCCGCAAGGACTTTGGCAAGGTGCCCGTTTACATCCAGAAGACCAAGGAGATGCTCAAGGATGCACATGCCGTCTGCTGCAAGGAACGGGCACGTCTCATGGAACTTTGCGGCGGCATCAAGCCAACGGAATCATTGGCCAACGTGACTCAGCCAGTACGCACTGACGGTGGACCACCTGAGATGCCCGGCATGCGCATCATGGATCAGGAGGAGCGCAATGAAATACTTGTGGGTCTGCGCGCCCATCTGAATGAGATGACCAAGACTTATCAATCGATGCCCTTGCTGATCGACAGCGAGAACAAGCGTCAGCGCAAGGGCAAGCTGGAATGTGACTTGCGCCAGCTCGAGCAGGATATGCTGCTGCTGGAGACCAGTCCCGTTATCTATGTTTCACTGTATTAAGTTATGTTGCTTAACTACGCTAATGCGCACTTATAATCTACGTTCGAATAAAAATTTAACAGGCACATTTTAAGTTTCAAAACCTTATCAAAGTCGCCAAGTTTCTACTATGAATTACAAAACAAAACTTGAGGCATTGATTTGGTGTTGAAATTTAGAAGGCACTGTTCAAGTTTATGCATCTAATAGATCCAAGGCGTAGCTACCATGACAGTAGGGACACAGCAGCGTGCTGACAGGTGCGTAAAGCTCGAGGAGCAGCTGCTTTTCTAGCAAAACCTGGCGTCCACAGAGCGTGCAATAGTGGCGTTCCAGCGAAGGGCTTAACTAAGGGAGTATGTCGATCAGTCATGAAAAAATTAAAGATATATTCAACTAGACATTCACCTGCATATAGGAGATCGCACACAGAAGATTTGCATCCTCCAGACTTGTCTCTATCTCTGTCATATTCAGCTTCACCTGCAGCAGCTCAAAGTGCTCCTCCATTTCAGCAAGCAGGGCACTCTTGGTGGCCACATGAGTTGCCTTCTCACCCAGCAACTGCTGCTTCAGCTGCTGTCGAATGCGCTCACTGGCTGCCAGTTGACATTGCGCCGACTGCCGCTGAAAGGTTGTCAACTGCTTCAGTTCGCTCAGGTACTGAAGACGCAGTCGCATGTGCGTCAGCTCAATCATGTTCAACAGCAGTTGAAATTCCTGCTCGGTTTGCTCGAGCAGACATGGATTGCGTTGATCGCGCTGTGCTGTAACGATTGTATCCAGGACGTGGTACTTGAGCTGTAGCTGCTGCAGCTGGGCCTCGGTGGCCACATTCTCAAAGGCGAACGCATCGATTGGCGCATAGCTGAGATACTTATCCATCTTGGGGCTTTGAAAGATATCCAAACGTACTTCCACCAACAGATCCTTCCAGCTGTTGATGGGCACACTGGGCGCGAGGCAGCGAGCTAGCTGGGCCAATGCATTGCTTGCTTCTATTTTGCAGACGTGCGCGTGCACCAGATTACGCCGTATCGTCTTGTTGAACAAATACTCTTTGTTGCGGGTGGTGAGGAAGGTAATGAGGTTTTTGTTGGGACTACACCATAAGCCTATGGGCTGTTCGTTCTCCGTATCACCAACGCTGACCGAACGCATGCTTGTGCTCAACTGGCCGGGCTTGTGGCTGAGCTCGACCAGGCAAAGCTGTCCGCGTGCGGTGATCAAAGCGTAATTGTTGTTCGCCACAACACAGAGACCTTGTGATTGAGAAAAGAATGAGTATTCAATGTTGGTATTATATTGTCTATAAAGCTCACCTGTGATCTTTATGCCACCTGCATGCAGACGGGTCTCCAACCACTTGCCGCTTGCCTGTCTAGGCATGCACCAGACGAGCAAATGAGCTGCCTTGCAGCAGGCTATATAATAGCAATCCCGTGTCGGACAGTGTGTAATCACAGCCTGTTGCAAGCCCATGTGATCCGGGCGCAGCCAAAGCGTTTTAACCAAAGAGAGACCCTCGCCTTCTGCCGCATTGAAACTGTAGAGATGCACCAGACCATTGATGTCACTCACAAGCAGCAGATCCTCATAGATGTGCATAAAGCAAATGCGCCCGAGGAGTGTCTGCAGCTCGCAATGGGTCAGCACAATGGATGCATTGGCGTCTAAAGTCAGCGTCCATATGCTACCGGCAGCCGTGCCCAGGACGAGCACATAGTTGTCGTTGTCTACTGCACGCCAAGCGAGCATGGTTATCCAACTGCGATCCATGTAGGCCTGATAGTGTCGGAATGTCTTGATTTTGGCAGCTGGCACCTCATACGGTGGCTGCAGTTTGTCCCGCAGCGTGGCGGCCACATCGAAATCCTTCTTATAGTGCATCCAGGCAGGGTATTCCGGCGACTTAGTCAACAAATGCACTGCACCATAGCTATTCAATGTAGCCAACAGCATTTGTCCATCGGGCAACAGGTGGTCGGCCAATTTGGCGGCTAAGCGATTGGGCACGGGCACATCCTGTGAACAGAGGGCTGTGTACACGGAATCCACACTGAGGTGTTGCTGTTCCAGCACATTGCCGTTTTCATAGATATGCTGCAGATTTACCTGCTCCGCCAACTGGTCCAAAGGTCGTATTTTGTTTGCACACTTCCAGCTGGCCACGGCATACGGAAAGGGCAGCTGATGGCTCAGCTTGCAGCTCAATTCGAGAGTAACTAGCTCTGCCTTGGAGCCCAGAATTGAAATGCAATTGCCATCGTTTGTATAAGAAACAAAATCATGGACTAAATCCTGCCTGAGTTCATGCTTGCACAGCTCTTGAAAGTGCATAGCTGTAAAAAAGGGCATAACTTTAATAAATTTACTCAAAAAACAACTTAAGTCTTTATTTGTATTTCTTCAATTAACTTTATTTACTACTCTTTTGCACTTCCATTCAGTTCAATTATCACGTTTCTGCCGGCCGACAAAAGCGCAGACGCGTACAGAGCGAGCAAAACAAAAACGTAAATTTCACATGGCGCTCGTCTAGACATTTTGTTACACACATACACTCATTCACAAACACATACACCTTGTAAACTCTTTATATTGCTTAAATTTATTCACCTTTGCCATCGCTAGCGTTTGCTTCAGTAGCTTTTTGCATTGCAAAGCGAATGGAACAGCTAGAAAAAGCTAACCACAATGTCAGCTAAAAATGGCGTTGAAATGCTTAAAAAATTAGCCGAATTTTTTTCAAAGGGAACGAGTTTTGATCGCGTCACTCAGGTGGTAAGTGCAGCTGAAATATTTGTGGAAAGAAAAGACGGAAAACAGCGCAGTAAACAGCTGAAACTTTGTTTCGATAAATTATGTAAGCAGGACTATCGATAACGCGCTACATTCGAATGTTTCAGGTTAAAATAACGAGTGGCGGCGAAGGACGTTGCGTGGGTGAATTTACAGTGGCGGCGGAGCATTTGAATCGCTTGGGCTCGCTGCATGGCGGTTTAACGGCCACAATATTAGATAATGTAACTACTTATGCACTAATGTCCAAGGGCTCACATCCAGGCGTTACCTCAAGTCTAAGTGTGAGCTACGTATCCGCAGCCAGACCTGGAGATGTTATAGAGGTGGATGCGAACACGCTGCATGCTGGACGCAAAATGGCATACATTGAGTGTGTGCTGCGTAATAAAGCGGATGGTAAAATCATTGCCAAGGGTGGACAAACCAAATATGTGGACTTTAATACAGAGCCAAGCAAATAAATGTAATCAGTTTTAAAACTAAATAAATAAGAGATAACTCAATTGAGTTGAGTTGAGCTCGCTCTATTGACGTCATTTATGCTAATGAGATGAGCTGTTTCATCTGTTGAATGTCGAATGAACCATGAACTATCGATAGTTTGCAGAGGAAAGACGCTCATCTCTAGAGCTTATTGTTATGGTTTGTTTTATTTATTATCCACGCGTTTCGTAACAGCACGAATATGGGCACACGCAAAAAGGGTTTGGAATTTGCTAAGCATATATCAGAGATTATAGCCAAGGCCACAGGCTTTGAGCGGCACCTAGAGAAGGTTTGAATGCATAAGCGTTGGAGTTGATGGATCTTAATGGAGTCCTTCTTCTAGGTAAAAATATTGGATGGCGGCGATGGCATTTGCAAAGCAGAATTTACAGTTGCTCCCGAGCATTTAAACAAAGGTGGAGGATTGCATGGTGGCTATACGGCCACGTTAGTGGATATGATAACGACCTATGCGCTGATGTCGAAGCCCTGCCATCCCGGCGTCTCGGTGGACATCAATGTTAGCTACCTGAAAACGGCTCGTGTGGGCGATGAGGTGCTCATCGAGGCAAATTTAATCCGGGCTGGAAAAACGCTCGCCTTCATCGACTGCCAGCTGCGGCACAAAAAGGATAACTCAGTGATAGCCAAAGGAACGCACACCAAATACGTGAACTTTCAGTAGATAGTTTGTGCTAAGTTTTGATACTGTGCTTTATTGTTTACACGTGTAGCAGTAAATATTTAGTTAATTTGTTAATTAATTGCTTGCTACTCTCTGTGCGTTATGGTTAAGAATTAAAGACGGCTTCCATTTGATAAATTCTATAAATCTTTGATGCTCTCTATATTTGAGTTTTGTCAGCGTTAAAGTTAAAAGTCGATTGAATTAGGTTGCTATATTGAGTGTCAAATGGAAACCGCCTCTTAGTGTTAATGTGGCTACTAAGTTTAAGAGGGGCGTTGATTAATTGTTAAGTCGATATGCAAATGGCTGTCTCAATTGTCCAGCTTCTTTTTGGTTGGCATTGTGGGGCAGTGCGGGCAGCAGGCCTCTGGCGGTGTCAGCGGCTCAATGCCCGGCGGGCAGCTGACCTCGCCGCACTGTTGGCGCAGACAGTTCACCTGGCCGTGGAAACAGTTGCACTTGGTGCAGACATCCGGTGTCCAGACCTCGTTGTTCAAGCGCGTGGTGCCCTTGTCATCGACACAGTGGCTCCGCTTGGGCTTCATAGCCGCCGGCTGGGGTGGAGCAGGCGCCACTGGCTCAGCTTCGACTGCATTGCAAGAGTCCTCTAGCTTGCGCAGTTTCTTGTGCAGTTTTTTCAGCTCCTTCTGGAAGCTGCCAATTAGATCCTCCAAGCCGCTAACACGCTCCTCGTTCACCTCGTACAGTGCTTCCAATGGGCTGTCATAGCTCTCGGCAGTGGGTACCTCTTGGTCGTTGGATACATCACGCCTCTGGCGTTGGCTACGCTTGGTGTAGGTTTGTGGCACAAAGGTGTCGAAGAGCGCTGGCTGATTGTTGCAAGTGCCGCACTCCTGCCACAGATACAGATTGATGCCGGGTATGTCCTCGCATGGCTTGTAGCCGCCTTGATGCTTGGCCAGGATGAACACATTCTCCGTCACCTGATCGAAATTGTCGCCCACATCGCAGAGCACGCGTCCCAGATTGGCTTGCTTGATCTGCACCAGCTGCTCGGGCTGGAAGACACTCGGATTCTCGTAGTAGAAGCGATCACCATCGCGTAGGCGTCGGAACTGCTCCACCAGCAGACACTGGAAGAGTGGGCCCACCTTGCCGCCCTCCACCTGATCCTCGAGTATGCCGCCCAGCCAGACATCAATGTTATCCGGATGACCATAGAGCTCAGCCAGTTTCTTTCGTATGTCCGCATTGGTGATCTCACCAGCCAGATCCTCAAAGTCCGTGGCCACGCTCAGATTGCAGAACTTCCTGTAGACATTATAGCCGGGAATGCCATGATCTCTGCCACGTTGTATGTTGATCGCAGCCAAATCGAGGGCCACAGCGTGTGCCGTCTGGAAGAGTTTCTCTGTCAGCTCCGTGTTCAGATTCTGATCGGGAAGCTTGAGCTTGGCGGGCACAGCGAGCATGCCGCGCAGCAAAGGATCAACTCCACCTTCGTAGGCCAAACGCCAGGGAGCAAAGAAGGCCTTGTGGAGCTGCAGATGTCCTTGCGGTATGGGCTGGAAGCTGGAGTTCAAGCGATGCAGTATGGGATTGATGATGGTGTGGCCAAAGCGTAGGGCAGCCGTTGCAAACTCATTGGCAATGCTCGGATTCACCTGGGGATCGTAGCCACGATATTCACCCAACATGGACATTCCACTCTCGCCAATGATCAGAGGCAGCCACTGCTTGAACGTGATGTGCTGCATCTGAGCGCCCACAATCTTGCGTGACTCCTGGTACAAGGTGTCGCCATCCCAGTGAGGGTTGATCTCGCCCAGCTTGCGGGCAATGCGATTGTGTTCGCGCATCCAAATGGTGTGCATGGCCAGCAGACCCACCTGCTCGTTGACTCGAATGTCGCCGGACACAAAGCAGTTCATCTGATTCTCGTCCAGATTGCGACGACAGTCCATGCCATCCTGTGGCGCAGCAAAGGGCAGCATGTCCTTCTGATTGGGGAAGTGGACGCCGACACGGAGGAGACCCTCGTCGGAGCTGAGGTTGCGCAGTTCCTGGGCGAAGGGCGTATTGTAGCCATACACCTGGGAGGCGTCTATGTAGGCCGTCAGCTGGTTGATCTGTTCGCGATGCTGCACGCTGTCAAAGAAGAGGGAGGTCATGCCGGAGCCGCAGATGGCGCTGGAGCGCACCACATCGATGCACCGACGATTATTGACGCGCGGATCATTGGGCGGCACCTCAATCGGATAGCAGGGCGGAGCCATTTCACAGGTCTTCTTGCAATCGACGCCATCCCAGCTCTCCGAGCTAACTGATGGTATGGCATGATCCAGATCATGATCCAGGAACTGACCCCACTGCATGACCATGTGAGTGATGCGGGCATCGGGTGTTATTTCCTTTGTGGCCACCAGAGAGGTGGATACCAGACGAGCACTTGGCTTGGGATGACCCGAATACTTCAGGCCCTTGGTCCAGCCCACGGGCATGCTGAAGCCGTTCTCGTAGATGGGCGGAGCGAGGCGTCTGAAGGCGGTCAGAGAAGCGCCCCACGTGGGATGCATCAGATTGTTGCAGGTGCCCTCAATGCTGCGATATTTCGAATGGAAACACATGTCCGTACAGTTGGGCATCTCGCGATGCTCCATGCAGCCGGACAGCTCAGCCACCAGATGCAAATGCTCTCGCGACAGCAGATCCCTAAACTCGTACTGTTCGCTCTCCATGGTCAGATTGTCGCCCTGCTGCACATGCTTCCTGATGTTGACCAGCGTGCGCTCATAGATCTCTGCTGCACGAGCCAGCTGCCTAGCCTGGCCAGTGGGAAAGCGGAAGACGCGCAACAGTTCACCATAGTTGGGCGGGGCACGCGTGGAGCGATTGGAGAAGAGCATATCCAGGGTGTTATTGATGGCCATATCGATTTCCTTGGCTGCCTCGGCGAAGGCAATGCGCACATAACGATCTCCAGGTGCCAGATCTACATTGTTTCTATGGAAAGGGAAGAAAAGAGAAGAGGGAGGGAGAGAAATAAGAGATGAGCAGATATTCAGATATGAAAAGAGATGGCGAGAGGAGAAATAAGATTAGGAAAGAACAGAGAAAGATGAGATAATAGATAAGAGATAGCAAAGAAGAGAAGAATAATTACAAAAAGAGTATAGATGATTAGAAGAGAGATAAGAGACGAGAAATCAAGAGAAGATAATGGAGGACGAGAATAGAAGAGATGAACAGATAAGGGGTGAGTAGGGAATAGAGCACAAGAGAACAAAAACCAAACAAAAAGAAAAATAAAAGACATAAATACGAATTAGCTTGTTATCTCAGCAAGAACTTAATCAAGACTGATGATAATATGCAAAAGTTTTAGTTGCTAGAAAAGTTGCCACCGAATTCCATAATTAATATTTAAAAAAAATAGCTTGACTTTGCATAGTTACTCCACGCTCTACTTTCTACTCCCTACTCTCTGCTTCCTATTCCACACTTTAATTGCAATTAATTTTGCCAAGCATCAGAGGTGGCTTAAAACGTCGTTGTCTAATAAAAAGCCAGAAGTAAAGTTTACTTATTTTTAATTTTTATTTTTATTTCTATTTTCTTGCCTTTTTATGTTTTATGTTGAGCTACTCTTCGGCCAGCGGCAGTCGCTGACTTGGCAACGAGCGAAATTATGCCACACTCTGTTTTTTTTTCAGCTCGCTGTTGCAGCAAGGAAAATCCGCGCCAAGCTCTGCGCGGGAGGCATTAACAACAATTCATTCCACAACATTCTCTGTGACGTTGGCCGTTGCCGTCGCCGTTGAAGGAATTTCCCTTTTGGAAAGTTTCGCTGTGTAAACTTTGCCATTGTCGGCGCGGTAGGTAATAACTTAACGACCATAATACACCCTGTTGCACCACAGCCACTGCTCAGTGCTTACCACTATCAACTATCGCACTACAGCGACTAAATGGCAACCACTGCCAGCCAACTACAGCAACAACAACAACAACAAGAACTACATTTACTCACATAGTTTCTTTCTCTCTCTCACTCGCACACACACTCCATGTGGCTCTGTGTGCCTTTCTCTGCTCTCTGCCCCAGTCATTTTTGTGGCTGCGCTTTTTCTGGCATGCCGGCGCTTTTGTAATACCCTAACTCTTCAAATCATACAGCGAATTTGGCATGCAGTTTGGTATGATTATGTTGTAAAATACAACATTTTAATTATAAAAATGTTTTGATAAGCAAACGACTTTGTTGCCAATTCTGTTAGCTATTTCATTCAAATTAGCTTTTGACACGGAACAATTAGTGCTGCCAATCATATGCCAATCATCATTCACACTAAGTCTAAAACAAAGTGCTGCCCATGCTCTCAGTCATTTAAATAAGCCTGCCTTGCTGATCACACATAGTCATTCTGTTATGCATACAATATTTCCGTCATTCACTGCTGGAAGGCTTTCACTGTTAAAAGACTCAGTAGGTTATGTTACTTTTTTATGTTAACTAGCAACTCTTTTGTCAACATCAGATTTTCGACCTTTTCACACAAAGATAAACAACGAAAGTGTGATGTCACACTTTCAACTTAACAGACAGCTTTGCATAAGCTAGTCTTACTCAATCAAGCTGGCTGATAAGCCAAAAAGTTCACTTATGTATGCAACACAATTGCCATGCACACACCTACAAAAAGTAAAGCAAGAATGCAGCCAAGCTCTGCAGCTGACTTGATTTGAGAAAAGCAGAAAGCAAGTCAAAAGCAGTGCTGTCAATTCGTTACGCTGCGAAATTCCAGTGCTGTCAGAAATAAATGGAATTGAAAAGCGTGCATAAATAATTTCTGCTCCCATTTAGTAAATATTTAAGTCAAATAAATAAATAATATTGAGGGCTTAAAACTGTGCCACTGCATTATAGAGCATATTATGAGTCGCATGTCTGGCTTACATTCGTGAGTCTTTTCTTGGATTTTCGCCCCCTATACATACATGTGTCTGTGTGTGTGTGTCTGTGTATGTGTGCCACATGCTGTGGCAATGGCAACGTATTTCCGTGGCCAGCATTCCCACCAACACCTACGTCTCCAGCAGACCGGCAGGCAGTAACAGGATAAGCTTTTGTTTTACGCCAGCATTACCCACAACTTGGGCGGATTTCAGTAGCTGCTGCTCCGGCTGCTCCGGCTGCTGTTGCAGCTGCCTTTTGCCATTGTTGTTGCTGCTGCTGCTGCTGCTGCTGCTGCAGGCATTCAGCGGTTTTTGCCTCACTTTTTGTTGTTGGCTTCGGCGACGTTCCCAGCAAGCATATTCCGTTAGCCATTCTGGGTCTGTGACTCAGCATAGTTTTTCACTTTTAACGTTTTGCGTTTTCTTCTTTGCCTCTCTTCTTTCTTCCTTTTTTTTGTTTTCAATTTTGCAGCCTCCTTTGCTGCGGTCTAGCGACTGAGGTTTGCCCCAGCGTAATGAGTAAAGTTTCTAATGCTGCTGGCGCAACAACGTAAGCGGCTGCCACGCACACACACACACCGACACACTCACACACACACACAGCTGGCACTAAATGATGCGTACACACAGCCTGCGCTGACTCATAGACGGAAGCAGGTCATATGGAAGAGCCAGGAAGATTGCTCCTTTGGCTGCTTTTGGCTGTTGCCTTTGCTTTTTGCATTATGCATTTAAAAATTTTGTGCTGCGTAAGCAAAACGCCTTTCGGGTTAGCTGCTTGGTTCGATGCGGCTGAGAGATTTGTGGCCTTGGCTTTTGGTTTACCTATGGCTTGTGCGGCTTTTGCTTTATCATTGCCAGCACACAAATTGATTTATGTTGCACCCAAAGACTCTCAACTATTCCATCTTGAATCCCAAAAAAAAAAAAAACGAATCCCACAAAATGAACCAAATTGCAAGTGACAGAAGAAAGAGAGAGAGGGCAAAGGGGTAGAGAGAAGAGACAGAGGTAGAGTTGTCCCATGAACAACTTGTCAACTCAATTTCAATTTGGGCAATTTGGACAACTTGTGCGGCTGTCTCAGCCTCTAAGAACTAGACTACAGCTCTGCCTCTCTCTAACTCAATCTCTCTCTCTCTCTCTCTCTCTTCATCTCCCTCCCATGTCGTGTGCATGTCCTTCTGTCCGTTCGTCACGTTTTCTTGTACTGTGTTGGCACGTTTGGCTAGGCTGCCAACTGGCACAGGCAAGTTTTTTGTGCTTTCTGTTGTCGGCGCCTTTTGATGTCTTTTAGTGCATATTTTATATGCAGTTTAGCCAGCAGCACAGTGGGCCACAACTCAAAGAAACTTCATCAATAGTTGATTTACTTTCTAAGATCCCCCAAGCGTATGCCCTAATCTCTGCAATTTCAGTTTTAGCTCTTAAATATGCCAAGCCAGCTCAAGGCATAACACAAGCCAGAGACATAAAAATGATTTTATATCGCATATAGACGAGGGCGGTTCGGCAAGTACTTGAGCTATAAAAAGAAAATGCTAAATTTAAAAAGAGTGTCGGTTTATTGCTCAAAATGTCTTCTTTTAGCTGCATACACTTTACCACAAGCGATGCCTGAACTCTTCTAAAAATATATTTTCCTGAGTTCTGTTAAGTATATATGAGTAACGGCGATGTCTTCCTCATTTCACTCGACGATGGTGAGCATACTACTATATCGTCTGTATAGTCTATATCTCTATAGACTACGAGAATGTTCTATATTTTAGTGAATGGCTTTTGCTATAGTGGCGCCATCGTGCGGCGAGTGTAAGTAGTTAATGGACTGTCCTACATATATGATTGAAATTATAATAAACCTGTTCGTAGAGTTTTAGTAGCCATCTCGCTCTCACGCAGCAGCAGCCGGAACTCAGTTCAGCAATAGCTATATTTGACTCTATTTCTCTCTCTCTCTCCCTCTCTCGCAGTGACAATTAGCAGTTACAATCTAGAAATACGAGTGCAGATAAAATGCAAACTCACTCAAATAATATTTTTACAACAATTCTCAATACAAGCTCTCAGCTCAGATGAGCCATGGCAAGAAATTAATTAATAAAAAAAGAAAAAGAATTATAAAAATATTTATAGATCTAAAACTTTACTTCTTCATAAACTGACTAGTTTTTTTTATAAACAAATTATTTCATGGAAGCTTTCAAAAATGTCAAACCTATTCAGTTGAGCGGCACTGTGTATATTCAAACTTGTGCCTAGGGATCTATCTAAATCTGCATAACGACTTCATTTAATTTTCTTTTATATACTCAACAGACTTTATCATAATTTTATGTCCAACTGCGCTGCACAGTGGCACCAAAGCTAATACAATAAAAGTGTTTTTGGCACTAAGCCGCTTTAATGTTTTTTTCTTCTATTCAATTAGTTTTCAGAAAACTTTAGCTGCGCCTGCACCACCGTGTTGCACTACAAGTGCTTATAGCTGTGGTGGCTCCAACTTCACCTCCACCTCCAACTACTCCCTCCACTCTCTACAAAAAAAGCCGAAAAATTTTCAATTAATTAAGCAAAGTTTTTTGGGCTCCGCTCTTAAATGCATTTTAAGTGCTGCCTTTGAGTGCTGCCAAAAAGTAGTTTGCTTTGAGCGAAACTTGGTCGCTTTGATTTCATTTTCTTTTTGTTTTTTTTTTGGTTTTTTGGTTTTTTGTTTTTCAGAACCCACTCACCTGATGGTTATCAGAGCGGAAGCTGTGGCCCGACCGAATCTGTTCTTCAGCTGGCACTCGTAGCGTCCGCCATCGAGGATGGTCACATTCTTGACAAACAAACTGCCGGCACCACTTATTTGATATTTCTCAGTCAATTGGACGTTGGGATCGATGAGGCGTCCATCGCGACGCCAAACAATCTGGCAATAAAGTTGAAAGTCGAAAGATGAAGTTGCCGCCGCAAAAGCGGCCAAAGTGGCGGAAGCGAGGCGGCGCAGGTGCTCGCTCAACTTACCTGAAGCCCGTCTTCGGGCTGTTCGGCCTGGCAGGGCAGCTCGATGGTGGTGCCGGTAATGGCGACCAAATTGCTGGGCTCAATGGCCAGCCGTGGCGGTGATTGTGAGTGCTCCACTTTAATCGTTGCCTCCGCGCTCACTTCGCCATTCTCATTGCTGGCCGTGCAGCGGTAGACACCTGAACGCGAGGAGAGAAAGCAACTTGAATTGTGTAAACACAAGGGCGTGGGTGCTGGAAGGATGGTTGGGTGGTGGTTGATATTGCTTACCTGCATGCTGCTGTTTGGCAACGCTAACCACCAGCTCCGTGTTCTCATTCTCCAGCAGCAGGTCCGCATCGCTGGCGGAGGACGTCAGTGGCTTGCCATTGAATTGCCAGGATATGCTTGGCAGCGGATTGCCATCGGCATCGCATTCCAGCACAAAGGCTTTGCCCAGTTTGATTGTTTGGTTTTGTGGTGCCATTAAAATTTCGGGTAAATCTGCAAACCAGATGCAACGACCCGTATTGAGTGATTTAAGCAATTTCTACCGCTCCAAATAGCAGCAGTGCCACTGACTGTGGACACACACAAACACACACACTAGCACACACAAACACACACACACACACACATACACAAAGGCAAAAAACGTCAGCTCAGTTTTCTATGCGTTCCATCAAACAGTTGCCCACAGTTCCCTTTCTGCCCCCCCTCTGCATATTGAGCATAAACATATTTTTCATTGCATACTTTTTGGCGCTGCGGGTCGCCATTTTGTATTTGCTTGCATATTGTGTGCATGTGAGTGTGCGTGTGCTTGCTGGGTTAATTATGCTGACCAAACGCAACGAACGGCTCAATGCTTGAACAGCCAAACACCATCCGACACACTGCACCACTCAGCCGCACAAACACTGCATAGCCACGCCCACTTTTTGAAGTGCGTTCGCTTTATATACATATATATATGTATATATATATATATTTATGCACAATAGTTTATAATTTTTGCACTTAATTTGCAAAATAAAGCGCGCATTTTGCACTTCATTTTGTGCTCTGACCACAAATTATAATGAGCCATTGTGATTAAGGCGTTGACTGCATAGCATTTTCAACAGTCCACCGCCACGCCCCGCTGCCTCGCTGCCTCACCGCCCCAATGCCTCGTTGCTGCCCCGTTGCTGCCATAAAAAGTACAGTCACGTCGCAGCGCTTGGCTAAGAAATTAAAGATATTAAAGCGAAAGTTTAAATACACTCGGAGCGAGGAGCTCAGCACAGCTCGGCTATTTATGGCAATGGGCATTACGTGATTCACATTTTGCCCGTTTCATTTGGCTAAAGTTTTTTAGCCTTGTGGCTAGCATATATGGCTTACAGATGGATTCTATATATTGTTTATTAATCGTATTTCTATAGTTTTATTTTTTTTTGTGTGTTCGGCCAGGGATAAATGTTAGATATGTGGAATTTATAACTGAGATTTGTAATAAAACATGGATTACAATTGGAAATTTGCAAAAAAACTAAAATGCATTGATGAAAAAAACTAAAACTCGGGAATATCCTACTGAATGTTACCCTAAGCAAATAGCGAATTTAGCCAAAATTTGAATTTTTTTATGTCTATAGTTTTTTTTTGTGTTTTTTACTGATATTAGGAGTATCCTACTGCCAGTTTATTATGACCATATAGCTTATTTATTTTAATTAATTAATTAATTAATTTTCTTTGTGTTTTCTACAAACTTTAGGAATATCCTACTGCCTAATTTAGTGAAAATTTAAATTCTTTTATAAATTTATGAATAATGTTTTTACTTTTTTAAGTTTTTTTTGAGACTTGCTTACAATTTGGATTAAGATAAATCATAAGCCCCATACTAATGAAATAAAAACAGAATTTTTTACTTTTTAAATTGAAAACTCTTCTTTTTAATAGATTTTTTATCAAATATTATTATAGTGACTTTTCTTTTTTATTTATGTTTAAGAACCATAATAGTTTATTCCAATTTGTAAGCCCAAGATTCCTAAAATCTAGAACCTGCATAACTTACTCAATACTGAAAGGTTTTTTTTAAAGAATAAAATATAATAATGGTTTGATTTGCAGATATTTTTATGGGCCCGATAAAGTTTGGTTAATATTTCTTTTTTATTTTACTTTTATGTTCTCTAAAATGTTAGAATATATAACTACATCAAAACACTATACATTATAGCCTTATATACCTTGTATAGCTATTCGCTTCTACTGCCTGAATTTCTATTAAGCCTAACTCCAATCAACAGCAAATATCCATAAATAACATAGAAAATGCAACAAAAAAGAATAATAAAATGAAAAACTAGAGCAAAACCCATAAAACTCATTGCAAAATAGGAAAGGCCCAGGCGCATTTCAAATAGAGGCAAAAAAAAGTGCAGTTTTTTCCAACCAATTAATCTTAAGCTTTGGCCATTTGGATTGCAATAAAAACACTTGCAGTTTGTATAAATGGAAGCTGACTTAAATCAAGCCGCTGATCGAATGGGCAAACAGGACTCTCTATAACAAAGTTACAAACGAACCATTGCGGATTTATAAAACTGGCAACGCGATACAAATTAAATCGACTGCAAATTGTGTTAAACGCGACAGTTCGGACTAAATGTGAAACCCCAACTGGATGCATTACAGAGAGAGGGAGAGAGAGATGGAGAAAGAGAGAGAGACAGAGAGAGTGTCGGTTGACTGCTACTCACCCTTGACTTCGATGTGGGCGGTTGCTTGGACACTGCCCAGACGATTGTGGGCCTCACAACGATACGTGCCCGCTGTCAGCTGGCTGGGCTGGAGCAGGACGAGGCTGCCATTGGCCTGCAATTGGAGAGCCGATGTGGACTGGGCCAGCTGGCGGCCATTGACGAACCATTGTATGTCTGGCTGCGGCCAGCCGCGGGCAACACAGTCGAGCAGCACGTGCCCGGACCCATGCAGTGCTACAATTTGGTCCACGGGCTTGCGAACGAATGTGGGTGCGGCTGGTGTCGCATCGACAGCATCGACAGCATCGACAGCATCCCACGCCTGCTGCTCCACGTGACTGTCCAAACTGTTGTCGGGTTGGCTAACCAGCATTCGCACCGGCTGCGATTTGATCTCGCCCATCTCATTGCGCGCAATGCACTCGTAGATGCCAACGTCATTTGGCTCAACGAAATTGATGCGCAACGCGCCGCTCGCCAGCACCTGCATGCGAGGCGCCTGCTCCACACCGATCTCGTTAGTGCCGTGCATCCAGATGAGCTCCGGCCTGGGCTGGCCAACCACCTCGCACGGCATGTGCACTGTGTCGCCCTGATAAACGCGCATATCCTCGGGCCCAGACAGCAATTGCGGCTTGACTATGTTTTCGCAGGATAAGAGGTTAATAAAATTTGAAGATTTATTATAATGAAATTACACTTGATTTAGAAATGGTCAAAAGTTGGTATAAATTTAGCTTTTAAGTCTTAAAGTTTACTGTTTAAATGATGCACACTAATAGATTGTATAGCTTTTTATAGAAAAATTTAGTTTTGGGTTTTATTATGGTTTAGTAGGAAAACCCTTTTAAAGTAGCTTTTAAAGGGTTTTTTTTATATATGTGTATTGTCAGATACTTTCTTATTAAGATTAAGTTAATGTGCAAAAAAATCATTAATTAAAAAAACAAATTAAAATTATATATCTATGAAAATGTTTTAAAAATAAATGTATTTAAACCCAAAAAATGCACTTGATATTTATTTAAATAAGTTTAAGTTTTTAGCTTAAGCTGTTAAAAATGATTTAGTACTTCTTGATCATTTTTATATTTAAATATTAATTTTTTAAGAATCTTCAATTAAATTAGATTTGTTATTATTAATTAGAATATTTTTTAATAATTTATTATTTCATTATTTAATATTTTATTATTTTTGTATATTTAAAAATAGTTTTTATCAATTAATTTACATGCATTTTTTTAACAACTTCTCATTGTCATTTAAATCAAACAAACTAAAGCTTTTTCTTCAATTGAAACTTTTGACCTTTTAACTTTAACTTCAATCAAATCTTTTTTAAAATCCCATCTCCCAGCCCACCTAATATTATGTTATTAAGCAGCTCCTGCCAGGGCTTTATTTGACTATACATTAGCTTCCAAAAGCTGCAAATCGTAACTGATGATTACGTATATTTAAAAAGCCAAGCATTTTGACTTTTATGATGCCAATTGAACGCTAAAGATTTATTTTACTTTCAAAGTTCATTAAGAAGCTAAAATGTGCAATAAATCATTATAGCCTGCACCCATTGAAAATGAGAAATGAGGGTATAATGGTTTTAATTTATTTTATTATGCGATTGTTTTGCTATATATTAGCTTTCAATGTTCACTGAGCTTTTAACAGTTTTAAAACTGTTAAATCTGATTTATTTTTAGCTAATTCTATTTCTGGCTATTTAAGCATAATCCATGAGAAAGTTAAATGTGCAATGAGCTTAGTTTGTTTAATATTCAAATTTAGATTTTCAGCTGTCAGCCAAAAGTTGATTTATGATAATATGCTTAGATCTCATTGCATTGCCCATTGTTAAATATTGTTTATATGAACTTAATATCTGCATTAATTTGCAGTTGGCATCTCTATCTTGCTGACACTTGCAACAGCTGCAGCTGCTGCAGCTGCCTCTGCTGTCACTTACCACACTTGAAATGCAGCTCGTTGAGGCTGGTGAAACTCTGTCCCTGCAATGCTGCGGGCTGGGCGCAGTTCAGCGTGATGGTCATCAACTGACGCTGTGCATCCAGATGCCAGCGACGCCAGAGCGCATAGACGCCGCAATTGCAATCAATCGGGTTGCCATCCAAACGTAAACGCTTCAGGCTATGCAATTTACTGAACACATCCAAAGGTAGATTCACCAGCTTGTTGTTGTGCAGGAAACTGAAAAGCGAAAGAGGGCAAATAGTTTGGGCAAACAATCAGACAAACATTGAGAACTTACAGTCGATTCAAATGGGGCAGATTGTCAAAGAGTCCAGCGGGCAGTTGCCAAATGTTATTGTCTTCCAGATACCTAAATATTGAGATAAGAAGAGAAGGGAAGAGGAGGGAAGAGAAACAAATGCCATGCAGTCAACGTGGCGTATGCGCGTTTCTTTTAATTAAACTTGAACTCAATGCGAAATGGAAATCGTAAAGTGTGTAAATAGTGTGCGTGTGTGCATGTGTGTGTGTGTATGTGTTTGTGTGGCTGTTAATGTGTTTTTTTGTACTTACAGTGCCTCCAATCTTGGCAATTGCTGAAAGATGCCGGCGGGTAAGCGGCTTAAAGCATTCTTGTTCAAATAGAGAAACCGCAACGCTGTCAAACCCTTGAAGGCATCCTCATCCACAGCAGCCAGCTGGTTGTCATTGAGGAAGAGCGTCGTCAGCTGCCCAAGTCCATTGAATGCATTGCTCGGCAGCTCCTCAAACTGATTGAAGCGCAAATCTCTGCAAAATGACAGCAATGAGACAAAGACAAAAAATAGGAAAAAATGAGAGAGAGAAGGCAATGGAACGTTTAGTTTGGGTCGTGATAGTTCGGTCTATAATGGAGCTGAATGGGAATTTGCTATGGAGGTTGACATTCCACATTTTGCAAATTCCATTTTGCTTGCCGCAATTTGCGGCAAGTTGTACCCAGCTTGGACATGTGTCAGGGCCAGCAAATCTGTGAGTGTGTGTGGGTTCAACAATTGCCATCTGCAATTAGTGCGTTACTTGAGCACACAATCAACAGTTAAGGGCGTGGCACACATCCTGTAAAACTCGACAATAAATTTTGGGCAGAAAACGAAAGGCGAAAAACACACAGAACTGAAAGTGGCACAATAAATTCAGTTGGAACTTATGTGTCAGCCTTAAAACGTGTTTTAGTTTTAGTTTAGCTAACTAGAAATACTCCAACTTAAACCTGAATCTTATGGCATTTGTCTAGTCTTAGCAGTTAAAGCTCTATATAGCATAGCCTTTGATTGAAGTGATCTCCTTGAGGTATTATTATAATTGAGCATTGTCAATGCTCTTATAAAGCAAAAGCATGTTTGCTGGAACTAAAATCAAAATCAATATCTTGAGTGAGCAAAGGGAATCAAGGGCTTGGAATAACAGGTCATACTTATGTTAAGTGGCATGCATTATGGCAATATTGTGAAGGATGCTGAAGAGCAAAGTAGAGCGCAGTGTGGATGGGGATAATGATGAGAATTGATGGATGAAGCTCTTATAAGCGAGACAGAGCCTGATTGAAGGCAGCAGGAATTTATAGGTCAATAGTTGAAAGCTCAAAACTGAATTTCCATAATAAGAATTTATTAATATGTACGTAAGAGTATATAGCATATAATGTATGGCAGCAAAAATACTTTTTAAAGGTACTAGTTAGTTAATTAACTGCTGCATACATAGATATATAAATACATAGATACATAGATACATAGTTTTCTAAGTCTTTTAAGTTATCTAAGTCTTTCAAATTTTCCAAGTCTTTCATGTTTACTAAGTCTTTCAAGATTTCAAAGTCTGTCAAGTTTTCTAAGTGCGTAAAATTTTCTAAGTCTTTCAAGTTTACTTAGTCTGTAAAGTTTTCTAAGTCTTTCAAATTTTCTAAGTCTTCCTAATTTTTCAAGTCTGTCAAATTTTCTAAGTCTGACAAATTTTCTAAGTCTTTCATGTTTTCTAAGTCTTCCTAATTTTCTAAGTCTTTCCTTTAAGTCTTTAAACGATCACTAACATTATGTCTAAAGTTGCCCTTATAATTAATATTTAAACAATTCTTAAGAATTATTTATAACTATTACAATTCTGCTTAAAGTACTTAATATTATTAACAATTAAAATATTTACCTGACCACACTTTCACTTTCACTTTCACTTTCACTGGCACTTTCACTTTACTGCACTGCACTACTGACCCCCACCGGGCCTGGACGACTGAAGAAATGCTGCAGCTGCTGCTCTTTATATAGGGCCCCTTTCACTCAAACTCTAAGGCGAGCTCAAATGTTGAGCCTGCGTCGAGTTGCGGTCGCTGCAGTCGATCGTTAAGTGACCAATGAGAACACTCTCTGCTGCTTCAAGCATTCTAAATGAGTTTCACTTAAATGTAAATGTAAGGAAATATTTCTGCATACATATAGACAACATAAATGCTTTTCTGCTGCTCATCTTCGCTCCTTGCTTTGGTAAGGCAGACAGACAGACAGACGGAGAGACAGACTGAGGTATAGACAGAGTGACAGACATACAGACATACTGATATACACATGGTTAGTATATAGATCGGCAAATAGACATAGTTAATTCTCATTCTATATTTTATATACATTTATATTTCCCATCAATTCACACATTTGTTTATTTCTTTTTTCTCTGCCAAATTCAATGTAATCATTCTATATAAAAAATATATTTATGTATATGTTTATTTTTAAAACTCTTTAAATCGATTTTATATAGTATTAAAATATTATTATATTACTATAAATGTATATACAGTATTTATATAAATGTATTTATTTTATAAACGTATGTATGTATTTTTTTTTTTTTTTTTTGTATATAAACGTTATATATAATTTTACCTTTGACTGTTATTTAGATATCTTAAGCAAATCAGCATATAGCGGTCATATAAAACCCTCCTTTTTCTATGAATTCACTTTTATTGGGTATGATACTCCCGCCTTCTCCCTCTCTCTCCCCACGCCACTCAATAATAAATAAGTTTAACACTTTATAATCACATACGCATAATAATAACATTTGGAGCATATTAAATGTGATGCATAAACTTGTTATATGAGTACGCGTATATATAGCACATAACAATCTGACAGCCTCTGGAGGTTGGCTTCATAATCAGTTTTGTGGCTTCCCCTGTTTTTATCAAAGGCAAAAGTAAATACACATTTAGAGAACATTTTACACACATTAAAAATTAATTAGGAAAAGTTGTATGCGCCGTAGTTTTTATGCTTAGCGACAGCGCAGCCAAGCGATAAGCCACACGCACACAGAAACACATACACAACAACAATTACACACCCACACACACACACACACACACACACATACATATATATGGGGACAGAGAGATGTGAACTAACACTGAAACGGATCTCCCACATATGTTCGCGTTTCGCGAACTCTTCTAAACTTCCCGCCTAATGGAAACAAGTGAGCCGCGCGGCAAAGCTAACGACAACAACAGCAGCAACAGCAGCAGCAACAGCAGCAGCAACAGCAGCAGCAGCAGCAACAGCAACAGCAGCAGCAGCAACAGCAGCAGCAGCAACAGCAGCAGCAGCAACAGCAGCTGAAAAAACTTTCTAATCAACTCTTGGAGTTTGCGCTGCAAACAACAATAACAACCAGCGCTGTAAGTTGAGCAGCAACAACAACTCGTTAGGGTGCAAATTCAATGCGGCAACGGCAGCAACAACAACAACAACAATCACAACAACAACAACGACGACAGCAAAGCCGGTAACAAAAAAGGCAATTGCAAACGAGTAAACTTTAAGGCATATCTGACTATACATACGCTGTAATCTAGAATACTCAATGAAGCTATATTAAACTGTACTATAGTATAGTATACTCTATTTTGACACATGGCATACATTAGTTGTTAACTAGTTAACATTTAAATTAATTTAAAATTTTCTGTGTAATCCACACTATGGTATTTTATGCAAGGCATACATTATTCTTTAACTAGTTAATATTTTAATTCAGAAATACTTCAAAAGTATATTCTCTGACTACTTTTTCTTAGCTCTTCTTCTTATAGCTCATACAACACTTCGTTTAATCCAGTCCCATAAAAAAATAATATTTTGCATAGAAAAAAAAAAAAAAAATATATATATATATCAAATCAAATTACTTTTTACACTGTCTGGCTTATTTGGATTTACATAAAAAATATATAAATCATTTTATAACCGACTGTACTATTTGATATTGAAGTAAAACGCTAAACATTTGTTTAAGGCTGCCTATAGTTAGACAATTGTATAGATAAACTGATCTATGTGTATATCAAGTGTCTATCTTATATATCCACATAACGGATATATGCCTTTATGTCTTTCTATGTATATCTATCTAACATCCATTAACCTATTTATTTCCTATCTATCTACCCACCTCCTATCTATCTATCTATTAATCTATCTATATAATATTATATTTAATATTTTTATTTATTAAATGAATAAATTTTTCTATCTATTCTTCAAATATTTTGATCAAAATTTATTGATTCATCTGTATCTATATTTCTTTAAATTTTTCTTTTTATCTCTGTATATAACTCAAATATTTGGTGATATTTAAATAAAGCACAATATTTCCTAATTTTCATTTGTTTATAAATTTAAGTTTGAAAAGTATAATTGAGTTGCACTTCCATTAATTACAGGGCATCCACAGCCTGCTGTGCCTCATAAATATTAACAATACAAATTATGCCCATCTGGCAACGCTGCACTGAGCTGTGGTGTATGCTGTATACTTTAGCCAGCTTCAGTTACCGTTTGCTATGGCTGCACCCATCGCTTTGATCGTTGTTGTTGTTGTTGTTGTGGTTGGCTTGGCAGCGATAATTATGGCACAGGAGCTGCAGGAGCTGTAACTGGAGGCGAAGCCACAGTTTAGTCCTCGTTTCGGCGGAGTTGTCTAAACAAAAATTATGTTTTGTGGCTACTGTAAACATGCAACACACGGAGTGCAACAACAACAACAACAACAACAACTAGAAGCAGCAGCAGCAGCAGTGGCAGCTAACCCTAATTGGTGTCAGCGTTCAGTGCGTGTGTGTGTGTGTTGTTGTTGTTGGTTAAGTGCATATGTTTCATGTGTGTGTGTGTGTGTGTGTAAATTGCAACTAAAGACGAGTCAACAACAAAAACAAAAAAAAAAAGCAGCAGCACAAACAACGCACGACAACGAAAACAACTTAAAAATCCAGAACAACACTAAAACCACTCACACGTACAGCTTGAGGGCATCAGCAACAACAACAACAACAACAACCACACACATACATATATGCAGCGCCCAAATGTTGGCACATAAACAAAGGCGCTGGCAGCGCTGTCGCTGTTGCTGCCACTGCCGCTGTCAACGTTGACGTCGCTGCTTGGCCAGAGGACCCAGACTCGAACCCGAACCCGAACCCGGCCAGGTCGATTCCTGTGAAAAGAAACAAGCCCTCGAGCTGCTTCTGTATGCCACCACTTTGGCAACCACATAGTCCGGGTGGTTGGACGACTGGCGGGGGTAGGTGGCTCGGTGGCTCGGTGGCTTGGTGGGTGAGTAAGCTGGAAGGTAGTTTGCATTGCAACAAGGACAACGATTTGTAAGTTGGGCTGTGCATATCCTGCATGCTGGCAATACCAGCCTTTGTGGTGCACACATGCAGCTGGGCTGCAGGCACCGGGCACCATCTACCAGGCACCATTCAGCAGGCAGCTTGATCCACTTTTGACCCAACTCTTCGCTTTGCAACTCCATTAGCCACCCCGGCGACAGTCAGTACAGCTGCAGCACTCGCGCTGGAGTGGAGTGGTGCACCGAATGGCAACTCCGCAAGTGACAGCAGCCTGAGTGATATAGTGCCAGATAGAAGTAGGCCATACGAATGGATAAGCCAAGTAAATAGAATGAAGAGAGACAGTAGATCGAATCGTAACAGATTCACTGACTGCCACGGAAGTTGGATGGACTTTGGAGAGCGAGAGGGAGAGAGATAGAGTGTGTGGGGGCTAATAAATTATGGGACAGGAAAGAAGATAAATTGGTATATATATAATTGATAGAAGATAAAGAAAAAATATAGATTTATATATCCAGATAGATGATAGTTTGCTATATCAATTGATAAAAAAGTTTGGAAAATTATAGAGAAAGGAATTAAATTTTTAAATAAAAAAAATAAAAAAATAAAATAAATTTGTAGCGATATAGAAAAGATATTTTTATTCTTATTGTATATTTATTTTATTAATCTATCATTAATAAAATCAACTTATTTCAGTTTCAAAAATATTATAAAATTTTTTTTTTAATTTTTATTAAAAGAATAAATTATATTTTTATTAAATATCTTGAAATATATTAGTATGTAATAATATATTATATCTAATATAATAAAATATATTAAGATTAATATAAATAGAAATATTTGTAGAGATAATCTGTTTAAGAACTGTCTTAAATTTCATATTTTAAGAAGCTTTGATTTAATATTTAATTTAAAATATTAATATTATTTCTATTTAAGCTCTGATAATATTCTGTAAATTTAAAGAAAAAAATCAAAATGTATTAAATATAAATGATTACCCATTTTCAATGGGTTCAGGGTATAAAAAGTTTCAAAGACAAGTTCCGAAAAGTTAAGTTTGAAATTCAATATTTTTGCAGCTATAATTTAATATTTTATTTAAATATATTTAATTATGCTCTGCAAATTTTATAAATGCTACAAATTTAAGTATGAAATTATAAAAAATAAATATATTAAATATAAAATGTAGTAAAAACGCCAAATTTATTTATTTATTTTTTAATTTTTAATTTTTTTATTTTTGGCTTTTTATATTTTTAAGCAAGAATTTTTGGCTTTTCCTCTCTCATAACTATAACTACATTTGTATGCTATATTTATAAACTAAAATACTATTTATGATATAGCTTTAAGAACTCTCCACTTTTTCACTTTTTCACTTGGCTTTTTCATATGTCTTACAGTTTGGCTATTCCACTTGCTCTATTTACGTTTGTCTTAAGCTTAAGCTCTAAGCCCACTGTACACAAATTTCTTTTCGTTGCTTCCACCACTCAGCCACAGTCAGCTCTCTGCCCTTTGGGCCCAGCAAGTTGAAGCTGCTTGCAACGCTCTTTTGGACGTGTGACAAACGATGGTCCACTCAATGCACACACAAAGGAGCGTGAGGCCTGTTTCTGAGCCTAGTCAGCAGCTGCTCTTCCTCTTGCTGCAACTACTTCACAAAACTAACTTTGTGTGTGCGTTTGTGCCAGTTGCAGGCGGCATAGTTGCGTGTCAGTTGCGCAACTATTTGTCGAGCAGCAGCAGAGGCTAAAAAAAGGACAGCTTCAAAGGACTACTCAAAGGGTGCACAAATAGCTGGCTCGACCGACGGCACGGAAACCAGCGGAGTGGTCTATTCAGTAGTGCAGCATCATTTCAATCAGCAGGCTGTCGCACTTAAGTCCATCGAGCAAGTCCTAGGCAGGACATGCACCAGCAGATCCTGTGCAAGGAAATTACATCTTTTTTGCTAGTCTCTCTCTCTTTCTTTTTCGTCGACTGACTTTGATAATAACATGTTTGTTTTTTGTTGGTCGCCTGTTTCGAAATTCTAATTAAATTTATGCGTGCGTACACACAAAACACGCATACGCCATGTTGGATAGCATATCCGTTTCCCTGGCCATCACCCCATCCCCCTCCCCATCCCCATCCGAGCCCTGGCTGTCTATCAGGCATCTGTGTCTGCACTTAATTAATGCATATTATTGACAAAAGCATAGCTTGTTCGAATATGTTTGTCTATTCACGCATGCATGCACACACACGCACACTTATACACTTGCACACACTCACACACACATGCACACACGTGCACAGCTGCAATTGTTACGTATACGCTTTGATGTCCATGCAGAGAATTTATGGTTCACCCCGAGAACTAAAGCCAAGCGTCATGTTCGGAACCACAGCCAGACAGTAAATTCTATGGAAAACAATTATCAATGTGCAGGTAACGGTTAGCCGAGCCAACAACAATTGTTGTTTGAGCCACAGTTCGAGCACTGCCACGCCCATTATGCACAGCTGTGGGCGTGACTGAGGTATGCTACAGTTAGTGAAACGTGTCGCGTGTGCAGCGGGCGTTAAACTATTTAGGCGGTCTCACAAATTTGATATCAATTAGTTGTCAAAATAAGTGAGACAAACCACAGCAAGTAAATTAGTGAATTATGGCAATGGGGGGTAGAGATAGAGAGAAGGAGAGAGAGAGGGAGATAATTAGCGGGGATGAGGTTAAAATACAATTAGGATACAATTAACACAAGGGTTTTACAGCAAGATTAGGGAAATTTATTTAATTAACGGATTGATTATGAAATCAATAGAATAGAGAGGTTAGAGAGGGAGAGAGAAAGATAGAGTGTGTGAGAGAGAGAGAGAGAGAGAGAGAAAGTGGAGTAGTTAGACATAAAGTTAAAAAGGAAGAGGGAGGGAGAAGGCAGATAGAAAGAGAGAGACACTATAGATGGTATAAAACAATGGATATGTATAGATAGCAAAGAGCAAACATATAAATATATATATAGAGCAAGCGAAAGAGAAAAAGAAGTAAAAAGGGAAAGAGAGAGAGAGAGAGAGGATAATAGGAAGACTGAAACATAGGTGGAGAAAGAGAGAGAGAGACGGAATAACAGATAGACTAGAGAGGGAGAGATACTGACAGCTAGAGAGAGACTAACATGTAAAGAAAGAGAGAGAGATTGGAAATAATTAAATTTGTGAGACAGAGTGGGGAGTAAAAACATAAATAAAGAAATCACAATTTGACGAGAAGCTCGAATCTAACTACAAAGTATATATATTATATTATTAAATAATTTTCAAACACTATTATCCAGCCCAAAGTTTAAAAATATATGACAAACAGAGAGCAATCATCATTAAAATATCATTAAACAAGCTTTAGCTACAAATTTGACTACTAAGTCTAGCTACTACATACAATATTTATTCAGCCACTTTCCAGCACTCGCTCAACAAATTCAGTTTTAACGCCCACTAGCTTCGCATAGCAACGCTCTGCAATTTTTTAATAGCATTATATATATATATATAAAGATATATGTTACGTATATAGAGCATGCCAACAGCCAGCCGCCAACGAAGCTATGGCTTTGACAGCCTTAATCCTTAAGCATATCCCGTTCGCCGAGACTACTTAGATATAAAAGTCAGTTAGCTGGGAAATCTAACGTCTTGGCTTACGAGCAGCTGCAGTTAGTTTTATCATTAAAGCTGTGTATACAACGGCTTTCATTATTTTCTTTATGCGCCTGCATATTTCTAGCAATCACACACACATGAGTGTGTGTGTGTGTCTGTGTGCTGCATGCATTTATCTTTCGCTTTGCTGTGCCGCGAAGTATGCAACATAAAAACTGATAAATATGCGCTTTTTATTTGCTCAGGCTGCAGCACGCAGCCTCCATAACCACTCCCCCTGGCATCCTCTTATCTGTACGATCGTTAGCTGGGCGTGGCACGTCGCCCCCAGCCGCCCATCTAAGCCACGGCACATGTTTCTGTTGTTAAGGTGAATTCGCCTTGGCTGCTCTTGTTGTTGTTGTTGTTGCTGCTGTTGTCGTTGGCTACGTTGCAGCCGCCATTGCTGTTGTCTCTGATTATGATTTGTCTGGCTTACACACAGCTCACCCACACGCGCACGCACACACACACAAACGCGCACACACACACATGCACAGGCAGACGCACACAGACTCATCGGCTTAGGCAGCCTCTTATGACGCGCCTTCTCTGTGTTACTTTTCCCCAGGCAGCCTTTATGGCAAATGTGACAATAAAAACAAGATTTAACTTTGGCTTGGCACACGACAAACAGCCCGAACAACATACATACTTACATACACACACGTACACGCAGACATCGCACATTATTGTCGTAACATGGCTTACAAACACTCAAATAACAAGCTGCAGCGACAACAACAGCAATAAAAGCAAATATAACAAGCTGAGTAATTGTGTGTGCAAGACTATAAGATACGCTGGATAATTAAAACAAAACATAATTTAATAACAAAATTAAGTAACAGAAATTAAAACTGCGATCAACGTTAACGTTAAGTGAGCTGCGCTTGCTTAGCAAGCGATTAGCAGCAGGGTGACCATTTTAAAGTAATGCGATGGCACTAATTTTAGACATTAATCACTTAACAGTATGTGGCCACACTGGTAAGAAAAATGTGAATTTTTAGTTGAAATTCTGATTAACTGCAAAGTTTAGCATACCCCGCTTACAATTATGTACAGGCAATGATAGTCATAACAATAATAACCCAACAGCAAAGGCATTTTGCATCATGCCAACACAAGCTGAGCCCTGCTGGTGGTTGCCCGGGTGATTGCTGGCCGACAGGCGATAGTCAAACGAAGACTCATGACAATTGCCAACTGCAGCTGCAGCTCATGTTGCATATGTACATGTACAACAGACAGGTGTATAGGTGTGTGTGTTGTTGCATGCCAGGCACTTGGTAATGTAATGCCCATACCTCGCCCTACAGCTCAGCTCTTATCTGCCCACAATGTATTTTATTTTTGTAAGCCAGCGTTTTATTATTATTAAACAAAAGCAACTGCAAGCAGCAGCGACCCGCCGCCCACCGACCACGCCTCTTGACGCTGCTTGACATTGTTTGCCTGTGCAAAAGTTCAGGCTGTCAGTCAGGCAGTCACTTTGTCACTCGGCTAGTTCTTAGCCTGACTGACAGAACTGAGACAGAATTTCTCTCAGTGTGCAGCTGCTCGAATTCCAAACTAGTCCACAGTCTCTGGGCTTAGTTTTGAGCTGCAGCTTGGTATTCAATTTGATTTGCTTACTTAACTCACACAAACAAACACACACATACTCACACACACACACACACATACACACACACCTGTGTTAATGTAATTGTGTCCATTTTCCCATTTCCCAGGTACTTAGAGCACTTTGCGTAATTGCCTTTCGAGTTGCAGCATGCATAAAATTCTTTGTTCCCAACTATTTGGAATTGCACTCGTTTTGCTTAGCTTAATTTGTGCAGCTCCAAAATCTATTTGTCTCTGCAAGCTTTTCCATACCACATTTGGTTTACCTCGTTGTTAAATGCAAAATAAAAAAGAATAGGGAAATAGAACCGAATATTTGTCGAAATGCAGGTCAAAGCCAAATAAATGTAGTTTGGACAAAACTCGACCAAAACAATTTCAACATCAATTTTTTCAAATGCACAAAGCATAACTAGGTCTGCTATGTCTGTTAATACTGGATTTCGATTTGTCATGCGGAATTAGATAAGCTAACTGGGAAAAAAGGCTATGTGACACCTAACGAGCTGAAAAGAATTGGAGTGAGAGAGAGAGAGATAGATAGAGATAGAGAAAAAGAGAAAATACGTTTCAAATAATTCTAGTTGAAAATTGTTTTATGGAATTTTGGATAGGAAATGTGAAAAACGATATTTCTATTTAGAAATAGAGAATTATGGGAAAAAATTAGTTTCTCTTACAGTCATTAGTTATTTAAGATTATCTAAAATATAATTACCATAAAATAATAATGTAACACTATTTATTTGAATAGAGTTTGCCACATATACATATAAAACAAAATAATAATATGAAATATTAAAACAATACAGTGCAATAAATATATGTGCATGCAAATTTTTGGTTATAATATGTTTTAAGCCAATCGACTTAAGCTAAGTATAATTTTTTCTTAAAGCTTTAGAGCCACTAACTAAGAACTGCCTTACAGTAATTCAATATTTATTAACCTACAATTTATCATTATGTATTATGTACATATATTATGATTGCATGAAAAATGCCTTCAGTCTTGAGGCATTTTATTACAGCTTAAAAGACGAGGAGCTGTAACTGAAATTTTTCTCTTCAATATTGTATTTCATTAATTTATTTTATTCAGAAACCATTTCAGTTTTAATAGTATTATGTATTATATATAGCCTATAGCTACAAGGCAAATTTACATACTATTTTTCTTTTATTATATATATACATATATAAGTTAGCTTTCTAAACTTTTTCAAGGCACGCACTAGCATTCACTGAGCTCAACTTGCCCATCTGCTGTCGACATTTAGAGCAAATCAGGCTAACCTCACTTATGCATACCCAACCTCAATACACATACAGCTTGACCTCTGACTTTTATGCGTACTCAAATAACAAAACAAAAAGCAAACTTGTAAATATGAATATAAAATCACTGCGGAATAAACAAACTGCACTTCTATAGTCTTTATTGGTTTAGTAAATGAATTAATAATAATATATACAATTATATGTTTATATTTAAAACAGATTTCATTTATTGAAAACCCCAACCCCAACAAATTTGCTTCCTCGCTAATCTTAACTAAAAATTGAATGCACACGCTCAGCCATTTCATCTGTCATTTCCATTAAAAGTTTTCTTCTTATAAAAATAATATATACATATATGTATATGCATGCTCAAAGAAAATAGTAAAAGAAATGCAATAAAAACGTTTTTCCACAATGAGAGCTTGGCATAATATTCGCCTTTTATACGCATATTAAACAGTTTCCAATTGAATGGACCGCCTGATTTCATATTATTTTTATATATATAAATGTATATGTATATGTATATGTGTGTGTAATGGGGTGTGCATGTGTGTGTGTGTGTGTGTATTTTCGCCTCTTCAAATAAAATTGCAAGCGGCTGCAACTCGAAACTCGAACGGCAAACGGCGCCATGTTCGACATATAAATCCTGCCATATAATTGAATTTCACACATTACACTGCGCTACACAGCAAAAAAATATAAAAAATGCAATGAAAATAGCCAAAAATGCGAGACGAAAGTTTAAATAAAATTTATTTCAACAAAAATACAACCACACACACATTTAAACACACACATAGACAAACACATCCACACACTCACCTGGCTAGATTCGTGTGTGGCGTTTGCAAACGTGAAAATTATAACTGAAAATATAGCCAGGTTCCGCAGTTGTTGGAGCAGCGCTTAAACTATGGAGGAGTTGCCAAACTGTTGGCCCTGCCGAAAGCAGCTTAGTGTCCACAGAGACACACACAGGTGCGTGTGTGTGTGTGTACAGCTGGGAGAGTTTTACACCTGTAGCAATGTCGATGGGAATCGCCGTGCGGCAGGACGAGGCGCAAAACATTAGCAGCTAAGAATACTGAAAAGTGCCACTGAGCCGCTGGCGATAAGAGCAATGCAATGTACAGATATACTTTATAAAGAAATAAACTGAATGACAGGGGGGCAGTGAGAGAAGGAGAAAGAGAGGGAGAGCTGAAGAGAGGGAGAGGGGTGGACTGTGAGGCTGCTGCGGCAGTTGAATATTTGTTGGACAGCGGCAGGTTTTCTGCATTGATGCCCTAACAAAGGGAATTCTGATATAGTTACCAAATCTGTTAAGCATGAAGAACATACATGCATATTATGTATACATATCTATTTTTAATCAACATTGAAAGTTAAGCTGTTGTATCTGTATATGTTAGTGTTCGTCTGACTTTCCATATGCCTGCCTGTATATATCTACTACCTCTACTACTCTCTACCTATCTGTCTGTCTGTCTGTCTATGTGTTTCTCTTATAGGTATGCTTGCCTGTCCTGTTATTTGTCTGTCTGTCTGCCAACTTATATCTATCTCCGTCTCTTTCTCTCTCTATCTGCCGCTCAATCTATTTCTTTCGCGCACACATTCCTTTATTTTCCATTCCGCATAGTTTCTGCCTCTCCTTCTCTATCTCTCACTGCCTCTCTCTGGCTACTAAGACTACTCCTAATTCTATTACTGCTTCTACTACTTTTTATATTAATACTACTACTTCTACTACTAGTTCCACATATACTGTTTTTACTACTACTACTTTCTTACTACTACTTCCACACTTACTACTTTTACTACTACTACTTTTTTACTACTACTTCCACTTCTACTAATTTTTCTGCTACTTTAACTTTTACTACTACTACTTTTATTATTACTTCTACTTTTACTACTACTACGTTTATTACTACTACTACTATTATTATTACAATTACTATTTTTACTATTACTACTACTACTTTTATTATTATTTCTACTTTTACTACTACTACTTTTATTATTACAATTACTATTTTTACTATTACTACTACTACTTTTACTACTACTACTACTACTTTTACTACTATTACTACTACAACTTTTACTTTTCCTACATTTCTTTTAACTGCATTTCTTTTTTAAATACAACTATACCATATCATATATTACAAATATCAAACATATATATAAATATATTTCTTACAGCCCAAAAGCAGTACATCACCAATTAAAATGTCTCCTCACCAATTAAGTTCACTCTCTCTCTCTCTCTCTCTCACTCTCCCTCTCTCTCACTCTTGCTTTCTCTCACCTCCTCTCTCTCTCTCTTTCTCTTTCTCTTTCTCTCTCTCTCTCTCTCTCATTAATTTCCATCTATCTGCAAGGGCATTCAATTTTCGACAGTTCTAAATTTAACTTGAGTTTTCCTCTGCTTCTTATTAAGTATGCTGTCAGGTTTTCAGCTGCCAAACTGAAGCTTCCGCAAAAGGCAAAAAATATAGTAGAAGAAGAAGAACACGACGAGGAAGAAGAAGAAACTAAAACTAGAACTATGCAACGTAAGTTTCGATGCTTGCAAGTGAATTTTTGGCTGGCAAAGCACGTGGCGTAACTTTGTGCTGCCCGCCCAGCTCCCAGCTCCCAGCTCCCAGTTCCCATCTCCCAGCTCCACCTTCAGCCTCGGCTGCTGCCCAGCTACTGTTGCGTGTCAGGAGGCCCAAGACTCAAGACCCCAAGCCGGAACTCCGGCTAAACCTCAACCCTAATCTCAAAATTGAAGGCATTCCGCTGTTTTTCTTTTTGTGTGGTTTGCACAAAATGTTCCTCTATAATTTCTGCTGTGGTGCATTTAACGCACAGACTGGCAGCAGCGGAAGGAAATGCCATGTCGCCGCTAAAACTGGGTTAGCTTATATATAATGGGAACATTAACGACAACGTTTTCCTTCCGCCTGCCAGCCAAATAGAACTGGGAGCCGGGGGCAGGGGAAGCTCTGCCTACTTTACGCTTCGTCGCTTATTGGACATAATTACAGAAAATAACAATTTACGCTGGTTAAAAGGGAGGTCTCGGACGGGGCGTGGCAGGCTGCATCAGTGACCACTTGTGCGTAGCCGCAGCGACAACACACAGATAAGTGCAACAGTGCAACACGGCGACGACGACGACGACGAGGACGACGAGGACGACGAGGATGTGGAAGCCAGCCAGGACGACATATCAATTCCGTGTGAGCGAACAAGAATTTCTTGTTGATGTCGGATTGTAGTTGGCCCTGTACAGTTATTGTTGTTGTTGTTGTTGATGAAGTTGCTGCTGTTGTTGTTGTTGTTGTTGTTGCTATTGCTGTTGTTGCGGTGGTCATGGTCAGTGGGAAAAGGCGCCTCGTTTATCGTTTACACTTCGTCGAAGCTGTTGGGCATATTCTAACAGCAAAACCGATGGCAACTCTATGTGTGTGTGTGTGTATGTGTGTGTGTGTGTGTGAACACTTCAAGCTGTTGCCTGAAGTGCATGTGTGAGCTTATGTGTCCATTGTTTTATATTGTTAGTTAAAGCCCTTAAATTCATCTAATAAGCGTCTCGGTTTAATGCAACTGCAATCTACAAGAGGAAACTCTAAAGGCATAGACTTTAGACTAACTACAATGCTAATTTAAATGGTCTCATTAAAATTGTTATTGGATATCATATATATGATATTAATTTAATGAATTTAATACTGAAAGTATTTAAGAGTGGCATCTTAGAGTCTGCATTTCAATTGAAAGGTAAAATATAAAAAATAAAATATATAAAATATAAAATGTGAAATTTAAAATATGTAAAAATTAAAATCTAAAATATAAAATATAATAAATAAAATATGAAATATAAAAATATATTATAAATACAAAATATAAAATATAAATTATAAAATGTAAAATATAAAAATTATATATAAAAAAATATTAAAAATAAAAATTAAATAAAAAAATTTAATTAAAAATATTAAATATAAAATAAAATATGAAAATATAAAAGATAAATAAAATTAAAAATATAAAAATGTAATATATATTTATATTATATTTTATAAAAAATATATGAATTTAAAAATATGTAATTGATATGCAATAAACTTATTTTAAATTTAAGCTTTAAATGTTTCATCTTTCTAGTTTCATTTGGCTTATTATTTAATATTGTTTTTATCTATTTTATTTATTGTAAGGCTTTCACTTTTAAAGTCAAGTATTTGGTACTATATTGTTATCGATAATAGGGATATAGCTAAGCTATCGTTATTGCTTAGCTCAATAAAATTATAACACTAACTACTATAACTAAACACCTTCAGTCCACATTGCACATTTAGCTCTAGCAAACCCCTACATAATTTAATTCTTTCTAAAATCAATAGCATCCACAATTTTTCATTTTCCACTTCTCCTTCCACTAGATAAACTTCAACCAGCTATACTTAATCTTAGTCACATTGCTAACCGCATTATCATTTGCTCTGTTTGTCCAACGATCCATCTATTTTCTCCTTCTCTATCTTTCTCTCTCTTTCGCTTAGTTGCATCAAAATAAAATTCTCATTAATAATATGACGTATACGCCATGTGCTCGACTGTGCAGCTCAAGCAAAAATCTATTGAAGCAGATGCCCGCTGCCAATTGCCATACCAAGCAGCTGTCCACTCGAACTGTGACTTCTCCTAGACGTTGTCCCTCTCGCTGTCCATCCCTGGCCTGGCCACGCCTCCTGTCAGCTGCCAGGGCGCTCTACATTAACATTATTATGCGTCTGTCTATCACATTTCCAAATGGAATGCAAGTCGGCTACGTGGCGCATCACTTTGGCTTAGTTACTTAGTTTGCCGCCTGGCCGAGCAGACCAGTTAAGTTTTTTTTTCCTCCATATACTCTGTTTTAATGAGTGCTGATGAATGGGGTGGATTAGTTGGGTGAGATAGGAGTGCGAAGTCGAAGGGAATTCTAAATGTAAATTTAGATGTAAAATTAAATTTAATTTGCTTACTGAGCTTAGAGTAGTGGGAATAGAGTATGGTGCAGTCGGTAATAGCTGCAGCAGAGGGGTATTTATTGTATGCCTTACTCTTCTAAAGCTTATTTCTATATATACCAATGACTAGCCCAATTATTCTCTTCTCTAACTATCGGCAGCAGAGAGGTATTTCTTGCAATGTTAACTCTCCTCATATCTGGCTCTCTATACCAATGACTAGCCTATTGGAACTCTTTTCTAATTATCTTTATTTCTTTATATATGTATTCCGAACAGCGTTCATACTCGTCCGAATTGCTAAGTTTTCCTCCAGCTCAGTCTTTCCTGTTGTTGGCAATTATCCGCTTCTTTTCAGTTAACAGCATATGCCGACAGTCGTTGCTACCCTCCTCCTTTTCCTGATTCTGTTTTCTAGCTTATCCGTATTTAACTAGTTTACTTGTTTGTCTGTAAAACATATTTCATTTAATCACCATCACCATCTAATTTCAGTGCACATCGTATGCCGCAGTCGTTGCTAGCCGTCTGCAGTCATTAGCTATACCTTGCTCTGTCTTCCGGCTGCTCAATTTCTGTTATCACCTTAAAACTCAACAACTTTTCTCCTTCTATTTTCCATTTTTCATGTAATGTGAACAGTGCATGACGTAGTCGCTTATGCCCGTTTGAATTTGAGAGCTCTTCAAGTGCCCTGTTTTCCAATTAGTCCATGTTTTTAATCCACTTAACAGCTAACAACTCTTCTTCATCTGCTGTCAACTCTTCATATTACATGTGTAGTGTATCCTGCAGTCAATCATATCTGTTTACAATTCTTGCCTAAGAGCTCATTTCAGTTCGTTCTCAGCACTTCTCTGCACTAATCCACTTTACAGCTAACAACTCTTCTTCTTCTACTTTCAAATCTGCATATAACATGTGTAGTGTGCCCTGCAGTCAGTTATACTCGTTTGCAATTCTTGTTTAAGCACTCAGAATTTCGCTGAGCAAATCAGCTTAGACTCTTTCACTCTGCAACTACTTCTAGATGCTTACAGCTCATGTTCAAGTCGTGCATACCCCACAGCACTCATTTTGCCCCCATCCTATGTTGAGCTCTTCACAGGCTTTGCTCTCCAGCTGCTGTTGACTTTACCTGTGCCCGTGATGGCATCTCCAGCAATGCGCCAACTACAATTGCCGCACATTTGCTTTGGCCGCTGCTCCCTCTCTCTTTCTCTCTCTCTCTCCCTTCCTTTCTGTTTCTTCCTCTTTCTAGCTTGTTTGCTATAGCATACTTATGGGCTGCTTGTTCTTTATGCTTGACCAGTTGCCTAGCTACGCAGTTGCTAGCTGCGTCACATGCCGATTGCTCCACTTTGACATGTTCGGGCGGCTGCTATCAGACTGCACCACCGCTGCACTGGCCCACCTCACCCCATTCTCTACTCAACCACGGACTGGCTACAAAAATAACTTTGCTTATAAATTGTGGCATGTGTTTGTGAGTTGCTGCTGCTGCTGCTGCTGCTGCTGCTGCTGCTTCTACTGCTGTTGTTGTTGTTGTCCCTTTGCTATCGCAGCAACTACTTTGCATGCTGTGCTCCTCAGCGCACTAACGAGCATGCGAAATGACAAAGCTTGGGGGCGTGGCAGCGGGTAGCTGGCTGTGTTGGGGCTGTGCCTGCTCAACTGATGCAAATGCCACTTTGTTGCAGCATTAAAGCGTTGCAGCAATCGCAGCAAACACGAAAAAAAAACGACAGAGAAATTTTAAATGTAAATTGCAAGGCGAAAAAACGAAGTTAAGATAAAGACAAAGGCGTATTATATGTAGCCTAACTCCATCTCTCTTTCTGTTACTTCTCCCTCTCTCTCAATTACTTGCTCCCCTCTCTCTCTCCCTTCCCTCTCTCTCTGCCTCACTCCCTCTGCTGCAGGCGAAATCAATAGCAGATTTTTCTATGTCAAAGTGACAAGCAGACTCCTTCTCCTACTCTCTCCCTCTCTCTCTCTCTCTCTCTCTCTCTCTGTCTCTCTCTCCGTCTCTCTCTGCCAATGTCTGCCTTCATGCTTTATTTCGTTTTTTGGGTGTGAATTAAACATGCATGCGAAGTGATTGGCAATAAGCTGCATGTGGCAGGCAGCTGCGAACTTGCAGCGAGTGGAGTATGTGGCTTGCTTTATGCCTGATGCACTTTAATACATTTCAGATCTGCCCGATTCATTTGCATAATTACAAATCATATTACAAATTGTCTGGCAGCTTGTGTGCATTGTTCGAACCTCGAAGTGGTCAACCATGGTCAATACATACATACTTCACATACACACCCTTGCATACAAACACATACATACATACATATATTCACATATTTTATTTCATTTTCATGCAAATCCAAAAAGGTTGAACAATTGAAAAGTCAAACCAGGCGGAAAAAGCAAGTGCGTGGGAGGGTGAGTGAGAGAGGGAGAGCGAGAGCGAGAGTGAGAGTGAGTGAGAGCAGCAGAGTGAGATCTGCTATAGCACAACATATAAAATATCATATATCATATATAACGTGTATGTTTTATATCACACAATTGAAGTATGTCAAGTCGCAGCTAAAATGCTCTTAATGAAATTTGAAATAAATTTCTATGTAAATAGGTAAAAAGTTTTAAGAAGCATATATTATATTTTTATTAGTACTTATATTATTTTTATATTATACAGGGCTGGCTGTCCATATTCGACAAACCCATCTGAGGCTGCCCATATTCAAAGGACCCATGATATATATATTTTTAAATCAAAGAAAAACACAATTTTTTAATGTTCACGAAAATAATACATTTATTTAGCTTATTATTCAAGTAGTTTTGAATATGATATCTCAAAATAAAAAAATTGTGTTTTTTTATTTTAAAAATAAAATAGATTTTTTTTATTTAAAAAAAAAAAAAAATATATATATATATATATATATATATATATATATATATATATATATATATATATATATATATATATATATATATATTGGTCCGTCGAATATGGAGCCCTGTACATAACTACTAACGATTTGCAGAAGAATTTATTACATTTTTATTAGTATATTATTTTTATAGTAAACATAAATAACTACTAAAATTCCGAACAAGAATTCATTATATTTTTTATTTGTATTTTTTATTTTTATAGAATTATTAAATGTTTTTATTAAAATTTGTTCTATTGAATCAACTGTCAAAAATAAAATTGCATTTGTTTTTTAAAACATTCAAAAATAATTCAATTCAAGCTTTTCTGGATTGAACTTATTAACATAGAAATTATATACTGACTTTACATATTATAAAGACAGTGAGTTGCTTTATCTGGCAACCCATCAAATAACCAACAGTTGCCTTTTTTTTACTATTTGGTTTGACATTTGGTTATGGATAGACTTACAACAGAGCAAAGCTGACAAATTGTTGATTTGAAACACAAATTGATTTTGAACAATATTGAATTGCCATTCAAAATATTGTTCTCCAATGAATTCCATTTTTGGTTAGAATAAATTGAATTGAATAACAAACATTTTTAGTGGTTTATCTCATCTCAATTACGCTTCCCAGGCAGATTTAACTGAAATATTTATATAGAATACTTCATTTTATCTTAGCTTAACATTAAGTTCAAATTGAATGAAAATTTACATTTTCAACTACATATTTATTCACTATATATAGGAATTCATTCAGCTATTGAGTGCATTTATTGCTGTCACACCTTCATTTACCTCCTCTGCTCCCCTGCTTTCCAACTTTCTCCCAAGCTCCCACCAACTGCTATTAAAAACAGTTTTAATATCTCACTCAATATGCACTGATCTCAGCCAGCCTTTTCGCTTGACAGCTTACACGCCGTCAACAGATCTTAACTGTCAAGCTAACCTCGTTTTGGCCATGCCCCAAAGGCATTTTCCGCAGCATTCAAAGTAAACCTTTATGCCGCATTTGTTGTCAACACCTGACTGCGACTGCGAACTGTGCAGGGCAGTCCACATAGAGAACTCGTTACATTTCTCTACTTTTTTTTTTTTGGCAGCAATATTTGCACGGGCAAATAAACAGCAAATGTAAATGGGAAAACTGCAACTGCAACAGCGAGGCAAAAAAAAAAAGAAGGACTGTGAACTGTGGCAGGCAAAAAGGAAATTTATGCATATTTAATAATAACATACAATATTTTGTGTAGCCAGCCAGATGGACAGACAGCCAGACAGGCAGGATGTGTGTGTGTGGAGGAGGAAGAGAAAAAGGAGCAGCAACAGGAACAGCAGCAGCAGCAGGAGCAGGAGGAGCTGGCATGCAACAAGGATGAACAAGGCATTTCTCACGCATATATGCTTCATAATATGCAGCACGAAGTATGAAGGAAATGAGGAGATATGCAACAACAGCATTTTTGCCACAAAAATAGTTTTGGAACATCAAAAGTGGGGACTCTGGCGGGAAGGGGGCGTGGCATGTGACTGCATTGTCCAAGCACTAATCAAACTTTTTAATATGCCGAGCATGCAACGTGTGGCGACTTTTGTTATGATAGAAACAGCATGAGGCACACAGAAAAATTGTCCCTCTCCCTCTCCCTTTCTCTCTCCCACACACACACACACTGTGTATCTCTTTCTATATATATGCTTTATTCAAGTACAGATATCATCTGTGTGCATCATCTGCGTTTTATGTGTGGCTGCTATGCAAAGGCTCAGCAGGACCTCTCAGCATAATGACTGAGCAGCTGCTCGCCAGCTTAACCTAGGCTACAAAGCACTTAAACTGGGTGTACATATATATACATATATATCTAAATATATATTGTGTATATATATCTCGAGTTAAATGCATCACCACGAAATGAAATCAAGTGCATTTATTTAACTAGAGAAAAGCTAAAAAAAGCAAATAAGAACATTGCAGTCGGGCGTTGTCGACTGCAGCATATTCATTCACGGCCAAAGCGCTGGCAAATCCATTTTCCAATGTGCCACGCCCACAAGTTGTGTATATATACTTTATCAATAGTGGATTCCAACTGCGATTTAGTCATTAAATTTTAAGTCTCTAACTCTAAAAAACAGTTTTTCCGGATTATTCACGCCTCCAATGGGCGTAGATATATTCGCCATATCTTATCCAAACTTGTATTGTTAACACGAGCTCCAAATTTTAAATCTCTAGCACTTCAACTACCAAAGTTTCTAAGATACCGTTTTTGTCACGGTCCTAGTGAGTGGATCAAGAAAATCTTAGCACTTTATAATTTAAAGGTATACACGAGTATATGCTCCAAATTTCAAGAGTCTAGCTTTAATGAAAATGGCAAGGGTTAGCATTCATACGGACAGATGAACTGACAGCCAGCAAGACCTACAGACGAATGGACGGGCAGACAAGACAGACATTGCACAAAACCAATATACTCATTTTCGCTTTAGTGAATGAGTATAAAAATAGCTAGAAATGCCTTGGCCGCAGCTCTTGGTGTGTGTGGGCGTGGAAGATGAATGATGCTGATGTGGCGGCGTATGTGGCATACACACACACACATACACACACACACACACACACACACACTAGCCTCCATTTAGTTGCAAGTTTAGCAAAAAGTCAAAATGTTTGCGCTTTTGTATTCGCATCAACATTTGAACTGCAACACTGTGTGTGTGTGTGTGTGTGTGTGTGTGTTTGACTATGCTTGTGTGTGTGTGTGTGTGTTGTGTTGTGGCAAGGCAGCATTGATGAATGCACTCACAGTTTGAAAAGAAATACCCTAGGCATCTCATGCATAGGCAAAAAATTCAATTCTTTAAAAATTGCAATTTTCATTGGAACAATTGGGCAGCTTCTTTAGTTAGGTGAAAAACTTTTATGCATTTTCTCTCGCAAAACTCTTGCCCATTTTCCATTAACAACTCAATGTTCCAATTGTCTGTCATCTTGTTTCACTTCCATTTACATTTTGCATTGCATTACGCGCACTCTTACATCTGATTTGACAAGTGCTATCCCTTGCGCTCCCCCTATCTCTCTCTCTCTCTCTCTCTCTCTCTCATTTTCTCTGCTCACTTTTTTGCTCTCGCTCTCATGTTTATTCATCTTTTCATCACAGCTGTAGATTAAAAAAAAAATATAACAACAGCGAAATGTAAACAATTTGATGCCATTAACTAAATTGAGGCAAACACATGCGAGTGCTGCCAAATGAAACTTGACCAATGCTCGACTGGGAAATACCTCGTAAGTTATTTGATATTAGCAAATATTATTTTAGAGTTTCGATTATTATTTTATATTATTCCTTAAAATAATCTTATGTCTTAACATTACAAAATTTAATTTAGTAAATATATATTTTTTAATCTATGTTCTTTTTATCGCAGTTTAAGTTTTAAGTTTTATATATAATATGTAATATTAACGCAGCTGCATTGAATTACGATTATATTTTACGTTGATCTAATCTAACAAATTATCTGTGGATTACTATACAAAATGAATTGAAAATTTTCTCTGCTAATTTGTAAGGTATATGAAAAAAAAAAAAACAATATAGACTATCAATATATATTATTATATTTTTTTTTTTTGACAATATAAACTATCAATATATATTATTATATATTTTTTAAGAATAACAAAAGATATATACTTTTGGACTTTTAAACGATTTTATAGATTTTTAATATATTTTTTGTATATTTATAATCGATTTTTATCGTTAGATCAATCAGATCTAGCTGACTGATTAGATTCATAGATTCATACACATTGAGTATGTATATGTGTCGGAGATATAATTATCATTAGGATAGAGATAGTCTTATCGAGGAGGGGGAACATCAAAATCGAGCGCTTTTCTGAGGATGTTGCCAAAAAAGCAGATTGACAGGCTTCCAATGGAAAGGGCAACATGTGATTAGGCTCACTGCACTCAAACGGAATATTACAGACACTAATTGACCAATTAGAATACTAAAGAATCTCAATTAGGCGATATATATCTGAATATATATATATATATAAGTATACGTTCTCAACTCTCTTATTCATATATACGTACATATATCTGTATTATATATCAAATATGTGTCATATGTTGAAATAAATTGGATATACATTTGTGCGAGGGCGGTATGTTAAATTTCCAGCTCTAATATGAAAATATAGTATAGTAAATATAGAAAATGAGTAAAAATAATGAATTTAAAATAATTATTTTTAAAGTCTTGGCTGTGTAATTCTTATTAGATGACAAATATATTTCAAATTGCTGTGCAATTACGACTCTATATATATGTATGTATGTCCTTTCGGTGTGATATTGTGACTTTGTATTAGTTACTATGTCTATGAGATCGCCTTCTGCAGTGGAGAGAGTAGAGAGATACTGACAGCTCTTATTAACCGAATGAGTTAGCATTTTACAATGGCAATTAAAGGAGAGAGAGAGGGAGAGAGAGAGAGAGACAAATATAGCTCTGCTGAACGTGGCCTTTGAGAGTGCAAGCGAGAGGGCTGATTGAGGTTGCTTAAATTTTGATAGACATGAAGAATGCGACCAGAAATAGAGAGTATGACAGAGTAGGTCAGAAAAACGACTTGGCCCACGACTGTTGCACAATGAAGAGCATTTTAACAAGTGAACTGGGCGACTATATTATGCAGAGCTATAATGGAAGGCGTTAATTATAACAACGCTAAGTCATATATGTATAAATATTTAATGCAGAACATGAAATATATGTCGATATATACAAATATATACATATACATATACATATATTAATATATATATTTTTATCACAATACGATACCTCAGTTCATTTGTATATATATTTATATATTCTTCTTGAAATACACTCACTTCTATATTCTGCTTTCATTTTAACAGCCTAACTATTACAGGGTATATAACTCATATGTGAAATATACTTTTATCAAGCTAAAGAAGCTTGGAATGCACATTCCTTTATATTAAATCTTCTGCTCTACTAAATACACTTAAAAGTCGATTAGAAATCTTAAACACAATAATGCCTATTAGCTACTCTTACAGCTGCATATACCCGCTTCTCGCTCTCTCTCTTACCCTCTCTCTCTCTCTCACACACACACACACTTACAATAGCAGATCTCAGCATGTGTCCGGCCTGGCGGGCAGCGAGAATTGCATTTTAGTTAAATATTATTTTATTTCATGCTGCTGGCAGAGCTTTGTCAAAACATGTGTTAAACAAGACAGCCAGAGATAGAGAGAGAGGGGGAGGGGGAGAGTGTGTGAGAGAGAGGGAGAGTGAATGGCAAACACGACAGCAACAAATTGCGAGAACGGAGGCGTTTGGAAATTGTGTTCATTTGGCACATTTAGCTAAAAACCAAACAAAACAAAAACAACGTTAACACAAATGAAACAAATTAATTAAAACTGCCAGAAAATCATTTTCCAAATGGCAGAATAAGTAGAGAAAATACAAATTTGTTTCAATTGTTACAATTGCTGCAATGCAATTGCAGATGTTGAATTATTGATGCTTTAACTTATCGAAAATAAGACTGATTGAGGCAGAATGGCATTTTATGATATGTAGTTCCTTAGATTATATTCTGTTTTCATTTATTAGTATTTGTTTCATAAAAGGAAATTTAGTTCATTGTTAGATTGACTGACTGTCTTTGTCTCTGGCACTGTGTCTATCTCTGTCTTTAACTCTGTCTCTATCTCTGTCTTTAACTCTGTCTCTATCTCTGTCTGTTTGGCTGCCTCTCAGTTTGTTTATCTGTCTATTAATCGCCATGAAGATTGAAACTTGATATTTGCAAATATATGTATGTATGTATACCTGCTTTACTTCAGCTCATAATGTATTCCGATTTTTTGGGGGCATTGCAATCCTTAAGGAAAATTAATTGCAATATATTTTACTATACAAACTCTATTATTTGTGGAGCTATAAAAAAGCTAGTGACTTTTCGAACTAGATGAAATATCGAATATCAAAAATCTATCTTACATGATATCAATTCTCGATAATGATCTGAAGAGCTGTAAGCTATAAAATTAGATATGAACGTTCTTAAAATATTGATCAACAGTATAATTATAATTAATAATATACTAGAAATCCAATGTAAAGAGACCTTTACGGATGGACTTAGTCAGATTAACTCTGCTCTTTATACGGGTCCAGATATTCGATATATATTATTATTTATATATATGTAGTATAAAACATATTGTGAGTATGAGAGACAATAGTTCAACAAATTTCAGACCATTATCTATAGCTATCTAAAGAGATACATATCTATATATACATTAGACATGTATGTATTTCTTTAGATAGATATAGATAATGATGTGCAATATTTTGAACGATTTTTTCTCACATTCCTAATATGTTTTTTACTACATACATATATAAATAATAGTATATTATCGTATTGATATTTGTATGTAGTATATAGCATATTGGAAATGTGATATATAACTATAATAATAATCTACATTTAATCAATTTTATCGATTTCCAATTATATATAGACATACAATATACAATAAATACAATAAATTTTGATATTGTAATTATTTTCATAACAAAGAAAAAACTTGAATGTAATTTCTCTACAATTTTTCATATCATATTACAAATTTTCAATTTTCATATTTTCCTAGAGTACAGATTTGTTTTTGAAAGTACAAGAATAATTATATATATATATATATATATATATATATATATATATATTATATATTATATATACCTTATACATAATGATTTTGAAAGTGTAATAATATATATATATATATATAGATATATATATATATTAATTATATATGATGACATTTAAACATAGATCTATAGTTTAAATTTGCATGTCAAACCCCCCCTCCCCCAACCTTCCTTCTTTCTCCCCTCCCTTTTCCAAACTGATTTTTTGTAAGTTTTCCCAAAAAAAAAAATCGTGCACTCATTGAATTCTCTTTGGAATACAGAAATCCTACTTTGAACTGTTTTTTGATGTTGCCACCCAGCAGAGGGTGAGTGGTTGGATGGCTGGGTGGTTGGGCTGGGTGGTTCAGCGGTTGGGTGGTGCAGTCAGCCTATCGCATAAATATGCATATGTTTCACAAACATTTGCCAAGTTGCATGCAACGACCCACAGCTGAAACTTGAGTGGAAATTCATGGGGAAAAGTGCTGACATTTGGAAAATGCATAAACGCAGCGTCAGTTCAGATGGGTATATATACAGATATATATATGTACTTATGCATACAAATATACAAACAAAAAAACAAGTCGCGGCGTTAGTTAGACAGCGTTTAATTGAGTCAACAGGCAAGAGTGGAAGGCTTGCAGAGTGGGGTGGGGTGGGGTGGTGGTGGCTCTAAGGAGTCCACATCAAGGCAGCATCCACAGCTCGCGGCACATTAAAAACTAATTTATGGATTTGCGAAAAGCCAAAAACTTGACGATGATTTATGCATGTAAACCAAACCAAGCTAGAACTCTGCTTACAGTCCCCCACTTCTCCCCCCCCCCCCTCTCCCTCTCCCTCTCTACTTACAGCACTTGGGTATCCAGCGGCAGTTGGGGCAGCACTTTGAGGCGGGCGCGTATGCAGCGCACGGTGCGAGCGAGGCAACTGCAGCCAGTGGGGCAGTGCACCCACTGTCCAGCACTCAGATTGACAAAGCTGGCCAGGCACAGGCCCAGCAGGGCCAGTGGCCAGAGTCCAGGCATCTTCAGTGGGCACTCGAAACTGTGAATCAATCCAAACTGAGCTACAATTGAGTGGCCAAGCGGATGTGGCACTAGTTGCAAGATTAGACGAACGCGCCTCCAAAAACCACTTGATTAACACTTATCAACACACACTTAGTTTCATGCCAGCTACTTTCAGCTGAGTTCGTTTATCTTTGGTTTATTTTTAGTTCACTTCAATTTTTGTGTTATTTTCGAATTGAATTTGAAAATTTTGAATTTTAGTATTCTAGTTATTTTCATTCCCACTTGCAACGCGCCTTTTGCAACTGCACGCGCCAAATGCCGTCGAGCATCTGAGTGTTGGCAAAAAAAAGCGTGTGCACGATTCGGCCGTAAAACCGAAACCGTAAAGCCGAAGCGCAGCAACGACTACGACCACGGCCGACGACAGCAGCTGCCCGATTGCACGGCCGGATGCAGCGTGTGATAACAATTTTCCTCAAGAACTCATGTGACTCCTTTACTATATACATACATACATACATACATACATACATACATACATACGTACGTACATCTATATATCCGTGTGTGCTTGTGTTTATTTGTATTTGCTGCTAATATGTAACTAAAGATGTTTAACTAAAACTTAGAGCATAGTCAAGGCCAAGCCGAAACGGCTGCAGAGCAAGAGATTAGCTGAAAAAAAAGATGAAGGGAAGCCACTCGAATTGCTATCAATCTGCTCACACACACACACACACACACACACAGAAAATACCAAACCACAACAAGAACAACAACTGCAGCTGATAGTTGAAGAAGAATAGTTGCTGTGCTAGCAGTTACCCTGTAAAGTGAGAGTCTAGACAATAAAACGATAATGCGAATGCGGGTAGCAAACCTAAATTTATTTATATATATTTATATATATTTTATTTATATTTTATATAACAGGCTTACAAGTATTACTCAGAATATACCCTGTAATAGGTATGCAAAGGTAACATTATACCCTTTAATTTGCATAATACTATGCAGCTTTGCTGCTAAACTTAAACTATATACAACTAATATTCAAGTATATTCAAGTATAACCTAGAGTATACCTGTAATACTATCAGCCATATACCCTGTTACTTGTTAGTTTAGATAGACAAAGCTAAAATATTTTCAAAATATTTAGCTGCTCCATTTTAACTATATGAAACTCATATTCAAATATGACTCAGAAAATACCCTGTAATAGACATTTAATACAGGCGTTATACACTGTAACTTGTTAGCCTAGATAGACACAGATAAACTACTTGCATAATGATTATCAGCTTGCTACGCAAATTAAACTAAATGAAACTCATATTCAAGTATGATTTATAAAATACCCTGTAATAGGCTTGCACATCCAGTCTTATACCCTGTAACTTAGACAGACAAAGATAAACTATTTGCATAATGCTGAACTGCCATTATTCTGCAACATTCCGTATAAATCAAACCAAAATTAAGCTACATGAAGCTATGACTGAAGAATACCCTATAATTTATGTTAAACAATGATACACCCAGTTATTTATAATCTAAAAAACAGCATGCCTAAAAAACTGTTAAAATATTAAAATAGAATATAAAATAACTCAAATAATTGAAGATATTTATGAAATACCCTGTACTTTATTAATCTACAAAATAGCATGACTAAAAACAGTTTCATTGTCAACCTTACAGTCTGTAAAACAATCAATTTGCATACTTTTAGCACGAGTCTTACTTAAGTTAAACAAAGTTAAGCTCATAAAAAAGTGTGTCCATGTAATACCCTGTAACTTCATAGCATAAACAATGTAAACACTCGCAGCAATTGCCATGTAACTTTGATGACTCAAAAGTAAAGCAAATTTATTTGCATAATTCTACTATTCTGTGCCATTTACTATCTACACAAACTAAAGGCGACTACATGATACCATGTAATTTATCAACATGTTTGACAAATTGAAGGATTACAAAGCTTGCTATTTGATTTAAATTGAGTTGAGCAAAACAACTAAAGTGAACTATGTGATACCACGTAATTTTTTGGAGTAGCCAATATATATATAAAAAAAAAACACAGACGCTATTACATGAAAAAATTATTAATAAAAGAGCAAAATTTGTGCATAGTTCTATAATTTGTAGCCTGCCTAAAGCTATATACCCTGTAATTTTTTAGCATAGCGTCCATATGTATGTTAACTAGAAAGTAGGCTATAATAGATTAACATAGGGAAATATGCATTATAATGAATGTATAAATTATTAACTAGTATTGACTATGAGGTACCCTGTAATTTACTTACTGTAATTGTAACATAGCCTACATGTGCTCTTTATCCAGATAGTAGGTTTAATTGGTTAGCATATAGTAATCTGTATAATGATGAATTTATAATTAACTAGAGTATACCCTGTAATTAACATAATACTGCTTGACAAATACAAGTATAAAATAAACGAAGTGTGGATAAACACCCACACAAACGCACTATACTACCCAACAGAAAGTTAAAAAGCTAGGGTATCTATATAAGTAATAATCTTTTTCACATTACTAACTTTGCTAAAAGTTCAGCATGGATGAAACCTTAAAGATTTGAGTGATGGTGTACATAGACACTTGATTTAAATACACCCAATTAACACCATTTTACAGGGTATAGAATAGCTAGCATACGCCACGTTCTGCTGCACAGTTTGCTGCCATTGCAACACATAAAATGTTTTGCGCTGCTCATTTTTAATGCAGCGCAGAAAGTAAAAGAAACTTTGCCAGCTATGGGGAGATAGACAGAGATAAGGAAAGAGAGTGACAGAGCGAGAGCGAGAGAGAGAGAGAGAGAGAGAGACGCAATGTGTGTGTGTGTGTGTGCACTCCATTTGGGCCTGTCGAACTTGTCGCTTTTGGTGATAAGACGCGGAATCAAATTTAAAAGCTATCAATTTGATATTAGTTGAGGGAACGCTTGTGAGATTTTAAGCGCGTGCCAGGCTGCAGTTCAAACTCTTTGCTAGCTGCTGCTGCTGCTGTTGTTGTTGTTGTTGTTTTATGCATAAATTCGCTGCAGTTGGGGCAACATGTGAGCCCCAGCGGCTGCTCGAATGCTGCTCGTTTTTTGCAGCAAGTTTTTGAAATCAATTTACTGATGATTTATTATGTAGCGCAGGGGATAATAGTGGAGGGAGGGGGCATGGATTGATAGCTGCCGCGGCTGCTGCTGCTGCTGTATGCGACAACGGCAAACGTTGATGAATGCCGCTGTGTATTGTTTGGCTGTCAGTTTTGATCAAAATTCGATTTTAGACGGCATCGAATTGCAGGTGAAGTGGAAAATTTGCAAGTTATGCGACAGCTCGCTCAATTTCTCTTCTATTTTTTTGTTGGCAGTGATTTGGCAGCAGAATTCAGCAAATTGACCGTATAACGGAAGACGCAGCTGTTATGGGAATTGCGGCAGCTGAATGACAGCAAATCGCAGCGGCAGTTGGACATAAAAAGCTTTTACTTTTTCTACTGCAGAGCTCTAAAAATTTATATTCAATTATATGAATTTATAGCAATAGACATATTTCAAAGATAATACAAAATTATATTACCATCTCTTATTCAATTTATAATTTAATTCAATTTAACTTCATTTCAAATCCGTTTCGACATTCAAATCAAATTAAAATTTACCGCCATTCACAATAGTTGAATTTAAAATTTCATTTTTAATATGGCGCTCATGCGCAATACCAGAAACATCGTTTACAAAAACAGCTGTTTATTAACGCTGCTATATCGATATAAATTGAAAACGATAACAAAATATAAAAATATTGTGGCATTAAATCAAGAAAGATTTTAAACAAAAATGTAAAATTGAAGAAAAAAATATTGTAACAATTCTTGAATTTAAATAAAGAGTACAATAAATTAAATTTATGCAGAAACTTACCCAATTGTATGATGATCGGAGTGCGTTTTACAACACTAATGCGAACAGCCGTGCACACTGAGAAAGCAAACGGCGGCAACCAAAATAGAAAGAAAAACCCAACTGGAAGGCATTGAAAGAAACTGATTTTTCTATACGTATGTGTTTATTGCTATGTCCAAGCGCAACAATATAACCTACGTGAAGCCACAGGAACCCAGTTTTTTGGCCAAACTCAAGGCGGAAATCGGCTACAAAGAGGGGCCTACCATCGAAACAAAGGTAAGCTATTGCCGCAGTCGCTGAGACAAAACAAAGTTGCCCCCGCTCATGCTCAGCTTTGTTGCAAATAAAACAACAACAAAATAAACAGCGCCAGAGGCTAGAGGATCTGGATCAGGAGGACTACGATTCAAGTGAGGAGCGACCTGAGCGGGAAGACGAACAGCCACAAATTGTGGTCCTAGCGCGTGGGGATCTCACGGCTGACGAGGTGGCCCTCGAGCAGCAGCGCATAGCGAAAGGTATGCACAAACACTCACACACACACACGCACACACGTGCTGTGTATTTGTATATATGTATGCTGTCAGTGTGCACTTGCGTTTGTATGTGTGCCTGTGAATGCGTGTCGGTGTGTGCGTAGGTAGGATGTAGTTATCGTCTGTGGCAGTTTGGCTTTCAGTTCAGTTGAGTCAGAATCGAGCGTCGGTCGCTTCCACGCTTCTTTCACGCTGCCACTTTCTGCCCTACACTGTGTACGTATGTATGTATGAACGAATATATATGTATGTATGTAAATATATACATATATATGTATATCTGTACGTGTGTTTGCATCTGACTGTGTTTGTTTCTTTTCGCGCGTGTGTTTTGTGTTTTTGCAATTGAAATCTTGAAAATTTATATGTACATGAAACATAAACAAAATGCAATTGAAATACGCAAAAGTGCAGCAAACCGAACGGCAAAAAACGCCGCGTTCTACATTTTAAATTTTTGCGGGCAAAGTGTTTGATTTTCTATTTATTCTGTTTTTTTTTTCTTTTTCGCTCTGTGTGTGTTAGCAAAAATCCAAATTTGTTGCATTTTCCTCATTTGTTTTTGCTGAATGAAAAATTCATTTTCATGTTCAACTTCAATTCTAACCTCGAAAATAGAATGCAAAGGGAAGAGTGTGTTTGTGCGGGGGAGGGGAGGGGAGGAGTAGTAAGTTCTATGTTCTATGTGCCACGCCCGCAACGCAACGCCCACTGGCGTCTCTATGGCAGCAGTTCCAAGTGCCCTTGCCTTTTCCTGGCTTTCGATTGCAATTAATGTGGCACTGCCAGCGGAGCACCCTCATGCACACACACACACACACATACGCATCGATAGTCGCAGACACACACAAACACATAGACAGCTGGCACAAAGCATACACACTGACATTTTCATTGGGGCTCCGCTAAAGCGGAGCATGTGATGAAAATCATAGCCAAAGCGGAGCGCACGATAAAGCAGGCAGCCAAGAGAGAAGTTAACAAATAACGGCGACCCACAGCCGCCGTCGCCGTCGCTGTCATCGCAAAACCAACAACAGCTGCCGCTCTGTTGCCGTCGCCGACACCGTCAGCCATCGCCATCGCCATCGTCGTCATCAACCCGCCGCCGCTGCCGCCACCGCTTCTGCTGCTGCTGCTGCTGCTGCTGTCAGAAGGCCCGCGCAGAAAATCGGGTGAAAACGTGTGAAAGAATGAACGAAGCAGCAAAACGGGAGAGACAATGATGAACGAAACAGGCGAACAAAGAGAGCACGGCAAGTGGCTTGACGACGACACATGTATGCGTGCGTGTGTGTGTGTGTGTGTGTGTGTGTGGATGTGTGTGAATGTATGTGTATGGTCGAAAGGGGGCAGCGACGGCGGCGGCGGCAGCGGTAGCCACTGTCTTCTGTCCAATGGGCAAAGAGGTGGAAGTGGAGGTGGAGGAGGCGAAGGAGCACTGCAAGACGCTTACACAGATGGGGTTGAGTGGGTTGCACGGAGGGGAGGAATTGGAGAGGGATTTGTGGGCGGCTGTCGGGAGGAAACTAGGAAAACGCTAGCAACGACCAAGAAATGAGTTAAAATCAGTTTCTATCTCATTTGTGGGCGGACTCTAGTGGAATGGGGCGGAGACGGAGGAGGCGTTCACTGCAATGAAACTATTATTACTATTGCAACCAGGGCCCATATGGCATAAAAACGACTTTTATGTGTGTCTATAGAAAATCTATTTTATTTGACTCTCTTTAATTATTACATATTTTTTACTAATGACCGAATTCTCTGCATTGCAGAAGAAGCTGAGAGGCCAGCGGATTTAAGCCAACCCATTGTGTTTAAGCAGCGGGTTAAGCAGCCCAAAATCCAAACTGAGGACAAATCAGAGAAGAAATCGGAGAAACCGCAAAAATCGAAGGATAAAAAAAGTAAAAAGTCAAAGTCGAGCAGCAGCAGCAAATTGTCATTCAACGAGGACGAGGAGGACGCCGATGCTGGCGAGGATTGAAATCTATCAGAATTTCAACAAATATCCATCAATCTGTCAATATTATATTCGCTGCTGTATCTACGACTAAGCAGCAGCAGCAGCAGCCTCTTTGTATGGTTGGCCGCAGTGAATGGTTAGGTGAGCGCTTAAATCTTTCACAAACACACACACACTCACACACACATACAAACACACACACACATGTACATATGTATAAGCGTAAACTGCGCACTTAAAATTTGCGTATAAAATAAGTTACATACATACACATATATCTCTATCTATATATGTGCATGTGTATATGTATATATATGTGTGTGTGTGTCTGTGTACATACATATGTAATATATTGATTATAAATGGCTAAGTGGTTGTGCTATAAGCCAAGTTCTTATAGGAATTGCGAAATTTTTAGCGTTTTGTTTATGTTTTGCCAAATGAAATTTATTATATATAATTTATTTTTATTGTAAAAATCGAATTTGGTTCTTAGCTCAATTTAAGTTGATTCTGATGTCAAATCATTATAAATATCTTAGTTGAAGAAAATTGTTCATATCATGTTATGAAGATCATAAATCTTTAAGCCTTGATCTTAGCTTAAATTGGAAATTTTAAAGTTTGGCTTGAAACTAAATTTAAGAACTTTAAGCTTGTTTCGGCAACTTTTTGATTCGTTTCATGAGCTTTATATTTTAAATATCATTTATTTATTATCATGTTACGATCATGTATCTTTAATTTACAATATTGTTTACCATTTACTTAAAATTAGTAAACAATTTTAATTGTAACTTTCATATGTTGTTGCAAGTTTTGGATTCGTCATCTATATGGTAAAAAGTTTAGTAATTAGTCATATTCTTTCCATGGAATATGATATATGTTTAGCAAATGTATAGAGGAAATCTATTTATATATATTTTCCTAATACATATGTATTAATTTAAATTCTAGATATGAAAAATATATATAAATAGTATGTGCATATGCATATCAAATATTATTAAATGCAATCTAATGAGGTGTATAGATTAAATAACTGCACTAATTGTAAATGAAATGAATATCATTAGTGTAATTAAAACAGGCCACGACTTTGTATGCTTAGACTTGACGTGAAAGTGAATAGTAAAAGAAAAGTAGTTTCAATTATAGTCTATTTGTATAATTTTCTACAAATAAAATGTGTGTTTCACTATTGAAGTAGAAAATAATTCATTTTAAATATTGAGATTATCTTTTCATTTAGCAATGCAGAATCAATTGGTTGGTTACATATAGAAGTAGCTTACAGAGCTATAATTTTTAATAACTTACACAAAAATCATTTAGCAATCAATCATGAAATATATATTTAATATTTAACTCAAGTTTATTTTGATACATCATTGAAGTCAATTTAATAATGATTGTAAATTAAAACTACATATATTTTTTCCTAACTATTCTAAGACCTTATTGAAGTTTATTGTTAACTCTCTCTTAAAGAATATACTCTAAAAATCTAGCACAATACAGTTTATGGATTTCATTAGAGAAAGTATCTACAGAATTTAAATAGGTGTAGAAATATGTTTGTTCATTTAACCATAATAAATATCAACAAGTAGCTAACAGTAAATTGAATATTAGAGTTTATTCAAATTTATAATTATTATTTATTAAAATTGGGCTAAATTATATAGATTATGTAGTTTTGTGTTTTAATTATTATAATTACTATAACTATATATAATATATGTATATAGTTTAATAATATATACAAATTACGCTCAAATGAAATATGTGTGATTTGACATATTTATAAAGAATGTTAATTACAACTGTTGATATTATTGCAAATTTGAAATGCGCTAAAATGAGTCATCTCGTTCTATATTATATATTTTTATCAACTTTTATTATATGTGCATACTTAGATGTATGTATGTACATTTATATAATTATGTATTTCTATATAAACAGTTGACTAGTAATATACATTAGTAATCGTCATTAAGTGACTATGCCTATTTGAAAAGCTATCAGACTAATTATTTGAATATGACCTTCAACTTAAACTTATGGAAGAGATTCTCAATTTACTCAAGTAAAGTTTAGTTACTTCAAATTTTCAACTAAAAAGTGTAAATAATGAATTTTTCGAATGATATATCCTTAAGATACTTTCTCTCGTTCGAAAAAAAGGATATTTCTTCAATACAAAATTCGTTAGTTTTCAAAATATCCTTTCAAAAATCTTTCGTTAAAAAAAAAAACAAAAACAAATTAGAAAACAAAAATATCTGCAAGGTTAACTTTCTTAGAAATTGTATCTAAAATTCGCATGACAACCGACGCCGACGACGACGACGACACAAACCAGAGAAAAGGTCACGTGTATGTATAACAGAAAAGTTTTGTTATCGTTTTATTATAAATACATACATACATATATACGATATATATTTGTATATATATACTATTTTACCGATAGTTGGTGGCTCTTAATGAATCCCGTGGCGGCGGTTGCGGAGCTAGGCGAATGCCAAACTTCTACCAGTTGCCGATCAACGGGGGTGAGAAGCGGGTTACTTTCAAATTTGTACTTGCATATAGACCAAATCACACACACAAACACATATTGATATATACATATACATATATATATTCACACACACATGCATGCAAACATGGCATTCAGCTTACATACATATATACATATGAATAGACATACTTATATAAGTATACATACATATATATGTATGTGTGTGTATATATATATATTTTTGTATGTTTGTATGTGTATTGTATTATATTGGCCCATAGCATGCGAGAGCGACTGAAAGAGAGTGAGCGCGAGCGAGAGAGCAGCAGCGTAATCTGAAATAAGTTGGGAAAGAAGAAGAAGCATCAGCAGCGCCAGCAGAAGTATCGTGATGAGTATACAGTTTTAAAACTTACAGACGGGGCAATCGCCGCTTTGCCTATGCTTACTACACTTGATACATATACATATGTACTTTTGTATATGTGTATGTGTGTGTGTGTGTGAGTGTCAGTGTGTGTCGGTGTCGGTGTGAGGGCGCATTGAATATTGGCCTGGTTTAGTTGTAACTATTCATTGCCTCTAATAAGCTGCAACAGTATCAACATATACTGTTATCCGTTTGCGCGGGAAATTTTCAAATTTTTGCGCGTCGCAGACTCACATGCCCAATACAAAAAAAAAAATGAAAAAATCCATCAAATACGCCGGCAACTGCGTCGACATATACGTTAAACGACAACACAGGCAGCAGCAATGCCGTTTCAGTTTTGTTTTGTTCATTTCGTTCGTACGCGCGGTACAATTGTCAAATTTGTTTTTCCCTCCCATCCATCCATTCACATGGGCGCGCTCCAATACTACAACAGCTACGAATCCACCGACGAACACGCACGCACCCATACACTCACCCGTAGTGACAACGGTTCGTTTGCGCTTCACATTGCCATTCGCTATTTTTGAGCGTAACACCTCTGAACAGATGTGCGTTCTCTCTGGTCGCTCTCTGTGTGCGCCACGATGCCAAAGTTGGCGCTCTGCCGACTATTTCGCCTTGCCGATCTTTATGTATGCTGCAAGTTGCGTCAAAGGCATGTGATTTAATTGCAGTTTTGTAATTTTGTTTGCAGCTGCACTAGTTGCAACATGCAATAAACGCTTATTGCAATCTTATCGATTCTTCGATAACATTGGCGCGCCGCTCTTTGAGAACACATGCAACCCTGCTTGCCGGGCTGCCGCTCATGCAACTCTGTGTTTGTAGCGACGTTTTTCGCTTTTTTCCGCTTCCATTTCCAGTTTGCCTTGTTGTTGCCCCCGTCTATCGTCCGTTTGTCGCGCTTTGGCATAGCGTTCTTTTTTCATTCGCTTCGCGTGTGTGTGTGTGCTCCACAATCAAGAAAAATTTTGTTGTGCGTTCAGCAAAACAGATCCTTTATTTTTATTGTGTTGTTTATACTTGTTATCATTTTGTTAATTGCCACAATAACAATAACAACAACCTGCCACTACCATCTAAAGTGTGACGTAAAATGTAAATTGTAAGTTCGTGTGTTTTTCCTTTGTATATGTTTAGATCAGAGTTTGTTATTGTGCGATTGTTGTGCAGAAATTTAAAGAATTTTGATTTAATTGTTTTTAACTTGTGTAAAAAATAGCATTTGCTTACATACAAACAGCCATAAAGATACACACACACACACATGCAAACTAATACGCACGCATACATCAAAACAGCGACACACACGTACATACATACACAAGCGCAAAACACGCTCCTGTACCCACCCGTACTCCACTCCACGCCGCCGCCGCTAGCTACAGCAGCAGCAGCGAGCCACAGCCAACCAACAACCAACACCGCAGAGCCAAAGCCAACGTCGTCGTCGTCGTCGCCGTCATCGTCGTCTCACCGGCCGTCTGTCCGTTCGTTTGTCTGTTTGTCCGTCCCAGCGTCTGCGTGTCTGTTTGTATCAACATACATACATATAATTATATATATGTGTGTGTGTGCATATATATGTATGTGTACGTATATATATAGATTGTACATATACATATATTTATATATGCATGTGTGTGTGTGCTCGTTTTGTGCGGTGCGCTTTGTATGTATGTAGGTGTGTGTGTGTGTGTGTTGTCTGTATGTATGTCAATCGTGCAGTTGCTGTGTGCTCGGTAACTGCTGTTTGTATGTGTATAATATATATATATAAATATATATATGTATGTATATAAATATATATACATGAAAAAATATATAAATATATATGTACAATTGTTTATGCAACACAGTACATACAAATATATATGTGTTTTACATAGCTACATATGTACTAAATACATATACTTATATATAAATATATACATATATATTCTTATATATAAATACATTTTAATATGCCTCGAAAAATTACATTTTTATGTTATTTCATACATACGCAAGTACATGGTTAGATGATATACATAACTGCATATAAACATGCCGATATGTATATACATACATATAAATTTGTATTTACATACATACATATTAAATTGTATTTTAGTTTTAATCCAATATGGCAGCCATTTTGTCTCAATTAACTCTTTTTGGTTTTGCTGCCCCCCTCTCTTGTTATGGGTCAGGGGAGGGGGTGTAACGAGGGAGGGCGGGCTTAATTCACCTAGATTTCAATTTTCTTTGCTTTATAATTTTTTGTTGTATATTTTTTTTTTTTTTTGGCAATTGTTAATTTTGTGTTGTGTGCTCTATTTGCTTAGTTTTCTGCAAGTTTGCGTTTTTTTTGTCTTCTTCCCATTCCTCTTTGCTCTGGTCTTTCGTTGATGTTTACGCTTTGGTTTTCAGTTTCTATGTGCCAAATATTTTCCAGTTAATTTATGAGCTATCGATTTACAACGAATGGAATAAGAATGAGGAAATTAATCAAAATTCATTTATCGATCTAATTGAACAGGCGCATCCTCGACAACAGCAGCAGCATCAGCAGCGACATCTATCGACCAAGAGGCACATTCCAAAAACCATAGAACAAAATAACAAATGACTGAAGTCGACGTCGTTTTGCCGGAGGGCGTTGCCGAGCCCACAACCAAAATACTAGCCAAGGGGGCAGCCAACGACGACGACAACGACAACAACAGCAACAACAGCAGAAGCAACAGCAGGAGCAGCAGCCCGGCTGAGACGCAAGATGAACAGAAGACCAACTCCAAGGCAGATCTGGAGAAGGATGAGCATATAAAGCCGGTTAAGGAAACGGATGGAGATGCAGTTACAGTTACAAAGCTGCCGCTGGATAGCAATAGCAACAGCAACGATGATAGCAAGTCAAACCCTAATCCTGCAGCCGAGGCCATGGATGTGGATGACACTGAGGAGGGTGACTCACAAATAACCAGCTCAAGCTCCACAGAGAATGGCAATGGCAAAGAGTCCAAATTGAATGAAGATGATGAGGAGGACGAAGAGGAGGAGGAGGAGGAGGTGACCACCAATGGTGATCATGAAGATGCTGAGGATGAAAAAATAGGCAGCACTGCTGAAAACAGTTGCGATGCCGAAGATCCACTGGGTGCTAGCTGCACTCAGCCGCCTGCCGATAAAGTGGAGGATGCAGTAACGGTGGAGAAGAAGCGGGTGGAGAATGCAGATGAGGTTGATGAAGTGGATGACGAGGAGGAGGAGGAGGGCAGTCAGCAAAGTGGCACAGCTAAAACGGTAACCGACTCGGAAGCCGATGCCGATGCAATGCACACCGAGGAGGAGGAAGTGCACGAGAAGGAGAATGAGAAGGAGAAGGAGAAGGAGACGCCAATGAACGGCTTCACACAAAGCCCAAAGGCTAAAGAATCTGCAGCTGTGCCCGCTGTCAAGCCCAATGGGCAGGCCACAGCAGCAGAGACAACGAAAAGCAATGATGATGCAGGAGCTGTGGTTAATCTGGACGAGGATAGCGATGAGGAAATGTCAGATCTGACACAACAGAAAGAAAACCCAACAACAGCCGTAGCTGCTGCTGCCAAGCCAAAAGCAAGTCCTAGCAAAGCAAATGTAATGCCTGCAGCGGTTGCCTCAAGCGGCGCCGATTCCTCGGATGATGCAGTGCTCATTCCCTCCGATTCAGAGTCGGAGACGGGACAGACGGCAGCAACGCCGCTGACATCGCAAAGCAAAAAGTTGCCAGCCATTGTAAAGGCAACGCCGCCACCACCACCACAGCCAGCACCATCACTAGCACCAGCCGATCAGGATGACGATGATGATGATGACTGTGTGGTCATTGAGGATGATACGCCGCCAAGTATTTCGCCCAGCGACCAAGCGCTAAATAAGCGCAAAAGCGACATGGACGACCTGCATCCGAATAGCAAGCGACAGCGCAGCTCAACCCCATCCGGAATGGGTGTGGGCATGGGCATTGGCCTGGGGCAGCTGACCATCAAAGATGCACGCACTCTAATGCCACACGAGGCGGGGCCAACTATTACAGGTGTTGGCGGTGCCGTCTATCCGGTGACCATAACGAATGCCGTAACCGGAGTGGCCACCAATCTGGGCAATACGCCACCGAAGCTAGTGCCCATGGCGGGCATGGCAGGCGCTGGATTGGGCAGCACAGTGCAGCTGACTCCGTCCACACTATCGCTAACTGCTGCCGGGCTGCCCAGCATGACGAACAATGCGAATCTGTTGCCCGGCCTGACGGACGACATGTTTGTGCTGGAGGCGCCATCGTTTATTGTGCCCTACATCTATGAGAAGCCCCCGAACGATAATATACGCGAGGTCATCAAGGCCATTGAGACGCAGTATGCGCTCTCGGCCGAGGATCTGGCTGTGGCAGACAAGGTGGATGAGTTTGACATGATGACCGAGCAGAACAAAGAGGACAAATCGAATGCGGATGGCACGACGACAACGGCTGCTCCGGCGGGCAAAAAGAAGCGGAAGAACGGCGATGATGAATCGTGGTCGGAGCAATCAGATGAGGATGACGATGATGATGACGACGATGACTCCGAGTCGGGTGTGCGCACCAAGGTGTTAATCAAGGAGGTCAGCGATGATTTCTCCGCCCTCAAGAGCGCCATCAAACCTGCCGCAGCACTCGCCGCCTCGGGCGGTGTCGCCTCCAATGTGCCCGCCAAACCCGGCCAGGAGAACTACTTTGAGAGTCCGTTGGGCAAGTTCTTCATGGACATTGGTGTCGGCCAGGTGCAGGAGTATGTGCAGTCGGATCTGTTGCGGTTGCAAAAGCGTAAGATGCGTAAATCTCTGTCGCGAGATCCCAAGGACTTTGAGATGGCCATCAATGCGTTGAGCGGCAATCTGCAGGCCTCCAAGACGAAAAATGCTCCCTTCAAGTTCACAATGAAACGCTGTGAATTCTGTAATTTCAAATCCGAATCTGCGCTCTCCATGGCCAATCACTACGAGACGCCGCATATGAATGGTGTGTTATACAAGTGCAACTTTTGTACATTTGAGATTCGGAATGCCACTGAGATCGTTTACCACATGGAGGCCGTGCACAATATCAAGGCGCGTCTGATTAAGCCGCTGCCGTATCACACGTGTCCCAACTGTGGGTTTGAGGACAACGGCAAGGCGAAGCTGGCACGCCATCAGCCGGTTTGCGCCAAGAAATTCCGGCCGGAATTGAATCTGGCGCCGCCCAACGACTGGGAAGCGCCTGCCAAGATACCGCGCATCAAGCCGCGCCACGGACTGGTGGGCACAGCCACCGCCTATCAGGTAGGTTATAGATGGAGAGACAGGGATCAGGATTAACTAAATATTCGATATCCCTTTTCAGGCCATGGCAGCGCAGGCAGCGGCGCAAAAGGCAGCGCTGGCCACCATACAACAGCAACAGGCCGCCGCCCAGGCGCGCAATTTGCAGGCCGCCGCTTTGGCCGCCCAAAATGCGGCCAAGATGCGACAGCGTGCACCACAGCTGCCCAAGGTCATGCCCAATGCCAACAGCATGGTCAGGAATCCAGCGCCCGTACGCGGCGCCATTGGCGCTGGCAATGCGGCGCTGTCGCTGCCCAACAGCTATCAGCTGGCTGCCGGACAGCTTGTGCAAGTGAGTCTACAACTAGTCTGCTTTATCCCTTAACAATATCTAATTGCTGTCTATCCAATTGCAGCAAGCGTCCAAGAAGCCCATCGCGGGTCAGCCGAGCATCTCAATAACGCCACTACCTCGACAAACTGCAGCTGGCAGCAATGCGGCCGCTGCTTCGTCCAGCAAGGCGCCAGCGACAGCGGCGGCGGCTGGCATGAAGCCCGGCCAGAGTCCCAGCGGCGGCAACAACAAGGCGCAGTTTGTCATCTGCGAGATATGCGATGGCTATATCAAAGATCTGGAACAGCTGCGCAATCACATGCAGTGGATGCATAAAGTGAAGGTAGCTGCTGAATCTCAATTATTTACTGCTGAATCAGTTGCTAATGCTTTTATAATCTTTTGGCTTACAGATACATCCCAAGATGATCTACAATCGTCCACCGTTGAACTGTCAGAAGTGTCAGTTCCGTTTCTTTACGGATCAGGGTCTGGAAAGACATTTGCTGGGCTCACATGGCTTAGTGACAAGCTCTATGCAAGAGGCGGCTAACAAGGGCAAAGATGCCGGTCGTTGTCCTGTCTGTGGCAGGGTATGTCTAAAGGCATTTGTAATCTATGAACTGCTCTAACTGTAATCCATTCTATAGATGTACCAATGGAAGCTACTGAATCACGTATCGCGCGACCATCATATGACCCTGAAACCTGCACATTTATCGTACAAGTGCACCGTCTGCACGGCAACCTTTGGCATGTACAAACAGTTTGAGACGCATGTGTATACGGCGCATAGCACCGTGGCCCGCAAGGCAATGGACAGCAAGAAGAATAGCGCACAGTCCAGTAGTGGCGGCAGTGGTGGTGCTGGTGGTGCCGGTGGCATGGCGCGCAATGCGCTCGGAGCTGCCAATGAATCATTGCTAAAGCCGCTGAAGATCAACGATGAGATCACCATCATACCACAGCCCGCATCGAAGCCAAGAATCACAAATATGGAAAGTCATGTTATAGGCAAGTCGACAAATCAAATATAAACAAACTATCAGCTAATATTTAAATATATCTTGCAGATTAAACGGCGCATTGGATCAACCAAAAAGAAAGGAATGAAAAAGAAAAAAAAAAACAAACAAAACAAAAAACAAACCTAATCTCGCATAGTTTTTGCTGCAGCATTTTGGCCGCTGGCGCGTTAAGATTAGTTTTTATTTGATTTTAAGGCTGCGCCGACGCGAACGTCATATAATATATCTATGATTTGTTAGTAAGCCAGAACTGTATAAAGCGAGCGGAAAGGAATTTTTAGTAAAAACCACAAAGCAACCTAAGCCTAAACCTAAATATACGTCGATCATTAAGAGAAAAAAAGTTACCACTTAACACAGATATACACGACTATGATTATTCAGATACACAAACACACACACACACAGCAAATACAGATACGGATACAGATTTCAGATTATAGTTACGATTTAGTTGATATATGTACGTTGGCATGTGCACATATGTTGAAATTGTAGCTACTACTACTAATAAACACAATTACCATACCATGCATAATTTACACACGCCTACATTTTAAGTACACACACACATTTACACACACACACACACACACACACACACACACATATGAATATATATATTTTAAAAAGAAGCCGCTAGAGCGCATCGTCTACATGACTATGTAAATTAGTTAAAAACTAAATATTATTTATACTATATACGAATACAAGTATCTAAATGTGCGTTGCAGTATGTACATATTAATACACACACACACACAAGCACATACCACATACATGTACACACACAACAAGAACACGCCAATGGCAAATCGATGACAATAGACACGTCCATTGTTATCGATAAGTCGTGTGAAAGTTTACGTAAAGAGCATGAGCTAGGCAAGTACGATGAGGGGGGCTGAAAAGGCTTCCTAAAAGGGGGTTAGCGGACGCGGAACGGGGGTTTAAATGAAATCGAGGCGGAACTTAGCGGTTCGGGGTGGTTCTCTTATCTGATCTGAGACGTTCAACAAATTTTAATTTTGATTGTACAAGTTTAAACTTATATTTATATATATATATATAACATAATATCTATTAAAATAAAATATATCATCTACTAGGACGTAAGAAATCATGTACTACAGTTAAACAAACTAAAACACAACAACAAACAAACAAAACCAACAAATGAAAATGAGAAAAATTAAAAACTAGTTAATATAAAATTGATAATATCGTTTCTATTCTTATTAATGATGGACTATTTGCAGCATATATTGGGTAAATGTTGCTGTGTATAGGGAAATATATGGCTTGTTATTAGCTAAGGTTAGCTCTACGGAGCTCTCTAGCTGTAGAGTTCTCTAGCTGCTGAGATTTTGTAGAAAATACAAGTAAGAAAGCTCTAGTCGAGACTGCTCGACTACGAGATCCCCTGAACCCTTCTAGGAATTTTGTATCACTATAATTAATCACTTATTTTCTGCTTATGCAAAAAACCAAACATGCACACACACATACACACATGTGAGCAGTGTGTGTGAGCTTACTATGGAAACTTAATTGTTTAATACCTTTTTTTGTAGACGGACAATCTTCATTAAGCTTTCAGATCGTGATAATAACATTAAATAAAAAGATCTCAGTGACGACGATGCTGTTGTTGTTGTTGCTGTCATCTGAAAATGCCGTCCCCGTTGTCGTTGTCATCGCCAACTCCCAGAGGCGACTCCGATTCCGCATGCTGTTCATGCTGCTTACACTGCTCGTCATGGCTAAGGAATTGTCTTTCTATGTATTTTTATTTATTTTATTCCCGATCAAGTTTTCAATTTCAACAATCACAATGTATGCGAAACTGTTAAAGCATAAACTATTAATTCAATTTCTGCATGCCTCATTTTCTCTTGCATTGCAAAACTCTTTTTTTTACGCTGCTATAAGTTTTTGCTATTTTGGTTGTTGTTGTTGATAAACAAAACAAAAAAACTTCAGTTTGCATTAAACTTAATTTTTCCATTAAATTGAGTATGTTTTTTAATTGAATTTGACAGAGAAAAATGAAATGAAAAGTATAAACAAATATGTGAATTGATGTTTGAGACAGAATTAGAAATATATATATATATGGGAAATATATATATGTATATAAAATATATATATATTTCTATATCTATATACTAACCATATGTATATCTGTATGTCTGTCTCTCTGTCTGTCTCTCTGTCTATCTCTCAGTCTGTCTCTCCGTCTGTCTGTCTGTCTGCCTAACCAAAGCAATGAGCGAAGATGAGCAGCAGAAGAGCATTTATGCTGTCTATATGTACGCAGCAATATTTCCTTACATTTACATTTAAGTGAAACTCATTTAGAATGCTTGAAGCAGCAGAGTGTTCTCATTGGTCACCTAACGATCGACTGCAGCGACCGCAACTCGACGCAGGCTCAACATTTGAGCTCGCCTTAGAGTTTGAGTGAAAGGGGCCCTATATAAAGAGCAGCAGCTGCAGCATTTCTTCAGTCGTCCAGGCCCGGTGGGGGTCAGTAGTGCAGTGCAGTAAAGTGAAAGTGAAAGTGAAAGTGAAGTGTGGTCAGGTAAATATTTTAATTGTTAATATTATTAAGCACTTTAAGCAGAATTGTAATAGTTATAAATAATTCTTAAGAATTGTTTAAATATTAATTATAAGGGCAACTTTAGACATAATGTTAGTGATCGTTTAACGACTTAGAGGAAAGACTTAGAAAACTTAAAAGACTTAGAAAATTTGGCAGATTTAGAATACGTGAAAGGCTTAGAAAATTTGAAAGACTTAGAAAACTTGAAAGACTTAGAAAATTAGGAAGACTTAGAAAATTTGAAAGACTTAGAAAAGCTGAAAGACTTAGAAAATTAGACAGACTTAGAAAACTTGAAAGACTTAGAAAATTTGAGACTTAGTAAACTTGAAAAACTTAGAAAATTAGGAAGACTTTGGAAAGACTTAGAAAATTTGGCAGACTTAGAAAACTTGAAAGACTTGGAAAATTTGAAAGACTTAGAAAATTAGGAAGACTTAGAAAATTTGGCAGACTTAGAAAACTTGAAAGACTTGGAAAATTTGAAAGACTTAGAAAATTAGGAAGACTTAGAAAATTTGAAAGACTTTGGAAAGACTTAGAAAATTTGGCAGACTTAGAAAACTTGAAAGACTTAGAAAATTAGGAAGACTTAGAAAATTTGAAAGACTTAGAAAAGCTGAAAGACTTAGAAAATTAGACAGACTTAGAAAACTTGAAAGACTTAGAAAATTTGAAAGACTTAGTAAACTTGAAAAACTTAGAAAATTAGGAAGACTTAGAAAATTAGAAAGACTTAGAAAACTTGAAAGACTTAGAAAATTTCAAAGACTGAGTAAACTTGAAAGACATAGAAAATTTGAAAGACTTCGGAAAGACAGAAAACTTGGCAGACTTAGAAAATTAGGAAGACTTAGAAAATTTGTCAGACTTAGAAAATTTGAAAGACTTAGAAAACATGAAAGACTTACAAAATTTTGCAGACTTAAAAAATTTATCAGACTTACAAAATTTATCAGACTTAAAAAATTTTGCAGACTTAGAAAATTTATCAGACTTAGATAACTTGAAAGACTCAGAGGAAAGAGGTAGAAAACATGGTAGACTTAGAAAACTTAGAGCTTATGCAAAGCATCGTTAGTTAAATTGTCATTAGGATAACAGTTGATAAGGTAATTATTTTTAGTAATTAGTCATTATGATAATGAGTATTAGAAATAAAAGCTTTTGTAGTACTCACTGTGAGAGTAATAATTATGAGCATTAAGATTTTATGTATTATAATAATATGCCATACAAATACAATACAAAAATATTAAAATTTATCGTATTGAAGAACCTGATTTAGTAAAGGTTTTTTAATTACCATAGCTATTATAATCATAAGAAAATTTAATTAATTAATATGACAAAAACCGAAATTTTTAGAAGATAGAATTTTTTATCCGATTTTCGATTAAGTTTTTAATTGATAACAAAAAAAAAACGGGAGTAGTTATCGATTTTTGGAAACAAACTTGATATGCGCGCGCAATATACGAACCTACAAAAAGTCTCTAGCTTTTATATCGACTCAGCTCGTCGTCATGAATATATATACTTTGTGGTGTCTGCCACACCAGTTAATTATTAATTATAAATTATTATTATTTTTAATATTTTCAAAATATTTGTTCTTTTGTTTGTTTTGTATATACATTTTTTTTACACTTTTTTCTTTTTATATATATTCATATATATTCATATCTAAAAACTTTCTTTTCTATTGCTTTTTCACAAATTTGAAATTTGAAAAAAGATTCATGAAAAATTTGCATTAATGTATTAACCATTATTTTTAATCGTTTTTATTAATATTTAATATGTTTTAATTTTTCATATACTTGTTTGATATGTAAATTTACGTTTTTGTTATTCGTTAGGTTCCTCAAAAATATCAAAGTTGTTATAAAAATGATATATTTATATATTATAAAATTATATATTATATAGAAATATAGGGTTTAAATATATTATTTATTTTCTATACTTAAAATATGTATGTACAGATGGTATCATGTTATTCAGATATTAGTATATAGTACAGTATCTATAGCATTTTTAGGCAAGTATGAGTTGGACTCCATTCAATATATATAGATATACATATACATACCTACATATGTATAGATATGCTATTTATAATTAGTAAACTTTTTGTTTAGCTGAGCTAATTGTGCAATAAGTTGTATAGCCCATGGAACAGTTGGAAATAATTCAATTTTTGTTGTTGGTTTTTATTTAATTAGAGCATTTATTTCATAAAAATGCGAAAAATTAAATTGACCTCCAAAACGGGTTCAAACTTTAGTCAAAATAATGAGACTGACTGTAAAAAGTAATTTAGCTATATAGATATAGATATGAATGAATTTCTAGACCGGAAAGAAAGTAGCATGTGCTTACATTTATATAAAAACAGTAAAACAGTAAATCTTTGTATTAATCATTCAAGTTCAGGTAAGAAGTGTGAATGGATTTAAAGCTTTTAGCAGCTCCCAGTCACATGGGGGCTGCCAGTAAAAACCCATTTGATCTAGCACTTATAGAATTTGTTATTTTTTTGTTAATTTTCTTTTATTATTAGGTTTACGTATATAAAAAGTGATATGACTATGGCAAAGTCAATGTTGAGGGGCGGTACTTTCTACTGGTTCTAGATATTTATGTTACCTAATGGACTCCATCTCTTGCAGTCTTTTCTAACACTGTCGCTAATAACACTTATTTACTACATTTTACAATACTTGTTTCTTATGTGATATGTGTTTTATATGGGTATTATGATAGGGAGCACAACGCACTGCATTATTTTGTTATCAGAATTCCAATTTTTGAGTCTAGTTTCATATTGATTTAATCCTTCTCCTCCGACTTATCGTTCTAATCATTGGAGGCGGCTGCCACGCCCAGGCCACTGAGCGATGCGTTGGGCGGAAACAGCTCGGAGGCGTGCGTCAGCTTGGCGTAGTCATCCTCGCTGAGCAGCTGTGGCTTCTCGAAGGCGCTCGTATTCGACTTGGTCAGCTGATAGAAGGCCGTGTCACTGTGCGTTATATTGACAATGCTCCCCGTCAATGGCAGCGTCTGGAGCAGCTCTTGCGGACTGCTGAAGGCACCGATGTTGATGGGTGCAATGCCCGTTAGCACCTGGCCGGAGACATTGGTCTGAATGGGCAACGGAATATTGCCCAGATCAATGTGACTCTGGTTCGTGTGCGCATCGTAGAAGGTCAGATCCACACGCTCCTGACTCTCAAAGTCCGTGTCATTGTCGCCCACCTCGGTGAGAATGCCGATCTCATAGACGACCGCCTTGACTACGTAGCTAAAGGAAATAGGAATGGAGTGTAAAAGTCAGTTAAATGTTCAAATAGTTGGAGTGGAGAGTTGGCAAGCTCCTATGCGTACAGTTGGAGAAAAGGTGACATCAAATGAATTATTCATATCTGAAAAGTTCTTGATCTGATATGACTGTAACTAGTTAGTAAAGGATCTGGGTTTAAGCAAGACTTGCAAAAATTAATTAAATTATTTAATGTATAAGTATTATAGTTCAAGTACTATAAATGAATTGAATTAAGTCTTGCTTAAATCAAAATCCTTTACTAAGCTTTGATGTTGCCTTAAATTAAAACTTATTTTTGTTACATATTTTTGATTGAGCTGACAATGTAAATAAGGTTTATTTAAAGATTTTGCGTCTTTGAACTAAAAACATTGCATTCAAGAACTTTCTAAAAACGTTGGGCTCAGCTAAATTCTGATTATCAAAAAGATCTAGTTAGCATGAAGAAAGATTTGCTATTATGAAAAAATGCATAGAAAATATCAATTTCCACAAACAATTTGAATATTTGAAATAGAAACAAAACAAAATCGAAAAAAAAAATTAATTTTCCCAAATAAAGAAATTTTGAAGTCTGATGCTACATAGATTAAGTTCAAGGAACATCTAAGTATAAAGTATACTACAGCTACAAACGTAGGGAACCATATTTAAACTGTACTTTTTTTCTCTAACTGGTATCTCATATCTACTTTTCTTGCAGTGTACAACTAAGTATAAAGTAAACTTCACCTAAGAACTTAAAAATCAAAATATTAATTCTTTTCTGTCCATCTTATTTTTCATAGCTACTTTGCTCTCAGTGTGCAATAAAGTATAAAATTAACTTCAGCTAACCACTTTTCTCTTTGTGTATAACTAAGCTTAAAATAAACCTATTTTCCTTTTCTCTCAGTGTATATATTCACTGTTCTTTTGCTACTTACAGATTCTTGGGCGTATCGCTGCCATTTGCCTGCAGCTGTTCCAGGGTGGCATTGTCCAGTTGGGAGGTGACATCCAGCACGGGCAGCGTGCAGCCAAAGGCGAGCAGCATGCCGAGCACAGCGGCTCCTAGGATCGCATGTTGTGGTGAGTTCATCTCTCGAACGCCTCCTCAAATTGTTTGCCCTTACACGAAATAGGCTCTACTGTTGCTGCTGTTGCTGTTGCTCTGTTCCCTAGCCTGTTCTTCGCAAGTTTGAGCCTAATTAGTGCGGATCATCGGCTTATATAGTCGCTGTTCAGGTGCGAATTGCGAGATGTGATTCCGCGTAATTATTGCCACCTGTTAATTGGCTGACAGGTTTTCCTCTTTCGGCAGTCTCGGCTCTCGCTGTCTCTAGGTGTAGCCTGTAGCCGGCCCACTGGGCACGGGGCCAGCCATTGTCTTTATCTGCTTCTTCTCCAGAGCTACGCCGTCAACAGGCTCTAATTAATTGTGCTCGTTTCAATATTGAATATCAATAGCCGGAGGCCGACTACGCAAATCTCATGTTGGTGTAAAGCGCGCTCTATACGGTTTTATGTTGATGTCAAAATGGTTGTTTACCCGCTGGCTAAGCCCCAAAAATAGGTTCATTGCAAACATTGCCAGTGAGTGCGTCAGCTCGATGCACGCGCCGTTGTCTGGCTGACGGCTGAAAAATTACGCATTCGCAGCGTGTGACGCGCGTTTGGTTTACAAGCGTTTAAAATTCGCATTCGATGAGGTAAATAAAGTAAATTTGTGAAATTTTGGCTAGAATTGAATCTAAAAGAAAATATATGCTGAGTGTGCCTCGTAAAATATTACGCATACGCAGCGTGTGGCTAAAATGCAAGGCAAAAATCACTCATACGCAGCGTGTGTGTGGACGAAAGAGTTATTAGCTTATTTCTGTTTATTTCTATTTATTTTTCTGACTTTCTTATTATCGTAAATAAACTTTTTAGCAGCTGCTGCTAAAATATTAAAAAATATTATAGCTCTTATGACTTTGTTTTTACAAATTTTAAATTATATTAAAAAATCACTCATACGCAGCGTGTGAAGCAGTAAAAGATTCGTCATTTATTTATGTCTTCATTTCATTTATATTTATTTTTCCCAAGTTCCTCAAATCTTAGACAAGCTTTTTAGCCTCTGCAGCTATTCAAAGTTCAATAATTTTTAATTATTATAAATGTTTTTCATTTCAACAATTTTTTAATTAAATTAAAATGGGATATTTTAATCTTAAATATGCTCTATATTTAAATATGCTATATATTTATTTTTTTTTATAATTATTTTTAGCTATTTTGTTAACAAGTTTATTTCTATTTCTTTTTCGCAATTCTTCTAATCTCACACAAGCTTTTTAGCTATTACAGTTTTTCAAGGTTCAAATATTTAGATTTTTAAAATTATCATGACATTGTTTTTTTGAGAAATTGTCTTTAAATTAATTATTTCTATACATTTATTTTGTTAATTCATCTAATCTCATTTCCATTTTTAGATCTTTCAGTTATTAAAGACTTAAAAATATATCAAAATATTTTAAAAATTATTTTTAGCTTTTTTCTTAACAATTTTTAAGTTAATATAAAAGATAATTCATACGCAGCAGCTAAAAGTTTATTTCTATTTACTTATCGAAATTCTTTTAATCTCTGAGTAGCTTTTTAGCAGCTGCTGTTACTCAAGACTCAAATTTTAAATATTTTAATAATTATTTTTTGCTTTATTTTGCCAATTTTTTAATTAAATAAAAACGTTCAATTATTAGGGATTGTGTCTCCATCCGGCATCGCCTTCTTTTCTGTTTAGGCAGGCAAAAACTGCCTTGAGCTGCATTTCAGTCACACAGAACCAGACGAATCCCGAAATTTTCATTCATAAGCTGTAGCTGGAGCTCAAATCAGTTTTTTGCTGGAGCTCTAATCAAACAATTCAGAGCTTTAATTCGCTGGAGCTCAAGTCAAACAATTCTGAGTTTTATTTCGGGCAGCAATTGAAAGATTTTGTGGAAAATTTTATAAATCAATTTGCACATTGAAATTGAATAGCTAAAGTTTGGGTTTCAATATTAATTAACGTCAAATATTTGAGCTTAAAATAAAAGCTAAAAAATGTGCAGATATGCAAAAATAGTTCAGATGACAGGGCATTAGATATGGCATGAGATAACTGAGATATAGAATGAACTATCTGACCTAAGTTTCTCAAAGTTTCGAGCTCTGTCAGCTGCCGACTTGACTCAACTTGTTCATTGCTCTTCTATTGAACAGCCAATCAATTTTGTTGGGCTTTTAATATTCATTAACTTTGCATACTTAAAATAGAAACTAAAGTCTGAAGATGACATGAGATATAGCCAGAGCTCATGAGATATAGCTTCAGCTGACTTCAGTTTCTCAAACTTTTGAGCTTTTTTAGCTGCCGAATAGATTCTAATTGTTCACTGCTCCATTTAACAGTCAATCAATTTTATTGGGCTATCAATAAACGTCGAAAACTTGAGCTTAAAATAAAGGCTGTAAAGTCTGAAGATATGCATGGGATATATCATGAGCTACCTGACATTGCTATATCTCATGCACAAACTGCCCGACTTGAGTTTCTCAAACTTTCGAGCTCTTTCGGCTGCTGACTTAATTCTAATTGTTCATTGCTCTTTGTTCCATTTAACAGCCAATTCACGAAAATTCCCTGCTAAGTCCCAAAGTGAAAAGCAGGTTCCAGTTGGACTGTTAAATAAACAATTGTGACCAACAGATTAGAGAGGCTGTTTAAGCTGCGCATCGTTTTCCGGCTAAATTAGTCAGACACAAAATTTCACTTGCAACCAATTAAATTGTTCGTAAATAAAAATATATATTTGATTTCTTGGAAATGAATACAAAACCATTAAAATAATATAGCAAACTAATGTTAATTCAATTAATTTGCAGCTTATGCGACAGAGTTTAACTGCGCTACAAAATAGTAAACAGTCGAAAGCTTCAGCTTGGCCAGCTCTTTACTGACATTTAGATCAATCCTTGAATCGGTTCTCTTTCTTGGCCGAAGGTTGTATCTATTACCATTAATTTGATAGAGCTCCCTTGAAAGTGTATATCTAAATATTTATATCGATGTATATGCATAAATCTATATTTCATAGAACTTCTAGAAAAAGATTTCAATTAATTGAATAAAACAAAAAAAGGAGAATTCGCAGGTTTTCTTCTAGAAACCAGTTCAACAAAAACAAAAGCAAAAAAAAAGTCACAAAACTGTGTCTCGCTTGCTTTGAGCCACGTTTGATGAGTGCTAACTGAAAGCTTAGCTGAAACTTTTTTTTTTTTAGGCCGTCCGGCGTTACGCTTAAAAACGCGCACACTTCTCGTCAGCGAACTTATTATCAATCTGGACTTTGTGGAGAAAACAACTCGGAAATTCAATTGAACAATCACAACTGAGCCATGAAGTGCGCATTGATTTTCACTGTGAGTAGCAGCTGCCATTTCCAGCTGATCTTTAGCTAATATATATGCTCTCTCTCTATTTCTATTCCTCCCTCCCTCTCACTCTCTCTCGCTCTCAGCTAGTGGTAGCTACCTTTAGCTGCAGTTGTGCCGCACCCTTTGATCTGAACGATCTGTTTTTGGGCCTGGGCAGGAATGCGCCCGTGGATCGTGAGACGCCACAGGATGTGGTCAAGCGTCAGGCGCTGGCCAATGGCGATGGCCAGCTGAAGCAGGTCTCATTCCAGACGCTAATTGGCGACTTGGAGAGCAGTCTGTTTCAGTCGGCGCTCAGCTTGCACGACGCCAGTGCCGCAGGCTCGCAGGTGGCCGAGGTGAAGCCTGTGGCAGCCGTCGAACCCCTGGAGACCAACGAGCACAGCATTGTGAAACGCTCCGATGAGTCGGTGTCCACCACACCAGCCGTTGTGGAGGCAGATAATTCGCAGGAGCGTAAAATTCTGCTGCAGACCACAAAGAAGGTGCCGCTGAGCGATGAGACCGGCCCCGCCCATCTGATCATCGATCGTGTCTCGGTGCTGCCCCAGAGCGGTAACTCTGTGCCACTGATACCCACCTTCCAGGTGCACCACACCAAGATCACGTCGGCCACCATCACCGAGGACGCGAACAAAGATAGCAGCGATGGCAAGCAGACCAAGATCAGCATCACCAAGACCTCCATCACCTCAACAGCGCCCGTGGAGAGTGTCGAGGCGCAGAGCACCACAAGCACGAGTGCAAAGCCCGAGCAGGCTAGCACCACAGAGAAGGCAACCACCAGTGAGGAGAGCAGCGGCAGCAGCACCACTATCACCACCACCACCACCACCAGCACCACCACCGCCGCTGATCAGCCAATTGTAAAGCTGAAGCAGGTGGAGGAGAAGCTCAAGGCTAAGGTCGCCGAGGTGGAGGCTGAGCCTGTCATATTGACCGCGCGTGTCTAATCATTTGGAGCCACTCTAGTCTTAGCCACTCACTCTCTCACTCACTCACTCACTCACACATACATATCTACATACATATACATATTTATATCGCGCTAAGTTGAATTAAAGTCATGTGATTTGATCTGAAAGCCCAAACAGCGAACCGACGGCGCCGTTTTTATTTAAATTTTAAATTCACACAGCAAGTCGAAAGAGGGGGAGGGGTAAGAGCGGGCGAGGGGGGAACTCATCTCCCCGACTCTGCCAAATTTGAGGCTCTAATTGGTAATGCATACAGCAAAACTGCCTTTCGGATTAGCATCCCAATCGAGCTCGACTCAGTCGAGCATGGCAAAAGTTTTCCCAGCAACGTGGCAAGCGAAAGGAAATGAATTTTCGAATTTCCTACATATGCCATTGTGTTCATCACTCGATCGGTGAGCTTACTCAATTCTCTGGTGCAAATAATTCCCAGCGTATGCAATTGGGTTACTCAAACATTGCTTAACTTTGTTGGGGTGTGTAGCATTGCGAATCGCAACTCGACTGCAATTTTTTATTTATTATTTCAACTCAACGAAGTGCTAATCAGTTGAGACTTCGCAATTGAATTGTAATTTTCGAAAACGCAATCAATCATTAAAGGGACAAATATTGAAATTCAATGAAATGGAAAATAAAATAAATAAATAAAGTGAAATCATGGACAGCTGAGCGAACTTTCATACATATTGTAAAAGAAGCTCCATGTATTTCTTTTAGAAAATATTTTATTAAAGATTAACTATTTTTGGCAAAGCTATTATTTTATTTTTATCTCTCCTGTCTTCCTAGACTCAAACTTGTTCTCTTTCTCTCTCTCTCTCTCTCTCTCTCTGTCATTCTTTCTATCATATTTAATCTTATCAGATTTTCTGTATCAATTATCTACCTATCTATATCTCTTACACTCAGTCTTTCATTATCTGTCTCTGTTTTATGTCTCTCTATCTATCGCTCTCTCTCTCTCTCTCTCTCTCTCTTCCTCTCTATTTCTTCTTCTATTTTGCTCTTTCTATATTTAATTTTGCTTATATTTAATGTTTTTTTTTTTGCTTTGACTTTGCTATTTGCTTCTATTTCTTTTTCCCTATGTTTTTTCTATTTCCCTTTGTCGTCCTTTGACTAATTATGTCTCTCTTACTCTAAATATGACTAATATGTCTCAGTTTTCTTCTCTCTACCTCTCTATCTCCCTCTCTCTCTCTCTCTCTCTCTCTCTCTATGTCGCTCTCTCTCTCTATCTACCTCTCTCTCTCTCTCTTTCTCTCTCTGCCTCACAGTCTTTCTCTCTGCCTCGCTCTCTTTCTTGCTTCCTTATTCTTTCATATTTTTTTCTTATTCTTATTTTGATTTCGTTTCCCTTTATAATTTTTTTTAACATTTCACTCTATTTCTTCGTCTAACTTACTCTATGTTTTTCTGTCTATCCATCTTTTAACCTACCCTCTGTTTTTATTTGTATCTATACATTTATCTATTTGCTTCTTTTACTCTCTCCCTTTCTTGCTCTCTCTCACACTCTCTCTCTCCCTCCCTCTCTCTTTCATTGAATCACTATACCTCTTTATTTCTATCTATTTATATACATCTGTTTCTCTCCCTCTTCCGCTCTCTATCTTCTTTGTCCCTCTATCTAGTTTCTTTTTACACAAATTCTATTGAGTTCAACTTGTTTTCTAATGTTTTTTCAACTTTGCATTTGTCGCATTTTATTACAGCTCTGCAAATGTTTACTCATCGCGTTTGGTTTTTTTTTTTTTATTGCCAACAAGCACTTGATACTCTTTCCTATCAGCGCTATCATTGCACTGGGATTCACTCACCCATTTCGCCTGACTCATCTGAATACAAGCTGTTCCCTTTGGCTCCACTGCTCTCCTCCCTCCCCTTGGAGACCACGCACATCAATCAAAACACGATCGGCGAATTGATAAAAAGACGAGCACGAGTACAAAATATGAAGAGGGCAAGAGGAGGCAGTCCATACCAGTCCACATGACCAGAATAGCGGATATTAAGTATACGCAGCGTGTGGCAAAATTAAGACTGTCAAATTATGGCTATTTACAGTTGCGGGCAAACAAATTTAAAATTAGCACAAATTGTTATAAATATGCCATTTAATATATATAATTCTAATGTATTAGGCTAAAGCAAACAGTAGAAAAGGTGTTAGATAAGGTGTATTTGATAAGTAATTGAATGACAAATACAATTGGCAATGCGAACAGAATCTTGGCCCAGTCTTTTGGCTGCCCAGCAAATAGTAGTTGTTAGTTGATAGCGCACAGTGTTACCCTTAAAATTTCATTAGGCTTATCTTATCGCAGTGCCCAAATTACAGCCGAGCCAAGGCAATTGTCGATGGCTATTCAATGGGCGGATGAGTTGCTGCTGCCCGGCTCTCAGTCCAAGAAAAGCAGCCGGTGCACGCGCTACGCTTTTCCAATTGAACGCAACTGAGGCAGGTGCGAAATAGCAATACAACTAGAATATTAAACGGTGAGCGAGATAACAACAACGACGACAAGAACAATAACAACAACAGCAACAACAGCAGCAGCAATATTAATAATAGTGTATATAAAAAAGTAACAACTGTTTTTTGTGGCCCTGCCATGCGTAGCGGATTTCCAAATAAGTTTATTTATATATATAAAAAATAATACAAAATACCTGCATGTACGACAGTGTAATTTCATTCAAGTGCTGTGACTCACCTGTGCCGTGTGATAACAATATATAACTGTAAACTGTATCAAAAACAAATAAGAGATATTAAGTAATTGAAGCTCAAATTAGAATTCCAATTAGAAATCCAATTGGAATTTGAATACAGTTTACAGAAATGCCAAATTACCCAAGAACTCATTAAACTGATAAGATATATGAATGTGTGTGTGTGTGTGCCAAAGCTTTTTCCTAATTTCTAATTGAACTTATAGCTGTGCGGTCTTATCGAGGTGTTAGCAACCAAGCCAATTGGCATTTCAACTAACTTAAACCGCAACTAGCCAAAAAAGGAATTATGGCTGGAGTCAGCGTGGGATTTGCCAAGTGCTTTATGCTGTTCATGGCCATTGTCATACTGGTATGTTCCACTATCTATGGTAGACCCATAGCCGCCGCTATCTCATCATATAGTTCTAAATTTAGCATTGACTTTGGAACTGTTTTGAATTTCATAAAAACCATTAATTAGTCATTCCTCAAAGTGATTAACTCATTTTTTTTGCCATTATAAAGCTGTTATATTTTATTACTTCCTCGAAATTTGACTGTATATAGTATAGAAGTCTTGATTTCTGAAGGAAATACTCAGTTCTTGATAACGAACTCTATTTCATATGCGCGGTAAACAGTCCACATGATATATTAATCAAAATTTCCCAAGCATTTTATTGATAACATGTAGAAGTTCTAGGGTAATATTTCAATTGAAATGGTATATATGTAATATTAAAAATATTATAATTGATTGCTAGTGCTAAGTTAACAAGCTTCCAAGTTCCAAGTTTTGGTAGATATAGAAACTTTTTACTTGATCTTAAAATCTTAACTTTTCAATAAAAGTTAGGCGATTTCCTATCTCCAATATTTTATCTCCTATCTCTTATCTCTTATCTTCTATCTCCTATGTCTTTTCTCCTATATATATATATATTCTATATTTAATATTTTTTGCATCTTTCATTTTCCATCTTTCATTATTAATTTTCTGTTTTCTATCTCCCATATTCTATCTTCTCTTTTCAATCTTTTACCTCCTATATATCTTCTTCTCTTTTTTGTATCATGCCTATTCAAATCCTCCCGATATTTTCCTCTTAGGTACAAGGGCTCGCATACCTGGGACTCTCAATATGGGGCATCACATTCCAAGATTGCCAAGAAGTATCGAATATTGCTGCCGACCCATTCAAGTTCGCCATGAACTTGATCTATTTTGTGCGTAAGTATTCCGGCTATTTAGAAATTCTTCATTTATTCTTTATGCCATGCCTCCAACAGAGGAAGGATGTGGTAATCCGGTCATTGAACTGAGCTACAATGGCATGCAGGAAAGCTTCCCATTGAGCATGGATTGGGACACGTCGTATGCGATCAAAAATCGCGAGTTCATCTTTATGGTCACGTATGCCGTGGTGAGCGGCATTTGGGTGGCTGCCTCCGCATTAATCATACGTAAGTGGTGCTAGAGTAAATCACAGCAGATCCCTTTGATTAGAGTCTTCTTTTACCATAGTCACCCTGTGCTGCGCCACTACCAAATTAATATCGGGCATCATCTACTGGCCGTGGTTCCTATCTGTGCTGGCTGGCTGCATTCTGGATGTGGTGGCCACCGTCTATCATGGCTTGGATATATCAAAGACTTTGGTATGACTGAAAAGCTAAATTAGAAGAGAAGAGAATTATATAAGTGTTTTTCGTTCAACAGACCCTCAATGATGCTTTTGCCTTTGTGGGCGCAACACTGGATCCTACACCTCCTGACGGAGTGGTCTCTGTCTTGGAAACATTTGGCGTCTACTTTTCCACGCCCGCCATTGTGATGATTTGCCTGAGCAGCCGTGTGGTGATCATCTGGCTGCTGAACTTGATTGGCGGCATCTTCTGTCTCTCCCTATCCAATGTGCTGGCCAATCAGACAGCAGCTAAAAATAAAAGCCAGACAGTCAATGCTCAGCCGCAGCCGACGCAGCCACAATCAACGGCGTATGTGGTGCAGCAGCCGACGGCACCGGCATCTGTAACGCCTCAGTTCGAGCAGGAGCCGCAGTATCCGGAACAAGGACGTCCCAAGCCCACACCTCTCATAATACCAGCGCAGACGTCAGACATGATGGAGCGACAGGATTCACGTTACCAGTCCAATGATCGCACCACGCTGCAGTCGCCAGTGCAGGTTCTGCCGTCGCCACAGCAACAGCAAGAGCAGCGTCCACAGTCGCCCGTACAGCAAGATAATAGCACCTACCGCAACACCGATACGCACCCCGATCAGCTTAACTATCCCGCCTCGGATTCCACCACGCCACGTCCAGCCACACCCTTGTCGCCAGCAGCGCAGCAGCTGGCCTCGAGCTCAGCTCTAAATAGTCGCTATTCGGAAATCTATCCAATGCAGCCGACGAATCCGCGCATCAGCGAGGAGCTGCGCAATCAGATGCCCTGGTCGTATACGAATATGATAACCAAGCCACCGCCGCCACCACGCAAGCCACAGCAGCAGGTGCAGATATATCCGCAGATACCCGAGCCGGACTACGGGGAGCACTAGTTAGTGGACGACTAATCGGCGTGGCTGCGACATGTTTTGTTTTGCGTTATTGTTATCTTTATTCTAGACATAAAGCTAATGTACATGGCCAACAGTTTGTCTTATTCTTACATCCGTCTCACTGCTGGGCGTTGGCTGCAACAGCTGCTGCTTGTGCCGCACATGCGATGCCACATGTTCCAGCAGTTCATTTATATTTAACTCCATTTTCTCTGCTCCACTTGCATGCAGTTCCAGCTTGGGCGACTCTTGTTGTGTTGCCTTGGCGCCCACAACAATGGTGAGTGGGTGACCCAAGCGTTTGGCGTCCAGCAAACGTTTGCCTATGGTCAGCTCTTTGCGATCATCATGCAGCAGTTGCTCAGCGCCGCAGATTTGTGTTAGCTGCTGCAGCAAATCGTTTTCTACGCGCTCCGCTGTCACTTGCTCCTTGCTGCCCTGCTTCGGCCCAATTAGACAGACGTCGTAGGGCGCCAGCAGCGTGGGCCAGCGTAGTTCATGTTCTGTGGAGAGCACTTCTAGTGCGGCTGCTATAATGCGTGTTATGCCTATGCCATAGCAGCCCATGACTAGAGTTTCCGGCTTGCCTGAGGTGTTCAGATAGGTGGCGCCCAAAGGCTTAGAGTACTTGTCGCCCAGCAGAAAGGTGTGGGCCACCTCTACGCCGCGTACGGGCTTCAGCTGTGTGCTCTGACAGCTGGGACATGTGCTGGTAGCTTGATCCTCAAAAACTTCAGCATTGCCTGCATAGCCACAGGAACTGCAGTTGAGCAGCGTATCCTCGCCGACAGGTGAAATATAATGATATTCGTGCGACAAGCTGCCGCCCATAATGCCCGTGGCAGCCTCAACTATAAGAGAGAATTTGATATTCAAGGAATATATTTATAGAGCTACCTACTCACCTTTAACAAAAGGCACCTCCAGCTGCCTGAAGAAGCGTTCGTAAGCTTCGCTAACTGTTGCATAAGTCAGCACTGCTTTCTTCTTTGTCGTATCGAATGTGTACATGTCCTTCATGAGGAATTCCTTAGCGCGCATCAACCCAAATCGGGATTTTAGTTCATCGCGAAACTTGGGACCAATTTGGTATAGAAGCAAAGGCAGCTGGCGATAGGAAATAGGCGCTGCTGTGGCCAACATAGCTGTGATCGCCTCCTCATGAGTCTGCAGAGCATATATGATAGTGATAATAGTCTTAACAGAAAGCTTACTCACCGGACTCATTAGGAATTGTTTGCCACTGCGATCGCGCACCATATAGAACTCGGATATGTCTCCGTCTAGGCGGCCTGTCTTCTTCCAGAGCTGCGTGGGCGTTAGGATGGGTAGGCTGATCTTTTGGCCGCCAGCCTCCTGCATGTTGCGCTGCACGAGGCTAACGCATTTGTCTAAGGCGCGCTGTGCTATGGGCATAATTTGATAGGTGCCATTGCTGCCCGATTTGACAAGGCCAAGTTCACTGAGGAGCTAGAAATGGAAAGATTGTAATTTAACAAGAGTTCACTTTTGCTTTCGTAACATGAGTTCACATTTACCTTCTGGCTGAGTGACAGTTGCTCCGTTTGTTTCACCACTGCATTTTTGGGTGTTATCAAAGCGGGACAAAAGAGTCGTGAAGCTTTATTCATTTTTATTGAGCATTTAAAATGCACTTAAATAATAAATAATAAAACTCAGCCGGCAAATGAGAAGCTGGTGCAGGTCAATCAGCTGTTTAAGCGATGTTTTTCGATAGTAGAGAGAAACCATCGATACCTATGCAGCTATCGACAGTGTGACCGTGTTTTTTGTGAGAATGTCAAAATATAATTTGCAGCGCCGGTGTGTTTTGTTTGTAGTGCAAATTTCGCATTTTGAAAATGAGCAATAATTACAAAGAGCTGTACAAGAAGAGCGTAGATCTTGGCGAGCAGCAAAAACTGCGTCAACAACAGCTGCTCTATGAACAAAAGAAACGCAGACAACTGCAACAAGATGTGCACCGGCTCATTAAAGACTCAGACGAAGACGACGATGAACAAGAGCAGTCAACATCAAGCGGACTGAGCAAAGCGCAACAGAAAAGACGTAGACAGCGCAACAAGAATACCAAGAATAACAACAATGACTGCAAGACACCACATTTGAGGCTGCAGCAATCCGAGTGGCTGCGTCATCGTCCCGACAACTTGTACGATTGGCTTCTGTTGCCCTGTCCCGTGGGCAAGCGCTGTCTTGTGATGGCCAGCAATGGACGGACGAAGGTCTACAATAAAGCAGGGCGCATCATTATGCAGCTGCGTTCGCTGCTGCCTGGCGATGGCTACGTGCAGAAGTTCAAGACTGTGCTGGACTGCGTGTACGTGCCGGAGATGGATACTTTCTATGTGCTGGATGCGCTCTCGTTTGGCCAGCAGCAGCTGCTCGATTGCGATGCAAATTTTCGCTTCTTTTGGCTGCGCTCGCGCTTCGATGAGCACGGCGAGCTGAGCGAGCGCAGCAAACGCAATGAGAAACCTATCAAGCTGCTGGACTACTACGACTTTGAAGATGCCAGCGCTGTGGAGCAGGCGCTGCAACGCTATCCCCAATGGGAAGCGAATCAGCCACAGCTGGACGGGCTGCTCTTCTATCACAAGGAGGCCAGCTACACCTGCGGCAGCACACCTTTAGTTTGTTGGCTGTTTGCCTTTATGCTGCCCGATGTGCTGAATTTGCCCGTGCACAGCGGCTATGAGGCGCCAGATGATTATCTGCCCAGTAAAGCGCTCGAATATATGGATGAGTTTGACAGAAAGCTGCTGGCACAGCGACAGCAGCTGAAGAAATCCAGCAAAGCAATTGAGACAGTTAAGGAACCAACTGCAGTTGCTGCCGATGTCAATGCCATGGATGAGGATGATGAGCTGGCGGAATTTGCTGAGCTGCGTAGCCTGTTGGATCATCAGCGCCGTCTGGAGCTGGGTGAACTGGACATGGACTGCAGTCCGGCAATGACAGCGCCTGAGCCGGAGGCAGCGCCAGCGCCACTGACAAAGCCAGAGCCACAGTCAGAGCCAAAGGCAGAGCCACAGTCAGAGCCAGTCGCCAGCACTAGCAGCTGTTGAAAGTTTATGTTTCGTTACGATTTTGTGGGTCGGCGGGGGATTGAGCTCAGCGGCTGCTGCTGCTGGTGGTGGCACAATGGCGCATGCGCACTGCAGACCTTGGTCCCTGGCCAGCAGGCAGCCCAGATAAAAAGCAGCTCAGCAGTTCAAGTGCAGCTAAAACCGAATGAAAACCTTTTCAAATTAACAAAAACTAAATAGAAAGAAAGCAAACAAACAAACAAAATAATGGTTATCCAGCGCAGTTGGAAGATTCTAAGCGATGCGGCGAGCACAGCCAGCAACAGCATCGGCAACGATGCACAGCAACGTTCACCTGCAGGATTGCAGGACGATTCCTCCTCGGATGACTCCGATTGCTCCAATCAGACAACACACTCCATGGACACGCGAGTCGCCAGTCCCACCAAACACATCGAAACGGAGCCAGAGACAACTTTGCACAATGGAACGGATGCCACACTGGTGCGTAGACGACCCTCAAGACACCCACTAATTATTTTTATCCATTAGATATATTTTGTTTTATTAGATAAATAATTGAAATTAAATTTGTGTAAAGCAAAATATATTCCATAGTTGCTGGAACATAAGTTTTTACACTTTGTTTGTATACCTATGTACAGGCGCCACAGGTGACCCCATTAATTACTTATATATTTATATATATATATATATATTTATTGATTGACATCAAAAGCCGCGTCTAATGCAGCTAACCTAGTTGACTGTTTCCAGGCACTATTAGGAGAAATATGGTTAAAAAATTCCGTAGGTCTTTTATTTTCCTAGAAAAGTAAACTTTTTTAGGACAAAGTTAGGTTATAGGAATCATGAATACAAAATGCAGTTATTTTTTAAGTTTTATTTTAGAAGTCTTTTGTTTTTCTAAAATATTAAAGTTTACTTGGAAAAAAGTCTTAACTGCATAGATTTACTAGATATATGAGCAAAGGAATATTGTTACAAACTTCAGATTCTTTATGTGAAAGTCTTTTGTTTTTCAAAAATATTAAGCTTACTAGATCTTATATAAGCAAAATAATATGGATACGAAATTAAGTTTTTTTTAGTTAAAAGACTGCTTAGCCTGGGTTCTATAGATTATATATAAGATTTGTATTATATATATTATATACATATTCAAGAAAATTAGTATAGAGTAAAAAGTATACAACCTCAAAAACATCATAACAGTCAACATGAGTTTACTGAGGTTTAAGTGGATAGTATCATCCCAACCATTTAGACAATTCATTTCAATATTTCATCCCCCATGGCAACTTCTAATTATTCTTCTCTTCTTCTCAAAAGAAATATGTAACCACCCCTGACATGGCAGAGACAATGCTGCAGCGCATCAGGCAGCGTTACAATGGTGTGCACAACATGGAGAGCGGCGGCAGTGCGGAGTCGGCAATGCGAGCTCTGGAGCTGTTGCGCATCAGTGTGCAACAGGCTTTCGACACGGAAGTCAATGACATAATCAAGCGTTATATGAATGTGAGTAGCAACAATTTAGCATATATCAACAGCACTAATTATATATCACTTCAGAACTACTTCAAGCCCGCTTTTGGTAACATCAAAGAGAATCTTGGGCAGCATGCGGTCAATGAGGAAACGCTGCAAAAGATGTCCTCGTGCGCTCTCCTGGAGAATGCCAAGGCGCAGTATACGAATTTCGTACTACGCCAAACACGTTCAATGGGCGCAGCAGCAACAGTTGCTGGCGAGCAGCAACGTTTGGCCCTTAAGCGACCCGCAAAGACGCACGATTTCAATAATAGCAAAATGTTTGCCAACAATTTGGGTTATGCCGTAGCTGCAGGCAAGCCCATGCCAGTGCCTGCTCAGCAGCAACAGCAGCAACAGCAGCAGCAGCAGCAGCAGCAGCAACAACAACAACAACAAAAACAGCAGCAACAACAATTGCAGCTACAACAGCAGCAGCAGCAACAGCAGCAATTGCAGTTGCAATTGCAACAGCAGCAACAACAACAGCAACAGTTGCAGCAGCAGCAACAGTCGCAAACATTGCAACTACAACGAACGCCTCTGATTAGCGGCCCTTTGCCTACGCCCGTGCGACGCCAAATCTTCTGGAACACCGCCCAGATCAATACGACCACCAAATTCGTGCTGGACGTGCAGGCAAATCTGGCCTTTGGCTTCAGCATCGATGGCAAGGAGCTGGGCGGCGCCCGGCTGGCCAGCAAACATCCGGAGATCATACGCTATCTGCCCGATGCCGAGGATCGGGATTGGCTGGCAGCACGTGGCATTATTGCGGCCGAGAATCGCAGCTCACGCTTCTTGTTTCTCATTTACGACGAGGTCTGCCGGCTGCAGCAAACACATGATCTCTACCGGCACAAGACCAACATCGATCTCAGCATGATGCTCACATTCAATGTGACGGAGACAATGATACAGAAAATGAAACTGTTCTTTGTGGATTTGAATATCAAGAGTCGCGGCCTGATAACCAATTCATTCATAGTGGCCAGCAATCAGCAACAGCAGCAGCAACAACAGCAACAGTTGCTACTACAACAGCAGCAGCAGCAGCAACAGTTGGCTGGCAACAATAGTCACTTGCGCAATGCGCTGCTGCAAGGCACGCCCGTTCAGCCGCAGCTGCCCACGCCGACGGCCAGCGGGGAGGACACTAAGGATTTGGTATCCACTCCAGTTGCCACGCCCTGTTTGCAGGGCACCGTCGTGGGCAGCAGCACCACCAAAGGCAAACTGATTGCCAGCAGCTCAACTCTGAGCTCATCGCATGCCACGCTCACAGCGCTGCTCAATCAAAGCGGAGCCGCCAACAATGCAACGCCCAACAGCAACAAATTTCGCAACTAATCGGCTTCGATTTGCAACTATCGAAATAATCAATAAATTTTAAGTTTACTAGTTCTAGTTGTAGTTGTAGTTGTAGCTGTGCCAACTACTATATTCGTCACGCTATCATATCGCATTAATTGGTACCATCGACTAATCATTTGGCTGGGCATTCAAAAAGCAATTTCGAGCTATTCAAAATGCCAGCTAAGATTACTAAAATGTATCATAAATAAATAAAAATGAACTTAAACTAGAAGAAAAAATAAATATTTATAGAGTTTAACCATTATATAAAATTGATAAGCTATAGATAATGTACTTGGAAGTGCTGCTTGAGTATTGAGTAGAGTTGACTAAGCAAAATCAGAAGCGTTTGCTTTTCAAGCATTGCTTGAGCAGCTCTCTATGCGATTTTCAAGAATTAAATGAAGGTTTTTTGTTAGAGAGGTTAAAAGCTAAGATATATAGATTGTGTTTTTTTAAGTCTACTAAAACCAGCTGATCGCAGCATTTTCACGCATTGCTCGAGGAGCTCTCTATGCGATTCTCAAGAATTAGAAAGTTTTATGTTATAGAGGCTGAAATGAAAAGTAGATAGACTCTATTTTCATGTCTACTCCGATCAGCCGATCAAATCACTTTTAAGCATTGCTCGAAGACCTCTCTATGCGATTCTCAGAAATTTGGTGAAAGTTTTATGTTATAGAGACTGAATATGTAATCTGATAGATTCTGTTAATTTTTTTCAGGTCTAGTAAAACCCGCTGATCCTTGCTATTTCTAAGGACCTCTCTTTGCGCTTCTCATGTGAACGTTTAAGTCTCTTATTGACCTCAGCTTTACACTAGCATATCTAATTGTCATTCATATGACAGCTTAGCTGTAAACACTTTCTAACTGCTTCTCTTTGCGCTTCTCATGCAAATGTTTAACGCTTTTGCTGCCATGCCTAATTGCCATTCGCATTCATATGCAGCTGCATATAATTTTGTTTGCTATTGGCCTTTTGGCTTAATGCCAAGTTCATCACTGAACCAATATGCCCTTTCGCTTTGACTGTAGCGTGCAATTCTCTATGCGTTGTCTAGCGCATGCTTCACTGGGGCATTTCTCCATATCTCAAGTGTTGCTGTTGATCTCGTTGTTGCTGTCATCGTGCAACTGTTGTCTATATACACAAGTATCTATATATATAGTATATATATGTAACATATTGTTTATAGCTATATATATTTGGCTATGTTTGTGTGTGTGTGTGTACATATATATATGTATATGAAGAGCGCATTATAGCTGGCGGATTCATGCAGCTTCCATAGGCATCTCCCTCTTTGCTTCCATCCATCTTCTGGTTGCTGCTGTTTTTCCTATGGATCGGCTGTGATTGCTGCTGTTGCTGTCTGTGTGGAAAACCACTATACGACTCACATTTTGAATGTTTCGGCTGCCTGCCTGCCTGGCTGGGTGGCTGTTTGGGTTGCTTTGCGCGTCGTCTTTTAATTTTGTTTTTGATCGCGCTTTTACAGTTCTTTCGAAAAAACAATAAAATTCAGGCATCGGGCGTGGAAATGTGCTACATATATCGAAAATGTACGTCTCGGATTCGTGCTTCGTTCGCTATGTATTTGTATACTTGTATATTTGTATGTGTATTTGAGGCAAGTTCAGCGACAGTCGATCTGAATATAATTTTTTGCGCTATATTTTGGAAAACGCAGCCGCATTGCTTTGTAGTCGGCACGAATACTCCGTGGTGTTCGCTTCGTAGAATATCTCTCAGATCGATCTATATAATTTTATCTGTACAACAACAGCAACAACATGAGCGCCGTGGTAAGTGGATAGTGGATTGAATCGAATTGAAAACAATTGAGTAACTAAATCCTGCCCGCAGGATGAGGATCTGACACCCGAGCAAATTGCCGTGCTCCAAAAGGCATTCAACAGCTTCGACAATCAAAAATCGGGCAGTATACCCACTGAAATGGTTGCCGATATTCTGCGTCTGATGGGTGAGTGTTCAGGGCTATACAATTTTAAGCAGCCTGAAATTTTTTGATTAATTGATCTCTTTTTAGGTCAGCCCTTCGACAGACAGATTCTGGAGGAATTGATCGATGAGGTCGATGAGGACAGTAAGTATTTTTTTTTTTTTGTTGAGTTAATATAAGATTATAAAATAAAATTATCAGGTGTTGTTTAGATACTTCATATACTTGATCATAATTCACTCACTCTTAATACCATCGTAAATTCATAAAGCTTTGTTTAGAATTATAGGCAAACATATTTTGTATTGTTTATAGAGTCTGTTTTTAGCAGTAAAAAAATAAAGATTATAATATATATATATATATATATATATATATATATATTTTTTTTTTTTTTTTTATAGAGTGTTTTCATAGAGTATATATATTTAATAATTTGTTTATAGACCATATTCTTTTTATAGATAAAAACTAAATATATATTATATATTTTATTATTACCTTTCGCTTATAGAATCTGGTCGCTTGGAATTTGGTGAGTTCGTGCAATTGGCTGCCAAATTCATTGTGGAGGAGGATGCTGAGGCCATGCAGAAGGAGCTGCGTGAGGCCTTCCGTTTGTATGATAAGCAGGGTAATGGTTTCATTCCCACCACCTGCCTGAAGGAGATCCTCAAGGAGCTGGACGATCAACTGACCGAACAGGAATTGGACATTATGATCGAGGAAATCGATAGCGATGGTTCCGGTACAGTTGATTTCGATGGTGAGTATGCTATAGATACATAGATACATATGTATCTCATGGAATCATTTCTAGTAGCTTGCGAAAAGCGCCCACGTAAACACAAGCATTCAACACACACATATACACACACATATACACACACATATACACTCACACATGTGCGCACACCCACAATTTTGTAGCGTTCATAAATTAATTGTAAACATCAGCTAGATGTTCTATATGACAACGCAGTTCGGTTGATCTTGAGTTTTCGATTATGACAGCCTGATCGTTTTATTTTTTTGGAGCATATCGATGCTATTTATAGGATCTGTGACAGATCTACAATATATATACATATAAATACGTATATACCAATATAAATTAACGTGGAAAAAGAAAACTATATTCAATATTTATATGTGCATATATATGTATGTATGTATATATGGTAGTGGTGTGAAAATATTAGTATTTGAAGTGAAGTTAAAGACCGATAGATAATTGCAATTAAACAATGTGATAGATCATAATTTATTGAATATTTCAAAATTCATTTATTTAAAATAAAATATATTTTATATATAGAAAATAAAAATATGTTTATTTATTTATATAAATAAACTCATTTTTATTTACATATATATTAGTTTAAATAAATTTGGAATTAAATAAATAAAACAATAATAAAATAAATAAATTTAAATAAATATTAAAAAAAAAAACAAAAAAATTAAAAACAAAAAGTTTATTTTGATTTTCCTTTTCATATAAAAAATAAAAATAATTCAAATAATAATAATTTAAAATAATATTTATATATGTAAAAGTTTAGATATCGTAAATTATTTGAAGTAAATTCAACTAATAATGATAATAATAATAATTAATAATTAATATAAATAAAATAACAATAAAATAAAAAACTTTTTAAATAATAAATTATATAAAAATAAATAATAAAGTTAATAAATAATATTCTTGTATATAAAAATAAATATTTAACAAAATAGTTTAATATATATTAAAAGTAAAAAATTTTATTCCAATATTTTAATTTATTAATATTTTAATTTAAAAACATCTATATTTTAATTTTTATATTTTAGTTTTTTATTTCAACCGTTTTTTAATTCTTTAAACAGTTTTTTAGATGTTAGATAAAAGTAAATAGCTAAAATGCAAAATTTTAACTAAACTACTATAATGCTTGAAATATGAAATCGCTCATATCTTAACCCACCCTCGGATTATACAGTTTTATTCATTTTTAAATACTTCGATTGTAGATTGATGATAAATGAAGATAGAAAGAAGCGAAAATTATAATTAATTAATTTAACTGATCATTTATTAAACCTCGTTTTCATGCGCATACACATACACATACACACATATATATATGTAAATATATATTCATTTATAAATACTTCAATTCTAGTTCTGGCTTTCGTTTAAATAATGTCTGTCATTTTGTTTAATTTACAGAATTCATGGAGATGATGACCGGCGAGTAAATAAACGCAGTCCCAAGATCCACAAGTACACACAGACACACACATACACACGCACACAGATACAGATACACTGACACACAAACATACACACCCTGGCACACAGACACAAACACAAGCACACTCACACACCTACGCCCGCCCACCTGTTTGAGGGTGGCGGTGGGGCGCACACGTTTATTTGTTTATATTTGCACACTTGTTTCATCTCTCGTAAACAAATCCACGTATTTAAATTGAAGTCCAAAAATTAATAGCATTAAACACTTTTGTACTACTTTTTTATACCAAAAAACAAAACAAAATAAAATAAACGCAACAAAAACTGTGTATGCAAAAATCAAAAAAAAGAAGAAAAGTAAAATAAAAAACAAAAACAAAAAGCAAAAGCAAAACAAAGGCAATTTTGTAAACGTTTTATGGTTATGCTATGCTGTCAATGCCAACCGCGCAGTTGGCTGATAAACGCGGCTATCAGCGAAGAGCGCGCACCTAAAGAAAGCTGACGAAAAAACAACAGTAACAACAAAAAGCTCGTCGAGTTTTTTTTTTGTTTTTTTTAACTACGTTAGCATTACATACAAAAGCGCGCTCGCCGTTGACGTTGGCCTCGACGCAAACGGCGCTGTCGCTGCCGCTGCTGCTGTTGTTGTTGTTGTTGTTGTCGTTGCTGTTACTGCCATTGCTGCTGCTACTGCTGTTTGCTGTTGCTGTCTGCTGCCTGCTGCTTGCTGCCTACTGCTGCTGCCTGCTGCCATTGACCAATTCGCCCGCTCGACTTGGCGGCGTTTTTCTTGGGTCTCTGTCGGGTTGGTTCAGTTGCTTGGCTGTGGCTTTTGTGTGCGCTTGCCGTTAGCTGCCAGCCAGTGTTGAGCTACGTTCGATCGTACGTCGCGTTCCCCCTATCACCCCCTACTTCCTCCCACTACCATTCACCGCGCGCGCTCACAAATTGTGTGTGTTTTTGTTTTTTGAGCATTTTTGTTTTTAAATTTTTAATACTAACGATCGTGCGTCTCGTCTCGTCTCGTCTCGTCTCGTGATAGTATTAAGTGAAGTGTTTGCAATTGATAATAAAGTTCATCTATTTATTATAATAATAATAGTTAAATATTTAACATAGCAAAATGCCGCAGAGGTAATTTTTTTACCGTTATTTATTTATATGCATGTGTATACACCATAAAAGACGTGCTTGTTTGTTTTGGCATTATGGGGTAGCTTAAGAATGTGTTAAAAACGCCGCCGACGACTTTTTGGTGTCCATAAAATTTATGGCCGCATAAATGTTCAAATAGGTTTCATTCTCTCCCTCTCTCTCTCTTTCTGTCTCTTGACATTGGCTTATCAAAAATTGGCGAAAACACAAAAAGAACTCTGATAAAAGCAAAAATACAAAAAGAACTGTTGGGATTTGAAAGAAGCTATGCGCGTGTTTCTTCCCACTACTTGTACTCATATATGAATATGAATATATATGAGTGTGAGTGACTGTGCGTGTGTATGTGTGTGTAAAGCGTCAGCAAGCTTTTTTAGCATAGCTTGATAAGCGATTTTGTAATTGTAGCTAAAAAGCCAATGCCATATTTGAAGTAAAGTGCTGACACGCGCGCTGTGGGAAACCCGCATTACATGTAATTCAAGCGAAACGGGTAGAAAGAGAGAGAGATTCGCTTGCAACCAAAAACCAGGCGCTGTAGCGTCAACAGCTGCTCCACCAATGGATGGATGGATGGATGACTCATTCGACAGCCATAATAACAATAACAATAGCATTATGGCAATTAGCACTTCACACTGAATCAAATCGAAATCAAACACAAATCCAGAATGATAAGGTGTTTGTTAGTTTTATGTGTGCGCGCGATCGTAGTGACAAATTGGTTAAAAAAATATCAACGTGTTATTTGTGAAGATATCTTTTTGTTCAATAATTTGCAGCTCGACAACAAATTGGTCATTCCAGCCGCTACATCGACAGCGTAGTGGGCAATACCAGCACCATGTGCTTAATTCGGTGCCGGAGACGGCTGTCTTGACCACGCCTCCGCCTCTTCGAAAACGTGAGTATTATCAACAACAATAAAGCTTTGCTTGAATTTGAATTTAACGCGCGCAATTTGAGCATTCGCATGTCTACGCACATTCACTATTGACGCCTAGCGATAAGTCGATAGGCAGTATTATAGAGAAATATTTGTTAGTCAGGGCTGCAAGCGTCAACTTGTTTATGATATACAATTACATTTTCATTGGTGATAATTCAATCAATAATTGTGAGTAAAATAATGTCAATTGGCTAAAATCAATTACTAATTGTCTTAATAAATTTGCAAAAACATTGCGAATTTTCAAATTTGTTTGTCTGCTAGCGATGACACTGGATGACACAAACATATCGTAATATCGCTCCAAAAGATGCGTTCGTTTTTGTTTGTTCATTCATGAACAGCAGCAGTTGTTAAATACTATATAGATATATAATATACACAGTCAACATATCTAATAACATTTACAGCGCTTTCGTTGCAAATTGCTGGCGTTGGTGGTGCTGCTAACAACGGTGGTGCTGCAGCATTAGCTGACAAAACCAAACGGAGATACATAACAGCGCGCAAGAAGGCCAAAAGCACAATGAAAATGCTTGTCGTTGACACCGAGCGAGAGGAGGCTCTAAATTTGGTATGTATGTGTGCAAGTGTGTGTGAGTAAGTGTGTGTGTAATTAAAAGTCCATCCGGCCAAAAATGCAATGTAATTAATCAAGTGCGAAATGTATGTGCTTTGAGCTAATTGATTATTGATTGTTTTGTTTCATTTCGTGTTTTTCCTTTCTTCTCTCACCAAAATGCCGATATTATTGATTTGTACATGAAACGTGCCCCGTTGTTCTTTGTTTTTGGCGACGGCTACGGTATCGCAAAACACACACGCACACACACGCATATATACGCACGCCCACAACAAACCCGCATTACAAACCTATTTATATATTCACTCACGCATACATACATACAAACATACATATTTGCAGCAAATTGAATTCGAGTGGGTGCTGAGACAGGAAGTGCACGCGATACTAAAGCAATTGCGAACTATACTTGTGGTAAGTTATCATAATATCCTTACGCAATTGAATCACACTTATATCTATATATATATATATTTGTTATCATTATTTATTTATCATTTAGGAATGCGCCCATCGATTTCCTGTGCCGCTGTATGATAACGAGGGCAAGAAGACTGAAAAGTTCATACTCAGCGTTTCGCCCGATCAGCTGAAGGCGGTGCTAACCTTAACGGGCGATGCGATAACCCAAGCAGTAAGCCCCCAATCAAACATAAACAAGAGCATAAACAATGTAATTAAGTCTCCACTTTGTATTTAACAGGATATTAGCTTTAAGCTGTGCAAGGCGCCCAGTCAGACGCAACGTACCTCAATCACACATGATTCGCCGTGGAAGCTGCAGCAGGTCCAGGATGCTGCTAATCATCTGCAAACAGCAATCAATCACATTGACGACGTTGATGACTCTTATCACTTCAAGTGAGACTGCTTTGGTGTTTGCTTTGAATTTCTGTATTTATAATTTGCTGATTGTACACACACAGAACCTCGGATGAAGTGCTTCATGTGATAGGCAATATTTTGGATGCGCTGCAGCGTGGACGCAACAGCTTGCTAGTGCCGAAGAAGAAGCCAATTGAGGAGCTAATCAAGGGACGCAATATGAAATCACTTGTGCCTAACCTGCCCGAAGATTTGGCCGTTAGCTTCTATCTGCAGAGCCACAAGCTGATCATAGCCGTCTATCAGCTGCTAAACAATCAAGGGACAATGCAATTTGATTCTCGCCAAGCGGAAATCGGTGTTCAATGGCTCAATGATGTTCTCCTGCTGCTGATGAATGGCCAGAAACTGTGTCAGCAGCTGAAAGACAAGGTAAATTGTGGTTCCTTTCGTTCCCTGTCCCTTCTATAATTTGAGCACAAATCTAAAACAGTTTCCAATTTTGGCTGCCAATTGTAGATGCCAAGTTTAATTTGGCTATTTGGCATCTCGCCAACATCATGATGCAGTTCTTGACTGTGACGCACGTTGCCAATTAAAATACACACAAAATACATATATATACATATATATATATTTATAAATACTTATAGGGTGTAAAAACTCATAGAAATGATTTATGAACTATTTATAATATATTTGGTTTTGTTTTTGCGCTTTTGCAGATATCCGTGTTTTCAGTGTATAAAGATTTTACAGTTGGTTCGCGTTCGCCGTCAGCTCTATCGTACTGAGTGGAAAGGATATATGTATATGGCTGAAAAGGATAAACAATATAACAACAATAATAGCTTATAATGAAAACGTACTTGTAATAGTTAAAGTAAATAATGTTAGTTAAAGAGTTGCTTTGTGTGACCGCATACCGTAATACCTATTATATATATAATGATATATATATAAAGAGTTATATATACACCTAACTAGTTTAATGTACACACAATCAACATTCATATATTGTTCATCGCGCGACAATTGATTAGTATAGAATTTGTTTTCATTGCTTCATGCCACACTCCAATTTATGCATCTAAATGCAATAGAATACAAAATTATAATGTAACTAAAAGAAATTCTAGATATTTATTAATGATTATTTATAGTTTGTGCGGCAGAAGTGCGTACATTAATATATTATAATGATATACTATATATCTATAATATGATATGAAATTCAAGTCAGTTAGTACTTAACAGATTGATATATATATATTTATATATATATAAATATACAACATGCATACATTACATACATTAACATTATTAACCTTACGATTTAAAACTGAACATGAACATTAAAATATATTTACAGAATAATGTTGTAATAAACCAAACCGAAATGTGAACAGAATTTTTAATTATACTAAACACCATTTTGTATTCCATGTATATGTATGTGTTGTTAATGTTTAAGCGCGCCTAATCTAATCCAAAGTCATTTGTATCAACGGCCTTTTACTTCTCGTTTACTTTATATTTATATATATATATTTATTATATATACTATATACTATATGAAGAGGGATGCAACGAAAACAATTACCAATGTACTTATTGAATATTGTAATTTGCCTGTGTAATTAACACGATTCGTATGGAAGATGAAAATTATTTATATAATCTCTAAGCCTATTTAATGTCCATATTCATTTAATTGTTGTTGAATAAAAAATTGAATTTTACCAAAATTGATAAGTGTACCATTTGAATTTACGCGCTAATTTGCTGGGAAAAAGACGATGAAACCTTTGACGATCGCTGAGCTCTCGTGTTACTTATCGATGAGCATATGTTTTGACAGGTGGCAACGCTGTCAGATCGCTCACAGCTCAGCCCGTTCGTGGTCAAGTCGTCAAACAGTTTTAAGGCGGCAAGCAAAGCAAACCGTTTGCAACGGCGGATAAAAACAAACAAACAAACTATTTTTTGTGGTAAGTGCTGGACGGTGTTTATAGGAATTTCGTGAATTGCCAATGCAACGGTGCATGTCTAAAATGCAATTTACTTTGCTAAAAGCAACTAACAATCAAAAGCCCAAGTATTAAAGCCCAGTCACAGTGCGCAACCATTTGACGCGTGTATGTGGTAATAGACGCGGAAACCAGTTCGTAGTAATTATTTGATGCTAGTTTTGCCGCGAATGTTATATTCGTTGTTATTGCTGTTGTGTTGCAATCAAAGCTAGCCCAGCGTCAAGTCCAGCAGCTACTCTTTGATTTGTATGTTTTTACTCAGCCGCTGCTGCTGTTGGTCCAAAAGTGTTGAATAATTTTTGACCCTGGCCAAGTAACACACAAATAGGAAGCAAAGACAAAACTTTGAAAACAGCAACAACTTCAATGATATTTCTATTGCGAAAATATGTAGCTAAAAATGCATTAATGTTTATTTTTTAAGGTGTAACGGTATTTTCATAGAAATCGTACTTTGGCTCCTTGTGCGAATGTGGCCATATTCCCTTTCGATAATTAATCGTATGACATATTAGATGTCCTTCGATTATTCGTGTTTTTTTAATCACTTCGATAGCTTATCAGAATGACTATTGAGCGTTTTTGAAAAAAAATCGTTATTTCTAAAACTTGGCTTCATTTTTGCCTTAAAAGATATGGATTTGATCTGGTTAAATCTTCGCAGTGTCTTCATTACCATAACAAAGCTGCACGTAAGCCATGCGCTATAAAAAACCGTCGAGTCATTTGAAAACGGCTTTGCTGACCCCGGACGAAGGTCTCGCGCAAGAGCCATGGCTATCTGCTTTAGTTATGAGAGCGCGAATGAAGGCTTCTCTTGATGCGCTGCGACACGATGCTTGGGTAATTGAAGCAGCGTATGTTTTTATGACATTCGCTTGACCAACTCAGTTGTTGCGTTTTTTATGGCTGCAGTGCACTTTGTTGTGCTTTTTAGCACTTGATTACTCAACGGATTTTCATTACTTTACTTTATTATTTTCTAGCAAGAGTTCGAGTTAGAGACATTAGACGCAATGGGCAGCAGCGAAGGTGAAGTGGTGCTCGTGACGGGCGGAAGCGGCTTTTTGGGCCAACATATCATCAAACTATTGCTGGAGCAGCACAAGGAGTTGGGCATCAAGGAGATACGCTCACTGGACATTGTGCCCTATAGCAATAAGATTGGCCATCCAGAGACGCCGATGCTGCGCACATATGTCGGCGATATTGGCGGAGAACGTGAGAGCTTGAACAAAATCTTTGCTGGAGTTGACAGCGTCTTCCACTGCGCTGCAGCGGTTGACATTTCATATCCACCCAACTATGAAGAACTGGAGCGTGTGAATATAAATGGTTTGTTTACTAATCATTGGCTTTAAATATAGTACATTGTATAATATATTTAATTATATGTATTGCTAGGCACTCGGACTGTGGTGGATCTGTGCATAAAGCAGAATGTGAAACGCTTGGTTTACAGCAGCTGCACTTCGGTGTGCTTTGTGCCCTTTAAGGGACGCAGCACCTTCTCGGCGGTGATCAATTCAACAGAGTCCAAGACGGACACGCCCACACTGGACAGCTCCAAGCTCTGGGAACAGGATGGGGAATTTCTAATTGCGGGCTATGCATCCAGCAAACTGCGTGCTGAGAATATTGTGCTCAATTCAAATGGGGCGCCGCTTGAGTTGGGTAAGCTCGATATACTCGACTGTAATCTCTATATATGCTAATACGCTCTTTTTCCTTAGATTATCTGGCCACCACTGCGATACGCGCACCTTTAACCTATGGCGAATGTGACTCGCATTTTATTACCAACATCTTTGACTATTTGTCCACTCGCAATTGGATCTTTCCGCGCATTGCTGGCGTTGGCGGCAAGCAGCAGATAGTCTATGCTGGCAATGTGGCTTGGGGACACATCTGTGCCTACAAGGCGCTCAAGGTGTCCAGCAAGGCGGTGAATGGATTACCTGTATTCGTCACCGATGACACGGGCATCAATGATGTTTCGCGCTTTGTGCAAAAGATGGCGCTGCTGGGCGAACGTTTCAAGGTCAAAACTAGCTGGTGGTATGTGCCACACTTTCTATTCTTCTTCCTGGCCTTCCTGTGGGAGTTTGTTGTTCGCCTGGCCTATCCCTATACCAAATATCGCATACGCTACTCGCCGCGGGCCATTGCCTCGTATACCTCATCAATGCTCATGTACAATCGTCTGCGCGCCTCCATACACATGGACTATATGCCGCTCTATGATCCAGATACCAGCGCTGAGCGCAGCGCCAAATGGTACGCCAAATGGTGGGATGCCAAAAAGATGGCCAATAAGTCCAAAAAGTCGAGCTGATCGCATACTTGAACTGTGTTCTTTATTAACGTTATGTAAATGCTAGCCTTTTGTTAATTCTTTTGTGTAGGAAAATTAAAATAAATCTGGGTGTTATCAATGTATATACGTATATTAAACTGGTTTAACTGTTTTGCTAGCTTTATAATAGAGTGATTCAGGCACTGACTAGATGATTAATTAGTCTAATTAGACTAATAAGCGGTAATCTAAATTAGAGTTGATCTTTGAATGACGTCTGATCTTCAATTAAATTACCTTTACAGAGTCTAAGTCTCTGGTTCAGGTGCTCAGAAATTTTCAGATATATATATATTTTCCAGTTTCTATAAAAAATTTGACTACTATCTTCGAATTCGTCTACGATCATTATCACCTTTGCTATTGAACTTAACTAAAAATCTAAACAAAAATTATATAAGAAAAGATTACCTCATTGAGCTCAATCTTATAGATTAGGAAGTTAACTGAAGATTTGATCTGCAAAAAGTTTTTGAATTGATCTACCAAAAGTTTCGTAATCGGACTGCGATCATTACTATTGATATTGAAGTTAACTAAAGATCTAAACTGAAATGATCTACACAAATATTTCATTGAGCTGCTACGAATCAATCTTACAGATTACGAAGTTAATTGACGAGCTGAACTGAACTGATCTGCAAAAAGTTGATCTTCTCAAAGTCCAACGAATCAAATTCAAATTTCCAACATTCTAGAAACCCATTTGGCCCACAAATGAGAACACATTGATCATGTTTTATGTTTTTGAACAATGTTCATATTTGTTTATTAATCATTATGAATTAATTTATTTATTTCTTCAGTTATTTCATTATAATTTGTATTATATATACTTTTGTTTTTTGGTTTTGTGTGTGTGTGTGTTTTTTTTTTTTGCTCTAGAGCCGTTTTGTTTTGCCATTGTTTTTTAAACTTATGTACCATTATCTTAACTTATAATGCCATTATTTAAATTGTTTTCATTTCGCTTTTAAAATCATGTTTCAATTATAGTTTATATTTATTTATTTATTTATTTATATATATATATATACGCATGCATAATTTTGATGTCGTTTATGCTTACGCCGATTTTAAACAGCTTCAATGGAATTTTTACTCTTCTCTCTGCTTTTTCTTCTCCTCCCACTTATAACACTCGTTCACAGATCTGAGAACTCGTTATCAAATTCATCTGTCTTTCTTCTTCTGCTGGGGAAATAGGTTTTAAATGTTCTTTTTGCTAAAGTTCTCTTATTTTGTTTGAATACATATTTGAATTGATATTCTCTGTGTGTTAAAAACTTTTACAATTTATTGTTGTTCGAGTGTGTGAAGTGTATCTGTGTGTGTGTGTGTGTGTGTGTGTGTGTGTGGGTGTGTGTATTTGTGTGTGTGTATTTGTGTGTGTGTATTTGTGTGTGTGTATTTGTGTGTGTGTGTGTAAAAGACAATAATTGCCAATTTTGAATGATCCTTCTGCCTTTTCTTCTTTTGTTGTTGTTGTGTGCAAGGGTCCTTATAAATAATTGAATTACTTTAACCATCGGCTTTGTTGTTGTTTTTTTTCATTTTTTATATGCTTAACATTATTGAATTTAACTATATGTTTATTTGTTTGTTCTTGGTTATATAACTATTATATAAATATATATATATAGTATACGATATACATATACATATACATATATTTATATAGATATACCGTTTTGCTTTATATATATATATATATATATATATATATATGTATGTATATATGGGCATATATTTTTGCGTTCGTATGAAGTTTGTGTTTGCCTTTTTTATTTTCTTCATATATATATATATATATTTGCATATATATATATATATATATATATATATATACACACATATATATATATACACACATACTTGTAGTAAATATACAAATTCGTTACCGGATTTCTTTATAGAAATGAAAAAATTGTTTTCTTCTTTAAATTCTCGTTATGCTTTCTATTTATGTGTATGGCTTTTCGCACGCTTTGTTTTGGTTTTTGTTTTTTCTTTTTAATTATTTTTAAATTTTATAATAATTTTTACCTTGTATAGTTTGCTGTAAGTGTATAGTACTGTACCAGTTGTCGCATAGCTATTACACTGTCCTACACGCATGTACCATATATGTATACATACACATACATATATATATACACACACATTGGCAACGCCGTTCTATTACATTCTCAATCATCACTCGATGCCCAAATGTGTACAACTGGGACTTAGTATCTAGACTAAATTTCCTTTTCTTTTCTTTTTTTTTTGCAATTATACGCGTTTCATTTCGCTTTCCAGATCCAATGTGTGTTTGAGTGTATGTGTTTTTCTAATTGATTTTCCATCCATTTCTTAATTACTTTTACTTACATAGTAGAATACTTACAAACTGTCTTACGCTTTATTAACGCGCTTTATATAAATGTATCTTCATTTCTGTTGAATTTTGGGATTTTCTTCTTTTATATATATATGTATATATATATAATATTTAAGATTCCTTCGACTTGTGTATAAAGTATTAAAATGATTTCATTTTTGCTGGTTACGCATTTGTAAATACAATTTTAACTTCACTGCCGTCCTTTGTCATTATCTTTATCTTAAACATTTCTCATGTATTTCATAATGGATTTTTTTTTTCTTTTTTTTGTATATATTAATATATAATTTTTTTTTATTTTTCTTTTGTTTTTTTTTTTCCGTATAGTATAGTGTAAAATATATAAGAGATATTGTCAATATAGTAAAGGTGTTTTTGTCAGCAGGAGTACCAACTGCCAACTGACATATTCCTGGGGGGAATTTCTTACTTATAGCAAAAATAGTCAAGTGATCGTTCGTATGTAGGTTCTTTTGTATGCAATTCTTTACCAAGTATGTGTGAGTGCATGTGTGTGTGTTTGTGTGTGTGAGTGTGTGTGTGTGTATGTACATATGTATGTGTATACAAAATAAACTGAATTACGAAATGTTTTGTGTTAATAATTGATTGCTATCATATAAAAGCATTGTCTTGCGCCGCTCTACGCGCTTCTCAGCGTTTGGTATGCTTGTGTGTGTGAGTGTGTGTTGTGTGTTTGTTGCATATGGTAAAAAGAAACATCGCTAGACATTTGTTTCAATTTGTATCTCGTTTATATCTCGTATATTTTTTGTTGTCGATTTACTCATACACATAATTAGAACTGATATGTTTTTATAAGACAATAGAATAATAATAATCATAATGATAATAATAATAATGATAATCAAGAGAGTTAAGAGCATAAAACGGAAAGTAAGTCGTATATAAGTAGCTACCAAGAACTTTTACACATTTGTCTTCTGTCTTTTCGTAAATGTATTTTTTTTTCATATTTTATTTAATTTTTTGTTTTTCGTTTAAAACTATTTTACATATTACGTTTTGTGTTCTTCTTCTTTACTGTTCCTCCACTTTTGCGAACCACAAAATTGACTTTTGACTCAAAAAACGGCGTTTTTGGCTTAAAGTTAAAAAATCTTTTACGGCATGTACTTATGTATTCTTTTTTTATTTTTATTTGTTTATACATATTATTCTCCTCTTAGGCTCTGTCTCTCTCTTTTTCTCTAGAGACTTTTCTTTTTGTTTATATTATTCTCAAATTTAAAGCTTTTGCGCCTGCGCCGTCAAGTTTCTTTGTTCACACTGACGACGCCTTCAGTAGAAAAATAATGAAAAATGTTTTTTTTTATCAATTTTTTTCATGTTTTATATTTGATTAAAAAAATGTGTTTTTGCTTGTCTTTTTTGTTGCTCTTTGTGTTTTGTTGTTGTTTATTTTACTGTAACATTTTTTTTTGTTTTTTTTTTCTAATTGACTGAAATTGATTTTTGTTACAAGGACGCATTTCATTTTGGTTGTTGTTGTTGCTTTTGTTGATCCGGTTTACCAATAGAGTGTTGTGCATGAAGTTGTTTGTTTTTGTTGTTGTTGTAGTTGTTAATGTTGTAGTTGTAGTTTTTGTTGTAGCTTGTCTTCAGATTTGCTTTTAACAATATAGAGCAGTTCTACAAATAATATCGTATAAAGCATTTTCTTCTACACATAACGAACGTTAACAGGGAAAATGCTAGAAAAAATTCAACAGTACGCTTAAAGCTGGTTTTGTTTTTGTTTTACTTATTTACTTCGTACATCCACATCTGTCTGTATGTATCGTACTATATAAGTATATATAATATATATATATATAAGTTTTACCGACAACACTTTCAACAATCAGTCCAAGGACACATTGCTAAAAGCCTTTCGGATCGAGTTCGATATTTTTTTTTGCTGGTGTGTTATCGGCTTATCGACTTAGAACATAGAAAAATTTACTAGCTGACTGCACTTTTGGCCAGCAAAGATGTTGCCTACTCAATTTTCATAGATTTTTGTTTTGGTTTTGGCATAGCTGCCTAGAAATGATTTTTTTATGGACTTGGTTAGCGATTTCGATTACTCAAAATCCCCAAATCGATAAACGAGATTTAGTTACTACAATTTATGTACTGCTTCTTCTTCATCTTCATCTTCTAGGACAGTCCAAAAAATGTTTACAAGTAATTTACAATATGCATATATAATATTTTGTTGTGTGTGAGAGAGAAGCATTTCAACTTCTTCTTCTTCAATAATATTAAATGTATATATATATATATATTTGGTTTTTTGTTTTTGTATATATATTTTAGTTGTATATATATTTATGTATATTTATATATTGGTGTATATTTAATGTATTCAAATTTTTTGTTTTTTTGTTGTTGTCAAACTTACTTAGCTTCTTCCTCCACTGGTTGTTGTTGTTCTTCTTCTTCTTCATCGGTTTGTTGTTGTTTTGAATTATTGCTTTTAGAACGTGTCTTAAAAATATATTTATTTATAATTATATACGCATATGCCTTATATATACTATATATGTGTATATAATATAACATTCTACGGCTCTGCAATGTTTCTCCCTTTTTTTTCTTAGCTTCTCGATACTCAATTTCTCTTTAGCCTGAATTTCGACATTATTTTTTTATTTTGTGGAATTCGACTTTTTTTTTAAATTTATATTTCTTATTTTTTATGTTTTTTTTTTTTTAACAAATAGTTTTAGTTTAGCGTTAAAGTAACCATTGCCTTGACTCCCTTGCAGATTGTATGTATGCATGTATATGTCTACACACATACGTATACATAAGTAAAATGTGTGTGTGTTTGTGTGTTGTGTCTTCTTCTTCTTCATCAGCACTTAAGATATAGATCTCGTCATACTGGATTGCCTCAAGCCGATTCAGTTATATATAGTTATATATATATGTAATTTAGCAGCTTACTTTCGCCTATCTAAAAATTGTTTTCTCCTTTTGTTTTTTTTGATCATTCATATATACATATACATATGCATATATATATTTATGTATTATGATGTTTTGTGAACCAAAGTATTGCGAATCCATATCTAAAAAGTATCCAACTACCTGAACACCCTTACCATTTCAATAGTCTGTCTGTGTGTGTTTATTGTTTTTTTCTGAGTGTTCTTTTGCTCTTCATATTATTAGTTCTCAATATTATAAACACTATAACTATATTTTGTTGTTATTTGTAATCTTCTTCATCTTTTGTATATCTATATTTATATCGTATTTGTTCGGTTTTATTTTCTGTTCTTCTTGTATGTTTTCTTTCTGATCCCGAGACTTTAACTGGCAAAGTCCTGGCGAGCGTTGGTTTGACAATTTGGCAAAAAAGTTATGAAAGGAACATATTTTGTTTTTCTGCTTCACAATCTTTCATCTCTGCTTCCTCTTCTTCTTCTCATTAGCTTCTGTATTGCTAAAATCTCAGACAGACCAAAAAAAGCGCAATAGATTAATTGTGTTTTTTTCTTCTACTTTTTTTTTTCTTAATTGTCAGTTAGTTTTTGTTGTTTGCTGTTGTTCCAATAATTGAATATTATATATATAGATATACATGTAAATATACATACGTATACATATATATATATATATATATATATATATATATATATATACATATACATACATATATTTATTGTTGTATATAAATATATTTTTCTATGACGCCTTTCTCCCTCTCTCTCTAGTCTTTTTCACTATCCTGTCGTTCTGCCAGTCTCGTCATCCTGGAGACGATCCGAGACATGAGACTAGAAAAATTAATTGCACATAATGTGGCCTGCTTTTATTGAATATATATGTATGTATGCCTGTCCTTTTTGTCCTTGGAACAGCTCAACATATATATTTTTTATTAATTTATATATTTTATTTTGTTTTTTACCCATGTTCAACTGGCTTTTCTTAGTTTTAATTGTCTTTTTTTTTGGTTTTTTGTTTTATAAATATTTTATTTACTTAAATGTAATATATATGCTGTATGTATAATAGTTCATTGTTATATTTGCATATGCGCTTAGATTGTAATTTGTTTAAGTTTTTTTTTGTTTTTGATTTATCAGTTTTGTGTGTGTGTGTGTGTGTTTATGTTTTAGCAAATAAATTGATTTATGCCTCGAGTTATGCGAAATTCAATCTCTCAATTGCGCTTATAATGAATGCGTTTTTTTCTTTTCTTTTCATTTTTTTAACATATTTGTCTAACTAACCATATGCACTTGTTATTAATGAACACAAAAGAGTTTGCAAGTTACAAAAACAAAAAACACATTTGATTTAACAAATTATATAGTTGAGCTGCTTCAACTCACTTTTTTCTTCTGCTTCTTCATTTGGCCAATAAACTTTTGTTTTGGATTGTACTTTAAAATAAATTCATAATTCATAATTTGCATCTAAACATTTTTATCATTGTTTTGATTTTTGATTTAGCAACGAGAAGAACTGAAATATATAGATATATATAGAGATCTCTCTCTATTTGTTGGGCAAGTTGGGCATACCCAACATTTGCTAATAACTACAGAGTATATATATGCATAGAGAGAGAGAGAGAGAGAGAGAGAGAGAGAGAGAAAGATATTTAATCGATATAAAAGAACCTCTCAGTATATACAAACTCTGTACTTGATACAGGGTATATAGATCTGTAATTAGTACAGAGTATGTATAGAGATATATAATCGATATAGAGAGATCAGTCTCCTTCTATATATATTTAGAGGGATCTATCAAATCGACATAGAGAGAGAGAGATACCTCTCTATGTATATACTCTGTACTATAGAGATATATCTCATCAAAATAGAGATGTCTCTTTCTTTATCTCTCTCTCTCTCTCTCTCTTTCTCTCTCTCTCTCTCTCTCTCTCTCACTCTTCATATACTCTGCACTTGCAAATGTTTGGCATGTCCGACTTGCCTGAACAAATAAATTGCAAAATTTTTGTTTAATCTTTTGATTTGTGTAATTCGTATATTTGTTATCATCTTCTTCTTCAACTTCTTTTGTATATATTGCAGTTTTTATATATGTATATATATATATATATAATTATATATATATATTTGTTAATCGACTTTTAACTTTAAAAGTTGTAACTTAACTTTAAGCATAGCAATAATAATGTTAATAATCATTTTACTTGTAATAATACGCAATTAAATAATAACATATTTCGCTATTATTGCAACATTTGTAACTTTATTTATTTTATTTTCGTTATTAATTAATATATTTTATTTTATTTTTAATTTTTATTTATTTTTTCTTTCTGTTTTCCTTTTTTTTGGTTTTACTTAAAACTTTTTTGGCAGCCGGGCAAAAAAATTTGTTGCCTTGCGCCCGGTTTGGCCTTGCTAGGTGTGTGGGCGTGTATGTGTGTATGTGTGTGGGTGTGTGTGTGTGGGCGTGTATGTGGTGTGTCTCTTGTGTGTGTGTAAAGGCCACGCCTACCGGCAACGCCTTACTGCTGCTGCTGCATTTCGTTTAATTTGCATTTTAAACGATTTTTGCTGCACGCGTTGCACAAATTTTTTGTTGTTGTTGCCTTTTTGCTTGCTTATTTGATTATTTGTTAATATTGTTGTTGTTGTTGTCATTAAATTAAAATTAAATTGTTTTTACGCTATAAATTGTATATGCACACAGGTGTATATATATATATACATATATATACAGGTCTGTAGTACATATGCGTTAATTAATAAATTGTTGTGTATGTGTGTTGTGTATGTGTGTTGGTGTGTGTGTATTTTTTGGTTTATATCATACTTATTGCTGTGTTTTGCTTGGCTGCTTAACAGATTTCATTTTGCTTTGTGCAAAAATTTTATTACCATGCACAAGCTTAAATATAGTATATATTTATATATATGTATATATATATATATATATGTGTGTGTGTGTGTGAGTTATATACGCAGCTATACTTTATATATATATATATATATTTATATATATATATATATTATGTTTTACAGTTACTTTGCTGTGTCTGTTGTCAATTGCTGTTGTTGTTAATATTGCTGCTGCTGTTGCTGTTGCAGTTGTTGTAGTTGTAGTTGTTGCTGGTGTTGTTGTTGTTGTTGTTGTCATTGCGGTTGTTTCGGCGCCACCTTTATTTTTAATGGTATCCATTTGTAAATGCCGCAGGAATTAGTGGTCCCTGTAAATAGAACGTTTCGCATGGCACAAAACAAATACACACACAAAAAAATTATTCAAATAAAATGCATTCGGCGAGCAACAAATGCACACAGACATATATAGGAAAGTTATTTAACATTTATAGAATAGACACACACATATACATACATATATATAGAAAATTGACATATGTGTATATATGTATGTATATACAGTGAAAAGTATTTGAGATAGAAAAAAATTATTTAACTGATTTAGAAAATGTTCTTTTGTAGACGAGAAATATTATTATTTTCTAGCTTGTGGCAAAGTTTTGTTTGAAGACATTTTGTTTTTAAGTTAATAAACTAGTGAAAAATTATATGAAAAATATTAAAAACATATATTTACTTTATATGTTGATTTTTAAGTTTATTTATATTTAAACAAATATGACTATATATAGTTTTTATATACATTTTAAAGTTATTTAATAAATAAAGTATATAAAATATATATTTTAAATATTTTTGAATATTTTTAAATAAAGATTTATATATTTACTTTATATATAATTTATATATTTACTTTATTTTTAAGTTATTTAATAAATAAAGTATATAAAATATATATTTTAAATATTTTTAAATAGAGATTTATAAGTTATTTATTAAATAAACAATAAAAAAGATAAAAAACAAATATTTAAAATATATCTATATAAGTTATATATATTTTTTTTTCTAATTTTTTAATAAATACAAAACATACTAAAAAAAAATTATATATTTTTTATTTTTTATATTTTTAAGTTGTTCATAAAAAAATACAAAATTTATATTATAATGTATAAAATAAAAAATTTATATATACACTTATCTTTTAAATCAAAATAAACTAAAAAATTTAAATAACATATTTTTGTTATTTTTGTTAAGTCAATCTGTAATTCATGAGAGCAACTTTTACATCAAAAAACCATTTGACGTCAAATTCTTTATCAAAACTTTGCCCCAGGCTTCAATAATAAATGTGTATGTGTGTCTGTGTGTGTGTATTATGATGGATGTTTGTTTTAGTAGCAGCGCTTATATTAAATATTTTATATATAATACACATATGTATGTATATTTGTTCAATTGTATATAAAATCATAATTGACCTAGAAAACTGTGCTTATAGAGTGACGTGCATAAAATAGATTTTTTGTTTGTTTTATTTTACTTGATTTTTAGATTTGATTTTCCGACTAAGTTTTTTGTTAACGTAATTGTAATTGATATTGTTTTTATTCTATTTTTTTGTTTGGTAAAATATATAGTTTTGATTGATTAATAATTGAAATTGTTATTGGAAAAGAAACACGCTGTAGTTTTGTTGGTGTGCCTACCTTGTGCAACTGCGTTTTGTTATATAACTCTTATTACTTTTGTTTTTTTTTTCTCTTTTCGTTTTTTTTCTTTTTATATATATTTGTGTATATATGTATATATATATATTTCGATTTATATATATATAATTGTATATACTTTTTGCATTTGTTTTGGTTTTCTTGTTTTATTTTGCTTTCTTTTTTTTTTTGGTTTTTGTTTTCTTTTTTTTTATTTGGGTTATCAGTCTTTTTATATATTAGCCATCGCAAAGTTCAACGAATAAATCTGTACGAAATGAAAGAGAAATACATAGTACAATATATTTATGGGAGGTCAACGCAATAACTATGTAACTAAATTATTTATATATATATATATTTTGCTTAAGTAATTTAATTGAACTGTGTTTAGGAGGCGGAGACGGAGACGGCATTCGTCGGCAACGGACAAGACACGCCCCTTTCTCATTTGCCCCTAACCCACTACACGTCTATTGATAGTTGATTATCTCGTGCGAGTTGGTTCCTCGTACTTACCGGGCTGTAGTTCAATGGGGCACGGCTGACGGCTATGGGAAAGCCAGATGGTTGCGGACTGGTGGCCTGTACGTAGCCCACATTGTCGGCCCCGGCCGAGCTGTACATGTCAATGGTTGGTCCGGGCGAGTTGGTAGAGGGAAAGCCCTGCCGTGTGGCCGTAGTGGCGGCCGCTGCATGTGGCGAGGCCGACGGACCGAAGCTGTGGGCGGCAGCAGCAGCCGCCTGATAGTTGTTCATCACTGCAAGCAAAGGAGATGGAGAGAGGATGAGCTTTAGCAAAGATAGCTGAGACATACTTATGAGTTAATATTAGAAATGAAAATGAATGGAATGGAATGAAGCACTTTGCTTATAACTTTCGATTGAATTGTAAGCCCATCAATGAATGTATGAATCTATAGAAAATAGGTATATGTATATGGGTATGCCATTGAAGCGTATGAAGTAAGGAAGTTAGGAATTGAAATTGTGTATAAGATAACCTATCGATTAGACTATGCATAAGTTATCGATTGAAGTGTAAGCCTATACATAAATGTCTAATTTAATCTAAATACTGTTTGAAATTCTCAAAGCGAAATAGTGGAATTGAAACACAGACGTATCGTAACCTGTCGGTAATCGCATAAATTATCACATATTTATTGAAAGTTTTTAAGTGAAACGATGGAATCGAAACACTCTGAATAGCAGCATCAGCAGAAGTTTGAATCTAACGATAAGGGATTGTATCTAACGTAATATAAGATAGAGTTATGTTTAACTAGTTTTATGTCTGTATTTTTGTATAAAGTGATACAGAAATGCAATGAAATAGAAACATAATGCATTGAGCTATAGATATTGGCATTAAGCAATTGTAATATAAATAAACAAATTAAGATTGGACTTAACAGAATAATATCTTACAAGACAAATAAGTAATCGATGAAAGGAACATTGGAATTGAAACATCAGAGATAAATATATTGTCCATTGATAAATGTATGTAGTGGTATGTAGATTAGGCAAGCATTCTACGTACATTCAATGCATAATGTGAGAGCTACTTTAAGGGGATATTCTATAATATGAGATAGATCTTCTATAGATGCCATGAGTTCCGTTCTTATAAAGCATACATTATTACATTCATTACTTCTATGTTTCTATGATATTAATTCTATTATGATTCTTGAAGTTGGCTTCAAATATAACTTAAACATACAAAAATGATCGAACTTACCTGACAAAGCCTGTGTTAGGAGTGGTGTATTATTGTTGGGGGTCAGCTGCCCATTGGTTAGATCAACTGTAAGTGGCAAAAGATTGCGAGAGTTGAGAGATTAAATGTAGGCCAAGTCGAATGAAAGACAACTAGTTAAGAGTTTTGGGCACACATAAAAGAAATACCTAAGATATATAGGAATATATATATAGTTATGAAAGTCATCAAAGACTGAGCTCTAAGTGGTATATTGGTATATATAAGAGAAATAAAACTTTTACAATTATAATTAGTATTAGGTATTAATGTAAGTTGTTTATCTTTTTCTTTTCGAATGTTATAAGTGGAAATCAAATCAAACAAACTATTTAGTATATATATATACGATTAACTAACGCTGCATTATAGAGTAAAGGAAAAACCCGCAGCCCACAAATCGAAATTCCACAACTAATGTTATATAATGGAGCTATATAGTATAGATGTATGGGTATATAGAAGAGAACTACACACGACAGAGCCAACTTGGAAGGCAGGTTATGAAAACACGAGCAACAAAAAAGAAAAAAAAAAAAAACAACACAAAAAGTGTTTCTGCTGGGTTATTAAACGAATGTTGTTGTTGTTGTTGTGTTCCTCTGAATGGAGGGCGAGCAGGAGGAGCAGGAGGAGCAGAGAAACGAAACACAGTTAGAACGCTTGGCTGCGGCGCACTTTGCTTTTTTGGGCGCTTTTACTGTTATCATTGTTGTTGTTTTTGTTGTTGTTACGGTCACAGCTGCTGCAGCAAGTAAAAATACGCCAGCGCCAATATTGAAATGACAACAGAATAGGGCATGGCCAAGGGGGAAGAGGGCGGTGAGTGGGTGTGGGAATGGGACAATAGCAAATAGGTTGGGGTGAGGAGGCATAGACAACATTGGGCTAAGAAGTAACGGGTTATGGCTAACGGATTACGGGCTAACAGGCAAGGCGCATAGGAGTGGGATAGAGAGAGACAGAGAGAGAGAGGGAGAGATGGTGAGGTGGGGTTGGAATTGTAGCAGTTGCATTTCCTGCGGAAACACAAAAATTGATGTAACGTAACGTGACGTAACGTAACGAGGCGTGGCTATGCCAGACGTTTGCTTATTGTGCTCGTTGTGCGTGTGTGCGTATAGTATGTGTGTGTGTATGCGTGTGCGCGTGTGTCTGTGCGTGTGTGCGTGTGTGTGTGTGGCGCCAATCAAGTTTGGCTTACGTTTAGTTTACGCTATTTTTTTACGGGATGTGGCGCAAAAGCTCTGTGCGCCATGTTGTTTTCATTAGCAACCGGGCAAAAGCTGCTGGCTATACAGATAGAAATAGCGGTAACTGCCTTTTTCTAAATAAATAAGTTTTTAGTTGCATTTATGTAGCTATTTTTGTTTTCTTTCAACAGTTGCCGTTGCCGTTGCTGTTATGGGCTTCCGGCACGGGCAGCTGGAATTTTTAGTAGTTGTTCAACTTGTGGTTTGGTAAACAGCACTGTTTGTTGTTTAACAAGATGGCAGCGTTGTCAAAACTTGAACGATTTACCAACACTACGGCAAGAGGAAGACAAGGTCTATGAGACACGCAAAAACGAAAAACATGAACTGATTAAAAACAGATTTCAACAGCTACGCTTAAATTAGGTGAATAACAAAAGAAATATAAATAGAGAGAGAGAGAGAGAGAGAGACAGAAAGAGAGAGAGACAGATATATGTATATGTTTACTTATGAATATACTATATATATATGAGCTATATAACTTTGCTCCATTTTCCAACACTACACAATTGTTTTAGTGTCGACTAAGACTAGTTGCTACGTTATTTAGCTTAACTTTAGTTTACAAATACGTTTCACAAATTTTTCATTTAATATTTTAGCTTTTTTTGTTTTGTTTTTATTTTGTTTATGACTTCTACTATTAGTTTAGTTATTTGAGCAACAAACTTAAAAGAGATATAGTTTTTCTAGATTAGTTAGGACTACACACACATATATATATATGTATACTATCTAAAAGGTATGAGAATACATATGTGAGCTACTGTACTGCCGCCGCGCAAGCAGTTTACAATTTGAATTTCGATTGATTTTTTTGTTTTTGTTTTATTTTTCACTAAGACTTCAGCTAAAGATAATTAATTAACAAACTAACGGTACATTTAATAATTAGAAAATGTGTTTAACGGCTTTTGCGTACAAATATATATGTATATATATAGAGAGAGAGATAGACTATATATAAAGATATATTATGCTGTGGGATTATGCAGTTTTTTGACCATTTTTAGCTGACCTTGTTGGCAGAGTTGTAGCTCATCTTCAGCTGCTTCTTCTTCTTCAGCTGCTTCTTCTTCTTCAGCTTCTTCTTCTGCTTCTTCTTTATATTACGCATACGCCTCGTTGATCCATTTGCTTGCTGCTTTTGGCTTTCAAAACACTAATAAGTCTAAAGAGCTAAAGCCTTGCGGCTAAAAAATCATAAACTTGGCTTTTGTTTTTTTTTTTACGGATTTTATTTCCGTTTTTTTTTTGTGCATTTATTTAGTTAATAACTTTTGGTTTTTTGTTGTTGCATAAGCAATTTTGAATTATGCGTTTGGCAAATTTTTGTTTCTTCATTTTGTTTGTTTTTGGTTTGAAGCGTTTTCTTATAAATCACAGTATATACGTGTAAAATACATAGATATGCGTGTGTGTGAGTGTAAGTGTGTTATATAAGTAGTTAGTTATGCATGTGTGTGTGTGTGTGTGTTTGTTTATAAATAACTTGCAAGCATTTTATATATATGTATATATATAAGTTAAGATAGCTTCAAGCAGTTTTTGCTGCTGCTTTGTTCTTTTGTTTTATAATTCATATTATAATTTTGCCAAAAATCTTCTTTCAATTCAATTAACTAATTAACAGCTCTTCTGTCTGTGTGTGTGTGTGTGTGTGTATATATGTATGTATGTGTTTTGGTAGCTAAGTAAACGAACTTACATTAATGGAAAGGACATTAGAAAAATTGCATTTTTCATCAAACATAAACTTTGCTCTTCGAAAATGGATGGACATTAATATTGTATTTCATTTTGGTTTTTGTTTTCTTTTTTTTTTGTCATATTTAAAAATTGATTTTTAGCTTTTATTGCATTATCATCATTATTAATAATATTGTACAAATGAAATTTGATTTTGATTTGATTTTTCTTTTGTTGTGTATAAAATAAATATTTTTAAACTTATTTTTAGATATATAAATTTTCTTTTAGATATAATATAAATGTGTGTATATATATATATAGATATAGTTAATGTTCAATAAAAACTTGTTTTTCGCTCATTTTTGGTAGAAATTTGTTGTTGTTGTTGTTGATTCAGTTTCAGTTTCAGATGCAACAACGATGAAGGAATTTGTATGCAGGATATGCGATATATGTTTATATGTATATGTTTATATGAATAGAGTTAAAAGGATTTCATTTATTTCATTTTTCATGAGATAGAGATAAAATTCAACTGAAAATTCAACTAATTAATGAACTTTTGCTAGAAATCTGTGCACGTTCGTTGATTATCTAAAAAACTCAGGGGAAACGAAATGCAAATAAAATTGCAAAATGCGAAAAGAAAAACAAAAATCATATTATGCAGGAAATTAATTAAAGGATAATAATATGATGCTACTCACACACACACACATACACACACATGTGACAGGCCTGCTAAAATGTTGTACTTTTTATCTAAATGGGTTTCTCTTCCGTGTATGTGTGTGTGTGTGTGTGTGTTTGTTTATTTTTCGCATTTGGTTTTCCCACTAATTTATGCAGATGGACTACAAATAAAAAATTTGCATTTAAATGCGCTAACTGTAAAATAGTTTATTTTTTTTTTTACAAATAATACCAAATGGGAGTTGTTTAATGAGAATTAATTGAAACTACAAATGGAAGCATATATGGAGTGTTTACTGTATGTGTGTGTATTGTGTCATATCTCTACGGGTTTCTCTACACGTTTATGCGATTATGTTTAGCCTAAGGTCTACATATGTATCGAGTATATATATGCATGTATATAGTAAATCGAAAGAACTGCACTATAGATACGCCTGATATATATGGGGTATTACGTATACTAGTAGCTCTATATGGGGGTTCCTCTAGGCAGTACAAACAAATGCTAAGTATGTGTATTTAGTAAAGGTCTAATAAGTGTCCGCTATATATTGTAGTATATATGAGGGCCAGCTACAGTGTGTACACACATATATGCGCCAGCAGCACTAAATGTGATTATATATATATATATATATAGTATGTATATATATTTATTTTGTATGTATGGGTCTGCAATTACAAATAGTTGTATAAGTTCTTTATTATTTTCTGTTTGGTTTTGGTTTTGTTGATAGATTCAATATTTGTTTTTACCAGAAACAATCTAAGCTAATAAATTTGAATTGTTGTTGTTGCTCATGTTGTTGTTGCTGTTGTTGTTGTTGTTGTACCTACTTGTCACAGTACAAATGATTTATATATATTTCTTTCTTTTTTCTTTTCGTTTCTGGTTTGGTTTGCGTATTGTCGTTGAGACCAATTGAGAGAGAGAGAGAGAGAGAGAGAGAGAGAGAGAGAAAAAGAAACAAAATGGCAAATGAAATATTAAATACAATATCGCCGGCCTCTCGCTTAGCTTGAACTGGTTCTCGTTTGTCGTTTATGCCGCTCTCTCTGGATATCTGGCCTTTATGGGGTTTATTTTTTTTTATTAAAAATTGATGTTGCCCAGAAATTGGGATTTTATTGCGGCGGTGCGCGCTGTCAGCGCCGTGGCCAGCGGCAAAGTTAGCGTTTGATGGTGCTGATGATATCCCGTTTGGGGCTGATTGTGCACGGCAGCGGCAGCCGCTGCTGCACCACCGCCAGCGGTGCAATTGGCGGCTCTGCTGCGGCCCGGATTCGTGCTACATGTGGTACCATAACTTCTACCGATGCCACAAATAGTTAAGCCTACAAAATCATATGAGATACAAAATGTATAGACAGACAGAGAGAGAGAGAGAGAGAAAGAGAGAGTGGGAGAGAGACACAGAAACAGAGAGAAAGAGAGTGGGTGACTCGGCTAGGGTTGGGACGAATGCGTTTAGATGAACAAATATTTTTAAAATATTTCCATTCGTGAATTTTGGGACAAGTTTCTTAATCTGATTGCTAATTGCTTCTGTTTCCTGATAATCGTTTATCGTTTATCGATAACTGTGGCTAGTGTCGGATTTGAGTGTTTCAACATCCGTTCCAACCCTAGCAGAACTAAAAAAGTAAAACGTAATAATAAGAACCAAAAATAAAGATGGGAATGAATGAAGAGGCGAGGTGGCTCTAGTACTAGCAAATTGTATGTGGATCATGATGTTTGCACAGTGTATGCGTGTGATGTGATATGGGAAACACAAGGCCAAGCAGCATCAATGAATGTGCCTAAATAATGCAATTATGTCTTAGGAGCTGCTTCGAAAATGATTTCAATTTTAGTTTAGAGTACGATTTGTGCATTGATATGACGAACGCTCTAGAGGTTTTTTTTTTTATAGTTATAAGTTGGTTTGTTTTTTATTATTTTTATATCAGATTTTGACATAATACTCGATCGAAAATATATCAGTTTAGATCATATAGAGTCAGAGTCGCTTCTAGGCCGTGCTGCTGGCTGTCGTTGGGGCGACCAAATAATCACCAATCAGTATACGATTCTCCGGCATTACGCCCATAACACCAGCTATAAGGTTTGAGAGAAAAAAATAAATAAGAAGAAAAAGAAAAGAAGACAAACGAATATTTCGAAAGATAATATTTGGCAACAAAAATCATATAAGTAACAAAAGAAAGATTTCGAGCGGTAGTTAGTATATTATGCTAATTAATCATGTTACATATATGTATGTATATGTATATGTATTATTGCTAATTTGTTGACTAGTTAAACAAGGCCTTTCGTCATATCAACTAACACAAATTGCAATGCGGGATAGGCTTTAGGCTTTTGGCTTTAGCTTTAGTTCAATTTAAGAGTAGTCACAAAATGCACGCCAAATACATTCACACACACACACGCACACTCACACAGCTCTTACACTCAGACGGGGCTTACGACATATGCATAGGATATACTAAATATTCATATATATTTATAAATAGTTAAGGTATGTGTGATGATATGTGTGTGTGTGAGAGAGAGAGATAGAGCAAGAGAGATGACTTACCAGTTGGATAGGGTAGTCCGAAGCTGGGATAACCCGAATAGCCACGACCAGCGGCATAAGCAGCATACGCAGCTGCCGGAAAGCCTGTGAGAAAGACAGAGAGAGAGAGAGAACAATTAGATAACTCTATTTAAAGCCCCATTGCTACTTATGTCTAGTTCTTATGCTCAGTCGACTCATTGCTAATGCTTACCTTCGGGCAATGTCCCCAGACCCCACATGATGTTATCTATATATGGAGCATGAAAAGCAAGAGAGAGAGCACGAAAAAAAGAAAGGCATAAACATAAATCAATTACTAACATTCATAAGTGCGCTGAGTTAAGAGCTAAGAGTACTCCTAGAAAACAAATAGATCAAAGAGATATATATATTGATATATAAAGATATATATTCGATAAAAGTCTAAGTCTGTTCAACTATATATGTTCTTATAGTGTTTGTGTGTGTGTGTGTGTGTGTACTTAATGAACTAAATGTGTGTGTCAACTAAATAATAATCGATTAACATTTATCGATCATTATATTACTATATACTAATATATAAGTACTGCTGTTAGAGAGTTCGACAGATTCTAAAATGTTTTTTGAGCAGCTTTTTCTTCCATTAACAGCCTCGACTTGCTGAGCTATAGTTAAGAATATATAGAGAGTTACATCTGTTATATATATATATCTATTAATGTATATATATATAGATATGACACAATTCTAAACACTTAGTTATATATATGTTTATATAGAGTTGTTTAAATATAATTGTAAATACGTAGACATTGTTTACTAGAAAGGAAAAAAAAACACACATTTAAATACTATGCTAAAATGTAAATACTAGACTGTTAGTTTGTTCACTAGTGTATTTGTATTTGAGGTGGGGCAGCGAACATGAAAGCATTTCTAAAGCCTCGCTGCGCATTTCTACCAAATGTCACAGACTCTCGAGGCCGATTGCGTTTCATTGGCCCACAACTAATTAAATGATTTCAAAAGTGTTTACACACACTCACAAATTGACAAAAAGGAAATGAGAAAAAATACACTACAAAAAATAAAGTGGTAGATAAAAAAATAAATAAACATCGAAAACAATTTAATGGCAAAAAACAATTAGACAGCTAGTTAAAAAAATGTTAAATGTTAATTTAAATAGATTTTTGTTTGCATTTTTTTTTTTTAAATGTTTAATTTGTTTTGTTTTTTTTTTGTTCCATGGCTGTCATCAATCATTCAATCAATCAATCAATTATTCGTTCATCATTTTGGCATCGTTTCCTGTGCGTATTGCTGTTGTCGTTGTTGTTGTTGCTATTGTTGTTGTTACTGTTGTTGTTGTTCTTGTTGAACTTAGTCTTAGATACGTATGAGTACACTATTACAATGGACAACAAGTAAGAATGTTGCAAGTCGAGCATGGCCGACTATATAATGCTCGTTTAAGAATGAAAGAGGTGTAAATTTATGAGAGAAAAGTTGGAGCTTTTCGATTTACCAATATGGGCTTTATCTATATAGGTCTCGATGGGTAAATTATGATATTCCTAGGTGCAGAACTTGAAATTAGAGTTGCCAATAAGCCACGCCCCTAGCGAGCATGTATTTACCGCCTTTGAAGGTGCTTAATAGGAAAATTGTTAACTTAGTTTGAGCTTCAATCATATAAACTGTAGCAGGATTTTTACTATACGTCCTGTGCCCGCTGGACGTATACTTAATATTTGAACTCAGATACTCAGATGATGTTAGATGTTTATAAATACCAATATACCCTCTTTCATTTCACTTGAACGAGCATAAACATTCAAGTATTAGCTAGCAGTTAACTTGAAGCGCTTAATGCGCTTATCAAGTAAGTAAATGTAGTCATATATATATATATATATAAATATATATATATATAATCAATAGCTAAAGTTCATGTTTAAGTCAAATATTAATATCTAAATATATGTATATATAAATGTATGTGTGTAGGTATGTATGCATCAGTTATTAATTGGCCAACAGCTGGTAATTCTGTGAGAGGCTTTTGCGCTTCAATTGACATTATCAATTTACCAGTGTTGTGAAATCTTCAAAATGGACAGACGGACAGACAAAGAGAGAGAGACAGGCAGCTGCCAATCTAATGCCAGCTTCGGTCACTACGTTTGCGACTTTCAAATTGTTTAACTAAAATGTTTGACACACAAACACAAACACAGATAATTCTCTCTCTCTGTGTGTGTGTGTGTGTGCGTAAGCCTGTCGGCTTTATTTGTTGCCTACTTAAATGAGGCTTTACTTAAAAGCTAATTTTGATACATTTGCTAATTTATGACATTTTATATATATTGTAAACGTTAATTATATTCGGTTCTACAGTTATTCATTTTGAAGAGCTATTTTTGTATGAGCTGAAGTTCGAATATATAATAAATATATATTGTATATAAAGTTGGTAAATGTTAGTTATACAAGTATTAGAAATATAAATGTGATTAATTTTTGTCTTATTCTTCTTCTGTTTTCTTTTTGACATTACGTTTTTTTCAATTTCAATTAAATTTTCATTTTTTTTTTTCATATTCAGTTCTTACGTTCTAGTGTTGTACAATGTCTAAGACTTACACGCAGTTTGGTTTACAGTTACGTTTTACTGTTACATATGTATATATATATTACGATCGTCGCTAAGTTAACTCTAAGCATCGATAGTTAATCGAAACGTTGAGCAAAAACATCTATGCAGATCTCTAGGATCTGCACTTAATTAATTAATTAATTTTGTTAATATTTTTTTTAGTTAGTTTTTTTTAAGCCTAGATCTTAAACCAAAATTTCTTAAGCGCTAGAGAAAGAAATGAATGCGTTACGCTAATTTAATTTGGTATAAATTAAGTATATGTTAGAATCGATCGCGTCCTACCGATTAGACACAATAATAGTAGTATGCAAATGTATGTACATTTATATATGTATGTATGTATGTATATGTGTATGTATATGGAGCATACATGGCTAGGGATAATCATACACGTTTTAGACCTAAGACCTAAGTATTAATAATGCGACACGTTCGCGCTTTGGACATTGAGACGGAATGAGAGTTCAAATGTGTGTATATGTGTGTGTGTGTGCGTGTGTATATATTGTATACTGTATAGACTCCGGTTATAGCGACTCCCCTTATAGCAGTCGTCTGGTTATTGCGACGAACATGCTAGTGCCCAGACAAACTTATATGGTGTCAAGGGCTCGTCGTTATAGCCGGATTTGTATGTATATGGCCTGCCGTTGGCTCTGCTTTAATATATGCTCGGAACGGCGGCTCACTGCGGCCTTGGCGGTCAGATGCCAGGCAACTGATAGAGAGAGGCAGCTGCTGCCGTCTCGAGGCTGGCGGGCATCGCCAGGAGCTCGCTGAGCGGATAATGTGCAGCGGCCAGAGCTGCATTTTGACGCAGTTGCGCCTGCTGGGCAGCTGCAGCGGCCGCTGCTGCCGGCGCTGTGAGAGCGCCCAGGGTGGGCGTGGCCCGTAGGCCGCTGCTGACGGCGGCAGCGGCCAGCAGGCGCTTATAGCCCATAACAGCCGCCGCATCGGCATAGAGAGAATTGGCCAAAGCAACATTGTTCTGTGTGGCATTTGCAGCAGCTGCATATTGCAGCAGCGAGGGAGCACCGCCGGGCGTTGAATTGGACAGTGGCAAGAGCGAAGGTGCGCCGGCGGCAGCGGCTACAACATGTGCGAGCGATTGCTGCTGCTGTTGCTGTTGCTGCTGCTGTTGCTGCTGTTGATGCTGCTGGGCGGCAACAGCAACTGCCTGCTGTTGTTGCTGCTGCTGTTGCTGTTGGGTGGCAGCTGCGGCTGCTGCAGCCACGGCAGCCGCTGAAATGTGCGTGGGCAGCGGATAGGGCGTGTAGCGCAGCGAGGCGGCTGCTGCAGCGGCGCCCAGCAGCTGATGGTGATGATGATGATGATGTGAGTGTGGATGTTGTTGTTGCTGTTGCTGGTGGTGTGAGTGGTGTTGTTGCTGTTGTTGTTGCTGTTGCTGCTGCTGCAGCGCGTTGGCGGCAGCGGCTAAACTACTTGGCAAGAGGGCAGCGGCGGGCGTGCCGGCAGCAGCAGCGGCAGCAGCCGTTGCCGCCGCCGCCGTTGCCGTCGCCTGATTTGCGTGGCTGCCCCAGACTACCAACTCACCGTAAGCGGAACGACCGGCCGCCCGTGTCTTGGCCAGATTTGCCGGCAGCATTACCTCCTTGGGCTGCGCCTTCTTGCACTCGACCTGCGGAGCAATGGGATTAGATGTAGTAGATTCTCGTTTCATTTGGCTTCGCTCGACTTACCATTTTGTTGTTTATCTCATGGAAATGAATTTCACAAACTTTGTCTACCACATCTTCGCTTTGAAATGTAACGAAGCCAAAACCTGCAAAAAATCAAACAAACAAACAAATAAGAGAAGTGAAAGAGGCGAAAGGAGTCAGTGAGTCAGGGAGTCCAAAAGTCGGAGAATTGGAGAGTCGTAGAGTCAGGGAGTCAAGCCAAGTTGGAGAACATGGAGAGGCAAACAAGTTTAAGAGCTGCAAAAATTGAACGAAATATGCTTTTGTGCGAGCGGCTAAATAATTTACTCAAGTGTCGAGACTGAGACGAGTCCAGACAGCCAGCCACAGTTTCACCCCTCGGCACCACAGGCACTTCAGCACCACCCGCCCCTCCCCCACCTCTCTCTTTGTCCCCTCCTTTCACCCCGTAGCTGACCTCAATATGCGGCAGGGACTCAAGTGCCGCCTGGGCAGAGTAATTCAAACACTGCCCAGCTCCCAGTTTACATAGCAAACTTTGCCCAGCTCTGGAAATAACCCAGCCGAGTGCATAATAAGTTTGTCATGAAGTTTTTACTCCCCCTAGTCCCCTACTCTCTACTACGCCCCACTAACTACTCTGCATGGAAATGCTGATTCAGCGCATTCGACGCCCTCCATTCAATTTCTATGCCGAAATTTTTGTTAATTTCTTCCAAAATTTACAGTCTTTCATAAGCTGCTGCAAGAGTGTGCCAAATGCCATTTCGACAACTATGCTGAGTTGACTAGGGCTGACACTAACGAAATTATCGATAGTCAATGTGCAAGCGAACGTTGTGCAACACTGAAATGTATGAGTGAGCATATCTTAGCTTGGTATTGATTTTGAATGGTTGTCTAATTGAAAGCAAGAAGGGTTAAAAATGTAATAAAATAATCGATAGCTGAAAGTTGATCGATTATAGCTTAAAATTTCTAACTTTCGAGTATCTATACGTTGATCGATTTTAGACATATATCTTAGATTGATATGTATTATTGACTAGCTTTTAGTGGTGGCTTAGATCAGAGCAGAGTTATAGTTAGAGATGACACATAAATCTAGTCTGGAAATCGCTAATCGACTATCGAATAGTTCCCGTTAGCATATAGATGAAGATTAATATGCCTCATTATCAAGTTTTTTAGTCTTGGTTAACTTTATTGAAAACATCTAGTTAATGATGATATTTAAACATAGCCTTGAAATCGATAACATCGGGATTATGGAATATTACTTGGAGTTCATTTTAAGATAAGACAAAAATCTGCTTCTCTTTTGTCTCTTCTATAAAGCTTATTTTTCTGTAAAAGAGACATTCTTTAGCTATGCCACAAAACAGCCATCATTATCGATAATTATCCAGCTATCGATCGTTGTTTACGATGTTATATCTATATATTGATAGAAAACCTCAAGTTCGTATGCTAACTTAACTAGCTTTTAATGCTTGTTTACATGAAAAAGGAAACCCAAGGACAACAAAGAACCAAAATGTTTTTAGTGAAGCTCCATTTCACTTGTGTGCGTGTGTCGATGTGTGTTGTGTGTGTGTGTGTGTGTGTGCTGTTGCTTTTAGCTTTCGCTTTGGTCTTATCGAGGTTTTTCAATTAGCGCAATTGTCTGAGATTTGGCCGGGCCAAAAGGACTGTGCAATTAGCAAGGCCAAGTGCAGACACCTCATGCCACGCCTTTAAACATAGACTTTGCTTTCTGTCTCTGTCTGTGTGAGTGTGTTAGTGTGTCTGTGTGTGTGTTTGCCTTGGCATGCGGGCGTTGGGCGTAGCTGACAAATTAGTTGAAACAAGTAACAGTAAACACGCAGGCTTATTAGCGACATGTGCTGCTTTCCTTTAACTCTCCAGTTCGCTCTCCCTCTCTCTCCCTCTCTCTCCCTCCTGCTCTCTCTTCCTCTGCTTGCAACAACTTGTGGGCGTTGAGAGTCTTCAGTGCGCTCTCTCTTCCTCCCACTCTCTCTCTCTCTCTCTGTGAGCTGGCTGCCTGCTGTGTTTGTGTTTGTTTTAATTATATAAAATTAGCGCACGTTGCAAGTTGCACGTAGTTGTTGCCACTTTGGTAGCTGCTGCTGCCACAGGCTCTCCGCCTCCGTTCATGCTACGGGCTCCTTTTTGGGCTGCTGCCTCTGACCACTCATAAATCAGTCGACAGCGTCGACCGAGTGGCTAGCAAATGAAGCCAGCAATTTCTTTTTTGGCCTTCCGCTCTCTCTCCTGCTCTCTCTCTCTCTTTCTCGCCTCACTCACATCTTTGCCTCGTTGCCATGCCCCATTGCTCCATTGCCCGCCCACACGTAACTCAATCAAAAATGTATCTGGCGGCAACAAATGCGGCAAGGCTGGCATGAAAAATGCCCCGGCGGCTGGAGTCGCTTTGCTAGTTAATTCTGCTGCGGCTGCTTTGCTGCCATTTTTACCTGTCGAAAATTTCCCGCAGGACGCCGAGTGCCTGACGATGCCTTTGCCAACTGCACAAATTGCACACTCATGCATGTTATTGCCAAGTAACGGCCACAGATATGCCATATATGCACACACACACACACTCACACTCACACACATATATCTGTGCCTGGAGTGGGGGGCGTGGCTGTTTGCCTGCCAGCTGTTATGACTGCGCAGCGCCGGCTTGCCAAAAAACGAGAAAAATTACAAAATTTTCAATTTTAATATTAGTAGCGGCTGGCGACGCCAACTGCCAACTGCCAACTGCTATTGCCCCACTTAGCCACCGCCGCACCACACTGCAGACGGTGGGCCAGCGCCCACCCGCACTAACACCTCGACTGCAGCCCATTCAGCCGCCTCAACCGGCTGTTTAGGCGCACGTTGTGCATGTCCTTGGCTTGCCAAATGAAATTCATAGCATAGTTCAGGCCGCTGCTGTCCTGTCTCCCATATCAGCTACAGTAGTAATTGTGCATAGTGCAACATTTCCAGCTCAATAGTCATCAATGTGCATAGAAGTATGATTTTTTAACATTTTTATTTGGTTTTCTGCTACTGATTTTATTTAACGAGCAACTGGAAGCTGCATTGAGCTTTGCTTTAGTTTTGTATTCCTTTTTTGTTTTATTATTATATCAATTTAATATCTCCATAATGACTACATAAAATATTTTTTCTTCCTCTTAGCTATAAATCCTATTTTGAAATCTATATTGCTTTAAGTAGACATATAAAATAACGAACTGCTGCTTTGATTAAGTTGCCTAAAAGATAGCAATATGTTAAGCTGTAATAAATGTTAATAAATTTCACTAAACAAAATTTGCTGTAAGGCATTTAAAAATCTAGCTTAAGGCGTTTATTTACCCACTTCTGGTGTCTATTCTTATATTATAATGATAACTTTCACTGACACTGATATCTATCCATATCCTCATATACTCGTGTTTGTAATCATATCTCTAAGCGATATTTTTATTGAATCTCGTTTATGCTTAGACTCTAGTTTGTATGGATCTTTCTATCAATATCTTTACAAACTCACTCTTACTTAAATACTTTCGTTTCTATGGTTAATTTTTGCCCAAATCCTGATATACCTTTCTATCAAGAATATATATCGATAACCGTATTAAGTTTCTTATCTATAATTAAATTTAGCTAAAATAACTTAATTTAATTATATGATCTATCGATTAAAACTCTTTCCAAAGTAACCTTCAACGTGTCAAATTTTACAGTCGAGCAGCCTAAAAATCATTCTATATTCTTATCGATAACTCTGCTTATATATGCTGTTTTCTATCGATAATTCATGCAAGCACAGTCCACTTCAGCTATATCATTATGTCATATAAATTAGTCTAAAACTCTTTCCTTATTCCTATTTCAAGACAAACCCAAGTCAATTGCTTTACATCTTCTGTCAAGCCTTCGTTTTGTTGTCCATCAACTAGTTACTACTGTACTTGCAGCTATTCTTGTTGTTGCTGCTGCTGTTGTTGCAGATGTTAGTATGCCAGCCTATATTGTTTTATGGCATATTCATATAGTTTTCGTTTCAGCCCGGCCACGAGGCCCCCGTCAAATCGCTTACGTTTCTCTTTTTCATTTTTTTTATTCCTTTTTTTTTGGGCCAACTGCAGCCGTTAGTTGGAAAAACGTCGCTGCAAGTTTCAGTGACCAGGCTTTCATTTCACTAGCTATACACCTCTCTCTCTCTCTCTCTCTCTCTCTCTCTCTCTGTGTGTTGTCTGTCTGTGTGTGTCGACTGTCTTTCTGTCCGTCTGTCGCTGCACACATGATTTATGAATGAGTAACAAACTTGCTGCCGTGTAGCCCGAGCAACGTCTTTGCTCGCCTGCTTCACTTTTTTTTTTTGCCTTCGCTTCTTTATTATAGTTGCTGTCCTGTTTCTGAACGTCAGTGTATCTCTCTGTGTGTGTGTGTGTGTGTGTGCACACGCTGGCAATTGCCACATGTACTGTAGACGATGGGTACCTTCTCCACTTGGATCGATAAAATGCAATTACAGGCATATCGCAAGTGCCAGTAGGCAGCAAGCAAGCGGGCAGTCGGAGCAGTCGGAGCAGTCGAAGCAGCCCTGGAGCGTCCGTTAGTCCAACTCATGGCAAAAGGTCGTCCATCGTTCAACTTGTATAAAAAGTCGCCTGGTCCGCCAACGCCATCGCCATCGTCGTCATTGTGGCTAGAGCTACAACTAATACCCTTTGATTAACGACACACATTTTCTATTGACTCGCGCCGTGTTAGCGTCGCTTCGATTGGTTGTTGTTGTTGTTGCTGTTGTTGTTGCTGTTGCTGGCCATGTTGCTGGGTCGTTGGGGCACTCGGCTCTGTGCTCTGTGTGCCCTGTGTGCCCTGTGAAGTTGGGCAGTTGGTCTTGGCTAACAACTAACAACGCCTGCATATTTCATCATATGTATTCTGATCGACCTAGGCAATTGTAATTTGCGAAATTGCCGTGTCCTGCCGGTCATGTCAATAGCAGTCTTCCAACGTCTTCCATGTCATATTCATGGGAAAATCACAACAAAAACGAGGCTATGCACATTAAATGCTATTTTTAACCCGAAAAAGAAAAAACAGCAGAAAACCACTGACAATTTAACTGTCATGCTATTATCTAAATTTGAGTTTGAGTTTGAAATAACAAAATAACAAAATAAAATAAAAAAGGATATTTAAATACTTCATCAATATTGTGCACGAATCAAGGACAAATCGCTTTCCCTTTGGCAAATTGTTGAAAAACTGCTGAGAGCTCGCAAAGTGGATTATGAATTATAGTATATCGAATGGAAAAAGCAAATGTTGACTGAATTAAAAATGAAATCAATTTGTTATACTATAAAAATTGAGCTGTAAAATTGCTTCGGCTCTCGGGCAGACTGAACTGTGAGCTCATTCAAATTCTCAGTTTTTATTATAAATTCGAGATTTACATCGAAATTTAATTTACAAAAAATTATTTCTTTATCTATGAAGTCAAAGCTGTTGCCAAATGTTAAACGTCAAGTTTTAGCTCTTAAATAGGATTTTTAGACTTTTCGCTTGCTGTTTAATGTTTACTCAAAAATAATTCTTGGAATTTTTGCTGCTGCTGCTGCTGCTGCTCTGTAAATAGCTATTTATTTGATTTTAATTTGAAATGGGAATTGTGCTTGGCAATCAGGCCAAAGAATTAATAATATTATTGCCTCGCCACGTTGTCTTCTGTTTTATATACTCGAATAAATCTGCATCGTTGGCAATTTGCAGTTTTATATCTTACTCATGCATTATCTCTGGAACAGTTGTTGCGCTACGCTGCCTCTTCCGCTCGGTATTCTCTTTCTCTCTTTTGCCCCTCTCTCTCTCTCTGTCTCTCTTACTCTCCCTCTTCCTCTCTCATCTTTCAGCTGCAGCAACACATAATTTTTAAATGGGGCGCTGCTTGTTTTTATTGGCATTTGCAAAGGCTGCCGCTGCTACTCCTGCTCCTGTTGCTGTTGTTGCTGATTCTGAGTTGAGTTTTTGTGTTTTTCATATGACTGCATCATGATGCAGCATTCGGTACTCCAGCGTCCAATTAAATGAAATGTTCTGTGGGTCGCGTTCGCTGCCGATGCCGCTGATGCTGCTGCCTGCTGCTTATCTCTCGGCGGCGCCCTGAAGTATGCAACAATTTTTTATGGGCCGCATACAAGCAAAAATCATGTTTCCTTATTCCCGTGTGCGTAATTTGGTTGGACAGCGGCTCCAACTACATGAGGCCAGCAAGTTAACAAGGCCAGCCATGAACTCTCTCTCTCTCTCTCTCTCTGTATGTGTGTGTGTGAATTGTTCGTTCTGTGTCTGTGTGTGTGTGTGTAGAGCAACTATAGAGGCAACTATTGATGCATGCACGACTGTCCAGCTGACTATGTGTGTGTGTGTGAGCAGCTAATTACTTTTGGGCCACGACATTGTTAGCTGACTATGTCCCTCTCTCTTCCTGCCTCTCTGTCTGTCCCTGTGTGTGGGCGGGTCTGGCTGTAGCTGCAAAATGGACACATCAATCTTAATGTGCCTCGCCTGTCTCAGGTGGAAGCTGCTCTTGCTGCTCTTGCTGCTCCTGCTGCTGCGCCTCCTGTCACATGTCAATGGGCGTTCGCAATGCGAATTTTCGGCGCGTCATTTAAAACTTTAATAAGCAAAATTGACAACGACAAGCAGCCAGGTCGCATGGCACGGCAGGGCCAGCTCCCAGTCCGGCTGCCACGCCCACAGCCGAAAAAACGGACTCACTCGTGCGCTACAAGTTCGTGTAGCGGATGTGCGCTGGAGATTTAAGCCTTTGCCGGACAGCCCCGCCCACTCAGGCGCCCGCTGAGCTGTATGTGCGGGCTATATCCGGTTGCATTGCACAGGTAATCTTTATAGCTACCTCTCTCTATCTCTCCCTCTCTATCTCTCTCTCTATCTTTCACATGCTGTTAGCCTGGGCATTTTAATGCCACGTTTTTATACACACACAAAAAAAGCAACTGTATTAGCTCTGTTTGTGCCCGGCTATCTGTAACGGTATCTGTCATGCATTGACAGCGCAATGCGCACCAACAAAATATATTTAAAAAAAGCAGAAGCGTTCGCACTTCCGGCTTGCCCGTCTTCTTCTGCATCGTTAAAGCCCGGAAACGAAGCAGCAAAAAAATGAAAGAAAATATCTATAACAACAACAAGAGCCGGAGTCGAGTCAATGTGTGTTATTATAACGAACTGTATTATTAACGTGTATCGTTTATCGCTTATCGCTTATCGTTTATCGTTTGTGTGTGCTTACCTCTGTGCCGATTGGTCTGCTTGTCAAACATCAGCATTGCGTCCTCGATCTGCAAATAAAAAAATGAGAGAAGAAAATGAATAAAAAGTTGTGCAAAATTTCTACTTTGCTTTTACTATTTCTCTTTAATACCCTATATGGGAAACCAGGGTATAATGGTATTGTTAAAATGTACTTATGTAACAGGCAGAAGAAGGCGTGGCAGACCTCATAAAGTATATATATTTTTGTTCAGGACGACGAGCTGAGTCGATATAGTCCGTCTGTATTTAAATTATTTTGTAGTATTTTTTAAATACTTTTAATTGTTTGCTTATTTATATAAGTGTTTGAACGCGTCGATCTCAGAAGCTATAAGAGTTAGAGAGTTGAAATTTTATTTGTGGGTACGTGTATTGCAACCGCAGATCAAATTTGTTTAAAAAAAGCAATAACTATTTTTGTTTGAAAGTTATCGATAAAAACCTTATCGAAAGCTAGTTATAAAATTATATCTCCTTCATATTTAAAGATAGTCTCCAAATTTTAAATATATATTCATGTGTATTTTATACAATTTCGATTTTTGTTATTTTTTGGATACCATTCCCAAATACATTCCCATGCATATGCGTACGTATGTGTTTGTGTGTGTGTGTGCATGTGTTGTTTCTTGTATATAGAATAGAAGCGAAAAATTATTGAAATATCAGTTGCTCTAAGGCTTCAGGGGATCACATAGTCGAGCAGTCTCAACTAGAGCACTCTTACTTGTTTTCTCTCTTATCTTTTTATTTTTTCAAGTTTTCAGTGCGCGCAACTCAATTAATGGCCGACTAAAAGCACTGAGCAGACAAAACTGTTGCTAATTGCAAAACTGAGCGCCAACAATGGCCGACACACACACACATACACTCACACACTCCCACACACACACACTGGCAGAGCTCTGGGCAAAAGTTTTTGGCCATTATGACGCAAACGCAAAGGGCAACTTATAATGATAGTTGACTGACTGACAAAACCAGCCCAAACTATGCAACTAACTAAGCGAAGAGACTTTTGCCAGTTTGCCTTCAATGATGAACTGCAGCAGACTTTCTTTAACTTTATATATAGATAGACAGATAGATATATAGATATATATATGTGGAGGCAGCTGCTTTATTATCATATGCTAATTGATAGATTTTTATTGCTAAATAGAGTTGAGCCACAGTTTGACGTTAATTGTTTTATAATCGCTTGGCCAAAACTTGGAGACATTAGATGAGTTGCTTCGGCCTCACATTTAATTAAGTAATTGGCTGATGCTTCACTGTGAGCCAGCTTCAGATTTGTTAGTATAAAGTCTTGAAACTAATCTTTAACATTCCTTGACATCGACTCTACATTGAATCTTCTTTATCGAGCCCATATCGAAATGGTGGACAATAGATAATCGTGACTATCTCAAAATCTCTTTGGTAAATGTCAGGAATCAAACTATCCCTTCACAAAGAATCTGGCCAGGCCAGTTAGTCATGTGTTAGTTTACTATTTCACAAGGGTTTTTCCTTTTTTTATAAAAATATTGTAATATTAAAAAAAAAGTGTGAAATAAATATAAAAGAAAAAAAAAAATTGGCTGGTGCTTAAAGTTAATTAAGAGAACTGAGGCTGCTTAAAAGATCTGCCCTTTTCCCAGCTCTACCTGTAATGCAGGTAAAGGATCTGTCAAGGATAGTCAACCTTTTCGCGCTTTTACAGCTTCTTTTTTTTTTTTGTGCTGCGCGCGCGTTAATCAGAGCTGTAGCTACCTTTATATATACAGTATATAATTTATTAATTAAATCTTGCTCGGCTATTGAATTACTTGAGCTCAGGCACTTTTTATGCTCTTGCAGCTCTTTTGACATGTTGTTACCACACACACACCCACACACACACACATACATTCTCTCATTCTCTGTCTCGCTTGCACTTTACTCGATTACCATTTCTTGGTAGTTGGGTCTTTCATCTTGCTGCTATTCAATATCATAATATGACAACTTTTCGCTTTGGCCCTGACGCTAATTGCACTTTGGCTGTCAAAGTTGTGAGCGAACATTAATGAGCTGCCTGCCGCATGCCACACGCCGCATGCCACCAGCTGCCTGCTGCCTGCTGCATGCCAGCAGCGATCCTGTTCGCGTTGCTTATGGCCATTGATTAAGTTTAATCAATGAGCTTAAGGCAACTTCAGTGCATTGTAATTAAAGTGCAGCAACAAGCATATTGACGACGATAACAACAGCCTTATAAAAATTAATTAAGCCGCAGTTGAACCTCGAACTCGTTGCAAGTTGCAAGCGCTTTAAGTGCAGCAAGACAAAGACAGCGAGAGCGAGAGCGAGAGAGAGAGGGAGACTGAGTGAGTGAGTGAGTGAGTGAGAGCGTACAACATTGTTTTTCAATTAACAATCAACAACAACGCCGCAACAATGCGCGTACAAAACCATCAGGCGAAGGTTGCCACGGCCCCAAATGAGACAAAAATTACCTGCCACAGTGGCAACTGCAATTGCACAATTGCAATTGTTGTTGTTAATTAAGCGGGCAACAGTTGCTGACGACAGTTGCTGACGACTGTTGCTGCTGCTGCTGTCGTTGCTATCAATGCAACGACCAGGCCCAATATACGCCCATCATAATTACGCCAGACTGGGTCGCTGGCTCATTATGTTGCTGTTACCGAGTGGGCGGGGCGGAGTGGGGCTCAAACTTTAATTCTATTAGCAAAATGTTAAATGTGCATGGCCACAAGTGGGCGTGGCACTGGTGCGGCCACTGGCACGCTGCGTAATTTTATTTAAATCTGAATTCATTAATTCGTCATAATCCCCCAATCATTGCGCCGCCTGCGTTGAGAACTTCAAAAAGCCATCAACGACAGACGTTGCTTACTACTAGATCCTTGGAGTAAGCCCAATCGCACGCGCTCTCTCTCTCTCTTTGCCTATCTCCCTCTCTCTCTCTCTCTCTGTGCGCTTGGCTAGTGGCAGCCATTCATTTGGCTCATTTTGTGTATAAAAATGCTGCGCCCGCTGAAAACGGCGTCGCTTCATTATCGTAATCGTTATATAAAACAGCGGGCAGACGACGACGACGACACTTGTCTGTGTGTGTGTGTGTGTGCCAGTGTGTGTGTTTGTGTGTGTGCGCGTGTGTTTTATGCGTTTTGCGGCACATTATGTGGCTGTATCCTAGACGAAGTCGCTGCGGCTGTGGCGGCTGCTGCTGCTGCTGCTGCTGCTGATGTTCCTGACATTAATGAATGTTGCCGACCGAAAAAAAATATATATAAACAGAAAAATGTATATATATACGCTTGAGCTGCGCCCCGAAAAATGTGGGAAAAACCAAAAAAAAGGAAAAAAAAGATGAAACTTAAAAGCAGCCATTGACAGGCAGAGCGCAAAGAGCTCAGGTGGTGCAGCAACTACATCTGCTCATATATGCAGCTAGACTAACCATCTACACATATGTTTAAACAGCTCTGACAGCTGTTTCCAAAGACATTTTCTAGCGAAAACGACTATAAAACTAACCAGAGAGCCAGAGGATTATATGCAGCATTAAAGTATTGCGGTATAAGTATACTTGAGATGGAGTTAAACGAGCTGTCTACTTTAGAAATGCTAAGCATAAATTCTAGTCTTAAAAGATCTTAGTTTTCTAGCTAAAAACTATAAGGTCTACTATAAATATATATATATATATATCTATATATATTTTTAATATATATATTTTATTATATTTTTGTGTTTTTTAATTTACTATAAATATATGTTGCTAGAATATTACAATCTAATATTGTGCAACATAGAGTAAAGTCTGCTTGAAGCTGTCTAATTTAGCTCACTTCTGTCTGCTGAGGCTGAAAGCTATAAAAAACATTATCCAATTGAGTTTGCGTTTAAGCTGCGCGCCTCTCATTGCCTCGCCTCTCATCTGCTCTGCGCTAATTAGCACTTCGAATGAAAGAGAGAGACAAGTGTAGTTGCTGCTGAACGCAGCGTTGACTATTGCGGAGTGTGAGCGAGATGGCTGCTTAAGCTCTACGCACAGGCTCGTAATGATTTGATTGGACGAAGAGAATGCAACTAGCGATGAGCACTGTTCAAAGACTCAGCTAACACTCAATCGTAACCAATGAGCAGGCAGAAAAAGCGAAAATGCAATTGCGTTGCCCAAAGGGCTTTTGATTTATAACATGAATAAATTAGATTGGCTACCGATCAACTACATACAAGCCCGACAAATATATTTATTTTTCCTACAACGTAAAAAGGCTCGAAAAATTGTAAAAAATTTATTAATTGTAAATATGCAAAAAGCTAACTTTATATTTTAGTTTGCCTCAAAAATTCACTAAATTTGGTATTTTTATATTGATAGATATGGTATATATAATAGGTATTTATATTTATATATATAGTATATATAATAGGTATAGCCCCAAATTAAGAATATATTAAATCTCAATTAGATATTTAAAAAAGTTTGAAACTATTCTATTTTTGATTTTACAATGTCAATTAGTACAATGTCAATTAGCTAATCATGTCTAAATAGATTGACAATCAATGGCAGCAAACTTTACAAGTTATTATAAATTTAAGAATATTTAGGGATAATTATACGGTTGGTTTTATTTAATGAATTTCCATACGTCAAAATTCCAAGCTTTACACCTTTACCTTTTTGACTAACAAAAATAGTAAATTACCTAAAAGTTCCTTTTCTATACATTTAAACCCAGCTCCGACTTATCTAACGTACATTCTACTGCCTCTGGAACTACACCCTGCACTTACTTTTATGCAAACTAGCGTGAAATTGTGGCGAAATTGATTTTTGCTCAACTTTTTACCTTTTCGTCTCGTTAAATCAGCAGCCGCAGCGGCGGCCACTCGAGCGACTAGAAAGTCCTTCAGCGAAAACTTTTAACTGGATAATTTACAGTAATTCATCTTGCTGTCGCTTTTCCTGCGGCTTTCTTTTTCAATTTTTTTTTTTTTTTGGTGCTGAGAGAGAGAGAGAGAGAGAGAGAGAGAGAGAGAGGGAGACACTTTATGCGGCGCTTGATTGCGACAATTTATACGGCGTCCGGCTTGGCTTTTTGGGCATATTGACAGACATAAAAAAAGAGGCGGAAATTTTAAAGCTGCAGCCGCTGAATAGTCGCATTTAATGAAAGCTCAGCGGGGCAGCAGCTGTGGCTGTAGCTCTTGCAAAGTACACTTACACTCAACTCCACACACTCTACACTTACTTATATCTTTTTTTGGCTCAATGGAAAAAAGAGAATATAAATGAAAAAAAGAAAGTAGGGAGGAGCGAGAAGCGAAGCGAAATGAACTTTTTGGTAGCTGGACGTGCGAGTTGTCTAAGTGCCGGATTGGGGGATGGCACATCTTTCAAAAACTTTTGCCGGGCGACAGCAAAAACACAGACAGCGCAGTAGCTACTCTATATGCCAAATATCAGCCATATATATAGCATATATATACTGTGCGTGTGCGCGTGTGTGTGTGTGTGTGTGAGTGTAAGCACATGACTGCGTGTGGTTGAAATATAGATAAACTTTTTTAAGCTCGTATTTATTACATATTTGGCTGTAAGTAGAATTTAAGTTGCTTTTTGCCTTCGGCGACCCACGCGGCGTATGAGTAATGCGCATAGACAGCGAGGGAGGGCGAGGGAGGGCGAGGGAGGGCGAGGGAGGCAGGGTGTGAGGATGCGAGGAGCTCTGTGCAGAGCTGGTGCACTCAAGCGATATGTTTGCGACAAATTTGCAATCAAAAACGCATCAATTGAGCTCGACAGCAGCGGGCGCATTAATGAGCAGGCCATGAGCGCATCACAGCACAGCACGGGCCATACAAATATGTATGTGCATATGCGATGTATATTTCAATTAAAAAAGGATTCCGATTTGTAATCCTCAACTTGATTTGTTGTTGTTGCTGCTGCTGCTGCTGCTGCTGCTGCTGCTATGCCAGTCATGAATCTGACGTACCCAACATTAGCAGCACGAATGAAACGCAAGTATGAATATTAAATTGTGTATGGAGATTTGAGCAATTAAGTGGAACAGAGACAGCAATAGCTAAACACAGACTGCGAGGGAGTGAGAGAGAATGGGTGGGAATGAATGGCAAATGGCAATGATGGAAAAGCTTTTGCATAGTTTATGCCCTTGGCTTAGTAGATCAACTATTAATGGAAGAAAGAGTGAAATTTTATGGCACGCAAGCAGTGTCGAGGTGGGCATCAGCAGGGGCAGGGGCGTGGCAGGGCAACTACAATCGGTATACAAAGCTGTCCTTAGTTAAGCAAAGGTCATGAGCAGCATACAAAGAGCAAAAAATTTATTTACATATGAATGTTGTAGATGTGTGTGTGTGTGTGTGTGTGTGTGTGTGTGTCTATGTGTGTGTTTAGCTTGTCACGGAAATGAAGCAGAGTTTTTAATGCGGTCGACTGATTTGGGTTCTCAATTGAATATGGAGATGTTATAAGAGCACTGATACAGCAACAACAACAACAGCAACAACAATGAGAATCGCCCCCAGCTACTCGTCTAGCTATAACTTAGTTATGCTCTTTGTGTGTGGTCTACAATGGCTATCAAAGGTCAGAGTATCATAATAATATTATTCCATTTGAAGCGTGTAAGTAAATCTGATGAGAATTTCATAAAGCTTCACTTTGGAGCTTGATAAATAATCGATACATTTTTATGCTATGCATGTGGAAACAAATTTGTTGGTTTAAAGGTAGTATTGACGAAATTAAAGAGATATTACAAACTAAGTCAACTGAAACTTACAACTTGCAAAATTGATGTAACTTGATTTATAAATATAAATTTCTGATAAGCCATATCTATATATGTATTGAATTTAGCTCTTCATTCTCCTGATTCACTTATCTCACTTCTAATTTTATTTTATTTAGCACCCTTCTATCCAATTCTCAAAGTTTTTTACAAGTATTATTAATAGCATAGTTTGCCTTAAATTGCTTTATTTATATATAAATTTCTCTTTTACTTACTACTTTTTTAGCTTGATAAATTATTGCATTAACATATACCGCCCTTCTATGTGATTTTCATAATTTGATATCTAGAAATTTCTAATTAAGTGAATCATAACTGGAGTTGAAATCAAATTGTTATTCTTTTTATCTATCTATATCAGAATTTGCTATTATTAATATATGTATATACTTAATCTGTATACTGTAGGCTCTTCTATGCAAATCTCAAAGTTTTCTTTATTCCCATTTACATAATGCATAACACTAATTGCCTTAAATAGCTTTATCTATATATTAATGTCTGTTTTAGCCTCAGTTTTATTGACATGACAACACTTACGCTCTACCTCTACCGCTCTTCTATGCAATTCTCAGTGTTTAATGTACTTGCTTTTATCATTTTCGGTAGCTTAACAGCCCCTCCGCTCAGCTATTATTACAGTTGAAAATGTTGTTGAAGTTATCTTTGAGGTAATAATAGCTGAGTTTCGCATTTTTCCTTTGGCTGATTGGGTCATTATTTGGCTGGCCGGCAGGGGCGGGGCAGGACAGGGCAGGGCAGGTTCATGAGCTTGCGTTGGGCCAAGTATTTTATAATCATGAAAAGCGCTACGCAAAGCCTGCAACTTGTCATCACTTTTAATGAGATGGCCACAGCAAAGTTTGCCACCTTTTTTTTTCGTCGTTATCGTTGTTGTTGTTGCTGTTGTTGTTGTTGTTGTTGTTGTTGTTGTTGTTGTTGTTGTTGTTGTTGTTGTTTCGCTAAGCTTTGCATGGGCGCACGCAAAGTCCACAGATTCACGCTAGCTACTAAAATTTAATTAATATCGATTTCGGATTTGAAAAGGTTCAGCTCCATTGGGGTCGGCTTTTGTAGCACACACACACATACACCCACTCACACACACACACACACATACATAATGTAAAGGGCAGGCTTTGCGGCGGTCGAGCAACTTGAGAGAGGGTTATGTACCACAAAAAAGAAACTGAAGACGAGCGGACAAAAAGCGGCCCAGCATAAGAAGCTAAGAGGTTGTGGTGTGGGTGGGCGGCGGTGTTCGTTGAGTGGTGCGGTGGTAGGGGGAGTGGCATACAAAGATGTTACAGCTTAGGCAGGAGGCTTGCATGCCTCGGCAGTGAAAAACTTTTAATCTTTGCGAGCATAAGTAAGATATATGTACTTTGTGGAGTGCGATTCCACATGAGATCGCACAAAGCACAGCTGTATATATATAAGAGTGTATATATGTACATACGTGTGTGTGTGTGTTTTATGATTCAAACGAAAGCAGCTGCTCAATATTTTGCAAAGACTTGGACTGCAGACTTGCGAGTTGAAATTGAGATTTCTAATGGGATTGGTTTTTCAGCCCCGGACAGCTGCTTAAAGTTGGCCAGCCTTCATATATATATATACTAATATATATATATATATATATATACATATATAAATATCTAAATGTATGTATATAGGAAACAAGTTGCTGAACAATTTTCGTTAATTAAAATATTTTCAATGTGTAGTTATATATGCTTGTTACGGCTGCTAAAGCTGGTCCGCAGCGTGGACCCCCAGGTCCTGGCAGCCTGCTAAGGATGCTCGAATTACAAAGCAAATTATAATTTCATGAAAGTTAAACGAGCAACTCTCTGCCCAGCTCAGCTCAGCTCTGTGCTGCTCTGCTCTGCTCTGTTCAGATCAGCTTGGGCACATGCAGCGAGTGGATGTGGGCGGTGGAGTGGTGGGGCGGTGGCTGCGCACTTGAGTGCAAAGGTGGCACCGGGTCGCACCGCTGTGCCCAAAGATTGTGAATTAAACATGCTGAGATAGCGTGGGAGCTGCTGCCAGGCAATGAGAGCGACAGAGAGAGAGAGAGAAAGAGCGCGCGAGCTGGTTGACCGGAAGCATTGGGCGAAACCGAAATGTAAAATAATAACAAGAACAAAAATAAAGCGCAAAAAAATGGCATTTTTTACTTTTATGTGTGCAAGTGCGAATTTATGTCTTTAATTATTCAACGCCTCATTTGTATGCGCCCAGCCCCAAGTCCCCCACCTCCTTCCTCCCACTCCTTTTGTGTGCCTTGCTAAAATGCCAGCATGCATTTCCGTTTCCGGCCACCGCCAACATTGCATATGGCAATGCACACATGTGCATCGCCCAATCGTTGTTCTTGTCGTCGCCTCTATCTCTCTCTCTCTCTCTCTCTGTTGCCCCGTCTCATGCCGCTGCCTGGGCAATTGAAATTTCAACTGGCGCAAAAGTAATTCAATTCAACGGCAGCCCCGGAGACGTAGACCAGCCAGCAGGCATCGACTGGCAGTCAGGCGGGAGGCAGCAGGAGGCAGAAGGCAGTCAGCGCTTCGAATGAGATTCTCGGCTGCATGTCCTTACAGTGGGGATTCCTTGCTGATGGCAACCGGCAAGCGGCAACAACGCATTTAAGAAGTTATTGTCATAAATGTTTGAGTTTGTTTCTTGTTGTTGTTGTCGCCTCCTGCCTCAAATCAAATTCTGTTGCTGTTGCCGCAAAGACACAACTTTTATTTAGCCATGTTGAATAGGCTGCAGACGATGCCCATGCTCTCTCTCTCTCTCTCTCTCTCTCTCTCTCTCTCTCTCTCTCTCTCTCTCTCTCTCTCTGTCAATCCCCACCTCTGCCTCTCCTGCCAATTTGCAATTCTAATGTAATTTTTTCGCGAATCATAAGTTAGAAAATGCCTCACACTCGCCCACGCCCAGGACTTGTGTCGCCTGTCAGCCTGGGGGCCTGGGCCCAGCCCCTCCCTCATCCTGCCTCTATCTCTGTCTATGTTTGCCCTCGGGGGAACGCCTTTTAAAATGCCCCAGTAAATGTCTTTGACCAATTGTAAACTGGGCGTCCCCTTTTCGTATTCTGTTAAATTTTCTTCTTTATTTTCTCTTTTGGGTCCACTCGTTAGGCCCACAAATCGATCAGAGCACCAAAAAACACACAAAGAAATATGCTAATTTCCTGCATGTTCATTGCGTAAGAAAATTAATTCGAAATCGAAAAACAAAGATAACCGAATCAAAAAGTCGAACTTTTAATACTCTAAGAGGTCAGCTGGACAGAGAGCCTGAACTTTCTTGACTTGGCTGGGCAAGAAAACAAACAAAGACAGAGGAAATAGAAGATGACCAGACAGTTGAGATATGTAACAGCTGCTGGTTGAGAGAGGAGCTGCTGAAGCTAATGAAATTTTGATTTGAATTGGACTTGAAGATATTTTAAATACCAAATTAAAGCTTCTGGATATTCAAGGAATTAAAGAATTTAAAATTTTTTGTTTTTTTCATGGCATATCTAGTAAGACTCTTGTTTTAACAAATCAAACTGTAATTTATTAAATATTTTTCTGAATGAAATTTTTATTTGGATTGGACTTGAAGATATTTTGACCAATTGTAAACTAAATTTAAGCTTCTGGATATCCATAGATTTAAAGAATTTGAAGTTTTCCATTATTTTTCAAGGCATATTTGATAAGACTCTTGTTTTAACTAATCAAAAACAAATTACTAAATATTTTTCTGAATGAAATTTTTATTTGAATTGAACTTAAAGATATTCTGTATGAATTTATCCATAAAAAATAAAAAAATTGTATTATTTTCCTCGTCTAGGTAAGTCTCTTGTATTAACTAATCAAATTGCAATTTACTAAATATTTTCTTTGCATCCACAATAATCTCTACAATTCGTTCTCAAGTCTTTGCCCTGTTATCCCTTTTTTATTTGATTTCTGGGTTCCTTCCCATCCTCCTCCCATCTATCCTGCACCCTTTTTATTCGCTCTTTGGAGTTGGAGCATTACGAAAAGGGACAGCAACAACAACAAGGGCAAAAGGCCAAAAGAAAAACAACAGCAACAACAACAATAAAAGCGTGGCAAAAACAAAGCCAAACAATGCGTCGCATTTACATTTGCATTATTTAGCATTTAAGCGTCACGCGTTGCGTAAACAAATTGTATAAACAAAAACAGAGCGAGGCAAGAAAAAAAAATAACAATAAAAAAAGAAGAGTGAAATGAAAGAAAATCAAACACGAGCGCGTAATTCATTAAACAATTCTCATTTTGATTAGCTTGAAATGTTGCGTGGGGATAAATTTGAATAGAGATGAAATGAGTATGGGCAACTGAGTGAAGAGCCTCAATTCCAGTAAATTGTTGAAGAACTAGATTTTTAGTTATATGAAGTCTATGTGAGTCAATTGTGAACCTTTTTGATACAGTGGAACCAGTTCATATTGTGAACAGTAAGGAATATCTTAACATGAGTAGAGAGAACTAACCAAGCAACTGCTAGGCTGTGAAAGCTGTTTAGCCTTATAGGTTTAGGTTTAGATGGGCTTTACAGAATGTTATTTAGGCAGACTATAGCAATGTAAACTAGCTCATATATAGAAAACTGTGAAAACTGTTTAACAGTGATGTCTGCTAACAGCATAACATTAACAAGATTTACATAGACTTAACATAGACACGGTTGTATGTTATCAGCATTGGCTACAGATATGAAAATTTATGAATAGCTTTCAGATCTGTAGCCAATGCTGATAACATAAACTTAACAGAGACAGAGTTAAATGTCATCAACACTGGGTAAAGATATGTTTACTTATTAATAATTTATAGTTCCCTTAGTAAAATATTATATTTGAGCATTGATTAATTACTTACATATTATAATAAAATGCTATCAATTCAATTAATGATTTTTAACGTTCCTATTATTTTAGTTCAATTTCAGTGTTCATATTGATAGCATTTACATAAGCATAACATCATTTAATTATATAGCGTGAATCAATGTTGACTTGCCATTGTCAGCAGCCAACGATTGTCTGAATATCAAGTAGAAAGTGGTTCATTGCAATAAAAGTAATATAAGCGAATGTTCTTCAAGCAGGCTCAATGTTAAGCGAACAATGTTAAGGCTTGAACTGCCGTCAATATTATTGGAAAAGTAATATATCTCTGTTAACTGCGAAGCAGAGAAAATTAAAAACTCAAGAGCTGTTCGCCTACTTCAAAAATAATTGGTCAAATTAAGAGCGCAGCTCAGAGTAACTTTGTGTGTGTTTGTATAGACATATATTTACATATATATGTATGCATCATATATATGTATACATCAACTTGCAACCAATCAACAGTTTGAGCTCATTGTTCAGTTAACTATGAATAATGGAGGGGAAATTTATTAGCAGGCCAACGCTTCACGAATCCATAGTAATGAAAAGGTGCTGCTGTTGCTGTTGTTGTTGCTGTTGTTGTTGTTGTTGTTGCTGGCAATCAAATGTTTGAATATGTCTGAGATTTTTTATTGTTTGTTGCTGTTGTTGGCTTTCGAGTGCTGCTCCGGGTAACTAGCAGCTGAAAGGCTGCTCTGGACACATTTAAAGTCTGGTCACACTTATACACACACACACACACGCTGTCCCTCTCTCTCTCTCTCTCTCTCTGCTTCTCTCGCACCCTTGCACTTATTGGTTTACTTGTTTACATGACAAGCTGCTCGTTTTCACACTTTTTCTTATTTGCTTTAACATTTTCGCATGCATATGCAAGCAGCCCCATAGCACACACACACACACACGCACACACACATGCACACACAACACTCAACACACACACACAAGAGGATGCTTGGCCAGGCAAGCTCACATTCTATCGTTGTAGTAGCTGCTGTTAAGTCCTGCGGTGGCATTTTACTCATATGTGTGCATGGGTGTGTCTGTGTGTGTGTGTGTGTGTGTTGGTGTGTTGGTGTATGCACTTTAAGTGCGCTTGTATGCGTTGCACTTGTTTGCACTGTTTTTACATCGAATGTTGATTGTACAAAACCACTGAACAAGAAAAATTAATTATACAAAAACGTCACCGCCAAACAGCTACCGAAACTGTTGACCCAACCCAAGGATGTTGTTGTTTGTTGTTGTCGTTGTTGTTGATGTTGTTGTTGTTGTTGTTGTTATTATGGCACCTACGCTGACGCTGGTTGAAATAATTCGAAAATGTTTCGCATACGCTGGCAGATAAACGGGGTTTATGCCTAACCACGAGACAAAATAGACAGGCAGACAGACAAATAGAGATACGAGCAACAGACAGACGGACGGACAGACAGAGCAGACAGTTGAACATGCAAAAGATACATGCATTGTTCAGCAAATACATCATATACTATATGTTATATACATACATGAATTTATATTTATTATTTAACACATTTGGCATTAGCCGAGCACAAAACTAGATTTCTATATACATTGGACTCTGGGCATGTCGAGTCAACCGCAATGTTTAAAACCCCAAACTAATAAATCATACGAAAAACAGGCAAATAACTAGCCACAGATAGAGAGGAAGAGAGGGAGAGAGAGAGGAGAGAGAGGAGAGAGTGGGAGAGAGAGTGAGAGCAGCTGCTGCTTGCATTTCTATGCTGTATATAAATCAATTTATGCAAGCGCATAAATACGCATCAAAATGCTTAAAACTAAAAAGGACCAAAATGAATGCAGCATTATCAGGCAGGAGGAGAAGGAGAAGGAGATGAAAATAAAAATATGAAAATAAAAAGAAATATACATATAAATTTGGATGTGGCAAATGGCATTTACGGCCAAATTGGTTCGAACGAGTCCCAAAACGCGGGCTTTTAAGCAAATGCAAAAACTTGTAGCATACTTTTAAGCTGGCGCACTTAAAACGCAGCCGCACGCAGCGGGGGCGCGAGTGGAGACGGGGGGCGTGGCAGCGTACGCCGCGAGCTGCTACGTGTTCGAGTGTGAAGCTGGCACAGCCACGCCCCCCTGCCAGAACAACACAAGCAATGGGGGGCGTGGCACGCCCAGCGTCTTGTGGGCGGCACAAATCGTCGCTGGCAACGCTTAAGTATTTTTTATTTTTATATATTTTTAGCTTTTTTTTGTTTTTGCTTTTTTTTTTCTCTAGCTGTTGTTGGCTGCTTTTTGTTTTTGCTTGTTCGCCGCACGGAAACTGCGTTTTTTCTTTCGCTTATTTTTTTTATTTTCTATTTTTTTTTTTTTTTTTTTTTTGCATTTTTCTATGGCATTGCATTTAGATGTTGATGTTGTGCTCAGCTTTTGTTGCGGTGCTTAGAATTGCTCGTTGCTGCCTTCCAGCTCCTTGCTCCACGCTCCTTGCTCCCCACTGAATCAAGTTTTTATTTCAAGCAGCTAGCGGAAGTGTTGCTGCTGCCTTCAGTTGTTGTTGTTGCTGTTGTTGCTGTTGTTATTGTTACTGCTGTGGGTATGCGAAATTGCAGCTAAGAAGTAAGCAGAGCTGACTGGTTAAAGGAAAAGGGGCTTTTAACGGGCAAGACAGTTACCCGTAGGGTTAGCAGGAACTTAAAGTTTTATTCTCTGCCCAACATTGTGGCACATGGCACCAGAGCTGATGACAACGACAATAACTGTAATGAAACTGAGATAAGCTGCGCGTACTACGACCTAGCATAGACCGGACAGAAGAGAGAGAGAGAGAGAGAGAGAGAGAGAGAGAGAGAGAGGGTGGCAGGAATCGCCGCAGGAGCAAATCGCATGCTCATTTGTTGCGCCATTGTTGTTGGCTGGCCGCGTTGAATTGTTTGAAATGAAGTTTGGCACGACTCCGAGATGATTATCACGGGGCCAACATGTAACTGAGCGGCAATGCCAAGAGCAGGAGTCGGAGACCGAGACAGAGACCAAGACAGAGACCAAGACAGAGACCAAGACAGAGACCAAGACAGAGACCAATTCCCAAACACCCACAGCTCAAGTTCAGCGCACAGTTTTAAGTTTTGATTTGAAAATAATTAGTAAACTGCTAAGGCAAGAAAATTAGAAAATAGAAAAGATCAGAGATGTGTCTATATGTCTATGTCTATAAGGAAAAAATAAAAAATTATAGTAATAGACAAAATAGCAATAGAAAGCCCTGACAACAAAGTAGAAAAGGGCAACAGATCTTAACTAAATTCAAGAAGTTATATAGTCTTAGCAGCAGCAAGAGTATATGATATTTGACAATGATGTTTATGATGATAATGATGATGATGAATGATATAGAAAAGCACATCAGTAACATATTACCATCCCAAACGGACCTATCAATTAATTATAGGAATACTAAAATGACATAAGCGCAGGCAAATAAATCTAAATATAAATATATTTGTTTCTCATATAAATTTAAACCATTTCCTGTTTCTTCTGTTACACCCCCACAGCTACCCCTCCAATACATCACCCCCCATCCGAAATTCCTCACTTTGCCATTCAATCTTCCGCATTTTTATCACTTTTCGTTTAAGGAAATCTTTCTTGAACATAATTAATGAGTTACTTAGCCCTGATTGGCTGTCCCTTTGTGTGCGGAAAACTTTAATGTATAAGTCTAGCTGGTGCATAATTAAAAAAAAATCGTTACTTTAAATGGCAAAGTAAAGAAAGTAAGGAAACGAGCGCGCTGGAAAATGCCGCCACAAACAGGAAAGGAACGCCATTTATCCTGGCGCACGAAGTGGACTGACAGCCGCAGCTTCAGTTGACGCCTTCTCCGATTCCAATGTCGTGCTCGCTGTCAGCTTCAACTATGCTGCCGCACACACTCACACACACACACACACTCACACACAGAGAACGGAAGGACAGACAAACGGTTGGAACTCTTGGCGTTGACATTGGCAGCGTGCAGAGGCCCGAAAATATATTTTGCGTGCTTCTTGTCAAGTCGCATTGCGTGCAGAGAAAGAGAGGGAGAGGGGGCGTGGATAGTGGGTGGGTGAGTGGTGCTGCTGGTGGTGGTGGCTTGCAAATGGTGGGTGGGCCTCTTGTGCGCCCATTCCTCATGTTTGGCGAGTGATTTATTTGACTGACACTTTTTTCTGCGTTGATTGCATCGTAATCCCAACATAATGAGTACTGTTATATTTCATGGCCATTCTCGCTGCAGAGAGCGGACCCCTCCTAAAATGAAGTAGACAATTTTTCAAAAACAAAGACGATATCTAATGGGGCCCGGGTGGTGGGGCGCCGTTGGTAGCTGGGTCTGTGTTTCATTGTGCATGTGACACACGTAGGCCACTTGAGGGCCACCGCACCATGGACGGACTCTACGGCCCTGGCCGTATACAAAAAATTGTTCGCTCACATTTTCGTCATTTGTTTTCGTTGTCATTTCAGTTTTTCTTTCGATTAACTAGCAAACTATGTATTTAGCTTCAACTATTTCTAATTAGAGTGCAACGCATTTGGGACATACTTAAGGAGAGTTCCATTAAGCCAAAAGTATTTCAATTAAAGCGGAATAAATTGGCTGCAAATGTCTGAAGCTAGAGGGAAAGCGTTAGAATGAGTGCATGATTAGCAGATACCCGGAACACTCTTCTGTTGGTAACTGCAGGTTTACTAAAGAATTCTAGCTGCTTTCTATGCTTGCATACAAAATACCATGCTGCCCTAGGCATATATTATTCAATATACAATTCCTCCATACTATTTCTCCTCTATACTATTCCTCTATTCCTCAGCTCAACTTTATCCACCCTCATCCCTTTCTCTAGTTCATCTCTTTCTCAATTGTCATTAGTATATTATTTATTTCAATTTTTTTTCTCCCTCAATTCAATTCATTCAATTTTCAATAACTAAAACTTCGATCTAAAAATTAAAGCTTTGACATCATCATCAGCAAAATTTATTTATTATTTAGTTTCAAACTTTTTTCGTTTAAAATTGGTATTAGTTCAAAACAGATGAGCTCTTTTTACAAATATTTTTAATTTTTTACTTCAAAATTGATATGCAAATTGCAAGTGAAAATGTTTCTTAGTATTTGTCTGATGTCGAGAATGCGTGGATTTCGTGCCCTGATCATGGGTCCGCCGGGCAGCGGCAAGGGCTATGTGTCCGATATGATTGTCAAGACCTTTGGCGCAGTGCACATAGCTGCCGGAGATATATTGCGCAAGCATATACATCAAGGCACCGCTCTGGGCAAACATGCCTTCCACATGATCAGCCAGGGTCAGCTGGTGCCCGACCATTTGCTGCACGGCGTCATTGCAACGGCCGTGTACAAGGCAGAGGACCGCAACTTCATACTGGACGGATATCCGCGTAATCTGGCACAGGCGAAGCACCTGCAGGGTCTGGTCAAGCTGGACATGGTGATTAATCTGAATATACCCGATGAGGCCATAGTAAATATGCTCAAGACGCGGCTGGTGCACATGCCATCGGGTCGCGTTTACAACCAAGGCTCGGCGGCGCCCAGAGTACCCGGTCACGATGATGTGACGGGCGAGAAGTTGACGCGTCGCGTCGACGATCATCCAAAGGTGGTGCAGGCCCGATTGGCGGCCTTTGATAAGCAGATGCAGCCCGTCATTCGATTCTATATGAAGCAAAATATTCTACATAATATCTCTGGCAGACAGCATCGCAACCTGTGGCCACTTGTCCATAGGTTTTTGAAAAAACGTTGGATCAAACGTTCTGTCCGTCCCTTCCGACCCCCGAGAAATCTTGACTTGATTAAGTTATGCTGACTGCAAAGTGCGTGTTATAAATTTTGATCATCACTCTGGCTTATATATAGTTTCTTTATATAATAACTTACATTTAAATATATATAAAAATTACGTAGTTATATATATATACATATAAATATATATATATATACACACATATATATAAGTTTACTGTAATAAGTCACTGAAAATGAATATAGCAAATACAATTTTACTAATCTCCCTATTTATGTGTTTTTCTTTTCAGTATAACAGTATAACGGTAAACAAGTAAAGGAGCTTAAAAGTGTAAGAGTATAACAATATAACATATTAAAGTATGCCAGTATCACAGTAAAAGAGGAGAACAGTATAGCAGTAGAACAATATAGAAGTTGGTTGCCGACTTTACGCTAAGAAATTAATATAATGAAGTGTCTGATAAGCAAAGCCTGCATTATAACAGTTTCCTAAGCTGGCATATGTTAGTATAAAATTTTCAACATATAAGCACCAACTAACAACACTTTAAAATAGTTAACAAAACATTGAATCTATTACAGCTATGGGATTTGAGTTTATCTGCGATTTACCATAATGGAAAATAAATTAATTATCCGAATTTCAGGCACCGACACCTGCACAATGCAATATGATCTGTGCGAGTATAATAGATCTGTTTGTTGATAATACGCTTTTACGGAACAATAGCTTAGCCTGCCTTAGTCCTGTGGCCGTTTGGAATTTTGTTTCAGACTCTCGCTCGCTCTCACTCTCTCTCTCTCTTTCTCTCTCTCTCTGTCTCTCTCTGTCTTTCTCTGGCATTTTTCAAACATTGTCAGACAAAATTTACGACAGAGATTACACGATGGCCAGGCGGGACGAGGTGAGGCGAGGTACATGCACGGTGTGTATGACGAAATTGGCTCAGAAGGCAGGGGCTAATTTCTAGATCCACTCTACGTACTGCGTGCTACGTACTGGCCCAACAGTCGCAGCTGTGTGCGATGGCAATAAAAACTTTTATTATTGTCACACGTAGCAGCAGCAGCAGCAGCAGCAACAGCAGCAGCAGCAGCAACAGCAGCAACAGTAGCCGCAGCAGCAGCCGGAGCCACTACACAGTTTGGGCCAAGTCCGGCTCTAGCTGTACGGCTACGGCTTCAGTTTCAACTCCTGCATAACCTGCGTACACACTTCCGTTTTCCGCTCTGTTGTTGTCCTTTTTGTATTGTTGTTGCTGTTGCTCTTTTCTTTTTTTATTTTGTGGGGCAGGGGGCGGGCAGGGGACAGCAAAATTGAATAAAATGGCCTCAGTTAATGGTTGTCGGGCTGATTCAGTTAGCGCATAAAATGAGCAGGACCCCAAGTTTTCCTTTATACAGCTTGTGCTCCTCTCCAGTTGCTTCCTGTGCCATTCACTGCTCCGGCTCCAGCTCCTGCTTCTGTTTCTCTCTCGGTATATATTTTTGGTCACAAATGTGGCACGGCCTAAATCTCGGTTTTACGAGCGCATTCTTTTGTTTGCTGCCGTCGCTGCCCTTCGCCATTGTTTTGTTTATTATGTATTTGTTTCATTTTTACATACTTATTGTTTTTTTCCCCCCTATTCTTTTCTTTCCTTCTCTTCCTAGTCTTTAGTTGGCCCATTATGCGAAGGGTGGCTGGAGCTGATGTATGCGCCAGTATTAAAATGGAGCTATGTTCCATGCATATTTGTCGCCCATTACATGTATAACAGCTTTTTGTTGCGTATAACAGTTTTTTATATAACAGTATAACAGTTTTTTTTTTTTTTTTTTGTATACCAGCTCTTTTTGTAACAAATTGCAGTCAGCACATGAATAAATGCATTCGAAAAAACAGTTTAAGGAAGTAGATAAAGATTCAACGCACGAAAATTGCGATGCACAGGAGAGAGAGAGAGAATATTTTAGTCGGTTGCCAGCGCACAGCCTCCGTCACCACCTCTACCTCTACCTGCACCGCCACCTCCACCTCCACCTCTGCATGAAGCTGCCGCATTTAAATGAAGGACGGAAAAGTGCAGACAGTTGGACATGCAAATGTCAGTGCCGAACTGCCACTGAGGTTAAGCAGCGGGTTGAATTCCGGGCCGGACTGCCTGCCGCCCCGTACCGCACCGCACCGCACCGCACCGCCCGTCCATCCGCCATCGAAATGACGAAATGGCCGTTCGCTTGGCAGTCGCTGGTTCGCTGGTTGGTTGAGTGTTTAAAACGGCTATTGTGCAGCTTGTGGTTGCTTTGCAAATTGAATAAAAGTTCATTCGAGTGTAAGAGAACCGATAGCACAGCGCACCAAACACAACAACAACAACAACAACAACAACCACATATGGAAAAAATTGATAGAGGCGGGGCGGTGTTGGGCGGCTGGGCGCAAAAGAACTGCGAACCAACGAACATTGAATGAATGTGAATGTAATCGTTTTTGCAAATGAAAATTGATTTTTGAATTGTGGGCACGGTCCGGTCTTTCTATCATTCAAGCGACTCAACGCAGCACAACGCAACGCAACTCAACTAAATGAAATCAGCGTCGAGTCGAGCTGAGGCTGGTTTGGGTTAAACGTAACCGTTGCGCAATTTGGCTTTTAATTTAAAACGTAAAATTTAAATATTATTAATTTAAATGCGAAAGTGCGAGGCAACTAAAAAACTGGCATAAATGATGCACAGCTTAATAATAGTAGTAGCAGCTGCCTCTGCCTGTGTGTGTGTGTGTGTGTGGGTGTGTGTGTGCTGTGTGAACGCAGAAAACTATGCTATACATTTTTTATGCTGCCCCAACAAAAGCAACAAAAAAACATTCGCTTGCCAGTTGACGGCTCCGGCTGAAGCTTTTCTTATGCCACAGCGTTTTGCCCGATTCAAAAGCAGCTAAAGCAAAAAAATGCCGAGAAAAAGAACAAAATGGTTGGCAGAACGAGCGAAGGAGCTAGCGGACGGACAATCAGACAAAAAAAAAAAAAAAAAAGACAGAGAGAGAGACGCAGTAGGGCGGAGCGTGAGGCAACAAAGTGGATTTGAATTATTCAAAAAATGCGATTGTTATTTGCAAAATGTGCAGTGAATTGAGACGCGCACAGACAGGCGAAGACGAAGACGTCGACAATCCTCGCTGCGATTTACGGTGAAAATAATGTTGTATTTATGAGTCGAAACAGTTGGCCAGAAGCGAGACGACGAGGCGGTTGCGAGTGCGGTAGGGGCGTGGGGTGTGGGAGCGCTTTGCTAAAATTGGATTCAATGATAGTGGGAATTGCTGCAACTCGTAAGCTGTTAAATGTGAAATTTATGCAGCTGAAAATCTAGAAATTATGGTTGCGTATAAAACTTTTGTATAACAGTTGTCAAAAATGGAGACGAAGAAGTAAAGAAAACCTATTACGAAACAGAAGTTCTTATGGCAATTGTGCAGCAGCTGTGCCGACTCGCATGCCAGCTTTGAAAGACTTTATAGACTGCCGCGTACAGGTGTTATAAACTTTTCGTATAACAGCATGTGAAAGTGCGATGTAACGACAAAAGTTCGCTCGAATTGATGTATCATATGAACTAGTTGAAGAGTTTTAACTAGTAAGAGGTTAAGGCTAAGATAGATTGACAGGTGTTTTAAAGTTTTAGAAGAAGAGAGGTTGGGAGTTGTGCTAGGATTGTGTTTAGGGAAATTCTGATGTATGCTGAGCAGTTTGTATACTAGTAGTTACACATTGTATACTAGTAGTTATTATAGGTGTAAAAAAATATTGTAGAGAGAGATAGGTTGCGAGTTGTAATAAGATTTTTATGAAAATTCTGATAAATTTTGAGTAGTATAACAGATTGTATAAGAGCTGTATTTATAGGTTGGGGAGCTACAACTGTTTGGTATTGGAAAATAAAGTAAAACATATATAGTTAGGATTGCATTTGTAAAAATTTTCGTGAATTGTGTGCAGTATAACACATTGTATAACACTAGTCATTATGGCTTGTATATTATGAAACTTAGCAGATGTTTTTAATAGGTTCTTCAACTTTGAGAGCTTGAATTAATTTTCCTTTAAGAACTTCATTATATGCAAGAGTAATTTCAGTATATATTCCTAGCTTGATAGCCAACAGAGTTGTCTAATGATAATTGAAAAAGCTTAACTTTGATCTACGATCTTATTTGTTAACTTCGCCCGTTTTCTCTTATAATGGCGAGAGGAAAGCCATTATATGGACTGGCCGTAATTGACAGCGCCATCATCAGTCTTGGCCGTTTAGCTGTTCGTTTGACAATTTCTAGCCATATAACAGCTATTTATCATCACAGCGGGCCACAATAGCCAAGTAATATGCTCGCTGGTGACACTGCACTTCCCTGTCCGGCGCCAGAGCCACGGCAAGTCATTTAAAATGAAAGCGCTGGCTGTGCAACAGCAAGCCACCAAAACCAACGAGCCACCGAGCCACCGAGCCACCGAACCACCGAACCACCAGCCCAGCAGCAGCCATTCAGTCAGCCTCATTCCGGCGAGCAAAACACAAAAAACCAAAAAGGTTTTAATCAGTTATTCATGAGGCCGAGAGCACGACGTCAAACAAAAGCCGCTGCGCCGGTTGACATTGAAAGCCAGCCAGAAGACGAGCAAGAAGAAGCGCCAAATGCGAGGGCTCAGCAGAAAGAGATGCAGCATAATATGCGAATGAGAGAAAAAAACAAATTTATGAGCTGGAAAAAAGGGCTGCATAAGTTGCAGCAGGCAATAACAATTGGCTGCAACTTAAAAGGCGAGGCAGGCGCAAAAGAGTTTGTTTATTTTGGAGCGGGACAAACAGAAATAGAGACAGAGAATGAGAGAGAGAGAGGGGGAGGGAGAGGTAGAGAGGTGGAGAGAGTGAGAGGCAGGCAGACAGAGCTGCCTGGGATTGAGAATGTTTTCGCTGATGATGATGAAGACTGACTGACAAGTCGACAACTAGATGATGATATGGGCGGCGTATGTAGCGGCGCGGGGCGTGGCATCTTATGTTGACGGAACCACTCCAAACTAATGAGTATGCATATTGTATGCGTATGTGTGAGCGCGCCGACGTCTGTTGCCTTTTGTTGCAGCAACAGCAACAGCAACGGCGCAACAGCAACTCAAAATGCACTTGGACGCCTACGCCAGGCAGCAGCTTTGCCACCTGAGTGAGTGGATGAGGCTGACGCTGATTTTGTTTTGTTTGCGCTGACAGAGCTTCAAATTAGTTGGCATAAAACATAAATGCAAATGAATGCGAGCACTCCACACAAACATAAGAAAAAAAAAAAAACAGAAAAAAAAACCAACGAGGGTGGCTCGAGCTGAGTCTTATTAATGCAGGGCTGATTGGACTTTTTGTTTGTAGTAGAGAGAGAGACAGACAGAGAAAGAGAGAGAGAGAGAGAAACATGGGCACATTGCACTTAAGTAGCTGGGTTTTAAGCAATTACATTGGACACCTTAGCACATTACGTGGCATGTAAGCGCACACCCTCTGCACCACTCGCCCTGCCCCTCTCACCCACTCGATCGGTGTGAATGCGGCTGTTGATTGAAAATTCTTGTGCAAAAATGTTGACGTCGACATTGCGACTGACATGCTGCTGCTCATTACATTAATTGCTTTGGCTTGTCTTTGCGACAGCCGCACAGACAGAGGCCAACTGCATACGTTGCGTATGCGTATTATGCATGCGTGTGCGTGTGCTGTGTGTGTGTGTGTGTGTGCGTGTGTGCGTGTGTGCGTGTCTGCAGCTCAGTCGTTACAGCACTCGCATTTCAATTTCAATTTTGCAATTTTGGCAGCTGCCAGGTGGCACTGTCGCTCCAACTGTCTGTCTCTGGCCCATATCATGCAGCGCAGGCCAAAAGCTGAACTCGGCCCAGAGAGCAGAAGCGAGCGAGGAGGCAATTCGCAAGCCTTTTTATCGCCTCTGCCCCTCATCAATTCACTGGCTAACAGATTTGCGCAGCTGTTCGAGGCACTGGCCCTATAGGTATATATATATATATATCTATCTATCTGTACAACTCTCTGACTATCTGTCTGTCTCTGTGTGTGTGTGTGTGTGTGCAGCACGTGAAATGTATGTCGCCTGTCAAATTACTTGAATCTCTGCTCACTCTCTGTCTGTCTCTTTCATGTTCTTGCTCTCTCTGTCTCCGTCTCTGTCTCTGTCTCTGTTGTGTCCTGTTTTTGGGCTGGCAGCTCAATGCAGTTGGACCCACATTTGTGCGCTTGGTTTGTCGTGCCAGTCAAGCATAATATGATTATGTAGATGCTGTTCCCTACACACACACATACACACACACATACATACATATACGGGCATCGATGCCAGCACATTATCCCATTTGCCTTGCTCTCCCCAAATATACGACTATATCTACAATAGTTCGCTGTCAAATCGTATTTATTATTTTATGTTTTCATTTTGTAAATTGCCATTGCTGCTGCTGCTGCTGCTGCTGCTGCTGTGATTACACAGAACAAAAAGCACTATCTGTCGATATCCGTATGTCTCTGACTCCCTCTCTTCCTCTCCCACCCTCTCTCCCTCTCTTACTCACTTTCTGTCTGCTCGTCTGTGTAACTAATCGACTGTTGCCGGCGCGCGTCAAGTGCCAGCGTCGCAGCTCCACCTCCTGCCAGTCTGCCAGTCTGGCAGTCAGTTCCACCCTCCTGTCGATTTTCATTGTGTGCGACTGCCAAACAAAACAAAAAACTACAACAACAACAACAGCAACAGCAACGACAACAAAGCAAACACACATGACTTTTGAAATCAGCTTGGTGTGTGCGCTTGTCTCAGAGTCCCTCAGCAATCAGAATTTGGTATGCAAATTTCCAAAATGGGATTGCATCAATATTAGAAATCAATATATTCGTTGCGCAGCGATTAAAAAGATAAGCCAAACGGAACTGGAACTGGCACCGGAACCGGAATCGTATCAAACTGCTTGCAGCTGGAGCCAAATGCTTTCAACATTTCGAATTTGGTTAAAGCGACGCGAAAATTTGCAGACACCTTCACTAAAATACCTCAGGCCAAAACCTCTGTTCAACATGCCGAAAGGGAGAAAAGAGAGAGTGAAAGAGAGGGAGAGAGAGAAAAGTGGTAGGGGCTGGCACACTTCTACATGCCTTGACCCATGTGTGTGTGTGTGTGTGTTTGTGTGGCTGCTATGATGGAAACAGTTTGCAACTAATTAAGCAGCACGCACAATCTAACATGCGAGTTAACACCAGCAGCAATTGCTAACATGAGGAGTTAACCTGCAGTTGACTGAGGGGTGGCTAGGGTGGTTACTTGTGTGTTTGTGTGTGTGTTGGCTGCATAGTGGTGCAAAGTTGCTGCAAAAGGTAAAATCGACTAAGGCAGATACTTATCACAGTTCTTAAGCAATCAATTAGAACGGAACTAAGGAACTAAGGAGCTAAGGAACTAAGGAACTGAGCTAATTATTTAATGTTAACTTTTTCCGCTGCGAATTTCCTAAACAATTTGTAAAGTTGTCTGCTTAGATAGATGTCTAAATATTGTGAGCTACTTTAACTCTGCATATTAGTGAAAAAAAAAATATCGGAAAATTTTAATCGCATCTGTTCTTTTTTGCTTCACATCTATTGAATCTCTCTATTTATTAAATATTTTTCTTTTTGCTGCTATCGTCGATTATCAATGGCTTAGAAATAATTATCGCTGACTGTCGATTGCTTTTAAATAACAATCGTCGACTATCGATTGCTAGAAAATAATTATCGTCAACTATTGATAGCGTCGACTATAGATAGTTCCCCATCTCTAATTGCTATTGTCCTGCTACAAAATTTATATGTAGAGGCTAGTAGGGCTAGTTGACGAAATCTTGGAGTCTAGTTTAATGTCTTTACTCAAGATTCTCTCAAATCATTTTTAGTCTGAATTGCAATTCCAAATATCTTTCTACTATTAACCTTATTACATTTTCTTCCATCAAAGATATTCTCAATTGGCTGCTTAGTCGGACAACTATATCTATATATATATATATCTATATATATATATAACTAACTATATAAACTTATAGAATTAATTGATAGAAGTCCTGAAGTCTGCTTGAATGAAGATTTCAATGAAGATTTCATTCAAAAATTTGTTTTTGTATACAACAAATTATAATTACAAATTTAATATTCTCCTATAAAGTTTATTCTGTTAAATCAGTTTGACCCCAAACATATGTTTACCCTTCAAAAGACAGCTAATATCAACCTGAACTGCGCCTAAACTCTGCTCAATGAATCGAAAAACGCCCTCGCATGAAATGGATTCGATATATAAACAGAGTTCACGACTTGCTTTAGAGTAGCCATCAAAGTATTCTCGTTTGAGTGCAGCAACAAAACGAGCTAAGTAGTCATTAGAAATATTTTATATTCGGAATGCACACATACATATATTCAACACATTTGCCCCACTGTGCCAGCCTGGAGTAGGTAATATGCAATAAAAGCGATATGCTGCCTGCCCGCTGTGGCCCCCCCCCCCCTGCCCTCAATCGACGCGATATGCTCAGCACATTTGACCGCAGTTAACAAAGTTCACACACACACACACGCATGCACACACACACATATACCGTTAGACTAGGCTGGTTGGCATCTATGTGCCCGGGCGCACACAATAATAAGTGACGCATTTAATCTGATTTGCTTTATGACATGTTCATGACGAGAACAATTAAAATGTGCGGTTGGCTAGGCAGCGGAGCTCCACATCTAGAGGATGTGGCCTGGGCCTGGGCCTGGGCCTGCACAGGGTAGCTGGGTAGTTGCGTAGCTGGGTAACTGCTTTTCTCCTTGTTGTTGTTATTGGCCGGCGTAAAAAGCAAATTGTTTAATGTGCTGTGAATAAGTGACAAAACAGCTGAACTTTGCGTAGGCCTCGTCGCAGCCAGCTCCCCAGTGGCTAGTCACGCGGCCGAGCCCGAGCTCACGCTCCTCTGTTGACTTTATCGATGCGTTTGATGGCAACATTTGCCATTGGCCTGTGTGTGAGTGTGTGTGTGTGAGAGTGTTGCCAGTTTAGCGTATTTCGAGCTAGATATAGCCTATTTTAAAGTAGTCTAACCTATCAAATTTGTAAATTGCCTATAGCCATAAATTTAGCACATTTGTAGTTCTAGCTATAAAAAATGAATTCAGTTTTTAGATTAATCAAATTTTACACAAAAATGTACATATATTTCGAGTTAAGTAATTAACTAAAAAGAAATTTTATATACATAATTTTTATTGATTATTAAATCTGAAATTATTATAAGCTTAGCATTTATAAATCTAGTATATTTCCATGTTATTGTTAATATTGTACCACATTGCGGAGTATAATAATAATAATAATATAATAATAGGAAATATGTAATAATATTTATTTCCACTTTTTTGTTGTTGCTTGATTTCACTTTATTAAAAAAAAAAAAAATAGTAAACTAATCGAATGTTTACCTAATTTTCAAACCAAAATTGAAATAAATCAAGAAAAAAATATATATAAATAAAAAAAGTCACCAAATGAAGGCATACACAACTATGTTTCTACATTTGCGGATATAATTTTATTTTATATATATTTAAAAACATATTGCTTAATTTTCGATTGTTTGCCTCCCTTCAAAATCTAGCTTGCGATACCAATATTTATTTTCAAATTTTAGCCATTTTTAGCCTACTTTTTTCCCACAATCCAACTTACTTCGGAGCTCAACAGCTGACAACACTGATGTGTGTGTGTGTGTGCGTGTGTGCGTGTGCTTATCGCACGTAAAGGTTTGCGAACGTGTGTGCGGCTGACATTGTTGATTAGCTGAAGCCGACTGCGACTGCGACTCTGACGGCTGCTGTTTGCTTTATGCATGGCAGTGGCCCAACTTTTGGCTTTGACTTCGACTTTTGGCTCAAAAGCTAGCGCCAAAACTGACAATTGTCTGGGCCATAATTGCGACAATAATTGCGCATAATGCGACAATGTGCTCATGCAGCAAAGCGCTCAGTGTCTCAGTGTCTCAGTGTCTCAGTGTCTTACTTGGCTGTCTACTTACACACGCCCCACTGGCTGCCCTCTTCTGCCCCATCCCCCTGCCCACCCTTCTCATTCCCTTCTTCTACTGGCTGTAAACTTTGTTGCAGTTTGTTTTTACTATTGTTTTGTAATGGCAAAATTATAGACCCCACTGTCGACCCTTAAGCTTCATTTCTCTAGCTCACATTTTGGAGAGTCTCTATCTCTCTCGCTCTCTCACACTATCTCTCGCTCTGTGTGCTGGGCTGTCGCTTGCTGTGTGACTGGCATTGCCAAGCGCCTTCGCCTTGTTCATCTTTGGCATTATCTACTTCCGCCATAAACAGCAACAACTTTTCATCTTTGTGCCAAGGCAACAAATTTTTGACTTTGTCTGCGACGCGCTTGACTCTTTCTTTTCGTCTGCTCACTCTCACTAAGTTTGCTCTCTCTCTCTCTCTCTCTCTCTCTCTCTCTGTCTCTGTCTCTGTCTCTCTTTCTCACTCTTATCCTTGGCCAGGCAGTTTAACAAACGCGCGCCACGTTGTGCATTTTTATGATTTTTATTTTGATTTCCTTTAAACTAACTTTGCTGCCTGCCACAACAACAACAACTATAAAAACAACAACAACAACAAATCGTTGCTATTTTTGCAAATTGCCTACAATGATGGCCACAAGTTCAGCTCGTCCTTACAGCCGCAGCGTCTGCTCTGCTCTGCTCTGCTTTCTCTCTCCCTCTCTCTCTCTCTTTCTCTCCGCTTCTCTGCTCTCCTTTTTTTCTCCTTTTCAATGTTACGCTTGAAGTAATGAGGGTTTTTGCTTGTGGGCTGGGGGCGTGGCATGTGACGGCGCTTTCTAGCCAATTTGTTGTTGTTGCTGGTTTTCTTTTTTTTTTCTTGCCTTTGCCTTTGCCTTTGCTTGTTACCCGGAAAATATTATTTCGCTTGACTTTTACAACAGCCCAAAAATGGAGAAGCTACTGCCTCCTCATCTCTCTCTCTCTTTCTCTTTCTCTATCTCTTTGGCTACTTTTATATTTCTTATTGTTTTTTTGCTGTTGTTGTCTTGTTGTTTGTGTCAATGTCGCTGTCGCCGTCCAAAACTATTTTGCTATTTGTTTTGGCTAACTCGATTTTTCACTGGTTGCCCTTTGTCTGCATGGCTTGCCCGCTTGCAGGACACTAGTGGCTGAATCTGACACATCTGAGACAGAGAGACACACACACACACACACACATATACAAGTAAGCAAAAATGAAATTACCAAAAACACATTTGACATCGCAATGGCCGAGAATTTTTCTATTTTCGTTTGACATTTGCTGCTGTTGGTTTTCCGATTTGCCATTCATTTTGTGCTCGTAATGATTTTCATGCTAATCACAGCAATTGACGCGTATGCCACTCGTTCAGTCAGTCATTCTCTCCCTCTCCCTCCCTCTCTCGCTCGTAATCACACTCAAATCACAATTTCATATTCTTTTTATGCCCGGCACTGAGTGTATCACATAAAAATAAGTTTGCCAATCGTATGTTTGTCACACATCGAGCGAATGATCTTTGCGCATATAAAAATAATTCCATGAATTAGCATAATAAGCTCCATTCGGCTACAACTTAGCTCATATCTATGCTAAGTTGCTTTTCCAGTGCTCTGAATAGCCATTTCATATATTATTTAGAACTATTTCAACGCGTGTTTCATTGCCAAAACTAGTTATATATGAGTAAATAGAAAAGAGTTTGGAGAAAAGCTGACTAACAAGCTGTAAAGCTATAAATAAGCTTTATAGTTCGAATATTGATATATAGCATACTTAAAACTTTTATATAACTTAAAGCTGTAATTTAAAAGCTTTAAAATTTTGAGTATGGCTGTAATATTCAAATAATTTGAATGGCTTCTTTATTTAGCTTTGTAAGTTTGTACTTGAACAGCTTTAACTTAAAACCCATGTAAATATTAAAGCTAAATGCTTTATAAAGCTAGATTAAATTTATATGAACTTGGGTATTTCTATAATTTCCGCAAATCAGCTTTTTGATCAACTTAAATCTTAAAGCTTGAAGCTCTTCCCGAATTGCTTTTCGTTTAAAAAATTATAATTATATCAATTCAATTTGTGTGAACTTAAGTATTTCTTTAATTTCCACCATGAAACTTTTTCGTCAGTTTAAAACTTAAAGCTTAACGCTCTTCTCGGAATATTTTTAATTTAAAACAACTGTAATTTTAGGAACTGTATAACTTCCAAAATATTTATTATATTGACAGTTAAAGCTGTTGATAAGCTTTAAGTCAATATCTAAATATCTTAAAGCTTACCTAAACCCCATATAGATTCGTAAAATTTGCTCAACGACAACCCTAATGAAGACTTCTCTTCAAATACTGAACCCAGTTGCTGGCATATGAACAATTTTCTGTGTACTTTAAACCCGAAAAACCTCAACTCCACAAGCCACTATTAATGCTGAAGTAAAAGTTCAAAAAGTCAGCCACAAATTCATAAAATGTCCAATTAAAATATTCCATTTAAGACATTTAAATAGCTTTTCAGACACAATTTGGCACTCAGCTCAACTTGTCTTTGATTGCTGTATGATTGCCGACGACGACGAATCAAAGCAACGTTTAAGAAAAATAATTACTTTTCTCGAGAACTACGTTCATATCAATTTGCATTGCTTTATTTGAGCCATAATTCCGGGTGGACTAGACCAAAGCCAAAATTCAACTTAGCCGGAAATGAGTTTTCTAAGCTCAATTTTTGCGTTTAGTTTGCTGAAAAATTGAAAAGCATTTGCTGGCTCTACTTTTTTCCTCTTCCCTTTTTTGATTATTATATTTGATTTTCATTTGGTTTATTGACAGTTTGGCCATTGATCTATTTTAATGCTGGGGCATTACGTTATCATTTATTGAAAGGAAAATTGAAAGTATTTATCACGCTGCTAATAAATGGACGCCTCGATGTGAAATTGCTATGCTCTAAGCCAATGCACAATTTTTCAAAGTTGAAATTAATAAGGTTTTTTTTCTCCTCTTTGTTGTTGTTGTTGTTGTTGTTGCTGGGCTGCTTTGTTGCTGCTGCTGCTGCTGCTGCTGCTGCTTCGACAAGCAACGTCGAGCGACGACTTTCATTTTGCTTGCCTTTAATTTTTCTTTTATCTGCCATTGAACAATGGCCAGCACAATTTGGCTGATGAGCAGCAGCAGCAGCAGGCGGAGCAGGAGGAGGCGGCAGCAGAAGCAGCAACTGTAGCCAGCCAGCATAATAAATTAAGCGCTGCCTGGCCCGTTTGGCTGCCACTTGGCCAAAATAAATTGCACTAAGCGAAAAATAACAACTCAATTCAGGGAACGAGCGAACGACAAGCGACAAAAACTGCCGGCCAGAAAATTGAAGCAGCTCCAAGCGATCCAAGCAGCTCCTAGCTTCAAGCGCCAAGCTCCACAACGACAAATGGAAAAAGTGCGCAACACAATAGCCAAAAAAGAATAGAAGCAGAAAAAAGCAGAAAATGTGAAGGGAAAAAGGGATATAAACAGATTACGTCGTTATTGGCGCTGACCAGCACGTGCCCACACACCAAGACACACACACACGCACACACATGCACACACACATGGCATACAGGACATAGACATAGCGGAATGAAGCGTGTAGCGTATAGCGAGCCATCTATGCCTGGCCGATGGATTTCTCGATTGATTTTGCGTTGTCGCTCGCATCACCTGCAGGCTAAGCTGCTTTTCAGCAAATGGAGTTAGAGAGAGAGAGAGAGAGAGAAGGAGGGGAGGGAGGCAGTGGGGGTGGGGCAACTACTGTCCATGTATGCACTGAAGCGTTAACGTTAACGTTTCGCAGCGCCTTTGTGCTCAGCACATTTTGTTGTTGCTGCTGCCGCCGGGCAGGTTGACAGCGCTGCATTAATTTGATGTCGCCAGCCACGAGGACCCGCAGGACACTGGCCGTGTGCTGGGGCACAGCATCAGCTACTGGCAATCGTGCAACAATTCACGTTGCTGCCACTTCTTAATTAATTTGTTCATTTATTGCAGCAGACACGACACTGGCGGAAGCTGCTTAGAAGCCACGTTGATTGAGTCTTTAGTGCAAACTTTAGGGTTATCTACCAGCGACAGCTGTGTGTGCTTCAAGTTTTGCCTCTCTTTTACTCATTCTCTCTTTCGCTTTCTCTCTCCCTGTGTCTCACTTACAATTCACTTTGGCTGGCGACGGCTTATGAAAAACAATAACAAAAGCATAAATCAACCAAGTCGGATAATTTTCTTCTCTTTTTTGTTCACTCTCTTTTCCATTTTCCATTTTCTATTTCTATTTTTAGTTTTGTATTTTTTCGATGCTTTGCTGACCAACCTTTTTGGACTAAAAACAACAAAGCGCAGAGGATCACAAATTTTTAGCAGCAGCTGCATTTTTCATGGCCCGCTTCACGGCAATGGCCACGTGAATGCTGCAGATTGTGAGCCATAAGCCATAAGCTTTAAAGCACCTACCGCCGCTCGCCACATTGTTCAATGGAAGCGGCTCAAGAGCTTCAAGAGCGACAGAAAGTCCATGATTTTTATCACTGATTGCCATGCCAAGCACTGCCAAGCACTGTCCAGCAAGAGCTGGACTTTAAACAAAAGTTCTGCTGAACAAAAAAGAAAAACTATTGGAAGAAGTGTAGGCCATAGGAAGAGCATGAATTTGGAGAGTGGAAGTTGTTCACTAGAACTATATGTGCATATAGATGAATGCTTATATATATATATATACATATATATATATATATATATATATATATATATGTATATGTAAACGTTTGCAGTATTTGAATCTAAGCTCTATTGAATCTGTTTTATGATTGCCAAACTAATCTAAAATCTATGAAATATTATATTTGATGTCTCCTTCAAATCTACAAAGCAAAAATGAATTTCCATTCTAGTAAAATCTTGATTATAAGAAATTATAAGAGTTTTATTTAAATTTATTATATTAAATTAAAATTTTGCTAGTTTTTATTCGCATCATTTTTTTTTAAATTAAAATTTATTTTTAAATTTTTAGTTTTAAGTTCAAATTGCTATTTTTCTTAAATTAAATCCATTTTGCGTGTTTTTAATCGAATAATTTTTTTTGGAAAAACATAATTTATTTTCTTTGAATTTGTAATTCTAAATTTTTCTATCTTTCATATCATATTATTCTTATCATATCTTATTATATCATTTTCATACCTTGTCACATATAAATTAGTATCTCAGCTCATTATCTAGAGACGGCTCAAACTATTCTATAAAATATATTTAAGTTTTCTAGTCAGAATTGAGATGTTGAAACTCAATAAATTACTTTTACCCTATCATTTATATATCACTGTCCATCTTACTTCATTATCTAATCATAGTTAAGCTACAATAGAATCTCAATTTCAATCTCTTTTATCAGATACTTTTATCTATCATAAGCTTAAAGCTCTTAAATATTTGTATCATATTTGAACATATATTAACTAGTTATAATTGCTACTCTTTAAGCTTAGATTAACTATCCCCTTCAACTTGAAAACACTATTCAAAATTCTTTGAAAAAATGCTTTCTATTAAAAATTACTTGGGACAGAATGCTTTAATAAAATTGTTAAATAAATTCTGCTATTAATATGAACGCATTATTGAAGCTTTTATCGCTGCCCTACGCACTTTGATTATCTACTTTGTCAAATGAGCATAAATTGTAAACTTAGCCTTGAGAGAGATAGATAGTGAGAGATAGACAGAAATAGATAGGTACAGACTGAGAGAGAGAGAGAGAGAGAGAGAGAGAGAGAGAGAGAGAGTAAGAGAGTCAGCAACTGGCGCTAATCGCTGGCGCATCCTGTGTAAATCACTTGAGCTGCTTCTGCTGGCCCCGCGCTGCACTTAAGGCCATCCATGGCCACTAATTTAGCATTATGCAAGTCAGCGCTCGGTTTACGCTCGCTCTACGCAGCGCTCAAGACCTCGTTCATTATGCGCCCATTCTGTTCAGGTTGAGGCAACGGCTGCAACTCCTGCTTCTCCTGCTGCTGCTGCTGCTCAAGCTACACTGGTACTTATTATTTATTGCGCCTTAGGTAATGCCCAAGTTCCAAGTGCCAAGTCAACTTGCAATTTTTCATGCACGTTCATTATTATCATTGGGCCCCCCCCACCTCTCGCACCACCCCTCGACTCGAGTTTAACTGCAGCAGCCGTCGCTGATAAGCGACGAAAATGTGTAGAAAGCTAAAAGTTTTGCACAATTTTTTATGCCGCGCCAGCGGAAGCAGCAATGAGTAAGAGCAAGAGATAGAGAGAGAGAGAGAATGGGAAAGAGGGAGAGTGCTAGAATTTATCACTGCAAGACGCATGCAGTGGAGAGGCAAAGGCAAAAGAACTTGCCATCCTTAGCAATCACATCAGCAACAGCAGCAGCAGCAACAGCAGCAGGAGCAGCTTCAGTTGCAGCTGCAGCATCAGTCTGCTCAAATAAAAGGCGAAAGAAACTGCAACGCGCCATTCAATTTGATTACTTGCATCATAAATACCGGAAGCGTCAGAGTATTGAGGCGCCACTAGCACCACCACTTGCGCCACCAACCAGCAGCTGCAGTCCAAGGCATGTGCGTGGCGCCCCCTTCGCCTTCGGCGAGTGCTGCTTGAATGACGGCGGTAATATCCTGTAACGCATTGACGCAGTGACGCAGCAGCAGCAGCAGCAGCTTGGCCGGGCAGATAGTGGCGAGAGAGCAGCTCCTTAGCTGTCGCTCCTTTATGCACTCGAAAAGAATCTGCTGCTGCCATTGCTGCTGCTGCCATTGCTACTGCTGCTGCTGCTGCTGCTGCTACTGCATGAAAGGCATTAAAATGGCAGCACTGTGCAAAAACGTATTAGTAACAGACTATTGAGACGCTAAAGTGATGCAGGATGCGGCGGATGGGACGCAGCTCGTGTGAATTCTTGCAAGTGCCCTGCAAAATGACTTATGTGCTGCAGGCAACAGCCACAAGGACGACGACACTATCGCCAAATCAGCAGCGCAGCTTGCATAAAAAATTTAAAGCTCCAGCGATAAAAAGAGGGCCGAAGGAAGGGGGGAGGGTGGCGAGTGGGGAGGGGACAAGCAAGCAAAATGACTTTGCACACATACAGTGAGGGAGAGACCACATAAGTGCTTATGCTATAACAGGATGTGTGCATGACTCTCTCTGTGTGTGTGTGTGTGTGTGTGCGTGTGTGTGTGTGTGTAATGACTGATCGTGTGATTTTTTATGCCTGCAGTTGCGTTGAAAGGCGATTTATCTTGGACTGGCTGGTTGACTTCTAGCTGGCACAAATCAAATTCTGACTCAAACTTGCACACAAAAAACTGTAAGCTGAGCATAAAAAGTGACTGCGAAAATAAAGCAAAACAACACAACAAACAAAACGCGTCTCTGTAAAAATGTAAGTTGTGGTCGTGTGCAGTGGGTGAGCTATGCAGAAAAAATAAAGAAGAAAACAACAAAAAAAATATAGAATAACCAACTAAGCTAGGAGTTGGGGAAATAGAAGGTGGGCCGTGGAACGGAACGCTTCATAGAGGCAAATAGGGTTTCAGTTTGCCTGTTCAGCGGTTGGCAGAGATTAACTTTTGGGTCGCTCAAAGCGACCACAGCAAGTGCTTTACGGCGGTGGCAGCTAAAACAACAAGGGGCGTGGTCAGCTCAACAGAGCTTGTTAGTGGCCAGAAACAGAGACAGAGAGAGGGAGGGAGAGAGGGAGAGAAGCGCACAGACAGATGGCGCTCGTAACTGTTGTTGTTGCTGATATTGTTGACAAAAGCGCATATGGCAAAGCCGCAAGCCGCACAGATTAACAATTAGTTTGCTTTTTAATTTTATTTAATATTTATAAGCGCAGGCAGAAAGTTAGACTGGGTCGAAACGCAAAGCTAAAATGCTATATGTGTGACATTTTATTGGTGCAAAAACTATTCGCATTTTTAGCTAATTAATTGAAATGTATAAAAATGCAAACGCACAAAAGTAGGCAACAATATTTTTAATATTTTAATATTCAAATTATGCATATTAAACACGAGCAAGGTTGGCATTTAATTGTCAGAGTGCATGTATATGGCTATAAAGCTGAAATTTCATGTTTGACAACATATATATATATATATATTTGTTGAAATTTGTTGCATTTGCACTAATTAATTGAAATGGTAAAAAGTTTTGCGCTCAAAGGTAGGCAACACTTTTTATTGAATACATAAATATTAAGCATACGCAATGTTGGCTTTTAATTGTCATATCTAGAGGCAAGTGTGGGCCAAGCATAGATATCTAGATGGGGTTTAGTTGTTGTACACACACACACACACACATAAACACAGCATGCGTGTGTATATGTCAATTATTTGAATGTTGTTTGTTTGTCGCTTTTGCTGTTGCCTGTTGGCTGTTGTTAGCTGTTGTTTTCATATATATTTATGTTAGCACGCAGCAGTCACACACACGCACACACATAAACCAGTGCGACAACTGCAGTTAAAATGAAATAAAACATGAAAATGAATTATGATACATGTGTTACTTGGCCGTGCCCCAGCCAAAAACAGACTGTTTGTTAGCTAAAAAATAAACAACAAACAAAAAAAAAAAAAAAAAAAAAAACAAAACAGAAAAGTAAATGGAAATGGGAATGAAAATGAAAATGAATATGGGAACTGGCTGGCAGCAAGTGGCAGCAGCCACTCATTCATTTTAATGCCATTTTAAACTTAAATGAAAGTTTATGGCTTTTTATTTGCATTGTGCTGCTGGCTGGCTGGCTGTCTGTCCTGTTGCCATGTTCATACCTGGGCAACGCATATGAAATGCCAGCAGAGTGCTGTGTATTCCATACGCACCGACAATGCCACGAAATTTAATATCCGAATGCCGTTTGCTTTGTGCGGCTGATAAGTCTTTATTAAGCGCGCTAAACTGATTTGCTTCAAGCTGGAGATGATGCTGGAATTTTTCCTGAATTTGTACTCAAATATATTTTGAGTTGAGGTTTGAAGTTAGTTTAAGGCAACTCTAATTTATAATTTAAATATTGCTTAAACTTTCGAGTGTTATAAAGCAGCTGAATATATCAAAATTGCAGTATTAAAAAAAGGTAAATGTACAAAGTCTAAATCTAGTAAGGAATTGATAGCAAGTGTAGGTATTTTCTAGCCGTTGCTTATTTGCGGGCAATTTTAATTTATAAATTATACATTGTTCTTTTTGGTATTATTAGTTGTTGTAAAAAAGTTGAATTTACTTAATTTTTAATACAGAAATTTGGCAAAATATATAACATATAATCCAAGTCCAAGTCTAGTCAAAAATTGATAGCAAGTGCATGTATATTATAACTTTTTATAATTTGTGGGCAAATCTATTTAATACATTTTATATTGTTCATTTTGGTATATTTATGTGTTGTAAAACAGATAAATATACTTAAATTTGTAATATAGAAAACAACAAAATATGTAACAAATAATCAAAGTCTCAGTCTCATCTGGAATTGATAACAAGTGCAGGCATCTTCTAATCGTTGCCAATTTGTGGCCAATGCTAATTTTTAAATAATATATTATTCTTCTTGGTGCCTTTAAGTGTTGTAAAACAGCTGAATATACTAAGATTTCAATATTTAAAATAGCTATAAATATAACATATAGTCAAAGTCTAAGCTCAAGTCTCATCTGAAATTGATAGCAAGTGCAGGTATTTGCTAGTCGTTGCCAATTTATCTATCTATTTATATTTGCTGCTTGTTTTATTATCGCTACTGTTGCTATTGTTTTTATTGTTGTTGTATTCATGTTGTTTGCGCATCTGCTTGTTACATTTGTTGGCGCTGTTTCATGTAAGACTCGGCACAGTTGCAGGCAGCTTCTCGCTCTCTCTCTCTGACAGCATCCACAATTGTAACCCGGTAGATCAACGCCCGAAACGCAGTTGTTGTGCATTGTTCTTGTTTGTTGTTTTATTGCAAAGACGTGCACACATACACACACCATACACACACATATATAGGTTTACATATGTGCTATGTAAAAGTCGACACTTTACATTCGTCCGGGCAATATTTTATTTTTATTTGCGTTGTTAGCCAGAAATTCGTTACCTGACCGAACTGGCAAGTCAGTCAGTGTCAGCAGCAACAACGCCAATTGGAAAACACACACATATATATGCATACCCTCACACTCACACAGACACACACGCACGCAGCTGAAAGCAGCATAAATCAAATTAATTTTGTAGGCGGTAACATGCGCCATTTTGTAACTGGCTCCACATTTCTCATACTCACGCCACGTCTGTGTGTGCGTGCGTGTGTGTGTTTGTGTGTTTTCTTTATTTTCAGCAGACAGGGCACATGAAAAGTGCGTTTTAATTGCAAAGATGCCGCGCTTGGCATTGCGATTCGACGCTAATTAGGCGCACAATTGGCACGAAATAAAAAGCCAGAAAAAAAAAACAAAAGCGTGTACGTGACTATCTCAAGCTGTCGATCCCAGCTCTTGCTGTTACTGCTCCCCCACTCTCTCTCACTCTCTCACTTTAACCAGGTTCGGGCTGCCGCTGTCTGCTGTCTGTTTGCGATAAAAACGTACTTTTAAATTGTCGTCGGTTGGCAACAACGCACGTGTAGCACACACTTGTACTTTGTGTGCTCGCATTCGCATTCGCATTCGTATTCGTATCATCAAATGAATATTCGCTTATTTGCATCTCTCGCGAGTTGCCCTAAGATACACACACACACACACACACACAGACTGTGGCTGGTTAAGTTCTCTCTGTGTGTGTGTGCAGATTGAGGCATGCTTGAAATTGGGCTGGAGTCGAGTCTCTGCTAGCTGCCTGACAAAATGAGTTTTACGGCATTTTTTTCTTCTACCCTAGCTATGTGTGTGTGTGTGTGTGTGTTTGTAAAAGGACCGTGCTGAAAGGTTAACCGTTGGTTCAACAGCTGGGCTTTTAAATTAAGATTTTCGCTGACAAAAAAAAAGAAGGAGAAATGTGTACGGGGAGAGAAAAGAGAAAAGGAAATTTCGCTGTGGAAAATGAGAAAAGTTGAGTTGCAGTCCAGGCCGTGCGCTGTTTGCCCAGCGACTTGGGCAATAATTTGGGCAAGTCGATGGCAGAAGTTGTCGCTGGCGGACCTGCAGCTAGCTAGTTTGCTTATGCAGTCAGGCGTCTGTCTTGCGCCCTTCTCGCCGATTCTCAAGTCTGCTTAAAGATTTGCTTTTCGAGCACAGTTGGCAAACTACTTTGCATAGCTTTGACCTTTCGCCAACCAACTCTAGTTCTAGGTTTCATTTTAATAAAGGTTCTGGTATTTTAGAGATTTCATAGCAGACTCTATGGGCTCTTCTAGGCGATTCTCATGTTGGTTTCATGATATAAATTCTAGCAAAAGATAGAGTTTGCTTACTTTTTCACTTCTGGCTTCTATATTCAGTCTATTCTTGTTTTAAATTGACATTTGAGGTTTTATAGATTTCACCGTTGTCATCTTAAGCTCTTCTTTGCGATTCTCATGAGTGTTTTTGTTTCTTAATAAAAAATAGAGTTGGCTTAGCTTTGGTCTCTCAATCAACTCTAGCTTTAGGCTCTTATTTGAGTTTCAGTTTGCCCCTGTTTTCACAGTTGTTACTTCAAGCTCTTCTCAGTGATTCTCATGGCAGTTTAAAGATAGATTTTGTAGTAAAACGTTGACTTAGCTCAGCTTTGGCTTATCAATCTTTTCTAGACTCTTATATATATTCCAATTGTTTCATAGATTTCAAAGCTTTCCGTTCAAGCTCTTCTCGGTGATTCTCAAGTCTGTTAAAGACTTAGCTTTTTAACTTTGACTTCTCAATTTAATTCTCGTTCTAGATTCTTATTTGAATTTCAGTTACTTCTCATAGTTCAAGCTCTCCTCAGTTCCTCTTCAAGCCCGCTTAAATATATATTATAAGAGCTCAGCCCTTGGCAAACTAATTTGCTTAGCTTTGACCTTTCGCCCAACTCAAGTTGTTGTGTTCCATTGGATGCACTTTACTGATGCCACAGAACTATTACGAAACATGCACTCAGGCACGGCACGGCAGAGCACAGCTCAGCTCAGCTCAACAGAGCACAGCACAGCACACACAACATATGGCATTTATAGTCGGAGCGCATTGCTACCTCATCTTCATCTAATGATATTGAATAAGCACTTGAAAAACTCATATAAAGTAAACAATTGATTTCCATTACGTACGTGGCCAGACTCCCACTGAGTAAGGCACACACACACACACACACACACTCAAAGACGGCTCCCGTTGGGAGCGCAAATCCAGCAGGAGACGGGCAAGGGAGAGAGGGAGAGAGACGCTGACAGGGAAACGAGAAGCCACAAACTTTACAACTTGCCATTTGCTTACCCAACGTTTACTTGCAAATTTCTTTTGGCTCTGCAGATTTTTGCATTTTTCTTGCCCACACACACGCACACACACACACACACATTTGCTGTATGTGTGTGTTGTTGTGAGCTTCTTGCGAGTTATTTTCATATTTGTTTAAAGTCTATTTACCGCAAGTTGACAGTGAAATATGCGAAACTAGCGCGTAGCCAAATAAGTGCGACAGTTTCCGGTTACAACTGTGGCAATGCTGACTAGGGGGCGTGGCTGGCGGTTAGATATTGTGGCAGGATGAGCAGCAGGAGATACAGCTTGTGCTTTGCCTGCATGTCATTGCGGTTTGTTTGTTTGCTTGACTTGCGCCTGGGTAAGGATTTCATGTGCTTGAGCAGCAACTGGAGCAGCACAGAGGGAGGGGCAGTAGGAGATGGAGGGAGTGAGAGAGAGAGAGAGAGAGAGTGAAAGAGAGACCAACCGCAGCGCTGGCTGTCTGCGTAGCTATGTATATGTGTGGGCTGCCTGCCTGTCCGCATGACAATTTGTTGTGCATGAAATCTGCAGCCGCTGTTGCTATTGCTATTGCTGCTGCTGCTGCCTTTTGCAATGTTTTTTGCGCAATTTGCCAAAGCCTGCAGAGAGATATGCAGAACGGCAGACGAGTCCAGAGACCCAGAGAGCCCATAGCCCAACAGCATGCGGGACGCCGACTTCTCCAGCGACTCCAACTTCGACTCCGACTCCGACCCAGACCCAATTCGAGTGGCGGAGCAAGGGCTCAGGTTTTTAGCCCAGGCCAAATAGTCGTCGGGCTGTGTAAACAAACAGTTATCCCTCGCTTGGCAAGACGTATTAGATTTCTGGTGGTGCTGCGGTTGTAGCCGCTCCTCTTTAGCTTGTTGTTGCTGTTGCACTGCCTAACCACTGAGACGGAAGTAATGTGTCTATCAAAGCATTAACAACGAACGAACGTCTTCGTCTGCATTGAGGTCTCGTTTGGTTATACTTCCATTTTTTTCCGCTTTTTTTTTTTTTTTTTGCTTCCTTGGTTTTGCTTTGACGCCGCTGGGCTTTGCATATCATGTGAAAAATCCATAATATATAGCCAGACATTATATATGTATATATTAATATGTGTGTGAGTGTGTGTGTGTGTGTGTTTACAAGGCTTTATCAGCTCTTGCTGGCATTAAACGCCTTTATGCCAAATTGAACACAATTAAATTAGTTGCGGCCGGGCGGGGATTAAGCTAGAAATTGCCAGCTGAAGCTGCAGCTGAGGTGTGTTTGTTGTTGTTGTTGTTGCTATTGTTGTTGTTGTTGTTGTTGTTGTTGTTGTTGTTGCTGTTGTTGTGCTTATGTACAACTAATTGGCTATGTAAATGACAGCTGCTAGTGCAAGCTTTGAGTGCACACACACACACCAACACACCCACACACCCACACACCCACACACCCACACACCAACACACCAACACACCAACACACCTTTACAAATGTCGTGCATATATCATTTATATATACATATATACTGTTAATTACGAGCTTAGGTGGAGGTGCTGAAGTATTTGTGGCTTGTCAGGCAGCCACCATAACCGCCACCACCATCAGCCAGCCAGGCCTTCCCCTCCCCTCCACCACCACCATTAACCTCAACCATCTAACCCTCTAACCCCACCAATGCACCCACATTGACATTTCGAGCAGCATCAGCATCAGCAGCATCAGCATCAGCAGCAACAGCAGCGGCGTTGTCATGGAACCTTTTGCTAAGGATTATGCAAATCTGCCACTCATCGTGCACACACACACACCAACACACACCAACGCACACCAACACACACGCGCGCATACTAACTCACATGCATGCATAGGCACAAAGCCTTCATTTACATTTACATACGGCTAACTGAAGATTTGCGCTTCATCATAATTTATGCAGCTGGAAAGAGGCACTTCGCATTCGCAGTACCTCAAAAATTGCCCACAGTTATGTCACACACACACACAGAGAGGAAGAGAGTGTGAGTGTGTGTGTGTGTGTGTGTGTGGAGGCACAAGGACAACACAAACAGAGCTGACTGACTGCTTGACTGACTGATACGTCGAGCTAGGTGAGCAAACAAACAAGATTGAAACTCTATATTCAGCAGCGGCACGCCGAATTTCATATACTCTGCCATTTTATTTGGCATAGGAAGACTTGATGTTGTGCAGTGAAATGGTTTTGATAAATGCAAGTCAGGGTATATATTATTTTATTATTTTATATATTTATTTTATTTTTATTTAAATTAAATTATTTTATAAAAAATATTATGAGAAAAGATGTGAGAGTTGAAATGCTGAGAAAGAAGGAATTTGTTATATATATCTAGAAACTGATCAATATAGTTAAGAAATATATTGCAAGCTGACTAGTAATAAAATAATATTAAAATAGAAAAAATAGTATTGTAGAACATAGTGTGGCATATATATATAATGTATATAATAATATATGAGACGAGATGCTGATGGAAATGAAAGAAAGAATTTGTTACACAAATCAGTTTCTATATCGAGAAAATGTTGAATATAGTTGAGACATATTGTTAGCTGACTAGTAATAAAAAAAAAATAATAATAATACAATAATAATAATAGAATATTAATAAATTAAAATATCTAGTATTCTAGATAATCGTACTATAGTAGGCCAATGGCATTTAGAGGTGAAAAAATCATTAATAGTGACGCTAGGTAAATACCTAGATAAGAGCCATTAATAGTGGCGATAGTTATTGAAAAACTATTAATAATAACGATAGTTATTTAAGAAATGTTATAAGTAACGCTAGAAAATATTAAGATTTTTTATTTAATTTTTTTTATGTATTAGTGTTTTTTTTTTTTGTGCCTTGGGTGGTAAAAAGTGAAAAGTAAGGGAAGATATTGAACATCCTTCGATATTAGTGAAAAGTCTCATAAGTTAAAGTAAAGAGATAATATTTTCTGAAAGGTTTTATTTCATAAATAAGTTATCCAGGAAAGTGGCTTAAAATAGTAGTTTAGTTAGATTTAGATTTGTGATATAGCTTAATTTATATAATATATAATAAATTATGTATTAGATTCAAAAACAATATTATAACTCGCTTAGTCGCCTCTGCAGGCATCTCTTAATCTCTGTTCACATCCAAGTGTATTTTAATTTCACTTTACCATTAGCTAATCTGTCTTCCTTTGTCTTCGTTCAATCATAATCAAATAATTATAAATGTAAATTCATATTTGAATAAAATCACATGAATTATTCGATAAGCAAATGTCAATCATTTCAGTGCCACTCCCTCTCTCTCTCTCTCTTTGTCTCTTTAATTTCTCTGGTCTCACTCTAACCATTTTATATAAAATACTTAAACTTGGCTTTTTTTGTATTTTTGTTGCAATTTATTTTGCATAATTTGTCATAATTAATGCCCAAGGGGTAGCTGCTGCTGTTGCTGCTGCTGCTGCTTTGGTTTGGCCATCGTTCAAGTCGTGAGAAGTAGCCGACGCCAGCTGGCTGGACATTTGGCAGCTTTGGCTGCACTTTTGCCACTTGGCCTGGTCAGCACTGGCACTAGCTGTGGCTCTAGCTGTAGCTCTGGCCCTGCTCGTCTTCTGCACATAAAATGCTTATGAAAAGCGCTTAAATTAACTAACCCTTGGGGCAGGGCAAAGCAAACACCGTAAACACCTTTAAAAGCCACAGGGCGATGTCTGCAGGCTGCCTGATACTGGCCACTGCAATTTCCATACCCCATAGCCATAGTTCAGGCTTGGCGCTGAGCGGCTGGGATGGGGAGGGGCTGTCCTTTAGGGGTATAGTTGCTGTAGGGGGATTTTTGCAAAATGTGTAGTTTATTTGCAATTTTTTAGCCAAAGAGCTTTGCATTTTTGTTGGTTTTGTTGCCAGTTTTTACTTTTCATTTTGATTTTCTTTTTTTTTCGTATTTTTGGCTTCTCTCTGCTCTGCTGCTGCTGTTACTGCTGCTGCCGCCGTCTCTTGTCCTTGCGGCATGTGAAATTTGTGTTATCGCAGCGCTTGCAGCAGCTGCAATAAAATCAGTGGCAAAGGTTGCAGCAGCTGAGGTCAGTTTGGGGTCCACTGCACTATGTGTGTGTGTGTGTGTGTGTGTTAGTGTGTGTGTGCGTTTTGGTGTGCCAGTTAAATGTGAAGCATTTGCACTAAAAACTTGCACAGTGAAAATTTGAAATTTGCCATTTGTTTTGTTGGTTTGGTTTGGTTTTGTTTTCTATTTGGTCGACGAGTGCGAGTGGGTGGGAAACTGCAAAACATTTCTCTGATTTGCATTTAAAAGGTGTGGCAAATATCAGGCGGCACGGGTTAGACCAGGCCAAGGGGTTCAAATGATTGGCCTCTGCCTGCCGTATCTGCCTCTTCAATGTATCTGTTTGCACAATGAGCGAAGGAGGGGGAAAGAGAGAGAGAGAGAGGCACGAATATTCAAGTTTTTATGACCTCACACACACACACACACACACACAGCGGGACACTAAAACTTTGCTATTAGCCAAGTAACGTTAGGCCATAAGAGCTTTTAACTGCAATCTATGTTTGTGCAGATGCCATATGATATTACTACATATAAAAGTCAAATGTTGCAACTGAAAGCTGAGCGCCGTGAAGCGTGATCAAAAGGTATTTAAATTGAAGATGAATATGGTTAGATTTTAGCTTGACTATGGAGAGCACTGATAGTTGTAGAAAGGATAATTCTGTGTGAAGTAAAGTCTTTTAGAAAGTAAGACACTATAGTTCATATGGAATATAGCTTAGCAAAGCCTCATTTGATTCAACTTCTAACCAGCTAGACTTTCTCAGAAGTTGTTCCAAATCTTTCCCTTTCTCTTAGATATGGCTAATAATAATAATAACTTTGAGTATTATATATTATCTTGTAGCTATAGTTTATCAGAACTTTTTCGGGTTCCTCTTCTTATCGGCTAAGTTTTTCAGCCGTTCTTCCAAGTCTCTCTAGTAGATAGGACTGACGTAAATTAAAAAAAAACTTAGACAGCAGGTCTTAAAGGCGCTAGTAGTGTTGAGCTCAATCTTTAGCTATAGCTTCTCAGAACCTCATCTGATTTAAGCTAAAATTTTTCAGAGCCCTTTCCAAATCTAGTTCAGATAGAAAATCGAGAAATCATAAATCACATCTTGTATATATATTTAACTGACTTTACTGCAAGCCTTACCTCAATGCCAGCTGTCAATGGGACTTATAGATAAATCTAATAAGAAAAGACAAACAGAATATATTGAAAAATTGAAATAAATTTCAGCTAGAGCATTCGGTATTCGTTTTACAGCAGCTGCAGCTGCAGCTCCCACCCACAAACTGAACAAAATAAAAGGCAAACAATGCGAATGCAACATTTAAAACATACAATAAAATGAAATGCAAATAAAATGCGCCGCTGACATAGCTGAGGGCAGGCGAAACTAGAAAAAAAAAAAAACAGCAAACAAATATATATACATATAAAACATATATATGTATATAATAGAAAAAGAGAGAGCGAGAGGGAGAGAGAGGTGAACGTAAAAAATTGCGCCGGCAACATGAAATTGGCTGGTTGCTCGGGTCATAAATTTCTATATAGACAATCTCGATGTTGTTTGCGCTATGCCGACTATCCTGGCATTTGGGTATTTGGTCTATTTGGTCTATTGTTGGGCCGCAGCGCGTTCTGATTGTCGCCGTCGTGCTACGCAACATGCAACAACTATTAATCATATTGAATGGCTTCTGTTTCTGGCGATGGCGATGCCTGTGCCTGGGCCTGACTGTGTCATCCTGGCTAATCAATCTTTACCGTGTGCCGTCTCTAATGGCACTGACAACGACAAAGGCCATCTCTCTCCGGCCCACCTCCACTCTGCCCCATCCTCTGCCTCTCTGCCTATCTCTCGTTCCATCTCCCCTTCATAGAAGAAAAATGGCCGATAAAGTCATTAACGCCTGGCTGGCCACCTGCCCTGGGATATGCTGCTGCTTGTTGTTGCTGCTGCTGCTGATCCGGACACGGATACGGCTACACACACACACACACACACATACACAGAAGGAGCTGGCCGTCTGAGTTGCTACTATTTTGTTTATGGGCGAACGGCGCAAATCTCTTTGCCAAGCCGCTGCTCAATGAGGCGGCAGGCAAAAGCCAAAAGGGGATTAGTTGTAATCAATAACTTGGCCCAAGTAAGCAGCAGGACTGGCTGGCCAGCCATCTCCAGTTCTGTTGTTTGCCTGTCGAAAGTTTTGCCAATGCTCCTCCACGCCCCCTCAACCTGAGCCCTTTGTGCGCCAAGTTATTATTATAATTTTTTTTTTTGTTCTCTTTCTTTTCTTTTTTTTCCTTTTTTGCAAATGCGGATTAATTGAAAAGTTTGCCATTAGCAATTCGCGCTTGGTTAAGTTGCTTCGCCTTTGTTTCAATGAAGAGAAAGAGAGAGAGAGAGAGGGGAAGAGATAGAGAGAGACTGAGTATATATAGAGCAATCGCCACCTTACCACCTAGGCAATATCTTTGGCTAGGTGTTTCAACTATTTGATCGTTATGGATTTTGACAGCTTCATTCGCAGTTATGATGAAAATTACTTAAAAGCATTTTGCGCAGCGCTGATTTGATTGATGGGCGTTTATGTGGCATGAATGGTGGCAACGCTGCCAGCTGGATTGGTGGGGCGTTTGTGCTTCTGCTGCTGCCTGGGCCTGTGCCTCTGCCTGTGGCTATGGCTGTGGCTGTGGCCGTGCTGCAAGTTCTGGGGGCGTCGTCATTATATTCGCATTATCGAGTGACGTGGGCGCGGGCGCAATGAGCCATCGCAAATGCCAGTTGACGTGCTGGCGGTTTGAAGAGCTGACAAAAAGTTGCGCCAATTTGTGTCAATTATCAGGAGGCTGCCCCACCTCACCTCGAACCACCTACCTTCCACCTCACTTTAGCTAAATCTGCTGCAGCTTTTCACCTGGCCGTTGAGTGAAGTTTCCAAATCCGCTGAGAGTTTTTGCTGAATGTGGGGCAGCATTAAATGACAAAACAATGAATATTGCCAAAGCTACGCGAAACAACAGCAGCCAGAGAAAAAAATGAAAAAATTGCGGCTTTATGCGCGTAAATTTCGTTGAGCACGGCGAGTTTTCCATTCTCCATTTCATAATGTAACTTTTTGTTGCTGTTCTTGTTTGCCTCGTCGAACAAAATGCCAGCAGTGATAGATGCCATTTTTTTCAGGTGGCTAACAGCCAATTAAAGTGCAAAGCAATTATAAAAGTTGATTAACGTCAAAATGTTCTTATCAAATATTTAATTGAAGTTTCGAAAGCGCATGAAAACTTTTAGCATCATTTGTTGTATGTTAAACATGAGCTTTTTGGCTTAAAGTGCATAAGCCAATAGGTTTACGTTTGGAGTATTTGAATTATAGCTAAAAACAAATGAAAGCTTCTGAATCACATGTGCTATTTAAGATTAAAGTAAAAGCTTTTAGCATATGACATGTTTATATATTTACTCAAGGAAAAGCTTTGTTAGTTAGCTTTCAAATTTATATTTTAGCTAGGTTTTAGCTTAAGTCCATGAGCTTTGCAATTGTATAGCACAGCTTTTTACTTAATTTGAAATATTAAAGCTCATTGAATCTGTAATTGAATTTCTTTAAATGCAAATATTCTTTTTGTACTCTATTTTTATTAAAGTATAGTTAAGTCAGAGTGTAGCTGAAAGCTTTTTTGTTTTGACTTCCTTAATCATTAAATTTAACTCAAAATCTAATCAAAAGCTAAAACATTTATCAGCTGCAATTAAAACTCTAATTGAATTTGTTTAGATATACAATTTTAATTACTTTTTGTACAAGTACAGTCAACTCCAAAGTATACTCGTAAGCTTTAAAGCTATCTCTGTTGCCATGCCACTTAATTCCTCTATTTAAATGACAATCTTAAGCAAATCTTAATGTAGCTTTTGCACATTCTCTGCAAGCAATTTGCCCGAGTTCGTTCATTTTGTCTTATCCTTATTAAAGATTTATGTTTAAGCATGCACGCAGCGCCTTGCTGGATAAGGCTTAAGCAAATATTTTGCATATCGTTAATGAAATCCTCAACAGCCTCAACTGCTTGGGCGCTGTCACATACAACGCCCGTTGCAGTCTGAAGCATCTAGTCGCTCATTAAAATCGAAGAGCGTCGAAACAAATCGATTTTCGTTTAGTATCGCAATCAAGAACACAACAATTTTTTTGTACTCGTGCTAAAAATTTGTTTTGTGCGCTATAACAAGACCGGGTGGGTCCCACCATACCTGCCTATAGCTGCCTATAGCTGCCTCTACCTGCCAGGCTGCCTCACTGAATGGAGAACTTAAAGAGCACTCGAACAGCACTCAGCCGCAAATACATGGATAGAGTATGTGTGTGTGTGTGGGTGTTTGTGTGCGTGTGTGTGAGCTGCTGTTTAAGTGGAGTTTGCTTTGGCTGCACAGAATTTTTTGGATAAATTGTTTTGAGTGAAGGGTTAGGTAGGCGCTGCATCGTCTGTGCCTTGCAGTACTTGTCAAGATTGAATTTGCCACGAATATATATACTTCTTCTTTTTTGGCGTTTTTATTGATCAAACAAGCGCTGGCAAGTGGCAGCCGGTGAAGGTGTCATTGCTCAGCACATACATACATACATATATATACATTGTATATATATGTATATCTGGAGTCTATGGAGGAAACACGCGCAGTGCGCATAAATTGCATGATTCGTTTTTCGGCAACTGTCATTCTGATTTTTCATTTTCATTATTATTATTTGGCAAGTTGGCAGACGTTGCTTTATTGCCGCTGGTACAAAAGAACTGGTTCGCTTATATTTATTCAGTTTTTTTCTTTGCCGTTTTTTCTTTGTAATGGGTTTTACTTACCGGACCAAACTGTTCAAAGTAGCTTTTGACGTCCTCTAGCGTGGTGGGCGCCGAGAGGCCGCCCACAAAGATTTTCTTCGTTCTCGTCACCATCTGCAACAAAATAAAGAAAGACAGAGAGAGAGAGAGAGAGAGTGAGTGAGTGAGAGAGATAGAGATATATAAATTGTGATAGAGTATCAGCATAAATGAACGAACGAATGAGCGCGTAAAGCGCAAGTGGCAAATGCTGCTTAATTTAGCTGTAGCCTGGCATTTAAAAATGCATTTATGGTAACTTGCAATGGGGTAGGTGGGCAGGAAATGGGATCAGGGGCAGGTTAGGGGCTCCATGCTACCCAAAGTTATGGCCCGCCAGACTGTGCGGAGCCGTAAGAGTCGCTGCTTCTGTAACTTACGGCAACAACTTTCGCTATGCGTCGACCATTTTCTGCACTTTATGTAGTAGCCGCACATGTGTGTATGTATGTGTGTATCTATATGTGTGTGTCTGTGTGCAGCTGGCATATTTAAGCTGACAGTTTCAAGTGCCAACTTTACGCAGTTAGCGCAACAGCAGCACCAAAAATGATGGCGCGCCAAAGATGGCGCGGCGAGTGCCGAGTGCAGCACATGCACGGCTCTCAATGTGTGTGTGTGCGTGTGTGCGTGTGTGTTTGTGTGTGTATGTGTATTGCAACGCCAGCCTTTTTAGCCCGCAGGCAAGCGTAAACTGTTAACGTTAAGTGACGGCAGTTAAGCGACAGTGGAGCAAACGATTTGCCAGCATAGTTTGCTAGCCAGTTCCGAGAACTGGTTCATTTTTGTTTGTTGATTAAAAATAGATTTTTTTAATAAGAATTCTTCTTTTCAAAATGTTCCACAAACTGTTTCATTATTTATTACAAGCAGTTAAAAGTTTGATAAAATATTTTCGTATTTATTTTTTGTTAAATGCCATTCATAAATTGTAAAAATTAATTAACAAATTTTAGTTAACTTTTCATATTTTCATAAAATTCTACAAAGTTAGCTGACATTTTGTTTTAGCAACTGACTCATTTTTTGTAGCGAATTTATTTTTGTTCGAGAAGTTGTTGTAATTACAGCTCAGTTTTTAATTAGTTAAACTTCTGTTAAAACTTTTTTTTTAAATAATTATAAAGCGTGTTGTGATCTCGTTCCAGGAACTGATTCATTATGTGAAGCAGCATGAAATAGGGCTAAATTTTTTTTCTACTGACATTTAATCTCAATACTAGTTTCAGAACTAGTTCTATTCCTCTATTGTACTAATAAATCATTGAAATTCAAACTATAATTCAAGAACTAGTTCTATTACTGTATTTTACCAATGAAACATTTCAATTCAAACTCTAGCTCAAGAACTAGATCCACTTCTGTTCAAAACTGTACACTGTTCTCTCCCAATTCGTTCAGTTCAATTAGAAATCAAATTCAATTGATAATGAATCGAATGATTCACTTGATGAACTCTATAGTTAAGACGGGGTTCGTTAAACATTTTTTTCTCTCCCACTTTCGGTAGTTGGTTTCGAAATTTTTGCGGCTTTTAAACACATTTTATACCAATTTTTTTTTTTGGGCTTTCCTTTTGGGCCCATGGTTTGGTTTCATGGGTTTTTTGTTGCAGCTGTAGGGCCGGATGAAGCTGATGACGTTGATTGCACTGAAGCTTGCTAGCTGCAATTTATGAGCACACAGACAACAGGCTGCAGGGCTACACACAGAGAGAGAGAGAGAGAGAGGGAGAGGGAGCGAGAGAGTGGGAGATGGTGGCGGTCGAGTGGTTTGGGGGAGGCGTGGCAACAGACGGTTGGAAGATGTGGGATACGTCCGTTAAGGAAGCTAACGATATGTAACAGCGGTGCTGATGTTTCTGCTGTGCCAGCAGTAAAATTCATACAATGTCGTAAAATTAAAACACTTGTGTTGTCGCACCAGCAGAGAAAGAGAGAGAGAGAGAGGGAGAGAGGGGGACAGGGAGAGAGAGAGACAGAGGTACAACTACAAAGTTAGTCATGCAGCTTTTGGCAAGGCAAATCGCTTTTGGCCCGTGTTCCTGCCGGGCTGCCAGCTTGGCCGTCTGCCCTAGAGTCCCACACACACACTCTCTCTCTATGTATGTGTGTGTGTGTGTGTATTTGTCTGCGCTGCACTTTACACAGGTTGGGCAAATACACGCCAGAGGTCTGGGTCTGGGTCTGGGTCTGTGCCTGGGTCTGTGCCTGGGTCTGGGTCTGTGGCTGGGCTCGCTGCGGGCGAGCTGCTAACAATTTGCAGCAAAAGAGAAAAACCAAGAACAAACAAAAACCGTCAAGTTGAGTGCGCTGCAAGAAAGTAACAACATGACGTCCAGCCAGCGCTCGCGATTCCGAACTCCAACTACTGTCTCGGCCATCAGAGATGACGCACAAAATTGCAGCGTTGTTAAAAAGCAATAGCACTTTGTTACTTTGCTTGACTCCGGCGCTAATCACTGCCAATGAGGCAGCTACTTAAACTAATAAACTGCCCACTGGCTCGACTTCGCAATGTCATCATCAAAGACACATCTATATATATATATATAAATGTATATAAATTTATATATATATTTGTATATTTGTTGGAAACACGCCCAGTGCTGATAGCGCGGCATGAATCAAAAACAAAACACACCCAGCGCCGACAAATGAGAAATACAAAGGCGAGCAGAGCTGGCGGAACTCAATTCGAAATGCCCAAACCCCAATGCCCAGAGCCCAGAGCCGAACGAGCTGATCAGGCCAAGGCGACCTCAACAAATGGAACCACACACGCATACTAACGATGTGACACGGCATTTTAACGGCCAACACACAGCGCTGCACAGATTAGGAATGTCAATATTAGCCACGACTACGACCGCAGAGGAGGAGGCAAGGAATGGGGGCGAGTGGGGGTAGGTGAAAGGTGGGCTGGATATGTGGGTATCTATCCAGTAAAAGGTTTGGGCTCCCTCTCCCCACCCACAGCCAAAATTTGACAAATGACGTCAGACATGGGGCGTTAAGCTAGTGTAGCCAAGCTGAAGTGGGCGTGGCCATGGGACATGTTACAAGAAACGGAGACATCCAATGCCCGAAAAAACTGTGCTCAACTATCAAAAACTAACTACGCGCAATTGCCTGCAGCCTGATTAGGAAAAGGTGTTGCTTACAGCTGAATAATGGTCTGACTGGACGACTGCACGATACGAAATGCTTAACTTTTGCTAAATGCTAGCAATCTAGAGGGCAAATTAATCAGGGAGTGAGAGAGACAACTAGAAGTTGCTTTGAGCTCTGTCAAAGCTGTCGAAGTTTTGCGGAAGCGCTTAGAATTTGACTTATATTTCTATAGGGATAAATTAGAGAGAAAATTAGATAAGTTATGGCAAATCGATTGAGGAAATCTGTTTGAGTTGGTAGGAGAAGCTGTGGACTTGGTGTAGTAGAAGTTAATGCAAGGATTATATAACTTAGAAGACGTTACAATATGAAGTGAAGACAGAAGAGGCTGAGGAATAAGGGAAAGTGTAAAATCAGAGCCGCAAGTCTCTAAAGAGAGAGAGAGGGAGAGAGAAAGAGAGAGAGATGGGAAAAAAGAGACAGTGAGTAAAAGAGAAATAGAGAGAGAGAGAGAGAGAGAGAGAGAGAGATGTGAAAAAAGAGATAGTGAGTAAAAGAAAAAGGGAGAGATAGTCAAAGAAAGACAGAGACAGAGAGAGAAATTGGAAAAAAGAGATAGTGAGTTATAGAGAAAGAGAGTAATAGTCAAAGAAATAGAGAGAGAGAGAGAGAGAAATAGAGAGAGAGAGAGAGACTGAAAGAATAAAGGCTTTCAAAATTCTAACTACTAAAACTTTGTCTAAGGGTTCATCGGCCTAGCTTCCAAGCTGATTTTCCTTTAGCCCTTACAGACCTCGGTCCCATTTTCCTTTAATCCTTACAGATCTGACTTCTATAACCAAATTAGAGTTCTTCTCCTTCACATCTCAGCTAACATATTAAATAATATGTATATGCATTTAAATAACAACAAGAGTGAGCATCTGACAGCATGGGAAACCCTCTACCCCTTTGAAGTTCTCTAACCCCTTTGCATAAGTAGCTCCATAACATGGGTTTAATGGCATAAATTTAAGTAACTGCGTAACTGCGTATGCAATATTTTTGACTTGAATACATATAGAGTTCACTATGATTTGCAACCCCTTAAGCTGCTTTTAATGGCCTGCCAGGTGAGGGTTGTCGTTGAGGTCGGTGGACTGTGAGGAGTTTGTGGAAATGCCCATCAGCGCTGACAATCAAGCCAGCATTGCCTTCATCTCCGATGTGGGAGACTCTGTGCTGTAAAAGGGCAAAATCAATTTAACACTTTCAACTAAATTATTCATTTTGCATAATAATTTTCAAATCTGTCAAAATTCACACACACACAGGCACACACACACACACACACATACATTGAAAGCAGGCTTTTATTTGATACATTCAGCGGTTGTCGGCGTCTGCACTTTCACACGCTTAGGATCGCGATAGGGATGTTGACTGGTGGGAGCTGAGAGGCGATAGGGGATGGGTAGGGAAGGGGGTGAGCGGGGGCAATGAGGGGTGCCGCCTGCAAAAAGCACTCAAATAATTCCCAGGCGTAAGCTAAACCAGCGCAAAAGTTGCCACGCTGCGCACAACAATAGCAACAGCAACAGCAACAGCGCTGGCAGCGAGGGCGACAACGGCAGAGGCTGGGCGTACGGCCGGAGAGCCGGTGCCAAAGTGGAACTGAGACTAAAAAGTAAAACCCTTTAACCGAGCGTAGGCAACGGCGCCACGCGAAGCGTCACAAATTCTGTTAAGCGAAAATTTCATCAACGGCACGAGAGAAATTTTCATTTGCCATTCGCCATTCGCCATTCGCCATTCGCCGTTCGCCATTGAAACGCTCCGCTCGTTCCGCCCGTACCACCCGTCCGGTTCCGTCCGTGCGTCCGTGCGTCCTTTTGCGTTGTCAAAATGAAAGGAAAATGTCTCATAAATCCTTTTAATATTAAATGAGCTCGTTCTACTCCACCTCCTCCGACGGCGGCACTCGTTCGAAAAGCCGCGCCACGCACACACTTAAAATTATGTGGCTAATGGGAGCAACTTGGCTGGAAATTGCGCGAACCTGTCGAGAATGCCATTGCCAGCCCAGCCCAGCCCAGGCCAGGCCCGACCAGGCAGCCAGCCAGCCAGCCAGCCAACTTTTGCCAGCCATTCAGCATCTACACATGTCCCTCTGCCATGCTACCCACTCTCAAATTTGTATATCTGATTGCGGCCATGGGCTTTTCGTGGGTGGGTGGGGCAGGATGGGAGGTGGGAAAGGTTTTCGGGTTGCGCCAATTGTCATTAAATGTAATTTTTAAACCTGTTAGCAACGCGGCGCATGTAGGCCATAAAAAGGGTAGGCTAGAGCCTCCGCCTCCCGCCCAGTGCCTAAGTCCTTTGTCCCTTTTTTTTTTTTGGTTGCTTGTTGTGCTCGGCAACCCCTACTTAGTTCAGTTCCCAAAGCATTTGGTTTTTATTGTCAAATTAGTCGGGCAAGCGGGTTTATTAAAGTTGTTTTTCGACAAAAACTCTTCATGTACCTATTATGTTATGTTATGTATGCTATGCGTGCGACGCTCTCTCTGTGTGTGTGTGTGTGTGTGTGTTAGTAGTATGCTCAAAATTTGATGCGACACAAGGCATTTACACACACACACACATTCAAGTTCATTACATCCTGCCAATTCCAGCAATCCCAGCGCCTGCCGCTGCCCCCTCCGTTCGCCTGGCTGACAACAATTTGTAACATTTGCCGCACTTCCCGCAAGCATTTTTGAATGCGGCTGGGTAGGGGGTGGTGGCATGGGCATGGGGTTGTCGTCTAACCCACTCAAAAAGCTTCAACATCATTCAAAGTGACAAATTATCCATGCAAATTTTACAAAATGGCTGCCAGGCGCCAGGGGAGGGTCGCAGTTAGCCCGTGGGAAAAAGTGTTGCATACTTATGAGCGCGAGGCGCCATTTGAAATATGAGCATTGAATGAAGGAAAAGTTTGACAAAAACTGAAACACACACACACACACGCACACTCAGGCACACGTTGCTTAAATGTAATGTGTAATGCACAACAATGGGGCAAAAGGCCTCCACGCATAGGCAAGGCAAGGCAAGGATCCATTCTATTTGTGACCCGCTTCAGCTGTCTGGCTGCCTGTCTATGTTTATCTCCGATGATGTGTGGTTGCCTCTGTCTGTGTGTGTGTGTTGCTGCTGCTGCCTATGCATATTCGATATGCTCCATCAATGCCATTGTGCTTTTGTCTTGCTTTCAATTAAAATGACCACACAGCGAGATAGAAGTCCTGGCTGGCCCCAGCTCACTGGCTGCGTTTGCTGTCTGCTGTCTGCTGTCTGAAGGGACACAGCCACAGTTGCTTGACCGAAAATTTGTGCAATTTCCGTTACTAATACTTTTTGGTCAATTTCCTTCGCACACACACACGCACACACGCACACACGCACACACACTGTTGATTTATTGCCCTGGCAAATATTTTGCGCCTTAATTTCGTTGATATTTATGCGGCAATGTGTCCTTGTGCTGAGCCAATAAACACGTTTGTGCCACTGACAAGGGATAATGGGCTTCCTGCCATACACACACACACACACACACACACACACACATAGCTCTATATATATGTATTTGTGTGTGTGTGTGCAAATCAGCATTTGAATATGCCCCAGGGAGTCAGCGCCATCAAAAGGAATGCAAATCGTGTGTCCTGTCAGTCGTCCTGTTGCTACTCGGACAGAGCTTGTAAATCAAATGAAATATATTACGAGCGCAGCATAAATACATTTGAAGATTGATGTGTGTAAGCCAGAGCAAAGGCAAAAGAAGCTGAGCGTAAAGCAGAATACAAGAAAACAATAAAAAAAAAGAGTTAAGGGAGATTGCTCTGCTCTGCTCTGCCCAGCTCAGCTCAGCTGGCATTTTAATGAGCTGCTGCACAAACTAAACACAAACTAAAATGGCGCATCGCTCACAAATTGACTGCCAGCTGGACTCCTGCTGTCTGTGTGCATGTATGAGTGTGTGTGTGTGTGTGTGTGTGTGTGTGTGTCTCCTTATTTATGCATAACAATAATGAATATTATACAACAAGCCCGAAATGTAATTCTGTGTAATTAATTATTAATTTATGCGCATACATTTAACTCACACGCATTGTCGTCGACAGCAGCATGCTCAACATGTGTGTGTATGTGTGCGAGTGTGTGAGTGTGTGTGTGTATGACATTGGCATCCTGGCACAATGGCGGCTGGCGGATGCGGAAACTGTTTTGCTGCCGTTGATGCTGCCTGCCAAGCCAAGTCATTGTTGTTGTTGTTGTTGTTGCAGCGACTAACGACCAGCAAAGTCTGCTCATGTTGTTGCTGCTGCTGCTGCTGCTGATGCGGCTGCTGGTCGCATGTCGACATTGTTGTTGTCGTTCTAATGTTAAGTTGAATTGTCATTAAAATTGTCGTCCATAATTTCGACATTAAATACACACACACACACATACACACACATGAGCACTGGCTAGAAGCATGTGTATGTAAATTGTGTGCAGCATAAATGCTTGCCGCTGTGTGTGTGCATGTGTGCGTGTGTGTGTGTGTGTGTGTGTGTGTGTGTGTGTGTGTGTGTGGCGCGTGGTTAAAAAGTGCCAAGGCAGCATGTTTTCAACATTGTTTAAATTTATATGGCAGACGGGACACACAGGACAAACAGGACAAACAGGACAGCAGCAGCAGCATCAACTTGTGCTTAAAGTTTTAAATTTGCATAGCTGAGTGCAGACAGAGAGGCAAAGACAGAGAGGCAAAGAGACTGTGTGAGAGAGTCATAGAGTTGGGGGCGTGGCTGGGCTATTGCAGTCAGTTCGAGTTTGGGCCGCAGGCAGTTACACTTATGGCAATTACTGTGCTCATAAACTTCAACAACGGCCCCAATCATCATTAGGCAATGGCCATTACGTAATTATCGCAAGCATAGCCAGGTGGTTAGAGCTGGAGAGGTGGTGAGCTGGAGAGCTGGGCATATAATTGAAATTTGTGGCCCAAGACAATCACAGAACGTACGCCGACGGCTGCTTTGGGGTGGACGAAAAACAATTTGGAGTCAATTTCGATAAAGTTTTAGTGCTCGTCCAACGAGCCAGCGAGCTCGACTTTCATTTAACGCTAATCACTTGCAGCAACGAAACGCACAAAAGCAAATGCTTCGATGGGAGGAGAGTTGGACGGGCAACAAAATGAAATTCCTGAACTTGGCCAAAATAATTTGTCTTTCATTCCGGCCGCAAACAAACGTGAACCGAACCAAAATAGAGAGTTGATATAGCTCGAACAGAAATCTAATTCGTGTGTGTGTGTGTGAGTGTGTGTGTGAGTGTGTGTGTGTGTGTGTGTGTGTGACTGTTTGTTCGGTTAGATTTTTGTTATTTGGCCAAGGTCAAACGGCAGCTGAGCGGGCTTAGGTGACGGTTTTGCTTAATTAGAACATTCATTAATCAAATCAAAACCATTTGCCGCCCCACAGCAGGACTTAAGCAGCTGCAGTCGACCCAAAACTCGAGACTCTGAAAAAGCGGCCAGAAAACTTTTTGGCGAATGGCAGCCAAACACGCACAAAGATATAATAGCTAAGCAGTAAGACAGAGAGAGAGACAGAGAGAGAGAGAGAGAGAGAGAGGGAGAGAGAGGGAGAGCGTGTATAACCAAATAAATTCAGTCACATAGAAAAACGACAGACGGCATAACAAAGCGCAGAGATTGGGACGCAATGCGAAGGACGAGTCGAAAGGAAAACGCGAGCAAAAAGCGACCATTAAAACACATTTGTGTATCTATTTTTAGGGTAAAAGCAAACCAGCGGGCGGTACCAGAATTGCTAAAAACCTAAAGCGAAACCCAAAACCATCACAGAGTGAGCTGAGTGAGAGAGAGAGAGAGAGAGAGAGAGAGAGAGAGAGAGAGAGAAAAAAACTTAAAACTACTTTAATTTATGGCGCACGCATTTCTGTGTTTAGTTTCGTTCTGTGCTTTTGCCTTTTGTCTTGGGCGCCGCCAAAGCAATCAGTCAACAACATGAGCAGGCGATCCAATCTAAAGACCAGCCCCAGCTCTCTCACTCTACCAGTCTCTCCCTCTCTATACCTCTCTCTCTATATATATACTTTAAGGAAATACGCTCACTAATAACCCCAAGACACGACAGCTTACGAAACGTGCAATTAAAATACATGAAATTCAAATATTTGTCTTGGCAAAACTGACCTTAAGCGGCGCAGGACTAGATATGGTATTTAGTAAGGCAATGACTCCTGCTCTCTCTCTCTCTCTCCCTCTCCCCCTCTCTCTCTTTCTATTTGCTTACAATAAGCAGTAATTAAATTGCAAAATTTCATTGGAAATGTTGATGAATATCATTGGCTGTCTGAATCAGCAGCAAATACAAGTGCTTTGGGGCGTGCCCGACTTGAAATACCTGCACTTCTATTAGCTATAAACATAGCTCAATCAATTTGTATGCACTGAACCCATTTTCAATGGGAAATCTGGGTATAATGGTTTTGTGAAAATGTATGTAACAGACAGAAAGAGGCGTGGCAGACCCTATAAAGTATATATATTCTTGATCAGGACGACGTGCTGAGTCCATTTAGCTCTGTCCGTCTTCACGTCCGTTAATAGTTTTTCAATAACTCATCCCATGTTTTTTTTATCGATAATAATCGTAAATTTGACTTCGTTTTTTTAAGCCTAATTTTAATATAGTATGAGAAAGATACAAAGATTTTTAATTAAAGATTTTAGATACCACGCTCACTTCGACACAAATTTGAAAAAATTCCATTTAAACATCTTGCTTGTTTAAAATTGAAAGTTCAGGTTTCATGGGAGTTAAATTAGACACCAAAGGAATCTTGTTAGATTGAGGTATATATAGAAATATATATATCTGTTTCTATACATTATTATATTACATGCGCATGTCTATCAGTTTGCTTTTCTTGCACATTCACATTTCGTTGGTTGTATTTTGTTATTCTGTGAAAATATTTTGTGAAAAGCAAATTGTGAACTTGACTAGTTGAGGCTGGGGCTTGTGCCTGTGACTTTGGCTAGGCTTTTTAGCTCTGACATATCTTCAGAGCTCTCCCGCTCTCTCTCTCTGTCTCTCTCTCTCTGTCTGACTCTGACTCTGTGCCCTGACAAGCGGGTAAATTATGCATAAGCGCACTACCCGCCACATTATGACGAGCCGGAGACGTATGGCTGATGCAGCAGCAGCAGCAGCAGCAGCAGCAGGAGGCGGCTGCCAGGATTATGCATGACACTGCGTGGGCGTGGGCGTGGTGGCTGAGGGAGCATGTGTGTGTGTGTGTAGATGGCGGTTAGGCAGCTCTCTTGTCAACGTACTCATCACATTTCTTCCGCACTGCCTCGCTGCCCGCTACCCTCTCCCCGCTACCGCTACCCTCTTGGCTTGCTTTGCCATTTATGCGCACTAAAGCAAACAAACAGCAAAATATTTGTATGCTAAGCCAACACATGCGACAGCAGCTGCCACTCGCTCGCCCATTCCTAGCCAGCCGCCTATTGCGGCTCAAGTATTTTGCATTGCTAAGCAGAAATTATAAATCAGGGCAATTGTTGAAGATTTGCAGCCGTATAACAAAATTTTGCGCAGCAAAGGGAATTGCGGTGGGTTGGCAGGAGGCGGGGATGGAGCGTGGAGCGAGGAGCGTGAAGCGTTTGTGCTGCCAGATTCCAGATTCCAGATGCCGTTTGCCAGCAACACCCAGCACCAGCAACAACAACAACAACAACACGCCTCGCTGCGGTCGTCTGTGTTGACTAACTGACTGACTGACTAAGTGACTGACTGCAGGGACAAAACGCGACCGAAACGTGCGCAAGCAAATACTTTGGCATAAACTGAAAAAAATAATAGAGAGAGCGAATATGGTATCGAATATGAAATACTCTGCAACTGAAGTGAAGCTGTGCTAGAGAAGTTTTAAGGTAAGAAGACTGGAAGAAGATGAGGACTAGAGGAGGATGAGGACTATAGGACTAGAGGTCTAGAGGACTAGAGGTCTCGAGGACTAGAGGACTATAGGACTAGAGGACTGGAAGACTAGAGGAGGAGAGGAGCCCAGACAAGTCGACGTTATATAAGTTGGCATATAGAAGTAACTCGGATATAGCTTTTAGGAAAGACATAAAGTATATCAGGTAATAATATACGAATATAGATGAGACTAGCTTTAGCTAGCTAGCTAAATATTTAGATAAAGAAATATGGATCTAGTAAGAGCTCAATGAAAATACAGTAGAGTTAAGAAAGTTATGAAATCATTAAAAAAAAAAATAAGAATATAGATATAGTACGATGAGATAAAATTAGCTAATATTAAAGATAGAAGAAACTACAGAAAACAGATAATTAAATATGAATCTAGATAGAATACAATGAGACTAGGTCAGCCAAAGACAGAGATAAAGATGAAGAAATGTGAATATATAGGAAATGCTAAATTAGTCAAGCTTCAAGTTCACATAGAGACAGATAAATACTTTTTAGGAACTGATAGCAGATCAATAAGTGTGAATCTAGACAGAGTACAATCCAACAATGTAAGCCAAAGGTAAAGATAGATATAAAGAAATATGAATCAAGGTTGGGTTCAACAAGACTAAGTCACATAGAAAAAGAAGAGACGGAATATTGAATCAGCGCTTCCTATCTATCGTAGCTTTCTTTCCAATTCCCTAACAGAACTCACAATAAAACTAATATACCTCCAGATGAAGCATTAAAATAATACTCAAAAAAGAAAAAAAAAAGCACAGTAAAAGCTGGAGAAAAACGCGCCAAAATGAATTTAACGAATACGAAAACAGAGAAAGCAGACGTGCGACTAGATGGAGGGCAACAGTGGAGCATAGAGGATGGCGGAGATGAGAAGCGACGACTGAAATCATAATTTAATTTAACGTATTTTTCGTTTACCAAAAGACAAGACGAAAAATCACACACACACATAGAGAGAGAGAGAGAGAGAGAGAGAGAGAGAGAGAGAGGGCACAGAGATCTGCCAGACAGACTAAAAGCAGCGGAAATAATGCGACGTTTAAAAGTGTAAAAGCCGTCAAGAAGAAGCAGAACAAAAAAAAACAAATAGTGGGGAGCAAAATATTTGAGCCACATTTCTGTTTTTTTTTTCAGCTTTTCTCAGAGTGTGAGTCACTTTTGGTAATAGAATCGCGCCAAACGCGTTTGCCTGCGATTTTAATTTTAGTAATGGAAGACAAAGGAAGACGACGAATGGACGGACGGACAGACAGACAGAGGGACAAATAAGCTTAGCCAGCAATGCAGCTGCAAGACACTCACAGAGAGATGGAGCAGAGAGTGAGAGAGAGAGAGAGAGAGAGGTAGAGTGAGGGAGAGGGGTGCTGCCTCTTGAAGCTGAGATTTATTACGCCACGTTGCAGTTTGAAGTTGTCGGGGCACATAAATCTGTCGGGACAGCAGAGCATGGCAATGCAGCAGCAGCAGCAGCAGCAGCAGGAGGTGGTGGGTGGTTGGGTGGGTTGGATGATAAGTGAGGTGGAGTAGGAGACTTGCTTTGCAATGCGCTGCAAAAATTTACACATGATTGTTATTATTTAACGTTGCTGCTGCTGCTGCTGCTGCTGTCATGCGGTTTTTTAAACGATTTTTATTAGTGGCAGCGCGTAAAGCGGAAATAACGGCCACGCGCCGTAAAGTAGACAACACATTCGCATTCACACAGACACACACACACACACATACATAGAGAGCCACACATTTGCAATGCATTTTGCCATGGCGTGCACGTAAATGACCGCCCATGATTTAAATTGTTATCCACCCTTTGGTGGCCTCGCGTGCTGTTGTCCTGAAATCAAAATGCATTACGTATACGCAATAAAAATTACGTATACGTAATGTGTGTGACGCACAGAGCGCACAGAGAGACAACAACAATAGCAGCGGCCAACGGGCCATGGGCAACTGCAACTGCAACTGCAACTGCATTTTATGCGTGCCGCGCATTATCATTTAACATTTCCTGTGCACAAAAACGGGCCAAGCAGGATGTGGCAGGCAGTGGGTGGTGGGTGGTGGGTGGCGGGTGGCAACAGGAATCAAACAAACGAATTGCGAATTGAAAATAAGCAAAAATCCTGTGCACAACCATTGATTGGCGATTCAGCACAGTAGATAGTGCCCAGAGCCAGTGCCCCGAGCCACACTGCCACTGCCACTGCCACTGCCAGTGTTGTAAAACGCGCTTCATTTCTCGTTTAGCTTTGCAATCAAATTATTTTTTTTATTTTTTTATATTCGTGAAATAGAAATGAAGCAAGCGAAACAGACTGAGAGAGCAACGCACTGAAATGTTTATTAAAAGCGCGCAAAATCATAAAAAAAGGCCAAATTGTCGAATTGACAAATTGAGCTTAGTTTACAGTCGCAATTCATAGTAAACGTTTTTTATGGCCTACGCGTAAATATGCCGTAATCAACGCTAAGCGAGCCAACAACAGCTAAACAAAATATACGAGTTGGCTTTTTTTTATAGTCTACGACTATAATTCTTAAATAGGCTTGGCTTGGTCTATTGGTATATCCTAAGGGAACATACAGTCTATATATATATATATTTCAAAAGAAGTAGCTGCAAAGATTTCTTTTTAGAATTTCATTCACAGCATGCGAGAGAGACTAAAACAGTTTTTAGATTGTATATATAGATTTAGATGGTACATATAGAAAAGTAAAAAACATCTCTCTGCAAAAATCTTTTCAGCACTTTTTGCTAAATTAAATGAGTTTAATGTTTTTCAACTTTTATTCCTAGCTGGTTTTTAGCAGCAGCAGACTATTGTCATAACTTTCAAAGAAAGCTGCTCAGACCAAAAATTAAATCCATCAGAGCTTTTCGGCAAAATCTTTCTGCTCTGAGCTGTTTAGTCTCTTCAACTTTTTTTTTATACATTGTATGAGCTGCTTTTAATGAGTTTCGGGTATGATTTTTAGCTTGTTTCAGCACCAGACTATTGACGTATATTTTGAAGCAACCGTGTCAGAGAAAATAAATTAAAAACTATTTAAAAAATAAAAATAAAATGAAAACTTTAAATAAAGCAAATTATATATACTGTATATACTATATACATATACTACTGAACAACAGCAAAATCTCTTCGATTTTCTACATTCTCTTAGCTGTTTAGTTTGTTCAGTGATTTTTGACAAATTAGAAGAGCTATTTTTATCGTTTTCTTAGATAATTCTCAAATTATTTCAGCATAGTTTATCTATAAATTGCAAGAGCTTTCAATTTTATGTTGAGCCCATTGAAAATCAAACTAAAATATAAGCAATTTAATACTTCATTTCCCATAGTAAAGTCTCATAAACTGCGCAGTAAGCAGAGCTTGTGTGGAATGCTGAAGAGAAAAGGCTGTAGAGTGATTGAAAGAGAGTCGAGAGAACAGGTTAGGTCCCAGTCAGAGTAGCTGCTAGTTAGTATTGCTTCTAGTCGGACACTCCTGACAAGAGTACTTCTTTTAACTGCTGACTAAATCACTTCTCTTAACAGAGCTACCAAAGCAACTCTCGCAGCAGTTAACAAGTCAGAGAAAATATAACAGATCTTTGCTTACACTCTTTTGAGCACTTTTTCAAATACCATCTAGAAGACAGCACATCTCTCTCTCTCTCCTCTCTCTCGCAAGTAGGAACACTTCCTCTATAACTCTTCGATAGTTTCAATAAAAACTGCTATCAAATCATCTGCCATATTTCAACTTTACTCTTTCACACAAATCAACTCGATTTCTATACAAAATCTCAACACTTTTCTATTTATGGCAGAGCAGTAAAACCCTTAGGACCCAAACTTTGCCTTTTCATTTTTTAATGCGCTCTCGTTTGCCCCGCTCTTCTCCTCTTCTCCCTCTCTTCAGTTGCTCGCAATGAAAGATTGTTTATTATTATTATTGTTTGGCTTTACACACATTGTTAATGCACTTCAGCCGCCTCCTGCTGCTGGGTAACATCAAATATTTGCCTTCTGCTGGCATTTTGCTTGCTTATGTTTTCCATTTTCCATTTTCCATTTTTCTTTTTCATTTTTCATTTGCCATTTGTTTTTTCCTTTCTTTTTTTGCTTTTTCACTTCTAAAATAAATTTTATTCTTTCTTCCGCATTCCTGATTTTGGCTTCTGTTTTTTATTTTTAGTTGTTTTGCAGCTGTTGCCTTGTGGCTCTGTCAACTAATCATATAAAAAGCATTCCCAGTGTCAATCTGCGACAGCCTGAGAGATTCTTTTCTTGACGTTTTTTTTGTTAACAATTTGGCATAATAATTTTGTAAATTATTGCGCATACGCCGCGTGTGTTTGCCAACGCAAATAACTTGGGCAGATTTACATTTGCTTGCTTTGTATTCTTTTGTGAGAGTCTTTGCACTTTGGGACCAGCTCATTTCCAGCGCAAATAAGCGTAAGTAAATTTATAAGACAAACAAACAACAGCAGTCAGAAGAAAATTGTAGTTGCAGAAGAAACTTGCAGCCAGGACAGGTGCTTGTCAGGAGCGCTCTCTCTCTCTCTCTGTGTGTGTGTTGTGTGTTTGTGTGTGTGTTAGCCAGGCCAAAGCCAAACAGCTTCGGGGCGGCACAGCCAACTTGGGCAATATTCATTCTGCTGGCAAACAAACACGCAGTAGCACCAACAACAACAACAACAACAATAACAAATGCGACAGCAGCAGCTACTACAAGTATAATAACGCTTTTGGACGCTGCCATTTGCGGGCGAGTTCTCCGCCTCCTGCTGGTTGCTGGTTGCTGCTAGGCGACGCGCTAGTTGATGAACTTCGTGTTCAAGTTGTGTAGCACAAGAGTTGACGCCTGCTGCTGTTGCTGCTGTCGCTGCTGCTGCTGTTGGCAGGAGGACAGCCGCCAGCTGTAACACTGATAGCAATTCCAAAAGACAACAGCCGCAGCTGGAGCAGCAGGAGCTGCGAGGGGCACTGGCTGCTGCAACGTGGACAGCGTCGCTTCAGCGCTTTTCGTGAGTTTTTGTTTTTCTTTCAGTTTATTTTACTTTCGTGTGACGGCAGCAACAGCAGCAGCAGCAGCAGCCGCCGCCGCAGCTATACTTGGTTTGATTTTATTATGTTTTTCTTTTGGCACCACCAAAAGCAACCACACCCAACCGCTCGCACCCACTGCTAGTAGATTGCTCTGGTTTTTTGGCCACATGCTGCCAAGTTCTGCTTTGTTATTTAGACTACAAGCTGCTACCCCAAGCAGCTCGCCATCTCCCTCTCCCTCCGCCCTCTCTCTCTCTTTCTCTCTGTCACTTTGACCTCTAGTTGAAGCTCGTTTTCCCTTTTTACAAAGACCGTTACAATATCAAGTTAATTGTTTGAAATAAGTGCCAGCCTCCACTACACCAATCTCTGGCCCCCCATACCCACAGCAATTGCCTAGGCTCGACCACGCCCACCGCCACCCAACAAAAAGGCCTCCACTGGGGCCTTTTGTGCTTTTGCTTTTTCTATGTATTTTATTCTCGTCTTTCTTTTTTTTTTGGTTTTTTCTTTTGGTTTTTTTTGCTCTTTTTCTGCTGAGCTTGCGGTTTCTTTTGTGCCGCATACTCGTTTCGGCGGGCCAACTACCCACATTTATAGTGTTGCGGTCTCTGTTTGCAGTGCGCCCATCTCCCCTGCCCTTCCCACCCCATCCGCCTCTTACCCCCTTTGGCTGCTTTTATCTTATCAACTGCTGCTGCTGCGTTGTCAACGCCAGCCTCAGCTTTCCTTTTTCGGCTGTCTGTGTTTCGTTTCGTGGGCGTTTCATGAAGTTTTCTCTTCTGCTATTTTTTTTCGTCGTGCACCACCGCAGCACCACAAATTTTACTTTGACTCAGTTTGCAATAGTCGTTGTCGTCGTCGCCGTCGCCGTCTAGCGCTCGTCTTTGTCCAGCGCCATTTCCATTTCCATTTCCATTTCCAGGTCTTCGTGTTTCGAGTGCACTTTTCCGTACAACTTGAAATGAATCTAATAACTTGGTTGCCCACACACACACAAACACACACACACTGACACACGCACACAGTCGAAAAACAATGACTTGACCCGCAAGTTGCAAGTTGCCAGCTGCAAGTTGCAAGTTGCCAAAGCGGATTGTTGTCTTCTTGGCGCAAGTTGTTCAACGAGTGCTTCGGCATTTTCTCCTGCTTGTTTTTCTTTCGGTTTGCATCTTCCTCTGCTGCTTTTTCTTCTTTTTTTGTTTTGCAATTTTCCAGTTTCCTGCACTCAATTCAAATATATTTTACAAGCATCCTTTGCGTTCTTTTTTTCTTTTTTTTTTCTTTGCTATCGTGCTTAGTTTTTAAGTTTTACAAAAGCAAAAACTGTTAACAGCTCCATTAGTGCAATTTATTTGTCAGCCAGACGCACACACACACACACACGCACACTCTGACACTCTCTCTCACACACACACGCACACTCTGACACTCTCTCTCACACACACACACACACACACACACACACACACACACACACACACGCACAGCGTGTGCTCGCGTCGCTGACAAAGCCAAGTCTTCAAGATAAAGACAAAGGCTGCTTGTCAACTTGATTGTGTTTGCAATTTCATAAAATAACAATTCTCCGCATGCCACGCCCTCCCCTCTCGCCCCCCCTCTCGCCCCACGCCCCCTCTCCTCAGCCTACTCATCTGCCTGATTCACTTCTTATCCACATCCTGCTTGTTATTTTTGTTGACGAAGGCAGCAGGAGCTGGGCATGGCTTGGGCGCACTCGCTGATTGCCGCCGGCGGTTGTCACTTGGCGCCTGCTTCCTGTCGCCTGTGCTAAGTAACTCAAATGGAATGCGTTTGCAAATAATTTGCAAGGTGTGGGCCAAGTTTTTTTCCTCTCTCTTGTCACCCCCTCCCACTCTCCCTCCCCCTCCCACTGCCACCATCTGCCCCCATCATATGCCAAATTCAATTCACACAAAATACCCGTAATTCAACACCACGGCAAAAGCCACTCCGCTGACTGATTGGTTTTGCCAGGCGAGGCTAGAAGCAACCGGAGCAGCATCTGAGGAGTTTTCCCCAATCCCGATGCCCTCCCCAAGGCACACATTGAAATGAGCCAAGACCGTCTACTTCTTTTGCTTCTACTTCTTCTTCTTCTTCATCCTCTTCTGGCTGCCTGCTGAAAGTTTCTCTCTGAGATTTTAGACGTCGACATCTCAAGCGGCTCGTTGACATATTTGTATTGTATTCAATCGATGAATTTTCTGCAACGCGCGCGAGACGAGCCAAGGAGTCAAGGCTGGGCTATAGCTAGCTGCTGTTGCTGCTGCTGCTGCTGCTGCTCCTGCTGCTCCTGCTGCTGCTTTACCCTTAAGGGAAAATGACTTATTTTCTTACGCACACATTGAAGCAGCTCAGCGCTCAAAGGCCGGCTGTGTCCTGGCATGCTGCCTGCCTGACTGCCTGCTTCACTGTCTGTCTTCTGTCTTCTGTCTTCTGGGCTGGGTTTGATTGCTTGTGCGTCGACATTCGTCCTGAGCGCAAAGCAAGAAAGGAAAGGAAAAAAAAAGTTTGCGCCACACACATTTTTTACTTGGCTGCCTGTCGACTTTGCCGTTGATATTAAAATTTTAATAAACCCACGCACGCTGACTGTCCTCCTCACCCCTCCCACTTTCCAGCCCGCCCATGCCCCGCCCCATTCATCTGCTCATCTTCTGCTTGTTGCACTTGACGGAAACGCGTCAGTTGGGCTACCAACTTCCAGCTGCCACTCGACTTTGCTCGCTCGCTCTCTGTGTGTCTCTGTGTGCGTGTGTGCGTGTGTGTGTGTGTGTGTGTGTGTGTGTGTGTGTGTGTGTGTGTGTGTGGCACGCACATTTCGATGCGGCGACGCGTAAAACGAAAAGCGTCGTATTTGTGTGATTGCCTCGACCCAGGCGAGGTGGAGCTGGGGGCCTTGGGTTGGGGTTGCCTTTACTTCTTGTTGGTCCCCAGCTGGGCTGACAATGCCAGCGATTTCAGTGTGCCGCACGTGAAACATGTTGATAAATCAAATCTCAACGCAGTCAATGCCAATGCCAATTTGGCTGACAATTGCTTTTGGTTTTTGCTTCTGATTTGCGGCTTCCTCTGCTGTCTCTCATATTTTTCTTTGCCTTTATTTCTTTTTTTTTGTTGTTGTTTGGCTCCCCATCTGCATGACAGCTAATTGCTTGTGGCTACCCACACACACACACACAGAGAGAGAGAGAGAGAGAGAGAGATATAAATGTATATAAGCCACCCACACATGTTGGTGGTGCTTGATTGTGACAGTTTTATGGTGAAGGCGAGCAACGCCTAAGCCCCTCGAGCAGCGCTTAACGGCAGCAGCAGCAAAAAGGACTAAACCAACGCCTGGACATCCCACCAAAAACTGACGGAAGGACGAGCGGACAGACGGACGGACGGACAGACGGACGGACGGACTGACTTGTTGGCTGTGTGTAAGCAGTCGGATGAGCTCTGTTATTCGCCAGCTGATCCACTCGCAAATACGCCAAAGTCAACGAAATAGCAAAGCACCTTATAAGCAGCAAGAGAAAACATGCAAAAAAAAGAAGCAAAATGAAACAGACAAAAATCGAGCTGGATTTTTATATAGAACTTTTTGTTGAGTAAATAAATTATTGTTTACAGCCACAAAGGAATTCTGCAGTACTAACTGAAACTTTCAAATTTGCTGTCAGCTTACAGGAAGCAGCAGCAGCAGGAGCAGCAGCAGCAGCAGCAGCAGGAGCAGCAGGAGCAGCAGGAGCAGCAGGAGTCGGAGCAGCAGCAGCGTAAACCCCTTAGCTGTCAACCGCATAAGCCATGTAGAACCCATTAGAACTATTGCTAAAAACCTTGCTCATCGCATTTATTTGATTGCTTAGTTTTTGGTAAATTGCGAAAGGACTAGACATTGATAATCCTGTGCAGCTGGAGCTTATGGCATGTCACTAAAAATGGGCTTTGCCTGTTTGCGGGCGAACCGAATGTGAGCCTTTAAGGCCTTTTTAAAACTGGCTATGGCAACTGCTAAAATTAAATCAAATCAAATAAAATAGTTAGTAAATAATAAAACAGTTGAGCGTCGAGTGCTGAGAAGTGGATGGCAGTTTAATGCTCGTTTATGTAGCCCCAGCTTTTATGGCCACGGCAATAGACGAGAATTTTATTACACTCAACATCTAGAAGCGTCTCTTGCTCTCTGTGGCTGGGGCTGGGGCTGGGGCTGTTTGGCTATGGGCTCTGACTTTAGCTTGCAAAAGGCAGTCAACAAACCATTAAACTCAAGTGTTTACCACAAGCCAAAGTCACTAGACACAAATCTAAACTGGCAGTTAGACAAGCACCAGAGAACCAAGCCGAACCGAACTGAACCGTACCGCACCGTACTGAGCCAAGTCAGCAGGAAGACGGGCAGTAGGCAGCAGGCGGCAGTCGAGCTAATGTGGCTTACAATACTGACATCAGCATCGTCATCAATAGGTGCACTATGCCAACGGAACTTGAGAATTGAGCGAGTTACTCAAAGCGCCGTGGCTTCTGACTGGGCTGACTAAGATGCTACAGTTTATGGGGCTGACGGCATTGTTGGAATATTTGATGAAGATTTGCCACTTAAATTTAACTGGCAACTTAAGCAATGCCCGCAGCCAAATGCTGCTGATAACAGCTGAGCGGATTTTAAGTGTGCTACAAATATATATATATATAAGTAAATACATATACATACATATACATATATTTATAGACCTAGCTATATAGCTTTGTTTTGTGAGGTAAGCCAAGCGTTTGATAAGATTTGGGAAAGCAGCAGAGCATTATAAAGATAAAGTTCTTAGAATTTGTATTAGCGCTTTAAAATGCTCAAAGAGTTCAGACATTGAGCAGCGTTGCCACATGTTGGCATGGGCTATGGCAGTGTTGCCAGAAGCTAGAACAATTATAAAAGCCTTAGAAGTTGTGTAACAGATTGTAAATTTAAGGCTCTATAACTATTTGATTGCAAAATGTATTACCAAACATTGAAGTGGCAATATGTTAGAATGGAGTTTTGGAAAAAAGTAAGCAGTGTTGCCAGAAGGTAAAAAAGGTAAAAACTGAAGAAGCTTTCTTAGCTTAATAAAATGTCTTAGCTTTTGATTGTAAGATGAGTTGCTAGATGTTAAAACAGATACATATATGTATAATAGACAGATATTATATGTTCCATATTTTACATAATTTACTGTGATCTTTCTGTAATCAGTGTTGCCAGAGCACAGAAAGGTTACCTGAAATTTATGTAGCGATTATAATGCTCAAAAGTCTAAGTCTTTGATTGTTCAAAAAGGTGACAGTTGATGAATTCGCTAGATATTAGAGTTAGAGATCTCTGATATTAGAGCTAGAGCTAGATATGTGTGATATTAGAGAGTGGTCTGAGGTCCTTCTGTAAGCAGTGTTGCCAGAACTTAGAAAGTGAAATAGCCTAAGAAATTAAGTCTCAAACAACTATCGTTGATTGTAGAAATAGATGTATATATGGAAGTTAAAAGATATTAGAGTTGTCAGATAATAGAGCTACTATTAGAGCTAGCTAATAGAACTGTGAGCTAATAGAGCTACTACATAGTAGAGTAGCGAGAAGCTAAAGTAGACTCTAGTCAGCTTATTAGACTATGGGCAGCTCTTAGTTGAGTTAGCTGACAACTAATGCTGCCTAATAAAGCTTGCAGTTAGCGGTTGAAACAGAAATTTGATTGACTTTTATCTGACAGATTATGTGGAATATTACAAAGAATACAAAATGATTTAATTGACTATTTAAAACAAGTCTAAGCTGTTTTTCAACCAACTGCTGACGCACAAAGGACAAAGCTGTTCGAACTTACAAACTGACAGGACCTTCACTGACAGTGTGGCCAAATGAGGCAATCAAGCAGCTTAGCCTAACCCGGTTACATTCTAAACTGTGCGGCAAACCCATTAGAAAACTGAATAAGTCTAATTTCATTTAATTAACTCGCAAGAGACAAAGCTACAGCCTTAAACTAATATACTTTACAACTAGTAAAAAGTTAAGACAAAAAAGTTACGATGCCTTCGCCTTGGCCATCGCCTTCGAGTAGTTTCAACTTGTTTGATGGCATCATAAAAGTTTCGACGATAAACTAATTTTAAAAAATTTGACCAACAGTCAAAAAATTCATTCAACTTTCAGTTAATAGAGCCATAGCGTACATTCATCAAATAACAGCTGTAGGCGCCCCAAAAAAAAACACAAAAAACAGGAAAAAGGGACGAAAAAACCACACTATAAATACTTATATATATATCAACTTATTTATGGCCACTTTTCGATCGAGCCTTTATGCGCGTTTACAGCTGTGCCATAAAATTTATGGCAGGAGACGGGAGAGCGAGAGAACGAGAGAGGGAGAGGAAGAGGAAGAGAGCGACAGGGCAGTGCGGACAGTTGGCGGCAGGAAGGAGCAAAGTCGAGGGACAAGTCGCGTTGAGACACGCGAATTGCCAACGCGTTACGTTTTATACGCGCGCTGCGTAATTATTTTTATGACATTTTCTTTCTATTTTTTGTTATATATATATAAATGTGTGTGAGTGTTGGTGTATGTGTGTTGTTGTGTGCTCCTTTGTCCTTTGTGTCCTGGCAGCGTCCGTGTTGAAGTGTTGGCACTTGCCAAACAAATTAAAAGCAAATTATAAGCAACAAGGCAGTGGGAACTACAGCTTAGATGCGATGTCCTGCAGCAGCAGGAGCAGCAGGAGCAGCAGCAGCAGCCGCACGGATAGGTGGAATTTTAATTTCTCTGTTGTGCCGGAGGCGAAATGCGAAATGCGCGCACACTTAAAACGATTTACTAGCCAAATCTTATAAACGACACGTTGTAATGAATGGTCCCAAAAAAAAAAAAAAAAGAAAACACAAGCTGAGAAACAGGTGAGAAACGAGCGCCCCCAGCGCAGAGTCAAGCGCGGGGTCAACTCTCGTTTTTCTCCTGCTTTTTGCTGGGTGCGAAACGTGCCTGACGTAGAACATAAATTAATTTATTGCGTGCGAAGCGAAATATGTAAAAATAATAGAGAGAAATGAAGGCAAAAAACACAACAACAAAAAGACGAAATACAGGACAAAAATAATTCATTGCACACAGTTTTTTTTTTTTTTTGGTTTTCTTGAGGCGCCGCGGAGGTGGGTGAACTTTCATAAACATTAGCCAAAAAACAACATAAATAATTAAGCAATGTCTTAAGGGGCTATTGGCGGTTTGGGTGGAGTGGTGGTGGAAAGTGTCTCAGTCTCTACTTACAACGAGTTTCTTTGTTGGAATTGTGGCGGTTGTCGCTGACAGCGGCGTCGGCGTCAAAGGCGGCGCTCCTGCTGCTGCTGCTGCCGCTGCTGTCACTGGCGGACTAATCGCTTTAATTGTCGCCGGCGCTGGCAGCGTTGGCAACGGCGGAAGCGGCGGCGGCTGCTGAAATAACTCCGCTGGCTGCTTCACGTAGAACAGATTTACTCCAAAGTGTGAAATTTTGATTGAATTTATAGCAACACTTTCGACAGGAAATTTGGTGTGTGGAGTGCCGAACAAACCGTCGGCCGAATGAAACTGAGGAGCGCGTTCAAACTTCAAACTGTTGCAAATTGCAAGTTGCAAGTTGTTGTTGTTGTTGTGGTTGCTGTTCTTTGGTTGTTGCTTGTCTGCTTTATTATTGTTTTTTTTTGTTTTCTTTTTTGTTTACTTTGTGTTCGTTTCGTTGTTTATTGCTAGGATTCACAACTAACGTAGAAGCTCTTAAAATTGCCTTTTAACTAAATTTGGTTTTTGTTTATTTATTTTTTAAGTATGTTTATTTGGGTTTTTTGTTTTTGTTTTTGTTTATAAATTTCTTTTACACTACTAAAGCTCAAACGTTGTGACAGCGCGTTTAAAATTGTCCTGCAAAATTTGTGTGATTTGATGCGGCGGCGGCTGCTGCTGCTTCTTACTTTGCTTCCGGTTTGATTTGTTTGTGGTTGTTGTTGTGGTTGTTGTGGTTGTTGATTGCACTTTGCACGCGTTGCGAATCACGTGAATAAAAATCGCTCGCTATTTAAGTAAAACGCGTCGTCTACCGAAATAAATTCGCCGCTATTGACAATAAATTGAACTGCGTTGTTGTTGTTGTTGTTGTTGTGGTTGTTGCGGTTGTGGTTGTTCCTTGGCTGAGAATTTTGAGAATTGATTTCCTTTTTTGGGTAATTTTTTTACTTTTTACTTTTTACTTTTGCTGTTGCTGTTGCTTGTTGGCTTTTGTTGTTTTCACTAGGCTACTTTTGCACGGCTAAGGAACAGAACGCAACGACTGCTGGACTCGCTTGTCTGATAACGACTGAAGGACTCTCGCGAATTGCGTAGGATTTTTAGCAAAAGCAAAAACGCAGCCAGTACATCCACAGCTGCGACGTCAGCAGCAGCAGCAACAGCAGCGACTGCGACAGAGGCAGCGGCAGCGGCAGAGGCAGCGCAGAAGCATTACAACAACGGAAGCAACTAACAGTGCCACAGGCAGCGGGAGCAGAGCAGCCTGAGAGAGAAGGAAATAAAAGCCAACAGAGGGAGAGAGAAAGAGAGAGCAGCAGAAGTGGGGGCCAGCAAGAAAGAGAGAGAGGGAGAGTGAGAGTGAGAGAGCGAGAGCAGGATAGAGAGGGCGACACAGCTGTGACGCCACAGAGAGCGAACACGCTCGTGGACACCCCCGCATAGGCACGACAGCACGAAGACTGTTAAGCGTGTGCGTTTGTTGTTGCCGATGCGGGCCAGTTAACAGGGTTGCCAGGCTGCTTTATGATTAATAAATATAAACTGCTGTTAGCGCCAGGCTTTAAAATGATCGCATTAATTATTGTAAATTTTTTAGGGAGTAGAAAATATGGATAAGACTTATGGAGTCATTGTGAATGAAGAAGAAGAGAAGAGCTGCACTACGTAGAATCTCCAGTTATTTAGAATTTTTTAAATAAATTTATAGAATTTTTTTTATTTTTGTATTTATTATTTAAGTGTAGAATCCTTACAATGCAAATTAGTAGTATAACAACACATTTCTTACATAGAATAAGAAGCCTAACCTTCTGATATGTACAGGAGGACATATAAATATTCAAATATTAGTGCATTAACGTGCTTATAGAATTTATTTAGATTTTTTATGCTAGAAATAAAATTTGCGCCTTTTGGGTATGCAACACTTTTATGCATTCACTTGCATCGATCGATGCTGTTAACTGTGCGCGCTTGTATGTGTGCTCGCTGTTAGCCCAGCTCCCTCTGACAGCCCCTCGCCTAGACAGCGGCACAATGTTGCAATCACACACAAAACAGTCTCTAAAAATTCACTTTCACAGGCCGAAATGAGTTAACAGAGAGAGCGCTAATTGCAGCTGAAGAGCCACAGTCAGAGAGACCCAACGAGCGAGAGAGAGGGTGTGTGAGTGTGTGTGTGTGTGTGTGAGAGAGAGAGAGAGAGAGAGAAAGCGAGCAGGCGCTGAAAAATCTACGCGCGTCATTGTTGCACCTTTATGTTTGTTTTCGTGGGTGGCCGCAGTCGACGCTGGCAGCGCGAAAGAGACGGTGCGATGTGGAGCAATGTGATGTGGTGGGGTGGCGCAAATGGTGCAAACAAACAACAATAGCAAATGTAACCTCTATAGAGGGTGTTCACTGTTCGCATCAGTTCAGCGCTGTTAATGAATGTTGAATGTTGTAAGTTGTATGTTGCATGTTGCATGTTAACTGTGTGCGAGTGTGTGTGTGTGTGTGTGTGTGTGAGGGCAATTAATGTTAATCTAATTTTTAGTTTATGTACTTAATAATTAATTGTTATCAGCAACAACAGCAGCAGCAACAACAACATAATAATTGCCTTAGTGCTTGTTAAGCGCGTGCCTATCTGTGTGTGTGTGAGTGTGTGTGTGTGTGTGCGTGTGTGTTGGTGAAAGTGTCAACTTGACATTGCCTGGAGTGCACACGGCACCGCTCACACATAGCAGCACACTCACACACACACACTCACACACACAGAGACAGCAACGGGCCGCGCAACTTGCGTCAAATATTTTGTTGCCTACCGCCCCGGGGCCAGTTTTTGTGTTTTGTCGCTGGCCCCCGCTGCTGCTTGCTGAAATGCCGAAAAACGCTCGCAGCGCCACTTGTCTGAGCAGAATTTCCCTCGAAAATGAATATGAATGGACTCTCAGGACTCACTGCGTCGGCGCAGTCGCCGGCATTACCCCAATTGCGCTGCTGCCGCTGGCAGCGCTGTCGACGTCGACAGCGGCTGCTGCCTGGTGTTGCTGCCATGGCAGCTTTATCAGTGCCATGAAATGTTGTTCCCGGAAAATAACCCAAAGGAAATGCTGCACACGCACACACACGTGTGTGTGCGAGTGTATGTGTGTGTGTGTTAGAGCAGCAATAACTGTGTACATGTAAATCCTGGTTTGTTTCATTTGCCGATTTGAAGCAGCGCCCCGCCGCCGCCGTTGCCGCCGCACCGCTCGAGCTCTGCAGCCGGCGGCACTAACTTTGTACGCTTGATGATGATAATAATGTTGCCCCTTTTCGCCTTGGCCAGGAATTTCAGCCAGGACTCGGGCAGCAGGCAGCAGGCAGCACACAGCCAGAGAAACCCACAAAGCCAGACATCGTCTATGGAAATTCGTACGCCGATTTTCGAGCGATTGCAATTGATTTGTAATGTATTTCATTGTTGTGTATTTGTGTGTATATGTATGGGTGTATGGGTGTATGGGTGTATGGGTGTGCGTGCGTGTGGGTGAGGTTATAAAATTTGTATTGATTATTTCGATTGCCTTTGTTCGTTGACTGCGCTTTGTTCGCCCATCTAATGATAGCTATGGGGGCATTAAAAATGTCAAAGCTGACATTTCAGCACAGCTAAGGAGGAGGCCAAGTACTTCCGCTAGTGAGCTTAGGATTAGTACTAGCGCAAATATAAATATATATAAATACATATATATATATATATATATATGTATAAATATATATCTAGCTGGAGGTCTGTGCATCTAACGCCGCCTAGACACGCATTGGCATTGAAGGAGCCGCTCGACTTGGGAGTTGGCATGTGTACAAGTCAATTATGGGTCAAAATCCACACAGGAGTTTGGGCATCCGAAACACTTGACGCTCAACGCCCGTCGCACAATTTTATGAGTTCTTTTTCGTATTTGTTTTTTGTTTTTTTTGTTTTCTTTGCTTTTTGTAAGATGAGAGATGTGCAGCCTGAGAGCTGAGTCTATGTGTGGATTCTGTGTGGCCCATTGCAAATGAAACATGTTTGGTTTTATCGCATTTATTGACGACTCCATGGGGACGCTTTGGCTCGATGTTCCGTCAGTCCGCTTGCCAGCCAAGTCACTCAAAGCGGGCCACACACACAAGATCAAACAATGGACGCCAGAGATGCCTTCAGATGCTGCTCGCTCTCCCATCACTCCCATCACTCCTCCATCCATTTCCTCATATTCCCCTGCTCGAATTGCGCTATCGAGCAGCTCAAAACAGCCACATAAAAAGATTATTTTATGCATGTGTGTGCGTGCCTTGATATACAAGACCTAAACACGGCGCTCGTGTTGCGGAGGGGGCGGGACCAAAAGTGGGCGGCAGCAGCAACTAAATTCACTTAGAAAAGCGATTCGTATGCGTGTGCTGCAACAAATCGGAATGTGCGTGTGGAATTCTACAGTTAATTCGAAGAATTTCAAAACAATAAATTGCTAAACGAAAAATGTTTCACTCAAACTGATTTTGCCAATCGGATTTCTAATGAAATTCAAACTGAGTTTAGGCATATTCGGGTGTGCAAGTTGTGCTGATATTAAATGGATGAAAAAATGTACATGAATTCCTAAGAATTGCAACAAAGTGCAAAATGGGAAACTATTTCTAAATTTGTGAGAATCGCATAGAAGAGCATATGTATAAATATATGGATTGCATAGCAATGGATGTCCAATGCATTGTATGAACCTGAGAACAGATGGTGAACAGGTGAGAAAAATTAGAACTTACTTGATTTCATGAGAATTGCATAGAGGAGCAAAAACAAACTGTGAACTTGAAAGGTTGATTACGAATAGATTAGAAAAGGAAAGAGTTAATTGAATTCATGAGAATTGCAAAAAACAGAGATTTTTGTAATTCATGAGAATTCCATAGAAGAGCAGGGAAAGTGATAGTTGACAAAGAAATGCTGAGAATTCTTGAAAATGTGAATTGCATGGAAGACTGATCAAAAGAGTCAAATACGGATTCCTGAGAATTGACATTGAACATAGAACAGCAGAAATAGCAAATGCGGTTTGCCTTTGTAACTGTGAATGTGATTTTTGAAAAGCTGCAGGGCTTCCTTCAATTCCTGAGAATTGCATAGAAGAGCAGTGCATAAATATAAATGAGAATTCTGCATAAAAACCCGCTTTAAGCTTAGCATTTATAAGCAATTAATTCACTTACTTAATATCAACTTAAAAACATTGAAGCAAGCACAACTTAAGCTTAAAAGCGAATTAGTTTATTACGAACTCACACGCGAATAAGATTTGCAGAGTTTTAGTCTTTTTTTTGCGTGCTGCATTTAGTGAAATCGAAAAGCACTTCAGTTGCGTTAAACCGCAAAACAATACTTGATATGAATAACTTATTTAGTCATTCCGCAGACTCGACATCTACATGACTACTTAACATTCTCTGGCACTTTCGCAATGTACGCCCCACCTGCTGGTTAACTTTAAGCCAGTCGGGCAATGTCTCCGTCGCCGTCATCGTCGCCGTCGCCGTCGTCGTCGCCGTCTCTCTGTTGCCCTCACTCTACCTCTCTGTATCCTGCTGCTGCTCCCTCTGCTGCTGCTCCCTCTGCTGCTGCTGCTGCTGTTGTCCAGCAGCAACAACATTTAAGCAATTTCGCTTGTTAAAAGCTTACGCCGCGCACTTTACTTTAAACCACACTAACAAATGCCACTTCATTCAGCAGATATTTGCGGCCAGCAGCAGCAGTAGCAGCAGCAGCAGTAGCAGTAACTGTAGCAGTAGCAAAAACACACACATTCACACACACACACATGCGAAATCACACACATCCTTTTGCCATCAATTCTCTAAGCACAAACAAACTGGCAAGCCCCACACACACACACACACACGCCCACAAATACACACGCATGCAGCAACACGCAAAGCTCTTTTCACTACAAAACGGAAGTACATAGAAGCAGCAGCAGCAGCCAGAAACACAAAAAAAAAACTACAGAGCAGAATAGAACAGAGCTGGCAAACCTGCGAGCTCATAGAAAAATACTGTGGCAAAAACTACACACTCACACTCACACACACACTCACATACATACACACACACTCACACCCAGTTCTCTCACACCCCGTGTTGAGCAGCGCAAGATATTCATTCTATCGTAAAATAGGTGAGCAACAGCATTTGCTTCTGTGTTCACGTGTGTGTGTTTGTTTGTGTGTGTGTGCGTATGTGACTGTGTGTAAAAAACAAGCAGCAAGAACGTTCTGGTCAACGGATAACAAAACATAAATAATAACGACAGCAGCAGGTGAGCGGAGCAGGAGGCAGCAGCAGCAGCAGCAGCAGGAGCAGGAGCCAAGGCCGCTGGGAGCTGCCACGAGGCAACCGAAGAGCCAGCTCAGATATTGTCCCAGGAAAGCATAACCATAGCCAGGGGCACCAAAAAAAAAAATATATATATATATATGGCAAAAAATAACAACAATATATTTAGTTGCTAAAAAAAACAGACTAGAGCAGTCTCTAGCAGCTAAATAAGATCGGCCAAAGGTGAGAGCAGAAGGTAGTTTAAGACTTTAGTTAACTAGTTCATAAAAAATAAGTTCATAATTTTAGCTTGCCATTCAAAATAAACACAGAAAGTCTGCAGCTATTTTTTTTTTTTTTTTGCGTTTTTTAAGAGGTATGATCTAATATAAAGTAGTTTTTAGATATGATATAAATAATAGAAATTATAATTTAATTATAAAAAGTAATAGATGAAGAGTTTAAGTCTTTATGTGTAGAAGAAGGTGTAAGAGAAAAGCTTACAGAAATAACTTTAAATATTTAATATATGAAATAATATATGTATGATATATAAATAATATATGAATATATAATATATTTTACTGTTTTTCTATATATCAAATTTCTTTAAAGATTAAAGATTAAAATTCAATTAAATTCTTGATATTTATCATAGATTTTACTTTACAAACTTTATCAGTTATGTTATCCACACACCAGCTTTAACTTTCTATCCCTAAAATTCCCAAAGTAATAATAAAAGTTATTTATATAAATCATCAATTATTCAATCATAAACCAGCTTCAACTTTCTATTCCAAACATTCCTTAAGAAATCATAAAACAAATTATAAACTAATTGATAGAAAGTCCAGCTTCAAATTTCTATCAACCCCGAAAATTCCTCAAGAAATTATTGAAACTAACTATTTATATGATTTATATATCTATATCCCTATCTATCTATCTCAGCAATAAGCAATTCTTGTTGTTGCTGTTGTTGCTGCTGTGTATCATTTTATTTTGGCTAACATTTCTAATGCATAGTGGGCCAATTTGAGTTCAATTTATTTCTGTTTGCTGAGCCTTAACTCACTTCCTGGTTCCTGCTGGGTGACTTACTTACTAACAGGCCAGCGCATAGCCATAATGGCCACGTCGTATCGGCTTCCTGAAAGATGAAAAAGAGCCAAACGAACAAAACAAAAAAAAAAAATGAAGAGCGAAAAGGAACCGAAAGGAATAAAACAGGACACGCGCCCGACCAATGCCAAAAACTGCGAAGCTCGGTACACAGGAAAGCGCCAATGCCATTGAGAATAATGTGAATGCGAACAACGCGCATATAACTCATTTATTTATTTACTATATATGCGATTGCGTGCGTGTGCATGTGTGTATGAGTGTGTGAGTATGTGTGTGTGTATCCATATCGCTATGCCTGCGTATATGTGTGTGTGTGTGTGTGTGTGTGCTTGCGTGCAGTGAAGCTTGAGTTTGATTTAATAGTTTATTAAGATACGCGCAGCAAGTGAAGATTAAGGCGAGCGGATTTGCTCAACGGTGGTTGCTGGCGCACTTAAATGTGACGACCACTGGATTTCGGCTGTGGTTTATGGGCTTTAAGCAGCGGCATAAATAGATTTCACCATATACCTAACCACACATGCTCTAGCTGCTGATGTTGCTGTTGCTGTTGTTATCCTGCTGCTGCTGCTGCTGCTGCGATTTGCGGGCATTTTGAATGTTTCAGAAATGGAATTAAAGCGAGCAGCGAACAGATTTCATTGGTGGCCTAAGATAACAATAACTCTGCCCTGATGGAGCGTGTGGAGAAGCAGAAACTAAGCGATGACATGCGAAACTCTGGTTATATGTAGAACAGCGAATGTGGCAGGGGGAATAGATGGAAATCAAATAGGTTTGATAAAAAGCAAAAGATATGAGAATAGACTGTAACAGAAGCATTAAAAAGAGTTTGATATGTAGTAGAAATGTAAAGGGAACAATTGGAATTGGAACATTTGCTGATGTCGATGGAGTTATTTAATAAATAAATGGGGTTATTATTAACTAAATAAATTAATAAATTAAAAACAGGCTTGCAAATGTAATATATATAGTGAAGAACTACGAACAAGGAAAATTATTGTTGTGAACATTTGATATCGAACAGCGTAAGTGGAACAGCGGAATTGAGATTCTATAGGAAAAATAGTTATACTTCTATATATCTATATATAACAACTTTCAAAAGGCAAACAGAACAACTAGGAACATTTAAAATAGAATAGCATAAGGGAAACACTGGCATTGAAAATGGTATGCAAGGAAACCAGTTAAAAGACAAGTGCCCCATAGGTAGAAGATAAGCAAAGAACCTAGTGAATATAGTTAAAGAAACGTATTTATTATAATATATTTATAATATATTTAAAATATATTTATTATAATATATTAAAATATATTTGTTATAATATATTTCTTGAAATAACCAATGGAACATACATAAATGAAACAACTGATTTGGAACATAGACTGCATTGAATAATCTTCACGTACAGTTGAAACGCGTTGAACTAAATAAATATAAATTGCAATGAGTGAAAGTGAAAATGCATAATGGAATACTGAAATTCTTTCACCTTTAAGTCTTTAAACTAACAATTGAAAATCCCAAAAGTTCAAATTCAATATAAAAGTCTTAAAGTCAAAGTTAATCAACTGAAAACAGAATGGCATAAAACAGAAAACAGTTGGCAAAGGAACACTTGAAATGATTTCAATGAACACAAAAAGTGATTATCAAATGAAGCAACTCATGAATTGGAATGCAAATGAAAACCAGTTCGAAATTATATATTTTATTACCATTTGACATTTCAAGTTTTTAGTTGACAAAATTTTCTCTCTCTCAAATGAATTTCTACAAAGAGCAGCTGAATAAAATTTCTATTAAATTGCTATTCATTTGGGCATTAATGTGATATTTATATGATATTTATGGTTTATTTGATTGACTATTTATCGCCTACTCTGCTATTTAACTCGAACAATTTTGCTATTTATATAGATATGCTAACGTGCACACACACACTCACACAGTCACACATTCACACTCCCATACTCACACACAGACATTCACACACATTTACGCACATTTATTGCATATTTTCATAGCCGATTTGCTGAACAGCCCAACTCATTTTAAAAGCTCATAAATTAATATTTTCACGCTTTAAATGCCGAGCGCACACACACACCCTTATAGACACATGTGTGTGCGTGTGCGTGTGTGTGTGTGTGAGTTGGCAGCGATTAAAATTGCTGTTAATGACAAGCGAATGTTATAAATTACAGCAATGAAGCAATTTTTTGCTGTCTGCCTGACAAGGCACTGGGGCTAAAGTTGATGACTGTCTGCCTACATATGAGCGTGTGTGTGTGTGTGTGTGTGTGTGTGTGTGTGTGTGTTTGTTGACTGCCCGTAGCAGACACAAAAGTTTGCCTAATTATTTAAGATCAACGGCTGCCATTTCAAGTCAAGAAACAACAAGAAAGCAACGCCAGCCTCAATGAAAAACCAAACAATGAAAATTGAATTTCTGCGGCTGCTGCAGCACGAGGCTGTCTTCTTCTTCTTCTTCTTTTTTTGATAATGATGTTGCCGCTGTTGTCTCTGTGCAGCTATGTTTCAGTGTTATTAATGATGCGCTGTATAAGACACACACACACACACACACACACGCACACATTAGGCAGCCACACACCTAAAAGCATCGGCTAAATTGAGGTTGAGATGCTGTGGAAGAGGGGGTGTGGGGAGAGTGGGGAGCTTGGAGTGGTTGGTATCCATTGCCTTAAAATTATGCGCCATATTTTCTGTCAGCCCGTCGGATGTGGCGGCGGTGCTGGTGGTGCTGGCCACCAGCTGAGCGGCATGTAGGCGCTGTGGTTGCGATATGAACGATTGAGCCAGCGATGCCAACGACAACAACGCACACACACACACACATATACGTTGAAATCAATGTGTGTGATTTGCCAATTATGTGGGTTATGCGTTTGTATGTGTGTGTGTGTGTGTGTGTGTGGATGAGTGTGCGTTTGGCTCGTCATTAGCGCTGTTTCCATTTCCGGCAGACAGAAGCAACAACAACAGCAGCAACAACAACAGCAGCAACAACAGCGATTGCTGTCTGAGAATCGTCGCTGGCATTGGATGTCAATTTCATAAGCAATTTACGCAGCGACAGAGTTCGATTTGCCAACTGTTGATGCCACATCAAGTGGCAGCCGGGATCAGGCTCGAATGGAAATGGAATTGAAGTAGCAGCAGCAGCAGCAGCAGCAGCAGCAGCAGCAGCAGCAGCAGCAGCAGCAACGGCAACGGCAGCAAGAGAAGCTGAAATGCTGCTGTTTGAATATTTGAATGTTGCCCCATCAACAACGGCGCCTAATTAACTAATTTTGTGAGCCAACTTGGCGAACGAACGAGCGAACATTCGAAATATCATTTTCGTGATTGAGGCCATGGCATCTCCAGGCTGCGAGGGCTTATAGACAGTGTATATACATGTGTATGTATGTGTGTGTGTGTGTCTGTGTGTGTGTGGGCGTTTCAACTCCATCGGCATGTTGTTGTTGAAACTGATGCGTTGCGCTATTGTCCTAATTATTGTCCTGCCATAAACAACTAACAGACGCAGAGCAACACCAGCAACAGAAATAGCACCAACAACAGCACCAACAACAGCAGCAGCAACAACAACAACAGTTGTCGATTCACCCTCACAAGCAGCAGAAAAGTAATGGCCGCTATAATTCACAGTTACTTATTGTTTATCTGTTCGTTTGCTCAGCTCGATGTGCTCCATAACTTAAATGCTAGTAACAGCTAGAGATGGCAGCAAATGAGATAGACAAACCAATCGTGTCACGAGGCATTAATTGAAAGAGTTGCAGATTGAAGGAAAGAATGGAATGAAGAAGGAATGTATGTGTGTAGAGAAAACTGAATATAAACAGAACTGAATATTATAGAATAGAGGAAAGATAAATTCTGATTTAGCTATACGAGTTTCTATGACAAATAGTTTTACTGTTATATTATTTTATAGTTTTATTGTTGAATGAATTCCTCTTACATATAACAAATGGATATTCATTAGGCGATTTATCAAATGGGTTGTCAAGATACCAAATTCAAATGTCATAAATTCAACAGTTAATAATTGTATTTAATGATATTATAAGTAATAGTAAAAAAAAAATAATTTAAAAAAAAAAACAAAAACAAAAACTAAGCTGTACGAAAATTTTTAGGCTGTACAGAACGATATATTTATTTATAAAGAGTAAGAAATCAAAATTCTATAATACTTCAATGCATATTGCTTGATTTCTTCAAGCTCAAAACATTATTGAATCATAATGTATTTAAATTTGTGTAAATATAAATAATATATAAATAAATCGAAGCACTCCACATATCAATAGATATGACTAATATATAGTATTTAAATTTATTAAATATTAATATATATTAAATATATCAAATCACTCTACATATCAGTATATAGCATATAAGTTCATATATGCTTAGGCATATATACAAATTCAAATGCTAATATATCTTAAAGCAACATCCTGAGCTCATTTCTCTATATAGGATTCTCCAAGTTCTTAGCACACACCTACAAAATCTCAATTCTTATCCTGCTTCAACTTAATACAAGTAAACCACACCTGAAGCTCAGCTACTTTCTTGAGTCACGAGTCGGCTTCAGCTTCAGTTGCCATCCACAATTTTTAATTGCCTTTCGCATCGCACCTTTGCCTTCCACTCAACTCAAACCCAACTCAGCCCAATTGCCAGACTTATTTCATCTCTAGCCGAACTATATCGAGTCTTGCTGTGTGTGTTTGTGTTTTGTATAAGATTTGGTTCAATTTTCAAGCAGTTGAAGAGTAAAGATTTTGCTGTCTGGGATTTAAATGATGCGAATTAATTTGAAAATTTGCAATGTGTTGCAACCTGGTTATCGAGGCCAGAGCTCAGAGTGCTTAAAGCAACCGAGAATGAGGGACAAGGCAAGAGAAATCAGTGCACATAGCCGAAAAAGCCAAAAAACCGTGGCCATAACTATGTGCGGCTAGCAAAAGGAAGCGAACAACAACAATGCAAGGCTCTGAGCAGATTGCACAAAAAATAGTTGAAGAGCCGGAGAAACAGGCAGTGGCAGTGGCACTGGCAGTGGCAGAGGTAGAGGCAGTGGCAGAGGCAGAGGCAGCAACAATGAGAGGCAACCACATTGGTGGCAAACGGCTGTTGAGGCAATGGGCAAAAGTTTAAACAACTATTTATTATGAAATACAACAAAAAGTGGTAGTCGCAAAAAAAAGTTGAAATAAAAAACTATTTTACACACACACAGAGAGGGAAAGAGAGAGAGGGAGAGAGAGAGTGAGAGAGAGAGGGGGGGGGAGGGCGGCAGAGAGTGAGATATGGAAACAGACAGCAGCTGAGCACAGAGGCGGCATCATTGGTGGCGACTCTGCGGCAAGCCTTTGAGCATCCAGGCATCCAGCTGGGCACATGCTGCAGCCCAAACAATTCCAGCCCATCCATATCATCATCATCCATCCATATCCACAGCGCGAAGCCGCCAACGCCATTGCCGGCGTGGAAACCCAAAGACCGACTCGACTCCAAGCAGCCGCTGCAACTGAAAGCTGAAGCTGAAGCTGAAGAGCCAAAAGGAGCAACTTTTACGTGAAAATGTTCAAAATTTAATCAAATTAAAGTGAATGCGCCGCAGGCGAACATATTTCGCACGAGCCGGCGAGAAGCGCCAGCATGTGGAGGGAGGGAGGAAGAGAAAGAAAGAGAGAGGGAGAGGAGCGCAGGCAGAGCTGGAGGAAGCATCGGCAGACGCGCAGCCAGCAAGTTTAATATGTAAATTGTTTTTGTTGCTGTTGGTGGTGTTGCTGTTGCTGTTGCTGTTGCTGTTGCTGTTGCTGCTGGTGCCTGCTATAGCTCGACATTAAGTGGTTATCATAGCCATTTATGAGGCTGTTAAAAAGTATCTCATTAAACATAAATGGGCAACTGGCAGGCGGCAGGCGCCACACACCAACTAGAATTGGATAATAGATACTCGAGTTTGAGTCGGGCAACAAATTAAAGCGCAACTACAGCCCGCGATACAGCAGCAACAACAGCAACTGAATACGCAACCATCCATATGCGCATTTGCTAACCCACACACACACACACACACACACACACACACACACACACACACACACACACACACAGCTGTAGCTCTGGCTCTCGCTCTCTGGCCCATCTAGCACACATTCTAGCAAATTCCGTTCACCTGTCAAACTTTTGCCATTTGTGGCCAACATATTTTGAAGTTAGCCCCAGCAGCAGCACCACCACCAACAACCACCGCCAACCACCGCCTACGTATGTATATAGAGACAGAGCCACGTTTATGCCTAAACTTTGTCAATTATTTGCGGATTTAACATTTGTAGCTTGTGCGGATTTTGATTTTTGATTTCAGTTTAAAAAGGCGTTGCGAACAACAACAACAACAACAACAACTAGAACAACAACAACAACAGAGATTTGCTTTGCACACTCATTAGAGTTTCATTTTATGCTACATTTAAATTTGAAACAGGAATTTCGGCTAATCAAAGACAAGCTATGCGGCATAGTTTGTAATCAAATGAGAGCATTACGAAAGGTGTTCCAGAAAGCAAAACAAACTTTGTTGTGTAAAGAGAGTGTATGTGTGTGAGTGTGTGTGAGTGTGTGTGAGTGTGTGTGTAATAGTCGGAGTTTGTGTTAAGAAACTTAAGACATGAATTCGAATCTTTACTCTACTCTTGTTTACTACTATCTATAAAAAACTTTCCAAATCAATATGACGAAAAACACAGTCTATTAAAACAGAAATTACCTTCTTAAAAAATGCTTTAAAATTTTAAATAAAATTCTGAATAAAAATAAAATCTGTAAAATACTTAAAAAACATTCAAAAACAAGCATTCATAGAAAAAATTTTAAATAAAAAAAAAACATCCATCAGTTCTCAACATGCAAATCTGTTAAGTTTGGTTGAAGTCAAAGTGCTTTCCACATTCCATTACAAATCGGAATAAAATCTTAAATTTAAGTTAAATTAGTGTACTAATTGCATTGCATTTCACACAGATCATATCCATATTTCGAATATAATTCAAAGTTATGTTAGCTTAAAGTAAGAGCAGTTGCACTTTTGACTCTTATATCTCCTTTCCAGTCTATGGTATCTCTGTTTCCAGCATTGACAGGTTTTTCCTTGTCAATTTTTCTGTTTTTTCTTTTGTTTACCTGCTTTTCGTTTACAAGAATTTCAATATTGTTTTTATGATTTTTAGCTCAATATATGCATATCAAATAACTATCAATGCCGCACGGCTGCCACTCGCAAATGTCAAAATCTCGCAACAAATTATCAGCAGGGCCGTCAATAGCACCTGCTGCAGATGCTAGCTCTACCCTATCAAAAAAAATATACAAAAAAAAAGCTTAGAAGAGTGTTCTAGTTGTGTGTGATTGACTAAGAGATACCCTGTGTGGAGTGACGATGCTGTTAATACTGTCTTTGGTGAGAGGTGAGAGAAAAGTAGAATATAGATTTATGAGTATGGTAAATAAATCTATAGCAAAGATGCTTACTTATAAATATATATATATATAAAGAATATGTTAATGATATATGAGAGTAAACAAGGCTAAGATTTGGATATAAACAAAAGATTGATAGTATTTGTTATCAACTGAATCGAATTACCGATGGCACAGAAAAAAGAAAGAATGATTGCAGAAGAAAAAAGTTCTAAGACTAAAGCTCCGATATATTTTGATTACTAATCACTTATAGCAATGGAAATATTTACATTAAATATCAATTAGCAATGCATAAAATTATTATATTTCCATATCTTACTATATCCATTACAGAGACCAAGCCACCAAGCCCATACACCCTTTCATTGCCCACTTGCACTGGTTACAGGGTACAAACGAAAACAGCAGATGAACAAAAGAAAAATGAAACCAAAAAAAAAGAAGAAGAAGCTAAAAAAAAATATGATAGTTGACGGCGACAATGACAAGGACGAGCTTTGGGGTTGGAGAAAGCGAGCAAGGAAAACCAGCAAACGCTGCAATTTTCCAATTTGATTATTTTGCAAAGCAAAATATATAGTATATATATATATGTATAGTATGAGAGAGAAGGAGAGAGAAAGAGTGAGGATGAGGATGAGTGGCAAGGGTCAGGTGCTGTGCGCTGCGGGCTGAGGCCACAGCACCTGGCAACTCAAAAACGGAGAGAGACCAGTTGACGTTGGTGGCTGCCGTTTATTATGCGTAGCTCTGCACAACTTTTGCAAAGTAATAAAGCCACAAAAGTTCAACTTCAATTGAAATAAATTAATTTCAACATTCGGACTGACAGCGCCAACTAACTGACAATTACACACACCCTACACACACACACACACACACACGCAGACACACACACACACAGCAGCTAGCATAGATTGGTCTGGGAGCGGCGCTGGGAGACACATGCTCAGCGGTTGGCCCCGCTGCATGAAATAGTTGAGTAACTTTTCACTTTTATTCTCTGCGCTCCTTTTTTTTATTTTTTGTTGTGTGTAGTTGTTGTTGCTGTTGGCTTGCTGCCTGCCTTTTGTTGTAAATGTAAAATAATAACGACAAAATTGCACTTTCAACTTTTGACTTTTTTTCGGAGGGGTAGAAGTTCGCTGCCTACGCTGACTGTCTATCTGACTGTCTATCTGACTGTCTGTCTGTCTCACTCAGTCATTCTCTCTCGCTTCTTGGACTGCTCGCTATTGTCTGTGCAAAAGTTGAATTAATCGCCCCCTTCGCAACGCCTTGCAGAGCTCGCTGGCTTTGGCCCCCGTTCCCATTGTCTGCAACTGCAGTCAGACGCATACTTTCGACATAGTTTGACTGCCTCAACGACTGTTTCATCTTGATTGATTACATATTTTACAAGTTATTGCATTGTGTGTGTGAGTGTGTGTGAGTGTGTGTGTGTGTGTGTGTGTGTGCCTGCAGCGGGAGTTGGCGAGAAACACACGTATTTATTAGATTTATGGCTGCCTTTCAGCTTGTCTGTCTGTCTTTCTCTCGCTCTCAGTCTCGCTCTCTCTCCCTCACTCTCTCTCTGTGTAATGGATTCCGGCAAGTGTATTCACACAAGTTTTAATGTATTGGAAATATCTAATATGTCTGCACTGCTCTTTTTATATACTGCCTTGTGCGTCCGCAGCTCCGAAGGTAGTAAAAAAGTAAAAATCATGTCGAAAGGCGGTAAGCTGTGGCAATTGACTGAAACTGCCGGTTTAAATTAGAAAAGTTTGCACAATGTACACAAGCACAACAGAACGACTTCACACACACACACACACACACACAGATATACATTCACACACTGATAGACTGAGCAGACATTCGAGCGTGTTAATTTAATGGCAACATGAGTGAAGCTTTTGCTTCTCTTCCTCTCTCTCTCTCTCTCTGACTTCTGTTGCTGATATCTGTCATTTGGCCAGCATAGAGCAAAATGTGCTTCATTATGACATGGTCATGCAATCGAAGCCGCATTGTTTTACACACACAAATACACACACACACACACACACATACACAGAGAGAACACTATATCTCTGACAGGATTTGTGCCTTAATTGCATACATACTTTGGCCCTTGCATACTTATGTGGCCACAACTTTACGTTCGCCTATGTTTTTGTAATCTATTTTGAATTTTAAGCCCAATAGGCTTACAGATTCCATCACAATCGATAATTTGACAGCTCCATTTGGCCAGCATTTAAGCACATTCCACATTTTGCTGGCATCATTTTGTATTGCATTGTCTGTGGTTGCTCGACAGCCATCGCACCACCATTTGGCTGCCCATTTCGGTCTGGGCTGAATTCAAATAGTATATCATTTTACACGCACTCAATTTGTATTTGAAGAATTTTACACTCACAGCACACAGCATACAGCTTAATATATTATAGTTAAATAATTGTGAATACCATGACAAAATTTAGCTGTGCCAAACGATAATTGTTAAAGTCAAACAAAGTTGAGTCTATATGAATATGGCATGGATATGGCAATGGGAATGTATAGATTTATGTTGAATTTTGCTGGCAAAATGATTTTCAAGTATCAAATTGTTCTTTTTGGATATGAAATTATAATATGCCTTTTAGCTTTAAACTAAGTATAGTTATTAAGCATTGAATACACACACATGAAAAGGTTATATCTTAACAATACAAGTACAATATAATTAAAAGTTTAAGGCCAAATATCAATCTATCAAACAATGTTGTCCAGATATGTATATGTATATGAAACGTCTTCTATATCTGTACTAGATATGTATATGAAAAATCTTCTATATCCCAAGCAGCCAACAATTTGCCTTATCAATCAAGAAAACTATGTTTAGCCAGCTTCAAGCATAGCAAAAAACCAGACTATCCAAAATCAATCAAATCGAATCAAGACAGCCAATCACTTGCAGCCTACAACCTACAAAAATATCTTTATAAATATATAATTATGTATAAAACATATATACAATATAATTCATATCAAGCAATCCCATTCACATGTTGCCCTTTTGCAAATTTAATTAAGAATTCGCTGAAATCGCATTCAAGATTTTAAGGCTGCATAGCAGAAATTTGTTTCTACATATGCCAAATGTGTCGCTGTATGTGTGTGTATATGCCTCTGTGTGTGTGTGTGTGTGTAAATGACAATGGCGCTTACAAACATTCATAAATCCTCGGCAAGTTCAGAGCAGCGCTGTCGTTCGTACAGATTCCGTTTTGTATAGTTCTCTCCTCAGTTTTTTGCGTCTCATTCTTTGGCCGTTTTTGTGCGCATAGTTTTTTATAGCATACTTATGTGGGACAGTCGAGCGAAATCCATTTCACTTATCCCATGCACTTTTATGGCTTTGGCCACCAAAAATTTTGCCCATTAAAGCGAACTTTTTAACATGACATATGTAAGCCAGTCGCAGGCCACCCAGCCCCCTACCCTACCCCATCTCCTCCTCCTCGCCCCTCACACTCCACCGCGTTGACAGCATTTGTGGTGGCACCCATTGGCCAAGCACACACAAGTTGCACAAATACACATTTCATATTCATAGTCTGAGAGCTTAAAAGCAATGAAATTAACTTCACAAAAGTTTGCACAAACGTTGAAAACGAGTCGACGACTCGACGAGTTGTCGATGCGACACACACGGCGTATGTGTAATATGTTGAATATGAAAATGTGTTAGATGTATATATGAGTATGTATGTGTGTGCGTGTGTGTGTGTGTGTGTGCGTGCGTGTGTGTGTGTATTCGCACACCCCTTGCACACACAAGGCCTACTCGAAATGTGCTTCAGCTCTCCACACTATTTTTGTGCTTAGTCGGCTCATCTGCATTTTATGGTCCAAAAATATCATCATCATTTTTTCGCATTTCATTATGCTCGCTCTCGCTCTCGCTGCCTTCCCCTCTTTCACTCTTTCGCTCTAACAACTGAAAACTTAGCAGGCTCATTTAGTATGCTTCATTTCATTATATGGCTCAGTCCCAGTCCCAGTCCCAGAGTCCTTTACTTTAAAAATAGGGAAGAAGAAGATGGGTAAAAAAAAAACTCTTAACTTTCGCTGCAACCGCAAACATTTTGGGCCACATTTTGTGGGCAATCCTTCTGCCTGGCCTGGGCCGTCGACAAACGTTGCGAGAAATTGTCCTCTCGTCATTTTCTCCCAGTTTTTTTTATTGTATTTTTATATTATTATATCTCTTCTTCTTTTTTTGTCGCTTCTGATGTCGCATGCAATTTTTTTATTTGTATTTTTTTTAGGTGTCCTGCGTAGCAAACTCCTTTGGGTGTCCTGCCTGTCCTGACTGCCTGCCATTTGGCTCCTGCTAAGCTCGCTCCCCTCTCTCTCTCTCTCTCTACCTTTCTCTCTCCCTCCACTTGCTTCTCCAGGCAACCCATCCCTTCGCGTCACTCACTCACTTTTTTCTCGTAATTTTCATAAGCAGCCGTTAGACGTTGGATTTATGTTTTTAAACGCCTTTTAATATGCGAGAGGATCTTCGCGCGCCCCAGCAGCAAAGCACAAAAAAAAACGAAGCGAACAGAGCAAAGCAGAACACAAAGCCACTTGCAAATGCCGCATAGCCATCCTCGTTGTCCTAGTCGCCTGCCGCCTGCCGCATCCTTCTGCCGCGTCCTGCTCGGCTGCGTTGCGTTGCGTTGCGTGGCATGGCGCAAATCCAGTGAGAATGCGTTTAAAAAAATATTATAATAATAACATTACGTAAATAATTGTTGGGTGCTGCCGCTGCCGCTGCCGCTGCCAGAGGGCGACGCAGGAGGCGTGGCAGGACGCGGGCAAATGGCAATGGCAACACGCGCCGCAGGAATAGCAACGGAAATCAGCTGCGTGTTGATAAGCAAAGCGCTGCCAACGAGCACTCCAGGACAGCGCGAGTGAGACAGCGACTAGGCGAGAGCGAGAGAGAGAGAGAGAGTCGGACAGAATGAGAGAGGGACACTAAGCAGGCGCTGCCTACGGCTGGGTCCTGCTCTGCTCAGGGCTTTCGCACTTGGTAAGCGTTTGCGTGTGCCTGTTTCTGTCTATATGTCTATGTGTGTTTGTGTGTGTGTGTGTGTGTGTGTGTGTGTGTGACGTTTTGGGTGCGTATTATGGTGTGCTTTGCGGTTAGTCGCAGAATCGCTGTGGCAAAATCGAAAAACTCCAACAAAGCCGCCTTAGCAAATACCCTTAGAATAATAACAGCTAAGCTGCTGCAAAGCGAATTATGTTTTCAGCAAAGGTTATTATTGGAACCGAACTTTGTGTAGAGCCTAAACAAACAATGGCATGAGCAATTAATCCTTTATGTGAGCTTAACTTTTACGCCGTACGCCAGTTGGGCAAATAAGTTCTCCCATGTGAAACTTGTCAACAGTTTAGGCGCCTAAGACATGTTGAGTTGTGTTCTAAGAAGTTGTCAAGCTTAAGGAATTTGTTGAGTTGTAGAAAGTTTAGAGATAATGTAAAGAGATTTTAAAAATAGTCAGCTTTCGATATGTGAAGCCTTAAAGTTAGTTATTATAATGATTTTCTGTCTATTTTTGGATATTAATAAAGAGTGTTTGAATAAAGTTAATGGTGATGAGGAAGTTATTGATGAAATCACAAGAATCTCCTTTACTTAATATGGAAAGGATTTTCTTATGACTTTTACTTTACTTAAGATGCAAAATATTTTCTTATGATCTCTTCTTTAATATTAATGGAGTTTCTCTTAAGATCTGTTTTCTTTCTTTTTCTTTATTTCTTTTTCAGAGTAAGCATTATTTAGCAACTATTTATTAAAATCTAAGAATAGATAAAATAAATAATTATAAAATATATTTTAATTAACTATTAGGCTTCATATATCTAAAGTTGATTTGCTATTTCCAAATGTATCTACATTATTTCAGTAACCTTGTTAAAATTAAAAAAAAAAAGCTCAAAAAAATTGGTATTAAATTTTTATTAACTTTTAATATTCATATATAGCAGCTGTGTTTCGTAGAATGGAGTTTCTTAGGATATCGTCGAGAACTTCTCAACATAACAGAAGTTTCTTATAACATTTTTAATAGCTTCCTCTTCAGCACTCTGTTAAAGATTGAAGAGATCACAATAAACTATTTTTATTTTGTGCAAAAATTGTTTGTGATTTCTTCACAACCTTCTACTACAGTTGCAGCTCTAATCAGTATATTCATGTAGTTGTAGAAGCTTATTAGTTTACTATCATTACTTTTTTAACAAATTGTTTTTGCTTCATAGCACTTACTTGACAAGTTGATGGGAATAACTTGAACTCTTAATGGAGATCTTGTTTCTTGTCTCAATACAGATCTCGTTTCCTTGCTTATGCCTATCATAAGCAGTAAGCATCTACCTTAGGTATTGGTGCTTACTTTAGAATTAAGAAAATATATATATTAAATTTACTTACTCAATTACTAATTTCATATGTAATTTAATATTTTACACATTTTTCAAAATGTCCTAAGCTCAATTCTCAACACTCTACTGATAATTCAGCTTGCAGCTTTGCTAGTCTCTAGCTAGTCTCAGCTTCACTTATCAACCTGACCTCCATTTCACCCCATTTCTCTCCCCACCCATCATCCCCCTATTCAGACACTCAAAACTTGTAAAGCCCCTAAAAAGTATGTATTTCAGCAACGTTCTAGCTAAATTCCCAGCGGTACAGACACGTTACGCGTCATATGCAGCACTCGACACGCCTAACTCCTTCTGCAGCTTAGAGTATTTTTTCGTGAAGGCGGCAGCAGCAGCAGCAGCAGCCGGGCAGAGAGGAAAGGAAAAAATGAAGCCGCTACATAGATGGGCACACATTTGTAACTCTGTCTAACCGAGCGCAGTGGCAGGCAGCGAAATGTGCGTGTGGCATTTAGTAGGCAGCGGCTGTGACAGTGGCAGGGGCACAGATAAAGATAGAGATGGTGGCAGCAGCAACAGCAACAGCAGCAACAGCAGCAAGAGAACGTCCTAAACGGGCACCCACACACACACCCACACACACACACACACGCACAACCAATGCTGTCGAAATTTTGTTGTCATCATCACTTTGCTGGCATAGAAACAACTGAAGCTGATGGGCCGGATGGGAATGGGGCACGAGCGTTGAGTGTGGGCGTAGATGGAGTTGAAGCTGCCTGTCAGCCACAAAGTTATCTGCTTGCCAGTATTTTTTTTTTCGGGCGGGTATTTAATGTTGTTGTTGTTATTGTTGTTGTTGTAGCTGGCATCTTCCGTTTTTAATTTCATCTGCCATTTGCTGCTACTTATGACACATCCTTTGCCCAGACCAGGATGCGGCACATGCCACACCCCCCAGTACCCGCCCCACCCAAAATCAAGTGCTCAAGCATTCGCACAGAAATATTATATATATATATATATATATATATATGTATAGAATTTGTTTTTTTTTTTTTTTTTTTGGTAATATTTCTGTGTGTACTTACCTTGGGATGTGCACGTCGCGGAAAAGCTACTTTCGGGTCCACCTGCAAGCAGAAAGAGAAGGAGAGAGAAAGAGAGAGAGTGAGTGAGAGTGTGTGAGTGAGATGGCTAGAGCTGGAGCGTGCGTAGTGAGAGTGTGAGGAAATCGTATGCTTAATGACATTTAAATGAAAAAGCATTTCGAGCAACTCTTCATATTAATAGCCAAGCATAAATCTTGCATAAGCCTGCATTGCGCATTAAGCAGGAATTACTCCTAGGGGAGAGCACCGAGAGGGGGATGGGGAGGGGCGAGGGGGAAGGGGAGGGGAGTGCGGTTGGTGTCATGCTGGTCTGTGTGGCAATGCTCAACTTGAAAGCTGAGCACGCACGAATTAACGCATAACAAATTGCGCGTCCAGAGTAGCTGCTGCTCCTCCGGCTAGGATGGCCCCCAATCCTCCAAGCCGCCGCCACGTCGACTGCTTCAATAAGCAGCGTCATTAAAAATAATTAAAAATCATAAAAATTCAATTTTAAGTGCTTTGCTGGTTCTCATTTTGGCCGCACTGACAGCATTCTTACTGACAGCCCCACCAACGACGGTAAACCATGAAGGGGGCCCAGTGTCGAGGGGAATCTACCCACAAATCCCACAAACCCCCCCTCAAGTCTTGCCACGTTGGGATAAATCTTTTTGAAGTGACTTTGCGCTGCATTTAGCTGCAAGTGCTGGGCTAACTTAAGCCAATGCCGCAAATAAAATGGCAAATAAAATGAAGAGATATTGGCAAAGATAACTGCAATGAGTGGAAGACAAAGAGAGTGTGAGGGAGGGAGAGAGAGAGAGAGGGAGAGAGGGTGGGTGGTTGTGTGGCCTGGCAGTGAAAGCAACGCAATATCCTCTGGCGATAATAATTCGCACAAAAATTGTCACAGGACAGCAGCAAATGGTGACAGGACGGCAGTTTGCCGTGTTGATTTCCTGTGTGCAGCACGAAAAACAACAACAGCAACAACAACAGCAACAACAACAGCAGCAACAACATTTGTTGTGGGCGGGGTCGGTCGCCCGGCGGGAAATTGATTTTTAGATTAAAATTAAAACTAATCAGCGCTGAGTGGCAAACGTCGACGTCGACTTTTTGGAAAATACATCAGACCGAAAAAGCGTAACGAAATGAAATGAAATGAATTCGCATCGTTTTCAGTTTTCCGTGAGCTGTATGTGTGTGTGTGTGTATTTGTGTGTGTGTGTGTGTGTGTGTGTGTGTTGTGCAGCCAAACGGAAACACGAAACACTGCACGACTGAGCTACACACACACACACACACACACACACACGCATACTTATGTATGTTGCAGTTGATTTGGAAAATACAAAATACAAAACACAAAAAAAAAATTGAAAATAAAATAAAATAGAAAAGTGAAATACATATCCATATAAATGATGGCTGCGCATTTTATTTACAGTTGGCCAGCTGTGTTGCCATAAAAGAATGACCAACTGCAGACACACTCACACACACACACACACACACACTCACGTGCACAGTGCAGCTAATTAAGCTAATGCCAATGCGGCGTATGCGTAATGTGAGCTGCCTTCAAACACCAATTCCTGTCTTCACCAATGCCAAATGCTAATCAAACCGAACTGATCAATGACATGAAATGAAGCGGATTACAGCAGTTAAGTATGGACTAAACAGGTTGTAGATATATATGCAGATATACTTATATATATATATATATGCAAATATAGACATATATAAGTTGACCTTTGCCAAAGCCTTAAGAGTTCAGAGAATCTAGGTTAGCTAGCTGACATTTAAATTAAACCTATTTCTTCTGTGCTCTCAAGGACTTAAGATTTCTGAGAACAGAAGAAACGAGTTCAATTTAACGGTCAACTGGCTAACCTAGATAAGATAATATGCATTCGTTTCTTCTCTTCTCTGAAGTCTTAAGGCTTGCCAAAATTGAACTAACTTTCAAGCTATTCAATTTTATTATTAGTTTAGTTTATGCATTCTAATTAGCAATTATAAGCTGAAAAGTTTGTATACTAAAATATAGACTAAACTCTTGTGCTACAAATCTTCGTTAATAGCCTTTGTGTGAAATGTTCATTGCTTTGGCAAATCGAGTTCAATTTTCATAAGCAAAGCCTTGTTCAGCTAGATTTGATGCCTAGCCTATTTCTGCATTACAATTTTAACAACCAAAATATTGTTGAATTTCTTAAACGTAAATTTTGTATTTTTATATTTAGTCATACTAATATATTTTAATTTTTATATTAAAAAAAAAACTTTGGCTACTCTACAAACAAACTTTCAATAGTTTCTTTAACAAATTTACCTGCTTACGCAGTACTCAGATTCTTCTTTACCTGTACATTAAAATTTAAAAAACATCCGAAATAATTTTTGTTTTAAATCTGTCTATAAAACAAGAATAAGCTCCGTTCCGCCTTTAAAAATTATACAAAGTATTAAAATCAATTGCGATTTCTTAGAAAGATATTGGTTTTGCTTTTAATATTTACATTATATCTAATTCTACTTTTAAATATCAATCATTTTTTTTTTTTTTTTTTTGTATTTTTTAGTCAAATTTAATATAAATATCAGGAAATATCTTCAAAGCAAAACATTCGAATGAACGTAAAATTTTATGCAACGTTAGCCAAGCTCATGGTCTGTGTGTGCTTTGATGTGTAGCTAACGCTGTCTAGCTTACTTAATTATATTTAAAATAAATCTCTATATTCAAATTATTGAGCAGAGTTCGAGCAAAGCTATAGATGAGGCTCCTTCAAGCCAGTATATTTGCATATTCAAAAACCAAACTATTTCTTATCCTGCATTGTTTGTTCTCTGGCTTAAAAAAGTAAGGCAAAATATGTTTTTTTTTTTTTAGAATTTATGACGAACAATGTGAGGCTACAAATAATGTTGGCTCGCACCTTTTACATTTTGTAAATATCATTGCAAATCATTCTCTTTTTTTTTTTTTTTTTTGACTGCTATAACCAGATTATTCATTTAAAAATAAATTCAATTTTTTCATCTTTTCTATTTTATAACAATAACGATATCCGAGGGCCTTTAGGCTGCCTTTAATATTTGAAATTATTGAATTTTTTCTACTGCCGATATTTACATAGGCAATGAGAAACAGTAATGACAAAGTGTAGTGCCAGCAGCAGCAGCATCAAGAGCAGCAGCCGATGCCTGGGCAGCACCTGACGTAATTAAAAATTGTTTGGCTTTTACAAAAATCTGCGCTTTTCATAGACAGCTTATTGTTTTCTTTCTGCTGCTGCTTCTTTCGGCGTGTTGTTTTTGGCTTATTCTGTTTTTTTTTTTTTTTTAATTTTTTTTTTCATGTTTTTTAACTTTTGTGATTTGCTGTTTTTGTTAGTTGCCTGTCATTGCTTTGAGTTTCTAATTGCTGTCAATAGAGAGAGGGAGCGCAGAGCAGAGAGGGAGATAGGAGAGAGGAGAGAGGATAGAGGATAGAGGTAGCCAGATAGAGATGGGAGGCAATTTATGAAGCGAACGCGCGCGCGAGAGTTGCTTTGTGCAAATATTTTGCATAGCTGGTGAAGTTTTTTGTTTGCCAACGTCATGAGTTGGGTTCGAGTTACGGATTGGCGGGTAGTTTTTTGTAGATATATGTATATATATATAGATGTATATGTGTGTGTGAGTGTGTTAGTGTTTGTTTGTAGAGATTTACCTTTTTGCCATCCAGCTCGTGTGTGCCTTGGGTGAGTACCTTATCTACGCTATTTGGATCGCTGAATGTGACAAAGCCAAAGCCCCTGCAATAGAGAAAAAGAGAGAGAGAAAGAGAGTGAGTGAGTGTGTGTGTTAGAGTGAGAGATGAAAGTAAATATCAACACGGTTAGACAAGTTGCTTAAATATTTGACAAGCAGCTCGATAAACCTGAACTCACAACCTGGCCGAGACCGAGAACGAGAACGAGAACGAGAACGAGAACGTTAACCGTGCCAGCACGTGCGCCAATTAGAAGCTCAAATTACATCAAAATATTGGCTAGGCAAGTGGAAGTCAAACGACGAGCTGGGCCCAAAACCAAATGCCAGTCGAATCGAGCGTTTTGCCATGCCGCTAATGCTCGACCTGACAGACGCTTACAAGCCATTACACACAGAGGGAGACAGAGAGAGATGGAGAGAGAGAGAGAAGAGAGGGAGATGGGTTGAGCAAGATATATATATATATATATATATATATATATATGTATATACATACACTCCCCTCGTTTCGTGTTGTGATAAACTTATTCTTGTTAAATATTTAATTAAAATGCTTATTATCTCGCACTGCATTTTAATGAGTCTCCCATGCCCACACAGCAGCAGCCAAAGACAACAAACCAAGCTCACAGATTTTGGCTGTGCCACACAGCACCACATTCTCCCTCTCCCTCTCATTCTCCCCCTCTCTCTCTCTCTCTCTCTCTCTCTCTGTTGTTCACTCTGTATTTGTATGTGTGTGCACGTTTATGTTTATTTGAGTTTTGCCACTTGGCAGCGACGCTTAACGATGCTGCTCCAGACTCCAGACTCAGCTCCAACTTCTTTGCCAGACACACAGCAGCCACAGCAGCAGCGTTCGCTCGTATTTGTCTTGCTCTTTTAGGCGCTGCACACACACACACACACACACACACATCAAATCTAGCTGGTTGTTAGTCAGAGAGTGTGTGTAAGAGAGAGAGAGGGAAAGTGAGTGAGTGGAGCTGAACCGCAAGCACAGACAGTAATTAACGACGATTCTATTGCAATTGTGGCGATTGTTACGGTTTTGATTATACCACTCTTCGCAGTAACCGGAACCAATGGCCAGCTACAGCTGCTCCTTGTCCACTTGGCTTTTTATTGCACCAACTTTATACACAAATTGCTATGCAACAGCAACAACAACAACAACAGCAGCATCAGAAGCAGCAGCAGCGGCAATAACAATAACAATGAGAGCTTGTTGCAAATTTATAAAAACAATTTGCATATGGAAAAGCTTCCACACACACACACAGATAGAGAGAGAATCGGATTGCATTGCATCTAAGCTTGAACTACGAACTGGAAAAAGGGGTTTTAGTTATACTATATATATATACATCTATATATATGTATATATGTGTCTCTCTAGGTGGGCTGGTTGTATTTAGGTGGGCGTACGTACTCGCCAGCGCCTGGCACATATTAAATAAACATTTCTGCTGGTATTTATAGGCAGAGCAATTTGTGCAAATGCATTTTGCGGAAAAAGAGGCCTACGCTATTAATATTGATTTAAATTGTAGGCGTGGCCAAGAGACCTTTCCGGCCAGCTGGTGGGCGTGTCCTCCCCACTCAAGTGGGTCACACACACAAAAATTGCCAAACGGAAAGTGACACAAAGTTGAGGCCCCGAGACTGTTGCAATGCCTCCTGCTGCACTTACATGGGCACAGACATCGCCTCACTCGCTCGCTCACTCGCTCGCTCTCTCACTCGCTCACTCGCTCAGTCACTCTCTGTGGTGGTGTCTCGCTCGCACGCCTATTGTCTCTCACAAAGTGAAAAGCCACAAATTTAAAAGGCAAAACTCAAAAATAATGTGTCTCCTGTGTGCAATTTACTCACAAATTCAGATTCAATTTATGCAACTCGAGGCAAGGCAGCAGGCGAGAGGCACGAAAAATGAAAAAAAGAAGTTGAAAAAAAAAAAATAAAAACAAACACCCAGCGACAGACAGCGCCAGGATAACAACAGAATAAGGATGTGCATGTGGGTATCTCTCCATCTCTCTCCCTCTCACTCTCTGTAAGTGAGTTTGGTGCACAATAAAAAGCAAAATAACAACAAATAACTAAGCAGCTAGAGTTGAGAGATACCCTGTATAAGAAATTCATAGAGAGTGAGCTTTTAGATTAAGAATAGAGCTTTGGAAAAAAAATTGTGTTTTAAGCTTCAATTAATCATACGAACTCTGTTGTAGTGAAAGCTTGAATGATCTCTAGGATTTTTTATTTATTATCTAAGCTACTTAAAACGGTAGTTAACAGTTAAAATAAAGTTTAAGGTTGAGTTTTAAATTGAAAGCTAACATTATTTTATACTCAACTTGTATTTCCATATGCTCTATATTGCAATTGTTTTAAATTTTATATTATATTGTGCCTTTATTTTTGTTACTTCTTGGCATTTGTCTAGAAACTTTAAAGCTTTTAATCTTAGTTTGGACGCCGTAAGCTTAAGTTCTAAGCTGCTTCTGCCTTCGCTTTCATATTTTCAGTGTACTTAAAATCATTCTTCTAAGTGTTTTCTGTCTCTTTTAAATATTTGTCAAAGCTTTAAAGCTCTAAACAAGCAGCTTTGTTTATGCTTATGCAGTAAAGCAGCATTAAAACTTTATTAAGAGTTTGAGGACGCCTATACAATATGAGAGAGCACTCACAACTATAGCCCCTATAGGAAGATATATGCCAACTGGCTGTAAAGCTTCTGTTTCTTCCAAAAATGTGGTTAATCAGATAATAATCTCTTGCCTTCAAGACAGCAATCGCTTTCAATCGAAAGTTCCAAAATCTCCTTATGCTCAAGTTGTAGTCATAATTGTTGAGCTCTCTTTAAATATAATTTTTAACGAGCGTTTGCCGTTCATAAATTATACTGCTATTTTTAAGCTAGCAGCTGCAGTTTTAAAGTTTCTAAGAACCCAAAAAAGTTCAAGAAATCCTAGTCAAGCAGAGGCTAAAACAACCCTTTAAATGTTTTTACAGAACATTTAGTACAACAAACAGAGACATGCAGACTAGAGGATCTAAAAACATGCAGCCAGAGTTGGGCAGGTGCCGGCGGGGCACGCCGTAGTGGGTGATATAGCCTGAGCCTTAAACTGAGACTGCAAGAGAGAAAGAGAGAGAAAAGAATGAGAGGGAGAGGGAGAGACTGGGTCTGAGTGGGCTAGGGCAAGCCATGGGAGAGCAGGGAAAGAGCTGAAGCTGAAGCTGATGCTGATGCTGATGCTGTATATGGTTCAGTTTGGTTTGGTTTGCTGTTGTCGTTGTTATTGTTGTTGTTGGTTCGTTTGGATTGTTGCTTGTTGAATTTTATAAAGCCGTTTCAGAATGCTAATGAGCGCACGCACAAGCTGCCAAGGTAAGCAGCAGCAGCAACAGCAGCAGCAGCAGCAGCTGCAGGAGGGCAGCCGTGTGGGCGTGGCAATCATGTAACACACACGCCGCAAACACGTAGCAGCTACGAGACGAGTTGAAGAGGCGCCACCACCACCACCGCCGCCACAGCAGTAGCAGCACCACCAGCAGCAGTGTTGCAAGGAAGCAACATAAAAGTCTTATTTGAATTGCCTTGCAGAGCTTGAGAAAGTTTCCTAGTCGCAGATCCTTGTTGCTGTTACAGTTGTTGTTTGCATTATTGTTGTTGTAGCTCTTATTGTTGTTGTTGCTGTTGCTGTTGTTGTTGCTATTGCTGGCTTACGCACAATTTAGCAAAACAACTTGCATGTATTTAGCCTATGGGCTGGTTGTTTGCTATTGCTGCTTCATCCAGAGGCCGAGAGCCAAGCTGGAGTCGCCATCATCAGCAGCATGTGTGCGTGTGTGTGTGTGTGTGTGTGTGTGTGTGTGTAGTTGCATGCTGTCTCTGGCAGCGTCTTGGATTACCGTAAATAATCTAACTAAATGAGTTACCAAACGGTCAAAGTTCAGTTGAGGTGTTGCCAAGAGGCGTCCTCTAACCGTGCCGCATTTCTCTCTGCTGTCAGCTGAATATGTTGCCAAACTAAACCAGCCAACGGCATCCACAAAACTTGAGATAAACGCCAGCAACCAGTTTAACTCACACCCCAAAGAAAGTGGAGGCAAACACACACACACACACACACACAGAGCTAGGACTCAACTAGTTAATGCTTACGTAGCTGGCAGGCAAAAAACTGAACACAATATTTGTGCACTACACACATATGTCCATGTCCAGTAAGCATGATAGTGTGTGACCCTTGAAGACTGCGCACGGTAAGCACATTTACCATACTGATAGTGGATTAGGCCCAGAAAAACGTCCCAAAGGACTCTTAACTAGATGCTAGCTAACATTGCATGCTGCCCGATATGCCATGCATGCTTAAGCATATTTGTAAGTAGAGTTTAAGCAGCAGCATTTAGATTTTCATCTAGGGGTTGTGGTTACTCAAGACAAGTTTCTGCCATGTCTGTATAATCTTATGTCTAAAAATATATTCAATCTTAGTCAAAGTTCTTAGTCAATTTCAAATTTTCAAATCAATTCACTGGCTGGCAATCGATGAGAATCGCAAAGAGAGGCGCAAGGCAGAGCAACAAATGACGGTCGCTCGCATTGATGAGTGCACAAGAGTGTTTTATGTACAATGTACTGTTTATTGTCGCCATTTGTTGCAGCAGTCGCCTGTCAAGGCTGCACGGAGAACATTAATGGCAGCCGCAAGTCATGCCCTCAACCTTAACTAAAAACTTGGAAATGGCAGCTACAAGCACGACGCGGCAGGCAGCACGACGAGCAAAGTAGCTGACGGCTAACAAAACTTTCAATCCACTGAGAGAAAGGGAGGGGGAGAGGGAGAGAGAAGCAGACACAGCTGCTGGCGAGGTGGGGAGCAGGCAGGCATAGTAGGTGCCAGGATGACGACGAGGACGCATATTCAAATGACTTTTTCGTGTAAAAATTCAGAACAAAACAAAAGCGCCCAAACAATTGCAAAGGAATGCAACTCAAGACGAACGTGAGAGAGTGAGCCAGAGATTGTGAGAGTGTGAGAGAGAGCGAGGTAGACTGACTGAGAGTGGGTGGCTGGGTCTGACTTGGTCTGGGTCTGGGCCGGACTGAGGCACTTCTAAGCCTTGGCTACAGTCAACGTCAATCCCGCACTAACAAGCACTTGCAGCTTGCCTCGACAGGGCCCAAGACGCTGGTCCTGGCGACTCGACGATGCTTTTGTGGTGCTTCCTATCGTGTTTTGTTTTTTTTTTCTCTGCCCCCTCACTTTTCTTTTTCTGCTTTTTTTTTTTTTTGCTGCTGACCTCGTCTCAGCCGCTGCCTCTGCTGCAGCTAGCTGCTGTCGTGTGAAGTGGGGCCGCGTGCATGAAACTTTCACAAGTGGCTTCCTGCCTTGGTGCCGTGCTCGCACTTTATAAGCCTACGCCTACACACGCCCATTTTGCACGTTTTTATGCCTTTGTCTTGTTTCGTTGTTGTCGTCGTCGCTTGTCGTCGTTGTCGCTTTCCTGGGCACACCAAAATGCATCCTTGAACACGCACACTTAACTGGGCCTGCGTGAGTGCCAAGCTGCTCTGGCAGTTGAGCTACTCAAAACGAGCCCACACAGCACCGCTGCCCTAGCCACCGCCTCCTGCGCCACCACCGCCACCTCCTGCCACATGGACATACACCAAAGACCAAAGTCGGGTAACCGCCTTCAAGTTGGATGCGTTCTCGTCGCTGCTTAAGAATCACTCTCTCTCTCTCTCTCACACTCTATCGCTCCTACACTCTCTCTCTCTCTCTCTCTGTCTCACACTCTTTTGCTGGGGCAGGAGGCGAGTTTTCTTTTGGCGCTGGTGCGTGCCCTTGCGTTGATATGGCAGCACGGCCCCAGCTCCTGGAGTCCTGCTTCGGCTATCTATGCGGGTCGTTGGTAATTTGATTAATCCAGCGAAAAAGAAAGGCGGCCATTGGTTTTACTTGCAGCACAAGGGGTTGCGCCTGGGCCAGGGACTATGCCTGTTGTTCCTGTTCCTCTGCCTGGCTAAATATTTAAATGGCCCGGCCATTATGAAAATTTATCGATTTAGTGACAGTTTAAGGACACACATTATGGCGCCCATTTGTTATGTTTTTATGGTTCGTATGCCTGCTGCTAATGTCAATTTTGAGTGTTGCCTTCTTTTGTGACGCGACGCAGACATTAAATTCTTCTCTTTTCTTTATATATATATATATATTATTTTTTTCTTCTTCCCGTTCTCGTTGTTGGCCAACTTCGGCAGTGGGGCATATCATTTAGTTGGCCCACAACGAAAAGGTAACTTTATTTTATAATTCATTTTATTATTATTATTATGTAAAAGTGCTGCGGCAGAGCAATTACAATGGAGTGAGAACTCGTAAAAAGTATATATATAACAAGTAGGAATGAAGCCTAAACTGAGGGTGAGCGACTAAACGAATGCTCTACAATTGAAGGGCAATTGTCCAGGTGTATTTATAAATATATTTATAATTATGTAAATTGATATTTATAATATGTAATTAAAATTTTAATTATATTAAATTATTCAAAAATAATTTTAGACACAATATACCTATAATTTGATATTTCACATTTCATTCAGTATGCATTTGAGCTATCCATATCAGAATTTTATATTTAAATTAAAAAGCTGACAACAGAAAATGTTTTCCTCAAACAGACTGCATCAAGTATGTATCTTTATGTCCCAAAAATTAGATTTATAAGCCAAGGCCAATTTTTGTTGTTTTTTCTTACTTTTAATCTGAATAATAGACTTCTCCTTATTAATATTATAATATTGAATTCTCTACATATTTTTATATATTTTCAATATTTTTATTACATTTGAGATTATTAAATATTTATAATTTTTTTTTTTTTCATATTTTTGATTAGGTTTTCAATCAGTTACTTAGGCCAAATGGAAGCCTTATGCTGGGGCTGTTCTCAAAAATATGTATATGAATATAGCAAGTTTGATAAGATTATAATTGGTTTTCTTATATATGAATATACATTTTTTTTTTTGGAAAAAGATTGCAGATTGAACCAAATATATAAAAAAAATATTAAGCTGAGTCTACAGAAGGTAAAGATTTAGAATTGGTATCTAAATTCCAACAAGCTAAAAATTTATTTTCAAAAAATATAGTATATGTATTCTTCAACAATTTCGAATACCTTTCCTTATATAACTTCAAAAGACCTATTCCAACATTTTCCCAAATTTCTTCATACAACATCTAAACAGTTATAAAAATTTCTAAATTTGTAAAAATTTTCGTTTCGCTTGCCTCATAATTTGGCTGGCTAATTAAGAACTTTAGTTTTATATGGCAACAGCTGATGCTGCTGCTGAGGCTGTGTACAAAAGTAATATGCCCCTCTGCCTGAAAGACATAAAAAGCGAATGCGCTGGGCATACGAGTATTTTACTTTCGTTTTTGTTTCTGTGTGTGTTTGTGTGTGTGTGTGTTTTTTTTTCGGTTGGGCTTTCTTTATAAAACTCATGTTGAAGAACGGCAAAAATACAAAACATAAAATGCGCATAAAAACGCGCAGAAAGCGCATGAAATAATCAACAGTAACAACAATGGTGCGAGCTGATGGTAGCACACGGGTGACCAGGGACAGCTAGAAGGGGGCGGGGTCGGCGAATGGGGGGTCGAGAGGGTGTGGGTGGCTATTGCCGCTTGTAATGCTCAGATGAGAGTACACACACACACACACACACACACACACACACACATACACAGACGAGTTGACAACATCCGAGTGTGCGACTGACATCTCAACAACAGCGGCAACAAACAAGAGCAAGGCAATCCCAGGGCAGCACAAGCGCAGCTGACAGAGCGGGGGGGCAGAGGAAGCTGGCAATGAAAGGGGGAGGTGGGGGTGGGGGGGGCAGCTGCTGCTGTGGAGCAAACGTCCTAATGGTCTTTGGCTTCGTTTGTTACTGCTGGTGCGGCTGACTGATGTTTGCCACAGCCAACGCCATAATTAATGATGAAAAATTGCTACACACTCGCACACACACTCGCACACACACACACACATGGTCACATAACATATGCAGTTGAGCTGCGCTGCTAGAGGGTGTGAGAAAAAACAGCAAAAAAAAAAAAAAAAAGCAAACAAAAAATATGTATATATAACATATATACATATATGTATATATAAACCCATTTGGCATTGTGCTGCAAATTAACATGAAAAGGGCAAAGCGGCGTTGCCAAAACAGCCGTTGACCAGGCCGTCGAGTGGTCAAGCCAGTCGGCAGCAGCAGCAGCATCATCCAGAGGTTGGAGTCACACATAAAGGGCCGCATGACAAACACAAGTGAGCCACTAAAGCGTCGTGTGGACGTGGGTCTGGGGCCGATTAAATTGAGTTAATTATGGCCACGTTTTTGGATTGCTGTGGTAAGTGTAATGAGTGATTTGAAGCTGACAGCCGGCCAAGGGCAGAGAGCAAGGGCGCAAAAGCGAACAACCCAAATGCCACGCCTGCCTTGCCCCAGCCTCCGCCCCCACCCAACCCCATGGCCCCGTGATGAGTACCAGAAACCTTATGGCACATCGCACACAAACAAAAGGCTCATAAATAACATTAAAGTGCTCAGCGCATGTGAATGGAAACGAAACTTATCCTAATGGCAGCTTAGCTTAAGCGTTTTAATCAAAAGCATTCTGATGCTGATAAGCGAAATGCCAAAGGCGAAAGTGAAATCCTGAATATTGCAATTATGCATGTTCGAGATATGCGCTCGACCATTGCAAAGGCATTGCGAATTGCTTTGCTCGGACAAAGACAACGGCAAATAGCTGAGCAAATGTAAAGGCAATTAAAGCTATGCTAATAGATATTAAGCTCTATATTTGCATAGCAAACTAATTCATATTTATTAACACATTTTACAAATGTATAAATGTATTTAAAGTAGATTTGGCAATGACACTTATTAATCAAGTGATTAAGCTCTTAAAATATATTTGATAAAGGAGTTTAAGATTGCATCATTTATTCTAGTCAATTAGATTATCAGTAATCAAAAATAAATTTCATAAGATATCAAATTATAATATTTATGTTTAATGCTCTAATTTCCAAATTTAAATAACAAACTATTCTAAAACTGCTAAAAGTCAATATATATAAAAAAAAATTACAGGAAGTAAGGCCATTAAAGCCCATAATTATTTTAAAGCTCTACAAACTTGCATTTCTTGAATCATTCTATCTTTTCTTTGATCTTACTCTAATCTTTACTTCAATAAAAAATAGGTAAAATCTGCTTAAAAATCAATTGATTTGAAAAAGTTCCACAAAGTAAATCAAATTTGTCTCATATTCATTCTCATAAAACTTATAAAAGAAAAACTTTGTTTACATTTGTGTAAAATTTGATTTCTATAAAACATTAATCAAAAGCGGCTTGACAAACTTAATTCATTTAAAAATCTTCTTAAATTGAGCTACTATCTGCTCATTATCAGCTTTTAGCTCTAAAAGCACCTCCTAATTTAGAATCCTTTCTTTCTCCCAACAACTCTTTCAGCTTATATATAAAAATCCCTTTCGTGCCATTTCAACACATCTATTTATGACTCTTAACCTTAACATCAGCAATCTGTACATTATGTAAAATACCCCAGTCACACTCACACACACACACACACAGCTACAAAGAAACCTCGTATTCAGTTGAGTGTGTAAATGTTTATAGATTCTAAACAGTTAATGGTTTTCAAAGTGTTTCGTGTTGTGTTTACTCTTCGACAAGCACTTCTTATCTAAGACCCGTTAAATTTATGTGCAGCATTGTGCAGCGAATGTTGCTTTGAATTATATCGTCGTCTCGATACAGATCCAGGTAAATTTATATACATACACATATATAAAACATGCGCTCAGCGTCCAGCGAATAAATAAAAATACAATTTTTGGCGCGTGCAAGAAACAAAAAAAGAGAAGAGGGGGAAGAGTAAAAGCGAACACACGAACAGCAGCAGCAACAACAACGACCACGATAAAGAGGTGAATGTTGCGGATAACTGAAAGAGGGAATACTCTACATACATATATATATATGGGAGGTAATAGCTGTGGGATGAGATTCTATAAAGATATTTGTGTGCTGATGATGATGAAGATGATGGTTAAATTGGTAGATATTGATTGGAGTAATTTGCTGTAAATATTATGGCTATAATAGTTGATTAAGAATTGCGAACTTCTGCATTGCTGATACATATAGTCTGTACATGCATTGTTTGTCTGTATAGCTACTTCAAGAACCTCCTCTATCAACATCTATACTTTCAACTACTGCTTCAACTTCTCATTAATCATTTGATAATTAAATATATGCTTTAATCATATGTGAGCTGTATAGTTGCAAATTTGGCAATGAACGAAAAAAAATGAGTACATATATGCAAATAGATTTCTAGATATATTAGACATAATAAATATATTTTTTAATTTTTTATTTATCTGTATATATATTACTAAATATATTTTATATCTATTGAAATAAATTAATTGAAATTAAATAATTGAAATTAATTCTGGATATTTATTTTGTATAATTTATTTATATATATTTCTATGTTCTCAACAGTTGATAATGAGCAAAAAGTTTCTTTCAAGGCACAAACCAACAAGCATTTAGTACTCCTTTCGTACTTGATGTTTTATACAGAAATCTACATATGTTTATCCTTAAATATCTTTCAATGTTGCTTCAATTTCTTTTTATATGATTTGGGATCTCTGTTAAGTCATGTATGTAAGACAGTAAAAAATTAAGTCGTATAAGCGAACTCTCATCATGCTCTCCTTGTTTATTGTAATAAAATCAATTTGAATTTGAAACTTAAGACGGTAAATCATTTTATTATACAACTGTCAGATCAGAGGAAAGAAGTTCTAACTAAGTAAAGAAGTTCACTTCAAGCAAACCCGCTTGACCAATCTCCTTTACTTTACCTTTGCCTCCTTTCAACGTTCTCTTCCATACCTCCTCTACCATACTTCTCTGCCCTACAAACTACTCTCCTGTTGCACCTACTTTTCCATTCACTTTTCATATACAATTAAACAAAATTCTAATTTATAGCTTAAGCACTTTGACACTTTGAACCACTTTTTCGTTGCACAATAATATTCACAACGTTTCTTTATGCTCGCTGACAGGAATTTCAAGGAAACTTTCGACGGCGTTGCAAGCTGCATGAGAAATGTGTTAAGCCTTGACCTTTTTGGTAAGGGCATGGAAAAACATTAACAAGAGAAAGAAAAATTTAACTTAATTGCCATTCACAAAAATGCGTGAGAGGTGGCAAATGCCCCCCCTGTCAGAACCCCAGCTGGCCCCAACCCCTAAATGCCTGGCAGTCATAAAGGGGTGTTATATTTGTTGTTTCTCTTATTGGTGTTGCTGTTGTTGTTGTTGTTGTTGCTGTTGTTGCTGTTGCTGCTGTTGCTGCTGCTGCTGCTTTCGGGCGTATTTTGTGGGCTTGCTTGTGGTTGTTGGCACCGGGTCTCTGGGTCTCTGCGTTTGGCGTGCGTGCGCCGTGCGATATAATTTATGTTTCAATAACTTTCCAAACTCATTGAAAAGTCGCTTATGTTTGCTTCAATGGTGGCAGGCAACAACAACAACAACAACAACAATGTGCATGAGAAGAATGTTAAAAGTACAACAATAAATTGTTTGGATTTACTTATGCTGCTGCTGCTGCTGGTGGTGCTGGTGGTGCTGAGTGGGGCGTGTTTGGGGCTGGAGCCGCTGCTACAGCTGCCATTTGCCATTTTACTCAATTTTTATTGTTGTTGCACTTCAGCGACCCGCTTTGTCTCTGCTGCCACAACAACAACAATAACAACAGCAAAAACTCGCTTAAGTTGCAAAAGTTTTGCTATTTTTTTTCTTTTTTTGTAGCTTGCTGCTCCCAGCACCCGCTCTATATCTAATGCCTCCGCTTGAATGTGTTTTGTTTGCCATTTGCTTTGCTCTTTTTCTTTTTTTGTTATTTATTCCAGTTGCTGTTGCTCTGTTGTTGTTGTTGTTGCTCTGTTTTCATTTTGTGCTTTTAAATTTATTTGCAAGTTTTCTAATTTGTACTTCACTCCATTTTATTGTAATATACAATCTCATTTGCACACAGATAGAGATAGAGAGGGAGTGAATGAATGAGTGAGTGAGAGAGTGAGCAAAAGTGCTGCCTGCCATATCTGTGCGGCGCATGTATCTCAATCTATCTGACTGCTTGTTGTATCTAAGCCAGCAACAGGCAAGAGCAGGAGGCGGAGGCGGAGGAGGCGGCTGAGTTGGGGGCGCCTAGTCGCATGCAATGCTTTCTTTGCCAGCGGTAAAATGTCTGCCCTGGTGCGCATATTTATTAACCGCACTGTTGACTCTCGCTGCGGCGCCACCAGCAACAAAAGCAACAACAACAGCAACAACAACAGCTACAGCAACGGCAACGGCAAGTTTGTGTGCAGCTTGTTGCCCGTTGCTGTTGCTCTCAGTTTGAATTTTGTTGTCGCACCTTTTCAGGAATTCTGTTTACATTTATTACTTTGCGCAAGTTTAAGTGAAAAATTTCCATAAACATTCTTTTAAGCGACATAAAGTTTTTATTAAATTTTGCTAGAAATCCCTGACACGATGATATCAGCAGCGACAACGGCAACGAGAACGATGCTGGCAACAAATAGAGCTGCGGAATTTACAAGCAACAACTACCCGTAGAGCCCGTAGATTTCATCAGACACAGCCTCACAGTCTCAAACTCAGCCCCAGTCTCAGCCTCAGCCTCGTTGTCCTCGCTGTCCTTGTTGTCCTCGTTGCTGTTAAGACAGCAGCCAATGGCGTCGCCTGCTTTGGGAATCAGTGGAGTTGTTACTGTTGCTGCTGCTGCTGCTGCCACTGCTGCCACTGCTGCTGCTGCTGCTGCTGCTGCACGCAGTTCATAAAAATTTTGCCAGCCAACGTGACATGCACAAAGGCAAAGGACACATGGCAGCAGCAACAACAGCAGCAGCAGCAGCACTCACAGCTGTAGTTGGAGAATGTGGCATAAAGTTTTGCACAGCCTCGACGCTTGTTAACCTGAGTCGAGCAGCTGCCAACCCATTCAGCGCCGCACAGGACATTAGATGAAATTCAATTAAAACAAGGATGTATTTCGCTAACGGCATACCAGCTGCCAGCAGTTCTTAAAAAGGAACAACAACAACAACAACAACAGCAACAGCAAAAAAAGAAGCAAGTGGAAAGAATGGGCAAGGAATGCGCTTAACTTTTCGCACGCGCTACGCTTAGCGTGTGCTCACATTGCGCATACGCCACGTGCGCCGCCATAAAACGCTTAATTTGAGTGACAGACATGCACACACACACACCCACACACACACACGCACACATACAAAGTCGTTAAGTTCATTTACAAGCTGTCATTGTTGCTGCTGCCGCTGCTGCCGCTGCTGCTGTTGCTGCTCGTGATTATCGCAGCTCAAATTCAATTGCAATTGACTCATTAAACGCCGCTCATTATTCATACCGTCCGCAAAAACCAGCTAATTTACGTTAAGCATTTTTGAATAAGGTCAGCAGCAGGCAAAAAACAAAAAAAAAAAAAAAAATGTAATGAAAGGGCGGCCTGATTGAGCGGGGCGTGGCTGTGGCAGGTGGTTTTGGTGCAGTCAACCAAAAGCTGATCGAAACCGCAACAAATGACAAACGATTCGAATAAACACAACACACGGCAACACGCACGACAAGCGAGACAGTTGCAACTGGGGGAAAGAGAGGGCAGTAACACACTCACACACTCTCAGGCGAGAGTGTGTATCTGCCTGCATCACACACACACACTCACACATGTACTCATATATCATGTGGACTCAACAACAGCAAAAAAAAAAAGAGGGAAAATCAATGAAAATGAAAACCAATTAGCGGTTAACCAAACTGTTCAAATTTGGAAATGGATGCAGTCGCGCATGGTCATAAACAACAACAACCACAACAACAAGAACAACAAACAGAGCGAAAACGGATATGGAAATTTGTAGTCGAAAGAGCAAAGCAGCGCAGAGCAGAGCGTCAATAACAAAAGCTGGAAAGGTAAACGCGGTCACCGAGATTTACCAGAATAATAATCAAAGTCTGGTCAGATAGCCAAACGCAAGGCATGAAAACAATTACAGTGCTATATATGATTTCTCTGCTTCTTCTTTCGCTTTTTTTTTCTGTTTGTTGTACATTGAATATATGAGAATAGAAATCGATATGGAGTTGGTAAAAAGGATATGAGAATAAGGAATGCTTGAATCAAGTTGAGCTAGAAATTTACTTTAAGCAACTCTTGACTGTGTCTGATCTAATAATATATGATTGGTTTAAAGAAACAAGAATATTAAAAGCCTGATGCCAAATCAAATTATTTGAGTTGTGTTTTCTTACAGGTAATCTAACGAACAGCTAGACAAACATTGTACAAAACCCACATACTCATTTTCACTTGCTTAAAGAGTATAACAAGCTTGGCTCTGTTTTTAGCTGCCTGAACTACAGCTGCAAGCCATTTGTATAGATTCTGTTCGCATTTCAAAGCCTTGACTAACCTTGAAACTAGTTTCAATAAGCAAAGTTTCGTTTTCAGTTTCAATTATGTTTTGAAACTTATTTCAAATTTGTATTAACAACACTTCTATAGCTTACTATAAGGCAGGCGAAAATGCATCAATAAAACAAAGCTAAGCGTGAACAATTTATATAAATTGTTTTATATTAAATATAAATAAAATAAATAAATAAAAAATGAATAAATCAAAAATTATATAAAAATAAATTTATGAATTCTTTTTTTTTTTTTTTTTATTTATTATAATCGTTTTCAGCTCTGTCAATTTTTTTACTATTTATTATTTATTATAATCATGTTCAGCTCTGTCAAACTGCAACTAAAAGAGGCAAAGCAAAACTTGTTTGCACTGTTTTAGCTGAAATAGTAAAAGTTTCTATATTGAAATCTTTGATTGCCAAAATGTGAAAAGTGCAAAAGCAAAAGCTTTATGTTAAAGTTGAGTCAACTTCTTGCTAAGCTGTAAATTATATAATTTGAGTTGTTTCAAAGTAGTGCACGCTAAACAAATTTCAATCAAGCTATGAAATTTGTTGAGTAGAATCAAATTATGAAATGAGTTTAGTACATTACATTAAGAAGAACTTAGAGTTTCTGATATGAGAAACTAAATATCTATGGAATCTAAGCTAGGTATCTTCTTCTAGCTAAAGGCTTCTACTAAATGAAAGCTAACATCTTGCAGTCAAATTCTGTAATCAACTTCGTGAAATAGATCACTTTCTGAACTGAAGCTCATATGAACAGAATCATGCAGTCAAAATCAGCTACGACTAGGTTACACTTCGTGTGCCAAGCCCTGTAGATGCCAATTTCAATTCCACTTCCAAAACCTCACCTTTTTTCCCATCTACAAACACTCACTCTATTTGGGATTCAATTTAACCTTTTTCAATTCACAATTTCAATTCAAATTTTTGATTACTTGATTTCCTGAACTCACCTGGATCTGCGTGTCGTGGGATCCTTCATGACCATTGCCTCGGAGATATCGCCGTAGCGTCCAAAATAATCGCGTAAGCTCTCTGCAAATAAAAACAAAAGCAACAGGATGAAACAACAACAGCAACAAAAGCAACAAAAGCGACAGTAACTGTGGTAAATAATCAATAAGCGAAAGTTTATGAAATGTCAGGGAGCAGTCATCAAATGCGGACGAGGACGAGCAACTCCAGCTCCAGCTCCAGAATCAGCGCGGCTGGCAAAAGTTACTAATTTTTGTTACGGTCTTCATAAAAATTCGCGCGCGCGTTTGCCCTCATAAATAAATGACGTCGTCTGTGGCACACACAAGCGCCAATAAACCCCAACTCCAAAGCCAATTGCTGGACATTATTCACATGCACACGCTTCAAGGCTCAACAAAAACCAACAGGACGCTAAAGCAAAAAAAAAAAAAATGAAACGAGCGAAAAGCGAAAAACTCATGCCGTGCCGCCTCTTTGGCACTTGCACAGAAAGAGAGAGAAAGGGAGAGAGGGAGGGAGAGAGAGAGAGGGGTTGGGAGAGTAAGAGGAGATCAGCCCATTCCCCAGCTTCAGCAGGCAGCTCTGCCATGGCAGCTGTTGTCTGCGGTTTTGCCAAGCTAATCTGGCAGAGCAGAGCACAGAGCACAGAGCACCGAGCGCAGAGCCGAGCGCACTTCAGTGGCACGTACGCACACAGACGCAAGCGCTGAAGTTGTTTCAACAAAATTGCCAGACAAACAGCGAGTCAGTCAAGGATTGGGAGCTGGGGGCCATGGGATGATGGGCCCAGGCTAACAGTTTGGCTGCGATTTAATGCAGCAAAAAGCCGATAAAGTCATCTGCTACCAGAGCTGGCAAAGAAATACCCTAATCCAGTCGACTGGCTGCTAGCGCGTTGCGTCATAAATTCAAACTACAATAAAAATTCAATAAAACAAACAATTTTTTTTTTTTTTTTTTTTTTGCCTCAACAGAAGCAGCAGCAGCAGCAGCAGTAGCAGCAGCAGCAGTTGCTGTAGTGTAGCGGGGCAAACAGCAACTAGTTGCGCTTGCCATGTTCTGTGGTAGGTCCGGAAGGTTTCAATAGGGTACGGGGGAGGGTTCCGGGTCGGGGTGCATGCAACGCGCAGTCGAAATGCGTCGCGTGATTTACATAAGTATGCACAATAATTATGAACAATAAAAAACAATTTGTTTGCTTATGACAGTTTTCGTTGGCCATAAATAACAACAGCAACTGGCGTAAATGCAACCAGAGGGAAAGAAAGAGACAGAGAGAGAGAGAGAGAGAAAAAGAGTAGGATAGCAGGGCAAGTGCAGCAGTTCGCTATGCGTGTGTGGCATGTAAATTGATGACAGAGTAGGCAAGTGAGAGAGAGCGGGAGAGATAGACTCAACTGCTGCTCTGTACTACGCTACGTATGTGTAATATGGCATGCTACACTTTAAGTTTTAATGGGGGCGGCTCGCTCGACATTTCCAAATGGAATGACCTGCCAATTAGCCACAGGTGTAGAGCAAGTTTCTATTAAGTGTAACAGAAAAAGTCGAGCCTGTTTCTATATTCATGAATGTTTTATTTGGCAGGCACTTTTTCACACTCAATACGCGTTTAGCAATGTAGGAGTTGAAGGGGAGCTCGACTGTTGCTTTGTTCGATTTATGAAGTTATTAACGTTTAAATTGGATTTAATATTCATATTTAATATTTAATGAAAATGTAAAAGGATTTTGTGATGTGCACTTGCAAATTGTAGACATTGAATAGAAAATATTATTGTCAAAAGATTAAAAAAAAAAAAAAAAAACATTTATAATATGCAGATTATATAGTAATGCAATGTATAAAAAAAAATACAATATATTAAAATTAAAATAAATAACAATAATTAAAACAGAATAAGCAAATATCAGAATTTTAAATTGTGATAAACTATTTGACATTAAATTTAAAATTAAATATAAATGTGATATTTTTCTATAATCTGTTGAATGCTTTTAAAACTTTTGGTTTTTGAATTATTGCTTTAAACTGAAAAATTAATTGTATTAAATTTATTAAATATTTATCTTTGAAATCTTTTTCAAAAGCTGTGAGGAAAGACAGGGATTGCCATCAGCTTTATCTAACCATTTGCAATGACTAATTAAATTTTGTAGTTATGTTAATATTTTATTTAAATTATTTATATAATAATTTAATTTAATTTAATAATAAATTTATTAAAATTTTAGCTCTATCTTAAAAAAGGTAGGTTAGTGTTAATACAAATGAAATAAAGCTTACCAAGTCATGTATAATATACATTTCATAAATAAACATCTTCTAAAATAATATATACAAAACACTAAACTATTATAAAATCAGTTTTTCAAAATTTGTAAACTCTTTATTTTTAATATATTTTATTCTCTTAATAATTCACATATGTTCTACAGTTGTTAACAATATAAAATTAAACTTGTGTTAATATAGAACTCTGCTATTTATCTATAATTTTTTTATAATTTTAGCTCTTTGGGAAACCATTCGCATTCAAAGATATTTCAGAATTGACACTAACAAATTTATTAGACTTTCAACTTATTCAACGCGCAGAGATTCACATGCAAATTCGCAATATAAGTTTTAGCTAACTATTAAAGTTGTACTTCTGGCATTGTTCAGTCGATGTTGCAAGAGATTTCAACTACAAATCCATTGCGAGCATCTGTCATATATCCGCACCATTCACGCATATCACATATGCCAAAATGGAAAATCGTATATACGCAAACAGATGCCAACTGTTACCCAGTCTCACTTCTCTCCCTCACTCTCTCTCTCTCTCACTCTCTTTCTCTCTGTCTGTCATTCTCTCTTTCTGTTGGTTTCTTGCAGTGTGTGCAGAGCTCATAACTCAATCAACTGCCCGAAATTAACTGTCCGTCAACCTTTCATTTACCTTTCTAACCCACTTTGTCGCTGTTGCTGCTGCTGCTGCTGCTGCTGCTGCTGCTGCTGTTGCTGCTGTTGCTGCTGTTGCTGTTGCTGCTGGGCAATGCGAACTCGTCGTTTTATAGAGCGACAGCCATTTCGCATACCCAAATACCTTTCCGCCCAATTAACCATTTCACATTTCTCTCAGTGCACAGCTTCTGGCCCCCGCCCCCACACAGTCCCCTCCATCAGCATGGCGCTCTCCCCCTGCTCGTGTGCACTGCATCGCTTTGTTCGCTGTCGTCCGTTGCGACGCTCATTTTTGAGTGACAGCTGCAAAGTTTGTTTTGCATTTCATATTTGCGTGCGTGTTCTCTCTCTCACTCTCTCTCTCTCCCTGTCTCTCTCCCTCTCTCTCTGTGTGTACAGTAGCAACTGTCACTTGACCGGCTGTCAGCATTGCGCCCAGCCCCCAGCCCCAAACGTCAGCACCCCCTTGACCCACCCGCATCGGAGCCAATAGAAAAGCTAGCAAACAAAATAAATGCGCACATGCATAAAGTGTAAATGCGAATAAAAGCACAGAAAACAATAATAAAAAAAAATAAATAAATAAAAGTATATACATATATATTTGTTTGTATATATACAAATGAAGAATGACACAAAAAAAAAAGGAAAAAACAAAAAGTGGACAACAAATTAAAACGCGGCCAACATAAAATTAAAATTTATTTGATACAACAAAAAAAAAGAAGAACTGTGTGTATATAAAATAGAAGAGAGTGAAAGAGAGAAGTAGAGTAGGAGAGAGCGAGACAAGTGGGCGGAAGGGCAACAAAGTGGCAACAACGACAACAGAATATATTGTTGTAACGAAGGCAGAAGCCAAACTTGGATTTAATTAAAATGTTTACCACAGTCATTTCATTTTCATAGCCAGCAAACATAAATTTTGAAACGTACAGCCACAACAACAACAACAACAACAACAGCAGCGCTGGCAACCACAAGCGAAACAGCTGCAAGAAAATGCCCCAAAAAACCATTAAACTTGGCCCAGCACACCATACACACACACACACACACACACACACACTCTATAAGTGTATATAAATACCGTTATAGAGCCAACTCTCAATTTGGCCAATTTTGATTGTTGCATTCGGTGAACTGAATTTGCCTGCCAAAACAAAAATAAAATAAATTTGCAGGTAATTAGTTCAAGCAGCTACCAGACACACACACACACACACATACCCTCACACACCCCTACACACACACACCCACACGCATGCCTAATGTCAGCATTTATACCAAATCCATTTAGTAAAATTATTTATAAGAAAAGTCAACTCAAGTCCAACCCTCACATTGGCAAACCCAAATCCGAATCCCGTTTGCGGTTGCAGGCATATTAACCCCTTAACGTTACAACAGCAATCCCTGCACAGTCAGCCCCAACCCCCCCCCACACCCCGCCCATCCCTTACCCCTCTCACATGGTTGTATGTCAAAAGCACAATGCTGAAACCATAAATTTATGTGCTTTCTATTGTTTTTGCCAAAGAAAGCGGAAGTTGTGTGTTTTCTGTGACGCAGCTAAGCCAGCAAGCAACAAAAACACCAGCAAACAACACCAGCAGCAGCACGGCAACAACAATCAGAAACAAAGCAAAATCTATAGAGTGAAAACCTTTTCGAACAGCAAGTCGAACATGGAATATCCTTGTGGACCATTGTCCAAGTCCATTGGCTTGATGAGGCAACAGATTATGGCTATATATAGTATTTATACTTAGATCAATGGGTTATCTAAAAAGCTAGCTAGGTCTTTGAGCATGCTGAGCTTTGTCAAGTTAATTTGAAGTACAGTCAAAAAGTATACTTCTAAAGCTAACTGCATATGAACAAAGTGTAATTCACATGGAAGAACTATATACCTATATCATATGGACAGGAAACTATGTTGATAAGGGAAGGCATGTCAGAACTTTATAACTTGTATAGCAAAGTTTTGTGATTCTGAACTAATTGTAATGAAATTTCATTTTTTGGAATATGTTTTATAATCATACAATAAATATAATATAGATACTGATATAACAAAAATATAGATATAAAAATAAAGCTTTATAGATTGAATGGAATTTTTTGTATATCAAATTTATTAAGCAATAAAGTCAATTTATTCAATAAAGCTATGTTATGTAGTCATTTAATACTGTCATAATGATCACCTTTGACTTATACTTGGGCAACATATAAAATATGTCTGAAAAAAAATTTCATAAATATATATATTCAATGATAATAAATAAATAAAATAAATAGTTTAGATTCTTAAACAAAATTTTCATTTTTGGAGTACGATACCCATATAAGCTAAATAGCTTATTGTATAGTAACTTGAATAATATAGTAACTTGATGCTATCGCATATGATGCTAGGTGATATATGACATGAGGAGTAAAACAAAGATCTATGATGTCAGCTGAAAAGTTTGCTTAAAAACAATATGCAGAAGGCAAACGAATATAATTTTCATAAATATTAAATATATTCTCAAAGCTCAAAGATTTTCCATTCAAAACTCCTGCCAAAATGCCCAGCATAGTGCTAATACCCTAAAAGCAGCGTATGAAAAGGTGTGCGCTAAGGGATTTCAATCAATTGTGAACCAAGGCAAAAAAAAGAAACAGCAACAAAAACTAAAGCTCTGCTCTCGGCCTGTTTTGTTTGAAAACGCAAATTGCTATTTTGTCTGCACACAGGCACACATAGAGAGAGAGATATAGAAAGATAGACAGAGATAGACAGAGATAGATAGAGAGAGTGAGAGAGTGAATGCTGTGCCTGTTGTAACACATCCCGTGCCGTGTGGCATCATTTTTCATGCGCTCGAACAACTTTTGACAAAGGTCGGTCAAGCAAGTCTTAAAAACTTTGCGACAAGACAACGCACGTTTCATCTCTTGTTGCCTCACACACACACACACACACACACACACATATACACATACAGTTACGTACAGTGGCATCTGCATCTGCGTCTCGCTGCCAGCAGCTTTCGCTTAGTGAATTACGTCGACTTTAAGGGGTTAAAGTTCAGGCCAGTGAGCGCTACCGGGTAACAGTTGTCGCCGTTGGCTCTTGGCCCTAAGCCGTAAATAATAATATTTAGACAAAGGCCCCACCCACAACCCACCGCCCACCGCCTCTCGCCCACTCAGCAAGTAAAAGTAAAAAGTAAATCCCGCAACTTTCTCGCACTGACATTTTGATGCCCTAAATCCATTAGGAAAATTGTTGAAATTTAACACTTGATAAGTCGCTAGATGATATTATCTTAAACTAAATTTAGTTTCTAAGCAAACTTTTTGATTATCAGCAAACATTTTTAAGAACATTTCAATTGCTGCTCTGCTGCCGACACATGTAGAAATATTTTGTATTTATTATTTTTTCTATTTATTTTATTTTTTTATTACTTTTTTCTCATAACAAACGCACAAAGTTTTCAAATAGTCCAAGCTCCCTAAGGTTTTTTTTCTCCGAAATTTATAGGCCCCAGCGGCACTATAATGCCAGCAAGCAAGCAAAAGAAACAAACAGCAAGAAAAGGCTGCTGTCAAGAAGTATTTGCTGAAAATTAAATTAAAAATATTTCTATATAAATTTATATATTTATATAAACTTGCCAGCTCAAGCAACGCTTTTCTGCACTTAAGATCTTAGCTTGCAATTTTTGCTGCATCCGTAAATGTTTTCTTTTCATATATCCAAATTTCTCTTTCTCTGTCTCTCTCTCTCTCTCTTTGTTGACAAGCTTTGCGTATTTAAATAAAGAAATTTTGAAATGATAAACAATAAGAAATTGGATTAGCCATTAGTATGAATGCCACGTCACGCACCTGGGCTTATGCCCCATCCACATACATATCTGCAGTTGTTTACCACGCGTCGACATTTTTTTTTTTTTTGTACCTGTACCTTTACCTGCTCATGAAAGTTGGACTAAGAAATTTGCCTAAGTTGGCGCGATTTATGGATAGAAAAGTCATAAACTTATGGATTTACCTTTTTGACTTATGCAGCACTTACGATAATTGCATTGAACTGTGTGCGAATCGCAGAGAGCGGCGCTTGAGGCGGGCAACTTTACATAATTTATGTGAGGCCTGACTGGCTGACTGGCTGGCTGAGTTGGCTGAGTTGGCTGGTCCGCTGTCTTCTGGTTCAAAGTTGAAACGACGCACAAATTAAAATCAACGCACAAAATGATTGATGAATGGCCCGGACGAGGGCGAGAGGACCGACCAAGCTACCAAAAACTGTGGGCCAGCCTTTTGTTTTAATAGTTTATATGGGAATTGAAGACGTTGGCAGGATGTGGCAGTTGCGGCGCTCCGATAACCGATATTGCCAGAGACCCCAAAAAAACAATGGGGGCAAGCACAGACACAAACACAAACACACACACACACATACATATATATGTTTATAGTATATACTTATGCGTATAAATAGCACAAGGTAAACGGGGCCCCGGCGCTAACCAAATAGAATGTCAAAAATCAAAGTCCAAGCTAAAGTGCCTGGGAAAACAAAAGCCAAACACAAGTCGCTGGCAAAACAAAAGGTGGCCAAAAACTTTCGCACAAAGGCGAAAAGCAAAAACTTTCAGTCAAGTGCGCGAAGAGGCCTGCTTATCTACCGAAGATATACCCCCATAGATCCTCCGACCAGAGAAAGAGAGATAGAGAGTGGATAGAGGGGCGCGGAAAGAATAGCTCTACTAAAACGTGGGCGCATCAAAAGCATGCTAATGTCCAGCTCTGGCCGCAACGCCCCGGCTGAAGGCAAAAGAGAAGTCAAGCACGAAAAAAGGGTCAAGAAATGAAAGCTTAGAGAGCTCTGATATGCGAATCAATTGATTTTGAGCCGTAACCAGAGAACTAAAAGGTGCCTCGATTGGGTTACGGATTGAAGCTGCGACACGGAGTCGGGGGGCGGAGCCTGGACTTTGCTTGGCGGAAAATGCAAAGTTTGTTTTTGCGAATGCAGTCGGACGGAATAAATTTTTGCGCAGCGCAGGTAAATCGTCGTGGAAATCACTGAAGGCAAATTAAAAAGTAACTGACAAAAGAAAAGCGTCCAGAAAACAGAGAAAGGGCAAAAGGAGAATCCAGCTCACTCGCTCTCTCTCTCTCTCCCTCTCTCCCTCTCTCTCTCTCTCTCTCTCTATGTGTATAGCCGACTGCCGGGTGGACAAGTCAAGTCAATAAATGGCATAAGTAAGAGTCGAACAAAAGGGTCAAGCGTTGCGAATGAACTGTCGAGAGGGAGATTGAGAGTTGGATTGGAGTTGGGGTGGGCTTTTTTGATATACGCAAGTTTCTGGGGTGCCAATAAACCAAAAATGGGACGTAAATGAAGCTGCCTTTTGTATTACATATACATATATACATATAGACATACATATATATGTATATATTTGCGTCAGACCTGAAGCTTCTAAGGATTTCCTTATAAATTATTGTGAATTTATGCGAATCATTTCCAGTCGGATTGCGCTCAGCCGCCATGGATTTTAACTTTATAATTGAATCCATTACTTAAGGAACGTGCAGCAGGCGTCTTGCCAAGATTTCGATGTATTAAAGTGTTGGCAGGCGGCAACTCTTGCTGGAGTTAACCAACAGCAACAACCACCCCTAACCCCTAACCCCTAGCCAGCAAATCTCCAGAAGGAGAAGATGAGAGCAGCAGCAAAAAAAAAACACAGAAGCAGGCAACAAACCCCGCCACCGCCGCCGCACTGATTGCCAATTGGAGGGCGGGGGGAGGGGCTGGCGCAGGGGCGAATTAAGTTTTTGGTTTGTTGGCTACACAAAAACCTCGAAATAAGTTTTAATTACGGGCATATGATGGTGGCCGATAATACGAAGCGCGAGCGAGAGAGCCAGAGAGCGCCAAAAGTTTTGCAGCCAAGGCAACCGGCGTCGAAGCCGTTGACTGACTGAAAAATTCTATTATAATTAATAGCAGAAAATTATAAAATTAATGCAAGACACACACAAACAAACACACACACACACACACACACACACACATACACTAAATTGGATTCATTAAAAATGAAGTGGGTTTGCGAGCCAAAGGCTTATCCCAAACAAATTAAAAATGCTCCAAAAATGTTGAGACCCCAGGCAGGCCAAAGGTTTGAGCCAGCATAAACCTAAGGGGTTAGCCCGGGCTAACAATGGTAATAATAATCGAATCTATAGAAACGCCAAGTTAATGTAATGAGCAAATGGATTAGAGCCTGATTTCAGTTGCCTAAACCATTTGAATAAATGATGGCTGGCCAAGCAGCTGCCAAATTTGAGCAGATTTTGTTACACTTTAGGAACAGTGAAAGGGATGCAGAGAGAGCTGATCAAATTGTAATTTATATTGCAAAGATTTGTCAATGAATATATGACTAGATTTATATATTGATATGCTTTCAATTTAAATCTATGTATTATTTATATTATGTGTTTATATATTTGTATTTATTTATTGTTTAATTTTTAGATATTTTAAAACGTAAATTTTGTATTTTTAATATATTAGTATATCAATTTTATTTTATATATTTTATTATTTTTTATTTTCTTAGAACTTACATTTATGGTATATTATTATCCATTTTCCTTTATCTTTTAAATATTTTATAAGGAAAATTTGTTATATTTTATATATCAATTATATTTTATTTATTTTTTATATTCTTTGAACTTTCATTTATATTATATTATTATCTATTTTTCTTTTATTTTTCTTTTATTTTTTTTTTAAACTATTTTTTATTTTAAACTATTAACGTTTATAAAGTTCTCAGAATATATATTTTACATGCCCTAGAATATTATTTATCTTTCTTTTCTCCCTCCTTTCCCCTTCCCTCCCTCTCACACATATTTGCAGACTCAGAATCACTTTTTAAAAACCCTCACAAAAATTTCCTTCTCTTTATTATCTCTTGTCCACTCTCACCTTCCGTAATAGCTCACAAAAATACCCAAAGAAATTCCTGAAATACTCTCATCACTTAGTCACCTCAAATAGCTAACTCTACATAATATTAGAGCCACTGAGCGGAGAGCACTTTATATGAAGCACTCTGTGGCCACTTGGGCAGCTCATCAAGTCAGCCCAGTTCAGATATCAACGCGCTTTCAAGTTTTCACGCAATTTTTTATACTAATTACCAAGCAATTTACTTTAGTGTTTATATACATACACACACACACACACACACACACACACAGAGTGTGTGCCTCGCCTCGTCGCCCTTTCTTCATTATTTTTTGCTTTTTTTGATTGGCATTGGCAGCGGCAGGTGGCCGGCTCATTAGTGGCTTAACTTGGTGTACAAAATGCCGCACTTATGGCAAACAGCAACGACAACGACAAGGGGCATTTAGCCAGCATGAAACATGAAAAATCAGCAGTAACAACAACAACAACAACAACGCAGGCAGCATCAAATTGACACTTAACCAAAGAGACATAGAGGGGGGGAGAGAAAGTGTGAGAGTGAGAGCAACAATAAGCTGCCACACGTTGACCAGCAGCAGCCAGTTGCAGAAGAAGTAGCAGCAGCAGCAGCAGCAGCAGCAGTAGCCAGGAAGCAAAGCAAAGAGCGCTCTGGCGACTGTGTAAACAAAGACGAGAACAACGTGCAGCAGCAGGACACACGAGCAGGACAGGCAACACAGAGTGACAAGCAACGAGGCTGGCTGGCTACTTGCCTGGCCACATATCAGTCAGAGCTGAGGGCCTTTAAACTTCTGTACATTGGCAGTTGTTGCAGTGGCAGGAGGCGACAGTGGGACAGGGCACTTGTTGGTGTCCATAAGCTGGCTGGGCAAACAGGCAAACAAACCCTACTAACAAGCCATAAGATGACAGCCAGCCAGTGACAAATTGTGCCAAATCGAAATAGTAAACAAAATGCCAAGCAGCATTGGCAGCCGAGCAGAGAGAGGGAGAGAGAGGGAGAGAGAGGGAGAGAGGGGGGGAGAGGGCACTCAAATGGCCAGGGATCAGTCACGCCCACACACCAATGCCAACAAATATGCAAATATTGCGCACAGCTGTTAATTTGCTAAGCGAGCAAAAAGCAGAAAGCAAAGCAACAACAACAAAAAAAAAAAGCAAAGCAGAAACAATATGAGCAACAATTGAGAGGAGAGTGAAAGGAGCTGAGGTTGGGGGCCAGGGCCAGGGCCAGGGCCAGGAGCAGGGGCATTGGGGCTGGGTCAGTTGCTGCCCTGTGCAACTGTAGCAAATCGATAGCATTACATTATTTATGCACGGCAATCAAATGTGCCACGGGGCGTATGCGCACGGCCAGGACAACAGCAACAGCATGGACCTTGTCCAGCAGTAGAACAATTTCCTTAGCCTCAGCCGCGGCCACTTTGTGCGGCATTAGCTAAACAAATAATCATTACTTTTTCCATTTGTTTTTGAATGCTTGATGTCTGGAGCAGGCCTCATCCTCAGCCCCAAGCACACACACACACACACACACACATGTATGTACTCTGTGTGTTTTTGTATGTTTTTCTCTCAGTGTATCGATAGCCTTCACTGGCAGGCAAATAAAAATCTCTCACGCATTCGCAGCACGTAGCAAACGCCTCATTCCCCTGCCCACGCCCACTTGACTGAGTTACGAGAAGGGCAGCAGCGGCAGCGGCAGCGGCAGCGGCAGCTCTTGAGGCACAATTTACCCCCCCATCATGGCTCACGCATCCAACTCCAGGCCCACATCTTCTAGACTCATTTAAAAAAAAAAAAAATAAGAAGAAAAGTATCAATTTCATTGTTACGCGCACTCGATTTTTTTTCCTTTCTTTTCTTTAGCACGCTCTCTCTCTCTCTCTCTCTCCGACATACCCTTAGCTTAGGGTATTAGAATATTATGACATTAAGCTGAAGCTTGCTACAGTTACCAAGGCAGTTGAATATCAATTTGTTTGTCTTTTGACGCTCTCAATTTGTTATGATTTGTAGATAACAAAGTCTATTATAAAGTGAGTTGATCTTTGATTGAACCTAAATTTTTTAAAATAATGTAAACAAACTGTCTGAAGTCTTTGATCATCTCTCAATTATTATTATTATTTACAGAATATATTCTTGAGGCTTCTTTCTTATATCTATTTTGGCTGGAGACTTTGAACAACTTTTGGTTGTATTATTTATAGCTTGAAAATAAAAATACTTTAATTTTCTTGTTTGTCTCACGTTTATTAATTTTAAACATCAATAAATCTGATGATTCCTATGTTATATATGCTAATAATTTTATATGCTAATAATTTTGTATATTATTTAATTATATTTAATTTGTAATAATTAATTTTTTAAAATATATTTAAATAATGCTAAAATATTCTTCAAGTTCTTCACTCATCTTTGGTCTCTTTTAGATGAAAAAAAATTTGTTCTTCTTTTTGCTAGTGCATAAACAGTAATTGAAGCTTTCTACGATTATCTGTCCTGCGTAGTATCTCCCATCTTAAACTTAAAAAAGAATTTTCTAAACATATATATTTTTCTGGTCTCTAAAAACACTTAAAAACAACATGCTCTTTTCTTATTTCAAAACAGTTGAAAGTATTCTTAGATACGATTTTTATAATTTAAGCAGCTCTCAAGTTTTTCTCTTATGTCTTATCGATTACATCTGATTTTATAAGAATTTTCTATAATTAACAATTATAATTTTTATAAAATAATAATTAATATTTATATAAGGAAGCTTCAATTTCTTAACCCACTTCTAAACTTCTCTTAGCTTCTCTCCATTGTAAAGCGTATACAAAATTCGTTGTAAGCACTTGCTCTTCTTATGCCTTCTTTTTATTTGGCAGTGCAAAGTGAAATAAATTTTGAACGCCAATTGCAGGGGCCAGGCAATATTGGAAAATGTTCGTCTTGACTGGCTGAGAGGGCAGGAAGAGAGAGCCGGAGAGGAAGCTGGCAGGAGGCTGGGGGCAGTTGGGGATCGGGCATGAAAATTATTGGCCAGTCATGACGTGAGTTTCGAGTTTTTCATTTTCTTCAATTCATTTTCGTTACGTTCTACTGTGTTACGTTACATTACGTTGGACATCACGTTACGTCTTGTGACTTTTTGCATAAAATTTCAATAAGCGCATTGCGTCGTCCTTTGCTCAAATGAGTTTTTCCAACTGCCGGCCATAGATTACAAATAGTTTGAGAGTTGAGCTGGGCTGAGCTGAGTTCGAGTTCAAGTTGAGTACGAGAGAGTTTTGCCTTGTGCTATACTTTTCCATTTTCTTCACTTGCCTTTTATGCTTTTGTTTCTCCCAGGAGGCAAATTTTTGAGCTAATCCCGTGCTACAGCTGAGCTGAAGGGATAATGCATCATTTGTGGTCAAAATGGCAAACGCGTTAAGTTTTTATGGCCAACGACTTTTTGGATCTAGACCAAAATCAGCCCCTCTCTCTTCTTAGCCCTTCTGTATGTGTGTGTTTTGCTCTGCTCGTTTGCTTAGTACTTTATTTTATCGCTCTTGGCAGCCACACCAATAACCAAAACAACAATAAAAACAGTCAAAAAGCACTCGAAATGCCAAATGAGCTGCTGCCGCTGCTGCTGCGACTCCTGCTGCCACTGCTTGCTGCATGCCCCTTCAACTACGCCTTCTATTTGCCTAATGGGCCCCTAAAGTGTGGCCCAACGCCCCGCCACGCGCACCTTTGCAATTAATCCGCGCGCCCTAGCCACGCCTACGCTTTTTTCCTCAAGGAATGCCAGCCACTGCCACCGCCACCGCCACCGCCACCGCCATCGCCACCGCCATCGCCACCTGCCCGCCCAGCCAGAAGTTTTTCATAAACAAAATCCCGCAGAAATCTGCTGGCTGCCAGCAGCAGCAGCAGCAGCAGCAGCTACGAAACATTTGAAGCCACGACTGCAATTTGGCAGCGATTTCGCTTTGCCATTTTGCCCACAGAGCACTTGGTGCCCCCCAGGGAGTCAGGGGCGTGGCTGGCAAGAGTTGGGAGCTGTGGGGCCGCAGCAAATGCCGGCTGCTATTTTCGGTCTCAAGTGACAAATATTAGAGCAGTCTTTATCGCTAATTAGACTTTGTAGCCGTAAATCTGTTGTCATTTCTTGTTGCTGCTATTGTTGCTGTTGTTGCTATTGCTGTTGCTGCTCCTCTGTAATTGTCGTGGCCAAAGCCAACAAACCACACCACGCCCCTACGCACCGAATGAGAGATGGCAAATGCGTTTCAAAGTTTGCCAACTTGCCGAAACTGATGCCGGAAGCATTTCGAAGACTCTTGAGACTGAAAATTGAGCAGAGCAGCGCAGAACGAAGCAGAGCAGCCGAGCAGCGACGTCTGGGAAAAAGGACATTCGTGGCACATCTGAATACATATGTGAGTCGCGTGTGCACTTATGTGAATGCAGACGCGACTCAAGCGATAAAATAAATTAATGCAAGACCAGAAACTTTTCCAATAGCGAAAAGCGAAAAGCGAAAAACAACAAGAAATCGCTTAAGGAAATTAATGAAATAAAATATCTACTAAATATTTGAGCATATAAAATGTACATATTGCTTAAGTTATTGCATGATTCCACTTCCTGTTTAGTTCAATGTAGAAGATAGAATTCGAACAAAAAGTTGGGTCTTACAAAAAAGTGAGCCAAAGTTTTTATATCTGAAGACTTTAGTCTAGACACCTTGTCTATCTTTATTTGTTGTTTTTCTATCTCACAGTCAATAATTCATATAAGCCATTTTTTCTGTGTTCTTTCCCACATCTTTCTCGTTTTGTATATCTTTACGTTTGTCTCCCTCACTTTCTCTCTTCCTTTTGAAGTCTTTCTCACTCTGTCCTCCTCTATCTTCTTCTCGCTATAACTCTTAAATCTCTCTCCATATCTCTCTAAATCGAAATCAGTCTTACTATTCATTTCTCATTTTATTCTCAGAGAATTTATTTGCCTGAAATTCTCTCTCTCTCTCTCTCTCTCTCTCTCTCTCTCTCTCTCTCTCTCTCTCTCTCTCTCTCTCTCTCTCTATCTCTAGAGCGCTCTATCCTTCAAGCTCTCGCTTTCATTGTGAATCTTCATCGCTGACTAATTTGTATCCATTTTGAAAGACTCTCTCTTTCTCTCTCTCCCTCTCTCTCTCTCTCTCTCTCTTTCTTTACATATATCTCTCTCTACATATCCAGTTTTTTGCAATTTATTTTCTATTTTTTTTTCTTTTTCTTTTTCTATTTTTATCTCTCTTTCTTTACCTCTCTATCAGCTTTTCGCTTTCTCTCCCTATATTCCTCGCTCTGTCTCCATATTTTTGCTCTCTCTCCCTCTGTCCTTCTCTTTAGTTCCTTTCTCTTTATTTGCTCCCTCTTTTTATACTCATTCATTCTTCTACTTCTCTCTCTCTCTCTCTCTCTCTCTCTGTCTTTTTTCTCTATATAAATACATTGAATCTACATTCACCTATTCCTCACCACCTCCTTCAGCTACTATTTCTATCTCTATCTCGACCTCTCACTATCTCCGTTTGTCTCTCTCTCATAAGCTTGATTCACCTCAAAACTTGTGAGACATTGAAGTTGTAAGGTCTTGAGCAAACACTAAGCAATGGAGCTTATACAAAGAGCAGCCGCAATCTTAGAAAGCACTCTACATAATCAAGGCCCACCTAATCTCGAATTCAACTCTCAACTATGGCCACAAATACGTTTTCCATAACACAATACAATACACACATATATACATTATATATATATATGTATATATATATTTATATATACAGTTATATACGTATTGTATAATATTAATTAAAATGCAATGCAAACTCTCGAGTTGTGCCCATGGCAACAATTTGTTGTCTCTTTGGAGTGAAGTTCACTTAATTTTTGTATACCATTTGGCTTGTGGCGCATATTATTTCCGCTTTCGAAAGCCATTTTATGCACAATTTTCATTATTCTTTTGGCCTCAAAAACAAACAGACAACAACAATGAGGCATAAGTGCTCTTATTGCGACTGCAATGGAAGCTAACTAGGAAAAACAATGGCTTTGGATGGCATCCAGCTGCCTCGGCATCGAGTTAGGGTTATGGACAGGCAGATGGACATGGACATGGACATGGACATCGATGTGGATATGGACACTGAACATGGACTTCAGCTTCACATCGATGCGATGGCATTAAAAAACGGCTACGATTATACGAATTTTTATGGCACATATGAGACTCATAGACAAATGGAACCGAGCGGAGCTTGCCAAGAAACCAGCTGCGTCTGGCCGAGGGGCAGGCGGGGAGGGGCGGGGCAAGGAGAACAATTTATGCGGCGCAGTGTTGCATTAAATGTTCAGTCAAATGCTTGAGTTAATAAAAAACAGAGGCCGCCGGCGCTTGCAAATCCTTCAAACTCAGGCAGCAGCAGACTGAAGTGTGGCCGCAAATGAAGCATGCCGAGTGTGGTAATAAGCAACGGGCTTTGCTGTACAATTGGGCCGGGTTTGCCTCATTGAAAATGGGAAATCAGGGTATATTGGGTTTCTTAAAGGTAGGTAACAGGCAGAAGAAATTGTGGTAGACCTAATAAAGTATAAATATTCTTGAACAGGGTCACGAGCTGAGTCGATTTGGATCAGCCCGTCCCTCCGTCCGTCTGTCCGTAAGTTCCTATGTTTGATCGCTTCGATCTCAAAAGTTATAAGAGCTAGAAAAATTAGAAAATTTTTTTAAGGTCCCTGTGTAGCACGCTTTCCCAAAATCGATAACTAGTCTTATTACTTATTAGTTATCGATTAAAAACCTTATCAAAAATAAACTATAAAATTATATCACATCACATCTTTAGAGCTACAATCTCAAAATTGATATATATTTTTCCATATAGCTTAAGATGTACTTAATTTAATTCCGATTTTTGTTATATTTTGGATACCGGCCCCAAATCCAGCCCCCATGTGCGTGTGTGTACGTGTGTGTCTGTGTATTGTGTGCATGTGTTGTTTCTTGAGTATGCAGAAAACAAGCAAAGAATTATTGAAATATCAGTTCCTCGAAGTGTTCAGGTGATCTCGTAGTCGAGCAGTCTCGACTAGAGACCTTCGTACTTGTTGTTTTTGTTTTTTGTTTTTTTGAGTTAAGCGAAGCGCAACCAAAAACTTAGTTAACTGCGGCTGTAACTCCCCCACACTCACGCACACACACACGCACATGCCCGGGCTGGCACACGCACATACAGCACTTGTATATGTATGATAAATAGCTTTCAATTTATATGCCTCGAGGGCAGACCATGCCCAAAAGCCAAGCTGGAAGATGGGGGACTTAAAGGTGTTCAAGGGTCATTTATCAGGCAGAGCGGCAACATTTAGCGCTGACTACATAGGTGTGTATGCGTGTGTGTCTGAGTGTGTGTGTGTGTGTGTGTGTGTGTGTGTCTGCTCGTGTGTGTGCGACAAGGAAAATTTATGCGCTCTGGTCGCACCTAGCAAAGCGCTTTGGATATGGATACGCAGAAGCAGCTGGAACCGTAGCTGGGGCCGTTCGACCAGACCAAGACCTCTCCACTAGTGGGGCATTCATTTCGATCTGAAAGTGAAAATCATTTGCAATTGTGGCAGGCGGCGCCAAATGCCGTTACATGTAATGGCTGCCATAGAGCGGTCCAAATTACTTTAACCCAACAGAAGCTGAAGTTGGAGCTGGAGTTGAACCTGAAGCTGAAGCTGAGGCAGCAGCCGCAGCTGCAGATGAAATCTAAAGAGAATGGGCGATGGCAACAGGAAGCCGAGCCGAGCGCTTGGCTCTACCTGTTAAATGAGTGAGTAAATGTGTAGCTTTCGACAGGTGTGCAAGTAATTACACACACTTACAAACACACACACACACAGAGAGAGAGAGACAGAGGAAAAGTGAACATAAGAAACCTTTGCATACGGGCTTCCACAATTTATATTTGCCAAAGTTTCGTCTGCTGTTGATGCTCAACGGGGTTTTTGCTATGGCAGCTTTCGGATATATCTAAGGAGAACTGCCCGAGGGAGGAGCAGTTGAGAGGGCGGGCAGTAAAAATGGTTTTCGACATCCATCGTCTCGTCAAAGTTAATTAATTTGCAGCTCCTCACACCTCCCACCTCCCACCTCACAGCAGCAGCAGCAGCAGCGACAAGTGCCAAATGTCTCGCTTACAATCTAAACTAAACTCGAGTTCAGTTCAAGCTGTGCCACGCCCACACGACGGCGGCTGCTGTTGCCAACAGGTATACATATATGAAACATTAACTTGTATTAATTATTTATATAGTGCGCAGAGCTTTAACTGATATTTAATAGTTGCCAGCTAGGCAGGTCGAAAAGTATAGCAGCCTGACATAGGTCGAAGTAATTGAGATTGACGGAACGAGCTTGGTTCATACACGAAGTTAATTTGGGTATGAATTAAGTACAGTCTATTGATTTTTGATAGGTTGTGTAAGGAAGATATTATCCTAGATATTAGATTATTGATTAACCTTTCCTTACAATATTTCTGATGTCTGGTTCTGATTCCGAATGGATTCTTTTTCCTTGTTTACTAATTGGAAATAATTGTAATTTTTCTGTTTGGATAAGTAAGATTAAAAATTAAATTTTTTAAATTTCTCCCTCATATTTTCTTTTATCTTCTCTGTTTAATTCTCTCTCTTATTAGCTCAATTATTCACTCGCCTATTTCTTTTCTCATATATTTTCTCGTATAACCTCTATTATTCTCTGTCTCATTCTTTCTTATTATTCACTCTCTTATTTCCATTCGTACTCTCTTTCTCTCTCTCTTGATCTCTCTATTTTTCCCTCTCTTATTCTCTCTCTAATATTCTCTCTATTATTCTCTCTTTTATTTTTTCTTTTATTTTCTCTCTTATTCTCTATCTTATTCTTTCTTCAATTCTCACTCATATAATTTTTTTTTTTTTTTTATTAATACCCAATAGCGTCTTCCTTTATATTAGGTGATTTTTTCGACTCTATAAAACGCCTCTACTAATCCGACAAACTGACTTTCTTTATCCTTTCTGTAATTATCCCACAGTTAAATGTTCTTTATTTCTCTAAGTAGATTCCTCTTTGAAATACCCTCAATTCTTATCTCCTCTAAAAGCTAAAATACCTAAATCCTAACGCCTCACATTCCGCCACTCAAACTCTACTCACATTCACTAAATATCAAGATATATATTTGCAAGCTCGAATTTAAGAATCAATTGATGTCAATCTTTCAACTCGACTCCGTTCGCCTCGCACCTTCGCCTTGTTTTCGTTTCTCTTTTTGTTGGTTTTGAATGAAATCCCGTTGGAAAATTTGTTGCACACAGTGTTGCAAAGCGCCAAATGCGCCAATTGAATTGAATTTGTGCTACAAATCAAGTAAGCAACTTAACAGCTAAACAATAGCCCCAAAGCAACGCACAATGCCAAGCTGCAATCGCCACACACACACACACACAGACCAATAGGAATGGCTCTGACCCCAATCAGTAAAACAGCGGACAATGCACACGCACACACACACACACAGAGATACGACCACACATCACACACACACTCACACTCACTGAGATCCTTACGAAAACGGAGGCAATCAATTGCAAGGAATGCGAGGCACAGGAGCGCAAAAAATGCACAAGCTGCCTTTGCCTTTGTGCGTTGAACACCTCGAACAGAAGGCATATGGCTGGCCAGGCTCATCACCCAATCCTTCTACTCAACTCGCCCTCCTTCAGCTGCCAGCGGCTGAAGTGCAGCTATAAAATACTAATCCGCATCAAATGAATGCTACATCAATCTTGTGTCGAGCGCAGCGACTGCGTCAGGTGAGGCAGCAGCAGGAGCAGCAGCAGGAGTAGCAGCAGCAGCCAAGGGGCCAAAGTCCTGGCAACTGGCGGCACTTTAATTTTGTTACTAAGCTCGGGCCACAGTTGACAGCCTGCCTGGCTGCCATATGCCGCTGGAGCCGCTCAAAAGTCATTTCCGCAAACGTTTCCAGCTGCGGCAGCACACGCACACACACACACACACACACATACGCAAGGACACCGAGGACAAGAACAAACAGGCAGCAAAAACTAGGGATTAGGGATTTGCGTGCACATAAATGAATTTTGTGTACGCAGCCGCCGCTGCTGCTGCTGCTGCCGCTGGAGACGACGCACATGGCAAAGATGGAGCTGGAAGTAGTAGTTGCCATTGCGGAAGCAGCAGCATCAGATGGAGATGAAGCATAAGCCCAAAGTAGCAAACCCCTGGGCTGAGGTTGGAGCTGCTGCTACTGCTGCTGCTGCTGGCGCAACTGGGGCCATGTTATCTACACACGTGCAACATGCAAGCAATGCAACCAATGAGTAAACTACGTCGTCTGCCATCTCCCCACTTCCTCCTCCTCCTGCTGCTGCTGCTGCTGCTGCTACGGCTGTTTGCATTGGTGAGCTGCACTACAGCAATTGTTGGCATTACGTGCCACTCTCGATTGCCATTCAATGCCTGCTTCGAGCAGCGGGCTGAGCGGCAGGCAGCGGCAGGCAGCCACAGGAGCCGCCAACTATTGAATTACTTTCAACCTGCAACTGCGATTGCGACTGCGACTGCGACTGCGAGTGCGACTGAAGATTGCACTTGAAATAGGATTCACAGCTCACTCGCTCTCCAAAAGCTTCAGATTTTCAATTTCCGTTTCCCTTTTTGCGCCATTTTTTTACAGCATTCATCGCCGCCCGCTTCGTTCGTTCGTCTTTTTTGCTGCCACCTTTTTTTTCTCGCTTTTTGTTGTTGTTGTTGTTTGTGTCTAAGCAAATGGAATAAGCGCGCTCATTGGTTGGGCTTGTTACTGCAAGATGGATGGATATATGGATGCATGGATGGATGGTCGGATGGCTGGCTGGTTGGTTGGTTGCTTGGCTGGATATATGACATGGCAAGCCTTGAGGATGCGGGCGATTACGGAAATGCGCTACAATGAGCAATGTTGCAGTCAAAGTAAAAGCGAAAGCATCGCAGTGAAAGTGCCTGCAACTGATCGCAATTGTGTGTGGGTGTGACATGGCGAGAGAGAGAGGGGGAAGTGAGGGAGCGAGAGGGCGTTGGAACTGTGAAAAAGATTGAGTATGACAACTGAAGGACAAAGAAATATGAGCTAAATTAAATGTAAAAAATATGTTAAGAATTAAGCATATAATGTGAAGTAAGATTTATTAAGAATACATGCAAACATACGCATGCAGACACATAAATAAATATGTAAGATATGTGTGCACACATACATGCATGCATACATACATAAATACCTACCTACATATATACATATATACATAGATTAATTCATACTTTCATACATGCATGCATGCATATATACAGGTGCAAATACATGCATGCATACACTAGTGTATAGAGGCACATATAAGTGGCACACATATGTCTATTTAGATTTACATACATGCATACACGCATACATACAGATATGCCCACAATATTGAATACATATTTACATGCAGACATACATAGATATATGCATACATGCATACATACATGCATACATGCATGTATACATATATACAGTTACGCATACAAGCATGCAAAAATGTATACATGCATCCATACATCTATGCATACCCATATACATGAATACACGCATACATGCATGCATACATATATACAGTGTCGCATGTAGGCATGCAAAAATGTATACATTCATCCACACATCTATGCATGCATACATATTTGCATGCATCGACATATACACATTCATGTACATCTATGCATGCATACATACTTGCATGCATCCTCACATACATCTATGCATGCATTCATACCTACATGCATCTACATGCACACATACATATCTATCTGCATACATACTTATATTCATCCATATACATATATGTATATATGCCTTCACATGCCTAGATAATTACATAGATCCATGATTGCATGCACACATGCAAAGAAACCATCGTTCTCTGAGCATCATTAACACTTCCATTCAGAGCATAGCCCACACTCAAGCCCCACTCGAATCGCATAGAAGGGCGATACAAAAATAAACTCATTCATGCAATTGCGCTCAAAGTTCTCGAATCTTTTTGCCTCAATATAGATTCGTTACCTGTGGCAAATGTTAAAGGTAAATAAATGCTAGTAATAGATACATATATATATATATATATATATACGTGTATATATAGAGTGGCATATTTAGAAATGTGCCTCATTAAATAGTAAAGTGCAGGCGATAAAAATACAATATATTTATATAGATATATATCAGTTTTCTAGATATATTTCAATGGCCGTTAGCATTTAAGCCGCCGTTAACAGCTACGAAGCTGTCAGCGTTTTTGCCTCTGTCTATCGCATAATATATGGACTTGGTAATAATGTGCACCTGCAGATGATTGCAGGGCATTTGCAACCAGGAGCAACCAGCTAGGAGCAGCACAAGTCCTTGTCGACACGTGCATCATAGACGTTGTCCATGGCAGCCACACACACACATATGCAGAGAGAGAGGGAGAGGGCGACAGACAGACAGAAACATGCCATACTGACAGTATATCAATCCTTTAAGACGCAACATTCAGTGCCAATCAACAAGTGCGTTCCATCTTGAGCTGAGGCCAAGCCTCAGCAGGAGCTGCCTCTGCTGCTGCAAGAAGAAGAGGAAAAAAAGAGGAGAAGAAAAAATGAAGGAAAGGAAAAGGACGCGCTCAGCATATATGCAACAGGGCGCTGAACACTTTTATTGCTAACCATTTCTTTTTTCTCTCTCTTTTTTTCTGCCTCTGCCTCTGCCACTGCCGCTGCCGCTGCCGCTGCCTCTGCTGGTTGTCCTTTTTGTGCGCTAGCAAGGATTTGTACACGGGTAGCGCCGGCACACACGGATTGAAAGGAACTCGGCACGTATTTGTCACGTATTATATATTTATAGCAACCAATGAACCGTTGAATGCACGAGAGCAGGAGCAGGAGCAGGAGCAGAGGCAGGAGCGGGAGCAGGAGCAGGAGCAGAAGCAGGAGCGTGAGCATGGCTGGGCTGGGAATGCATAAAACGGTAAAAATTTAGCTCATTGCTCATACGCCGCGTATGTGCTAGTTGAGGAGCTTAGTTCAAATTGAATACTTATTGCTGCCAAGGCAGAATCCGAATCAGAATCAGCAGAGGTAGGAGTAGGAGTTAAAGTGCTGCCGGCGCATATATCTCTATATAGAGCGATAAAACTCTATCAGCTGTTGTTGCTGCCTCTGCCTCTGCTGCTGCTACTGCCGTCACAGTTTAATTATAATTTTAATCACTTTTGCAGCAGCGCGGCGCGGAAATGAATTTTATGAAGCGTACGCCGAACTGTCGTACCCAACATAAACTGTTGTCAGTTTGCTAGCAGGAGGCGAGGCGTTGAAATTGGGATATTGGGAATGAGTGGAGACGAAGGTAGGTGGGACAAACGGACGCACGGACGGAGGACTAGAGGGACAGAGGGACTGAGGGACTGAGGGACGGAGGGACAGCGAATGGACGAAGGGATGTCATCGGGGCGAGACTGACTGTCATGTCAATTCAATTTTCGTGCTTCCGTGCGCGGCGACAAGTTTTTAGCCAGAGAGTTGCCCCAGTCTGTGCCCGCTTTTACCGAATGCCAAAGCAGTGGATTGTCAGCCCAACGGCACTTTATGTACATCATCATCATCGTCATCATCAACACCTTTTTACAGTTTTCCTTCTCTTCACTTTTTTTTTCTTTTTTCTTTTTTTTTTTTTTTGTGTTCATTTTTGCACTGACGCCATTTACACGCCGTCGTCTATCCTCGTCTCCAGTTCTAATCAGCACAGACAGCGCAGACAACCCAGTCGAGCTTAATCTTTACCCCAACCATCCCCATCCCCATCCCCATCTGCGTCCTTCCTCATGCTCCATCGACACTGTTCGGATAAGCGAATCAATCTAAATGCGGCATTTGTTGCATAGATTTGTGTAACCAAATGAGAAAATGGCTAAAAAGCATGCAGCAAATAATAATTTCATACAGCTCGAGTTTAATTGGGCCAGAGCAGTTGATAATTGATTGAACTAAGTGATTTTTTCAACAGGTTGGAAGGGAATATTTCAGTGGTATGGAAAAATCTGATGAATTGATGCAGATCATTTGAATGGAAAATTTGTGGAATGAGTTTTTAAAATATGGGAAGTAGAAGAAGAAGAAGAGAAGACGAAAAAGAGAAGAAGAAAAGGAAAAGAAGGAGAAGAAGAAGAAGAAGAGGAAAAGAGGAAGTAGATAAGGAAATATTATGTATGCATGCCTGAAAAGTTCACTTCTATTTTCATGCATGTGGAATGCGTAGTGTAAGAAAGGTATTTTTTATGACTTTCAAAATAAGAGAAGAAGAAGAATAACAAATGAAGATAAGAAAAATAGGATATATGCCTGAAAAGTTCACTTCTATCATGCATGTAGAATGCTTTAGTAAATCAAATGTATTTTATGTATAAAAAAAACTTGAAGAAATTTTAAAAATAACGTATACATTATAAAGAAAATCTCCAATTAGTTTTTAAAATATGGAAAATAGAAGAAGAAGAAGAGAATGGAGAAGAAGAAAACTTAAGAAAATGTTAAAAATTACATATAAATTATAAATAAAATCTCAAATTCAATCCTATATACCTCATCTAACTCACTTACAGAGCATAATTCTCAAACATGGCCCCGGGGGCACAAAAATTGAATCATATTTTTATCACACGCAAATGAAAATTATAATTGCCAACTGAACATTTGTTTAGCAACCCAAAAGTGCTTACAGCAACAGCAACAGCAGCAGCAGATGCCCCCTGCCCCCACCCCCCCTGCCCGATTCCTGCTCATTCTCAGCTCATTCTCAATGTGTAGGGCCGCCCATTCATGGGTTCATCATCCATTTTGTTATGAATTAAAACGAAGGCGAAGACTGCCCGAGACGAGGCTGATGACATGTTTTGTCCACAGGCACGCATTCTCTTGCGGCTGGCCTGGTCTGCCCCGACAGCTCGGTCGCCCTGGTCGGCTGGCTGCCTTGGCTGGCAACTTTCCCAACGGCACGCGCTGCCTGCCGCTTGCCACATCAGCTGCTGCTGCTGCTGTTGCTTCTGTTGCTGTCGTGGCGACAAGTCAGCCTGCCTGTGTCACTCATATGCGCCGCAAATATCCCAACCTCGAGTGCCCCAAACACTCCGCGTGCCTAAAATCCACTAGCCCTGCGCCCTCTCCCCCCTCTCTCACACTCTTTCTCTCCGTCTCCTGCTCATATCCAGCTCTCGAAAATTCGACTCGCTGCCACGCACGAACGCTTACTTTGTCGCATGCACAACTTTTGGCTATTAAGTCATTTTTTGGCTTTTTAGATTTGCGACAAATTCTCTGGCATCAGGCTACACTAATTGCCCGCACTGCTGCCACAATTTTTACATAAAATTTGTGTGTGTGCCGCTGCTTTAAAACAGTTTAATGCTGAGATCAACTTGGCCAAAAGAAACACTTTATCATCCCAGCTACCAAGTGCCGGACACTGTACAAGACACAATCGAAGATGTTGTTGCTGCTGCTGCTGCTGCTGCCGTTGCTGCTGCTTCTCCTCTTGAGCACACAACTTCAACTCTTTTATAAGAATTTAGTTGAATGAAGCTTCAAGTGCCAGCAGTCTGAGTAGATGGAGTGGCGACTGAAAGCAGAAGGAGCAGGAGTAGTGTAGTACATCATCAGGCAGCAGCAGCAGCAGCAGCAGCAGGCAGCAAGGCTTCCATAACAATGACAAGATAATAGAATGGATACAGCGTGCAGTGCTCAACTATAGAATGCTCTTTATGAGCACTCAATTTTCGCTATTAATATGTATAAAAAAATATATAAAGAATAAAGAAAAATGAACTTTTGTCTTAGCTGACTGCTTTAACAATAAAGACTGACAAAGCTGCTCGCTATGAAACTGCACTAAAATGAAGTTTGTAAGTTGAGAGAGTGAGAGAGTGAAAAAGAGAGAGAGAGAGAGAGTTTTCAATATTTGCTTTTAATCAGTAGATAGGTATGTATATATGGAAATTAGTAATGAGAGAAAGAAAAGGAGACAGAGAGAGACTTATAGATGGAGAAAAATATAGAGCTATAAAATATATAGACAAAATATATAGACAAAATCTTGTCTATATATCTTGTCTATATATTTTATAGCTCTATATCTTTCTCCATCTATAAGTCTCTCTCTCTCTCTCTCTCTCTCTCTCTCTCTCTCCTTTTCTTTCTCTCATTACTAATTTCAAATAGCTGCTTGTTATAGCACGTCTTTTCTATTGACAGATTGAAGAACTAAGAGATATGAATAAAAAAGCCCATCTATATATCTTTTGTTTAAAGTTATTATGAAGCTTATAAAAAAAAACATTTTTTAATTTCTCTGATTATATACTAAAATATATGGTATAAATATTTTCTCCGAAGCCTGAGCATATTTAAAGAGGGGCGAGAGAGAACTAAGAAGATATATATGCTAACAAATTGATAGACTTAAAGTACAACAGCTACTTGCAATGAAATTATATTTTAAAGTTTGATTCCAAGCTATCATTTATAATGACAGAGTAAGTAAGATGCATATAGGTACATGCCATAACAATAAAATTACAAAATGTAAAATAAATTAAGAGAGAAAGAAAGAAACAGAGAGAAAAGGAAAGACACTTGATTGCTATGAAACTGCGCTTTAAAACTCGCTGCAAGCCAAGAGAACAAAACTGAGAGAGATATAATTTATAATATATTAAGTTAACAAATTGATAGCTAATTGCTATGAAATTACATTTAAAGAAAGAGATAAACCGAGAGACAGAGAGAGAGGGGGAGAGACTGCAAACGACAGCTTCATAAAAACAACTTGAAAAAGAATTATTTGAAAACTTGATAACGATAAACTTGAAACACAACACAATTTGAAGAAAACTTATAAAAACTATATAGATCGATACATAAAGTTAATAGAACTCATTCAAACTTAATCAAAAGCAAATTTCTAACAATAGAAAAGTAATCTAATTAGTTAATGCCACAAGGAAATACAATTTCCAAGCCTTTTCAGCGTATCAAATAAACTTATCAATATCTCAGCCAAGTTTTTGTTGTTCAAATTTATGGTTCGAAGATAAGAGAAAATGTTTAATTAGCAAATGCAAAGCAAGAGACGAGTTCAAAGTTGTTCAAAGCCCACATACGCAGCGATAAAATGTAGAGGCCCCGAAATTTGTCGTAGCATTTGTTTCAATGGAAAGTGTATGATGGGTAAAAACTTTGGCTCAACATTTGAGTGACAAGACAAACAATAGATGCCCAACTGCTGCTGCTGCTGCTGCTGTTGCTGCTGGTACTTGGCTAAGTTCTGCCGCACCACTGCATCGCAGTGCTGACCAAGTGAAAAGTGAAAAGCAAGATTTGTCACGCCCTGATGCGTCTTTAAGCGTTTTAATTACCCACGAACGAGCGAGCCAACGAACGGACGGGGCGAACGTAAACGTTTCGGGTACAACGAAAACTTTAGCATAATATGCAAACCAGGACAATAATTCACTTTGGCAGTTGACTAACTTGGCTCCAACGGCCACAAGGACCGCCTCCTGACAGACTGACTGGATGGGTGGACGACGGCCGGTTGGCTGGCTGGCTGGCTGGCTGGCTGGCTGGCTGGCAAACTGGACATTTGCAGTTGCATTTGCAATTTGCATTTTGGTGCTGTGGCAATTAATAGCGCAGACGTAAACAAAACAGTCGGTGCAGGACGTATCGGACAGGAGCAGGAGCAGGAGCAGGAGCAGAGCACCAAGGACAATGCGTTCCACCGCTCTGACTATCAAAATGCAAAGCAGCTCTCCGGGCAGCAGGTAATGAAAATGCTTAATGGCTTGCAAAGTGTCACAGTGGCTGCGCCTGTGGATTGGCAAATGCAAATGCCTGGGCACAAAAACCTTAAAGCGCGTTCAAATTCAACTTGCTGGCTAACCTGCAGCATGTGGCAGCTGCATGTGGCGTGGCATGTGGCATGCGGCATGCGGCGCGTGCAATTGGAACTTTTGCAAAATTGGCAGTGGAAGTGAAGTGCGCAGCTCAGCGCATAAAAAGTCAATTAAAAGCGAAGCCAGTTGCTATTGCAGCTGCGTTCAGTTTGAGTTCTCTGAGTGTCTGTTTGTGCCGTTTGTCCGCCTGCCCGCCACGCCCACTCACAGCCCTTTCGATAGCAATGTGTGACCGTTTCAAGTGCATGAGTGTGTTGGCCAGCGCTTTTAGCAGAATAAACAGTGAAAGTTGCGCAAAAAGGACACGCCAAGACACCAAAAGCAACAGACACACAGAGAGAAGGAGAGAGGGGGGAGGGAGGGGGTTAGATAGTGTGTGTGTAAGAGAAAGATAGCAAGAGACACAGACAGACAGACAGCGCTTCGCATGTCGGACCTTTGAACGTGTTGAACTTTCAAATGGCTTTGCGCGCGGCTGGCAGCTAATGGCATTACACTACACGTTACCAGCTACCAGTTACCCATAAAACCTACACACACACACACACTCACACACACACACACACACATATCATACTCACACGCATACAAACACATTTTCAATGTCCGGTCTTATAGCTGCGCTTGCATACAAAGAGCGGGCGAAGAGTCTAAAGTCTAGCTGCAATGCTTATGTGTGTGTGTGTGTGTGTTTGTGTGTGTGTGTGTTTGTGTGTGTGTGTGTGTTTGTGTGTGTGTTTGTCTGTGTGTGCACAATTAGAGTGACGTACGCTTTATTGATGCGAGCGCCATTTGGCATGCATTAGAAGTAGCACAGTCCAAGGTAAAATATCAAAGTTGAAATGCAATTTTTATGACACTGCATGCGTCCGGGTATTTTAGCTATGTCCTGCCTTTGAGCTAAGTGCTTAGAAGGAAAGGAAAGGATTTTATAAAATGTAGAAGAAGAACAAAAAATATAACAAACAAAATATAAAAGCAACTAGATTTTTGACTGTTAGAGCAATTAGAGGAGCTATAAAGTAGATTATGTTTGTGGCATAGAAAAATTATTATTCTGTCCATAACTGTACAGAAATATATAAATAATAAATATATATGCATATTTATATATTCATTCTTCTTATCTATAAAAAGTCTATGCTAAATGTATGTATATATAATATTTATATTTTAAATTCTATTCAAATTATATTTCATCTTCATATAGGTATATATATACTATGTAAATATCTAAAATTTATTATTTTTTCTTTTTTTTTTTTTTTTTTTTTTAATTATATAAACTATGAAAATTGTACATATGTATATTCTTTAATATTTTATATATTATATTAAAATTACATTTCCTCTTCGTATGCTAGTAGGGCATAGAATTGTTCTCTATTAAATCGCCAAGTCCTATTAAATCAATTTAAATTCCATATTCAGCTCATATTTGAATGCATCATCAATATTTGCAACATTCTGCACATGTTTGTCGTCACGTTTATAAATTATTTCTTATGTTAATTGCAAAACAGGTCAAATGTAACGCGTGGGCGACTAATAACGGATGAACGTCGAGCAGCCACAACGGCAACAGCAACAAACAATTGTTATTAACAACTAAAGCGCAGCGTGCCTGTCAAATGTCAACTTGGCCATAGAAAGTTAAACAACAAGCAAAAGCAACAACAGCAGCAATAGCAACAACAACAGCAACAACAACAGCAACAACAACTGTAATCAATTGTTGTTCAAGCAAAAATCACAAACATTTACACCGTAATTACCTAGCATAGGTGACACGAGTGTGTGTGGAGAAAGAGAGAGAGAGAGAGAGAGAGAGAGAGATAAAGAGAGAGAGAGAGAGATAGACAGTTGCAGAGTGTCTGTGTGTGCTAGTTGAAAACTTTTAGTTAAGCAAGAGCAATAACAAGAGCTTAAATGTTTAGCTAGTTAAATTTTAGATACTCTGAATAAATTGAATTGATATATGTATTTGTAATATAAATGAAAATATGTACATATATGTATATGTTTACATACATACATATAAATTTATATAATCTAAATACTTATTAAATTAAAGTTTTGTGAAAAAATTATGAAGATTTATAGATGGATTAAAAATGTTGTTCTAAAATTTATAGTAGATTTATATTAATAGTAAATAAATAAATGCAAATAGTAGAAATTAAGTCTGCCTGAAGGCCTTTGTTGCTCTGGCATAAAACCAAATTGTTATTTAGAATTAATTCTATTAACAATTAAATAAGTAAATAAATATTAATAGTAAATATGATACAAATATAGTAAATTTGATAAAAATATGTACAGTAAATATGATAATTTTTTTTTTTTTTTTTGATAAACTAAATAAAACAAGCAAACTTTTATCGATTCTGAACGATTTTGATATATGGCACATATAACATATAAATTATTTGCTGCCTCAAGGCTTTACATAAAGCAACAAGTCTTCTAAAAATCTATTAATTTTTATAGTATAGAAGAAAGAAAATGTAAAAACAAATTCTTATGTTATTTATAGTAAATTTTATTTGATTTTTCGTTCAGAAAATCTATTTAAAACAATCGATTTTCTCCAAATTTTATACAAAAATAATATGCATAAAGATTATATTATTTTTTTTTTTTTTTATTGATGGTGATTCCATTTTTAAGACTTCATATTTTTATGTATATGTAGTGACTTTTAATATTAAAAATATATCAATAAAATATTATATATACATATAAAAAACCAACATATATTTTCTATATTAAAATGTTTACCAACCCAAATTTAATATAGATTATATATTTCAAATCCATGTTATGAATGCCATGAATACTTCGCTAATTTTTTCACTAATACTTCCCTCTATATTTAAGCCATACATATGCATTTCCACATATCGCACTAATCTACACTAGTTTATGTACTCCATTCGATCCCATCACTCCACTCATGCCCTATCACCTGACAACAGCGCAAAGCTCAACAGCAGAGCACAAAAGCAGACCGTCTAAACAGCGCAGCTAGCCAGCGAGGTAAACAATGCTAGAGAAAGAGACAAAGAGAGAGGGCGAGTGAAAGAGCGAGAGATGGAGTTAAGTTTGTGATATGGCAACCGCATCTAATCGCTGCACTTCACGTAAATGACACGAAAATGTTTTCAAATTAAATACATTGACGACGCTAACGATGACGTTGACAATGAAGTGCAGAGAGAAGCAGGCAACGTGGGAGGGCTAACGGGTGGAGCTGCCAACTGGCAGTTGGCAGTTGGCAGTTGGCCTACAGACTTTAGCCACTGGCTATGCACCTGGCTGAGTTGAGTTAAGTTGAGTTGAGTTGAGTTGATAGTTGGTTGGGTTGCAAAAAGGGACAGCCTAAAGCGCGACACAATTTGTAGCCACTTTTGTTAACTGTAAAGCGGCAGTTGTTGCAGTTGTTGTTGATGTTTTTATTGTTGCCAGCCAATTGGGTCCACGCGTCGTATGAGCAATAAAATGCAGGTTTTTAATGGGCTGAACAAACAGATACGGTTAATACGCGCACCACAGCAGTTATGATGGGCATATCAAATTGATTAAATTAGGGTCAATTTTCACTGTTATACAAACTGTTATATAGCTCAATTAACTGGGCTGATATTCTTGAAGCGTAACATTGACTGGCAATTTAGCTCTGCATAAATGTTGCCTTAGGTCTTAGTCTTGGTCTGTTTAATAATTTATAATACTATATTACTCTACCTATGCACTGTTATACCTACAATTGACTGCTGTTTATTTCATTTATATATCAGATTTGCAAACCAGTTCAGGTATATCATAGTCAATCATCTGCGCTTGATTGCAATCAAATTACATTTTCACAACTGCCAGCAAATGCAAATAGTATTTTGTGCAAAGTATTTGCTATGCATGGTCAATCGGTTTTGCTGTCCTTATGTCCTGATGTCCTGTTGTCTCACTGTCCTGATGTCCTCTCATCCTCTTCTTCTGCTGTCCCAATTGTTCGAGTGACTAACACAATTTATTGAAATAATTTGCAGTAATAAAAGTTGCAGTAATTGAACAATAAGGCTAACAATATTTGCAAAGAAATTATCAAATAAATAATAAAGAAAACAAAAACAAGTATTTCATATAAATATGGAAATTGCAGCACAATAAAAAGTAGATCAACATTTTTGGGCAATTATTTCAGAGGCAATTTTTGCCTTGCAGTCAAAATAATTAAACACTTTTATTTCACATGCAAACGAAGAAATATTTTTAAAATATATGTATGCATATTCAAAAAGGAATGTCAGAAGATAAACTCTAATGAATGGGGGTCATTGAAACCACAATTTATATTTCTTGGTCATTTTTGAATATTTTCCTATGAAATGCTTAACCGTTGCTTTGGTTAGTTGATAGAATAAACTGATGCGCTTGAGGTTGATATATATTTAAAATATACTTATTTAGGTAAATAAGTAGATAATAAAGACTTCATATATGACAAGTAGGAGCTTTGCAATTGAGCGCTACTGACTACTTAACCAGGTGCAGTTGATTGAAAAACCAACAAACTTTAGCCAATTCGCCTTTAATAGGGAATCATATAATTTATAGATCCAATTGAGCTTAAGTGACGGTTTGTGATATAAGTCTGGTGAATAATGATTCACTTGCAACCCTTGCTGATTCCTGCTGAGCTCTGACGTTGAGAAGTAAAGTTAATCGTTAATTATCAACGCTCTATATCAATGCCAATGTGTAATCTACACCAATGTCTTACACCAATGTTCTACATTAATGCTCTGTATTAATCTTTGATCTACATCAATGCTCTACACCAATGCTCTCCACCAATGCTCTACGTCAATGCTCTGCTTTAATTTACGCTCTCCACCAATGCTCTACACCAGTTCAGTTTCACACCAATGCTCTACACCAATACTCTACATCAATGCTCTGCATTAATTTACGCTCTACCCTGTACTCTACACCAATGCTCTGCATGAATCTGCGCTCTACATCACTACCGTACACTAATGCTCTCGATCTCCACCAATGCTCTCCACTAATGCTCTCCACTAATGCTCTCCACCAATGCTCTACATCAATGCATCAATTTACGCTCTACCAAATGCTCTCCACCAAAGCTCTTCACTAAGTCTTTACACCAATGCTCTACATCAATGCTCTGCATCAATGCTCTCCACGAATGCTTTACACCAATGATGTTCATATTGATGACATCAATGCTCTCAATCTACACTAATGCTCTACACCAAAGCTTTTCACTAATTCTTTACACCATCAATGCTCTGCATCAATGCTCTCCTCTGCCTTACACCAATGATGTGCATTAAACTTACACCAATGCTCTCGATCTACAATGCTCTACACCAATGCTCTTCATCAATAGTCCACACCAATGCCCTACACCGCAAACTCTCTTCAATTCATTAACAAACATCATTTCAAGTCAACTCTCTATATAAATCAAGCATAAATAAACTCCTGGCGTCATCTTTGCCTGATGGCAAAACATCTCAAAGCCGAAAACAAAGATAATAAATTAGATATATGTTTCTAAATGCAATATTGGCAAATGGCAAGAGCTAAGCCCAAAACAAGCTACATTATTAAATTTGATGAGAATTTATCAAATGTTGCTACAAAAACCAAAATTCAATGGAATTATAAGAGATTTAAATAAATATATATATAAAAATATATACATATAAATTTGATAGATGTGTATGCAAGCCAAGCAACTGTTTTTGCCACGCCCACTTGATGATGATGATAAAGATGTATGTGTGTTTGTCTGTCTGATTCTCTGCTTGCTTGAGCTAAGCCACCCACAGCAATGCATATGCAAAGTACTTGTCAGCCTCAACTGCAATTGCAGCAGCAGCAACAACAACAGCAGCAGCAGCAGCTACTGTATCTCATAGATACGCATTCGCAATTCTCATCATATTGTATGAGAAAGTGTGCTTAATTTAACTGCTGCCAGCTCGCTCTCTGTAGATGATTCAAAATGTGCATAATAAGCGGCACTTGGAGAAAAATATACAAAAAAAAAAAAAAAAGAGAGGAGGAAGAAGAAGAAGATGGGACAGAGGGGGCGTGGAAAGGCAAGGCAAATATGTAGTGAGCGGGGCGTGGTCGGGCGACAGGCGTTGCATACATTTGAATCGCAAAACTAACAAATAAATAACACGAGCAGCAGAGAGAGAGAGAGAGGGAGCGGGAGAGGAAGAGTGTGATGGGTAGGAGAGAGAGGGGTATAAGGGGAGGTGTAAAACAAACAAACGGGGCAGACAAATGGCAAAGGCATCGGACAGCAAAATCTTTTTTCAGCAAATGTTAAGAAAAACATATTCAAATTTAAAATTTCTGCTTGATTTTCTTCTCCAAAGCAAGGCAGCTTCTACTGCCCAACCCTCCGCAGCCCGCCCCCTCGCTCCCTGCTCCCTGCTCCCTTCATCATCTCTGCCCTGCTCCATTGTTGTCGTCGTCGTCGTCGTCGTCGTCGTTTGCATTTTGCCAAAACAGCGCAACGTGGAACTTTTCACACATGTGCGCTGTGCGAGCGGGTGTCGGGGGCAGCAGTCGGAGGAGTCGAGTCTGAATATTTTGCTATACACATACATATGTATGTGTTTACAGTTAGCGGGCGCCAAACCAAGGTGTCGCCGTGCACCCAAAATCGTTTCAGCGTGAATACATTTGCGCCACCTCTGCCACAGTATCTGTAGCTGCAACACACAGAGAGAGAGAGAGAGATGGAGAAAGAGAAGAAGGCAGAGACAGCCAGGCAAAATGGCGAAATGTATTCGCATTTTCGCAAACGCGCTGCATTAATTACCGCAGCAGCCGCCTCCTCTGCACGTATGAAACGATCCATTCACTGTGCCCGCCCTCGTCCTCGCCCACCTGGCAGGTGCCTTTGGGGCAACGTCGTCGTCGTCGAGCTCTAGCTCGGTCAGCGGCTCGTTCGTTGCGTTCGCTCGTTTCGGCGTGCTGATATGTTAAGCTGCATTTTGGCTTACAAAAATATGGAAGAGCCGAAGAGCTGAAGAGCTGAAGAGCCCACTGGCACAAGCGTGTGGGCGTGGCAATGGTAATGGCAATGGGGCAACTGCCATGGAAATCCTTTTTACCTTGTTTGGACATTTTGTGATGTATTACGTAAGTGCGGCTTTTGTGGCAGACTTTTGTATGCGATATATATATATATATATATACTATATATATATATATATGCAATTTTCTATAGAGTATCTCAGGAGAGTGTGGGAGTTGGGGCTGTGGAGACTGTTGCAAAATGGACAACAAAACTTGGCGAAGGGTATGCGTAAAATTGGAATGCTTAAATGATAAAGCGAAATGTTTCTTGTTGTTGTTTGCTGCTGCTGCTGCTGTTGCTGCTGCTGCTGTTGCTGCTGTTGCCTTTAAGTTGGCAACACAAATATTTTGCATAATGGTCTTGGGATAAGTGCTGCGCACAGATACAAGCAATGATGGCAATGATGAATGTGCAAATCAATGGCGGGAGGTCTGGGGAGCATTGCGTAGTTGTATATTCACTAAGTGGAATTGAAGTTTCTTTAAAATTGATCAACTATTGCAGAGAGGAGAAACCCAACTTTTGTTGACTTGCACTGAAGTTGAGTTAAATTTAATGCAACGGGAAATGATTTAACCCTTGCCAATAAGCTGAAAGCTTTTCGTCTGACAATTTTATAAGCAATTGCTATATATTCAATTTGAATTTGTTTTATATTTAAAGTATGTATTTATAGTTTCACAGCACGGGAAATGCAGTTAAAATTAATTTAATGTAGCTGACATTTGAGGAACTCTTTGGCATGAATTATTTTTTGTTTCTTATGTAATTATTTGCTGTTTCTTATGTAAGCTAAATAAATGTATTCAATTTAATGTATTTTTGTAACTAACAATTAACAGAGGTTTGAGTTTGAAGTTTTTTTTTTAATCTGAAACTAAAATAAAAATATCCCTGTTATTAAAGCATCTCTTTCGGAAAGTGTCTTTCAACAAATAATTTAGTGAAATTTTAATTTATTATTATAATTATTATTAAATAATATATATGTATATATGAGGAAATATTTATAGGTAAGAGGCCAGCTACCTTAAAGGCAATTTAATAAAAAATATAAATAAATTAAATAATTCAAGATAAAGCTTAAAATCAAATTCCCATTTACTTATTTCGCGCACCTTATATAACACAAGATGCACATGCGAGGGGAAAAAGTGTTATCAGTAATCTGTGATCGTTACAAGCTGATCATAGATTACTAATCAACGATCACGGTTAAATAAACTTCAATATATTTATATATATATATATATATATATATATATATATTTTTTTTTTTTTTTTTTTTTTTTAATTCATAATAATATATATGAACACCAAAATTTCTAGGAAAATTTTTGAATGCAATTTTTTTAGATACTGAAACAATATAAATATAAACCTGACATAATAGAGCTACTATGACTATATAAGGACTTAAAATTTAGGAATAACAACCGTCTAAATTGTTGGTTTGTAAATTACATCAAATATTATTCATTCATTACTGGTTAACTAGCCCCTTTAATTAAACCTAATCAGCCTTAACTAGCTTTGCTTCAATTTGTAGCACCCTTCTGTTCAATTTAACAACACCAAACATAAATTTGTTTCCCAACACTGTCAATCTTCCCAAGCTGTCAACTGCAAGTTAGCTTAAGCTCTCTTCCGCTTGAAGCCAAGCTCATATCATATGATTTATCAATCAATAAAAACAAGAACCTCATCAGGAACTCCACTCCAACTCCAACTGCAGTTGTAGTTGAGTTTTTATTTGTTTGCAGTGCCGTGCGTAATGTTTACCGGGCGTGACAACTTAAGCGCTTTCTGTTAACCATATTTATGACTCTGGCATATAGTGCGATGGCTATATAAATCAAAAGCTTTACCCAACTCCATCTATCATAGTGGGTTACGAGCACAGACCTTGTCTCTCTTTCACTCTCTCTCTCGCTCTCTCTCGCTCTCTTTCTGCTCAACCATTTGCATGCACAAAAACGAATTAAATGCGCATTTGCAGCGCTCAATTGCAGACACTCGAAACTAGTAGAAGAAGAGCCCAAGCCCAACTAAGACCACCTACGAAAGCTACCCTTCCCCCGTCCCCATTTCGCCCGGTGCAGTTTGCTTGGGCAAGTTTAGCAAGCATTTCACATCCAATTACAGGAGCCGCAAGGATGCAAGCGACGCCAGCTCGGTGCGCTCGGGTCGCTTTGGGCATTGTTATGTTACCATAATCCCAAGGATAAACGATTAAGGAAACCAAAGCGTGAAACTAGGCGAAAGTAGAAGCAGAACAGCAGAACAGCAGCAGCCAAGCAGAGCAGAGCAGAGCAGCGCAAATAAAAAAATGAAAAAAAAAGAGAAGCAGCTGCGCTCACCTTTACCTTTACCTCTACCTTTACCTGTAGTTTTTCGCTAGAAGTTGGAAGTTGAAGTTGGCGCCTGCAGCTGCCAGTTTTGAGGGGAGATGGACGCCAAATTGAAGGCAGCCAAGATGCAAATTGGAAATAAAAAGAAGGAAAATATATAAAAAACGAAAGAAAAGACAAGCTAAAGAAGCAGCAGGAAAAGCAAAGAAAAAAAAATGAAGCAATGAAAACAGAAAGCAGCCAGCTCGCTGGAGCAACGCATCCGCGCGGCCTGTCGGCAAATTCAATTCAAATTTTGTTGAGCATTAAAATGCGGCTGCAGGAGAAAAAGTTGTAGCTGCTGTGGCTGACGCAGGACCAGCAGGACGAGCCGGAGGAGGCATGGCACAGGAAACGCGCCGCGAAATAAAAGTGATTGTAAGTGGCAGCAGGTTGTTGGGCGGCGCAACAACAAAAGCAAACGGGCGAAAAAAAAAAAACGAAAAATATAAAAAAAAAATTTATGAAAAGATAAAAGACGCAGGCGTTCATTCAAAACATAACACAGGTGAGGACAAGCGCCAAAGCCAAGCAATTTTAAATGCCTGCCACAAATACACACGCACACACAGGCAGACACACACACACACACACACACTCACACACACACAGGCCTCATGCAGCGCTGTGAGGACGATCAACACGACGGCTGCTGATGGCATCGTCTGCCACTTGAGGCCGCATTACTTCAACTTTGAAGATGCTCGAACGCGCTGCACGCTGGCGACACCTAGCGTGCGCAGCTGGAAGCACACCCGCACATACCCCGCTGCCCTCTGCCACATGCGGTGGCTGCTCCTGCTGCTCCTCCTGCTCCTGCTGTTGCTGTGTAATATGCAAAAAGATTTTTTTCTTTCACTTTCATTGGGGGGTTGTTGTTGTTGTTGTTGTTGTTGTTGTTGTTGTTGTTGTGGTTGTTGTTGTTGTTGTTGTTGTTGTTGTTGTTGTTGTTGGGCAGCAAGCCCAAACCGCCCACACCCAAAACACACACACACAGAGAGAGGGGAAGAGTGAAAGAGAGGGTGAGAGTGAGAGGGCCTGCTTAGACCGCAAAAGAAGTTTTTTAGCAACTCAGCAGAAAGCAAAAAATATAAATAGAAAATACAAAAGCGTTGAGTGGGCCTCAACAAGGCTGTGCGGGGAGGGGTGGAAAAAAGGGTAGGGGGTTGGCTAAAAAGGGGAGTTTGGGCAGTGGCTTTGTCCTTTTATACAAAATGCTGTTGTGTTGTCTAATGTCGCATGTGCAGATGTTGCTATATCTATTTCGCTTTGTGCTCCAGCACGCAACAAAAGCTGAAAACACATTTAATCACACTTTGGCAACTGATTCAGAATGCAGCTCAATTGTGCTGGGAGGGAGAGTGGGACAGAGAGACAGAGAGAGAGTGAGATAGAGAGATAGAGACTGTGCGTCAGTCAGCAATTGGCAAATTAGCTTTCATTGCAATTCATTGGCGAAGCATTTGAAAGATACATTTGCCCAGATACATTAGCACCTGCCATTCAAGCTGAATTTTCAATGGACTGTGGGCGTACAGCCACGCCCACTAAGCTCAGCTAAGCTGGCAGTAGTTGCTGTTACTATTGCTGTTACTATGGCTGTTGCCATTTGATTGGGTTCGCCTGAACTTTACGACGTTTTACAAATTTTTCATTTCTCTGCTTCCTCTACTACTTTTTTCTTTTTTGTTGCAGCTGCAGCTGAATAGGTTAATCGAATCAATTCTTTTTCTTTTTATCTTTTTTTTCTTTTTTGTGTTTCTATTTTTGACTCATAGTTTTTCGCATTTTCCCCCCAATTCCAGTTCCACTCGAATTTCGCAACATCGCATCGATTTGCATGCGAATTGTGGCAATTGCGGGATAAGCGGGATTTACTATGTGTGTGTGTGAGTGAGTCTCTCTCTGTATATGTGTGTGCTTCGGCATGCGTGTGTATGTGTGGGCAATTGAATTTAACATAAATTAAAGTCAATCTATTGGACAGTTCATCCGGATTTTTATCGATTGAGCTGCTTACGAAAATGTATTTTTAAAACCCCAAAATGGAACTAGTTCATAAAGTAAGCTTAGCGAGCTGCGCGCAAATGAACCGAATGCATGGAGTAGAAGAAATGAAAAGATATATCTATACGAGTTTAGCTATTATGGAAGAGAGTCAGCTGGTAAGCAAGCTCTTATATTTTACTCAATGAAAATCACATAGTAAGGTGTTAAACAGATGTAGTTTAATCCGAAAGTTATTCAGAAAGTAAAGTTCCCAGGGAAATTACATTAAAACATCTAGCTCCAGCATTGGAATAAATGAAATAATCACATAGTAAGGTAAGGATTTAAAATGATGCACTATTTAAGGAAGGTTGAAAGTGTATAGGAAAGTTATCAAAGTTATTTACAACTTTTCTACTAGTACTAGAAATTCTTTTTGAGAAATGAGTGAAGCTCATTGCGTATAAGTTCTATTCAAGAAAGTCTAAGACTTTTAGTTTACAGACATAAACATGGAGAGCAAATGTAAGCCCCACTCAGGCATATGAATAGATGTTGGAGCAGCCTCGACGCTTTATTTGAAGTGGTCAGCCAACGACTATAAGAATGAAGCCTAAGCAGAAGGTATAATAATACAATACTAATAGTTTTCATACCTCTAAAAAAAAAACAATATCACTTAGAATGCTGAGCAAAACAAACAAACACTAACGATATAGCTTTCAAAGTGTAACCTATTCAAATGCCATAAGCTGGGCTTGGGAAATATTTTTTATTTATTTCAAAGTGAAAAATTAATGAAAATTATACAAAAATGAATTTCAGTTTAGTCAATTCACTTTGTCTCCAACTGAACAACTTTTGACTGACTGAAGCTGACTTTTGAGATTCTTGATCAAAGAACAGCTGCAAGCAAGTTGGTTACACTTCGAGTGCCTATAATTAGTCTAGTTCATACTCTAGTTCATACTCCAGTTCATACTCCAGTTCATACTCTAGTTCATACAGTAGTTCATACTCTAGCTCAGACTGTAGCTCATACTCTAGTTCATACTCTAGTTCATACTGTAGTTCATACTCTAGCTCATACTCTAGTTCATACTCTAGCTCATCCTGTAGTTCATCCATTAGCTCATTCTGTAGTCATTCATTCATTCCATTAATCCATGCTTAAGGTCAACTTCACAGCTCTCGCTTAACTTTAGTTAACTACTCTCTCTCTTGCTCTCTCTCTATCTCTCTCTCTCTATCTCTCTCTCTATCTCTCTCTCTATCTCTCTCTCTATCTCTCTCTCTATCTCTCTCTCTCTCTCCCTCTCCCTCTCTCCCTCTCTCTACATATCTTAATAGTTGCCCACATAAATTCTCCACTTATTTACGATATTCGCTACATGGCAAACATAATAAATGCATTCAGAGACAAGCCGCAGTCTTATTACATAATATTCATGTTTTGGCTCCTGCTCCTGCTGCTCCTGCTGCTCCTGCTTCTCCTGCTTCTCCTGCTGCTGCTGCTGTTGCTGCTTATCAGCAGCTCCGACACTAAATCAACTTTTGCTTCAATGCTCTCTAAAAGCGCCCACACCTGCAAATCTTCCAGGACGCTAAAGTTCCGCTGCCTTCGAGCTCTTCTCTGCTCTCCCGCCTCTTTTTTTTATGGTCCTACACCTTTTATGCGATGTCACCGCAGACTGTGTTTTTTTTTTTTACTTTTACTCTGCTCCTGCTAAAAGATAAACCGAAGCCAACAACAAATCCACAACAAAATCCACATCAGAACAAAGGCAACAACAACAAAAAAAACTGAATTCGTCGCACTTAAGCTCGACTGGCGTTGCAAAGAGCTCTAAAGGAGCTGCCAGGCCAACAACAACAACAACAACAAGGACTACAACAACAACAACAATAAGAATGAATAATTGCCAATATGCCACAAATTATTTCAAATGAAATGTGAGTGTATTTATGATTTATAACCCAAGGAGTGGGTCGAGTCGAGTGGGTCGCGTGGGTGGCTGGGTGGTTGTATGGGTGGTTGGCTTAGACAAGCACAAATAAAATATTTTCCCAAAACAGAGATAAAAGTTTGCCAGCTTTTGGAGGCGTGGCACATCATTCGCTCTCTCATGAAATGCAATTCGTGAAATTTGAAACTTGGCACGCGGCTTGATGGATTTTTTTTACCACTTTTTCTTGCAGTTTTTTTGCAGTTTTTGCATGTTTTTTTTTTTTTGGGCGTTTGCGCTTGTTTGCCCAGGAGCCGGGACGGTGCCACTTAAGCTACTTTTTGGCCTGATCAGGCGTCGCAGATTGGCGACGCGAAAGGTAACAAAAAAGACAAAAACTAGATGACTCAAAGTTATGTAGCGGAATATGCCAGACTAGGGGATACCCTGCAGGCACCGATTATAAACTAGCTTGAGGCCAAGCGAGTGTCAACTATGGTATATGGATTCATTTTACATAAGCTGATTATCGATAGTTATCGATTTTGCAGAATTGAATAGAAAAACCTTTCTATATGTCTACCGGTTGTCAATTAAAATCGTATAAAGCTTCGTAAATGCAAATTTTTAACCTTTACAAACAACTTCTGTCTTGGTTGTTTATCGATAGTTGTCGGCTTATAAAAATAGTATGGAAAAGTTTTGTTGAAGCTAATATGAGTTTTATATGCATTTCCTGCATAAGTTGCGTATCGATTATTAGCGATATTGAAACCAAAGTTCCGTATACTTCACATAGTAATTGTCATTCTTAATTGCATACTACATAAAATTACATTTAAACTTCATCAGGCAGATTTATTTAATGGCTTCTTTTAGCCTATGCCGGTAATCGATTTTTATCGATTTTAAAGTCATGTGTCAATCAACTTCACATACGAATATTACCTGCTAATTAAAATTATATAAGTCTTAAAACATCCCAACAGGCTGAACAAAAAAATTATTTATCTATCTTATGATACATTTATGCCTACACATTTTATCGACAACTATCGAATTTATAGACATTATGATCAGATATTTTAGGGAGCTCCTCCCCTACTAACCCCAGAAGCCTAATATACTCTACCCTACCTAGCTACTTTCAATAGCTGTAGGGTATACAAATAAAAACCGTTGCAAATGTCTGCGTTGCGTTTCCGCTGGGGCGTATGTGTGCAATAGTATTTGCGCTCAATGCAACTTGAAAGGCAGCCAACAAATTTGGCCACACACACAAAAAAAGAAACGAAGTGAATGAGATGAGAAGGAAGAGAGAGAGAGAGAGAGGGAGAGAGACAGAGAGCGGGAAAAAGGCCAAAGGCAATGATAATAAGTTGTTTACGGCGCGTGAGCTTGCATCAAAACAAGCGCTGACATTAGGGGCGGACATGAGTACCGTCAGGATGTGTCCATGGGACACGGCTCCAGGATGCAGGACACAAGACACATTGCACTACGTTTTTCATTTCTGCCTTCTGCCATTGGCTCTTCCAATTCTATTTGAATTTTTTGTTTGCATTTCGAGTGACGCCAGCTGAATTCGTGAGCGGCACTGTGGCGCCAACTGGCGGCGCTTTTGTGCAACAGCCGGCAAGCGAGCAAAAAGCTTGACGGCCATTTTTATGAATGAAAAGCGCTGCGACGAAAGCTTCGCACGTGTGTGCGAATAATCAAACTAAGAGAGTGAGAAAGAGTGAGAGAGAGCGCGCAATGGTAAAGAGAGCGACTGTTTAAGAGAGCGCAGTTGATAGCGACAGCTGTTAAGTTAACAGGCTGCCTTAACAGCTGGGAAGTTGCAACGCTGTCGCTGACTGTTGCTGTCCACTGTTATTGCTGTTATTGTTGTTGTTGTTGTTGTTGTTGCTGCTGGCAACTTCGTAAACAGACAACACAGTTAGTTGTTGTTGTTGTTGTTGTTGTTGTTGTTGCCGCTGCTGCAGTTGGCGGGGTCATGCAACTTTTATATGTAAACAACACCGTCAGCAGGCGCGTGTCTCTGTCTAACTGTGAATTGCAGTGCATGTTACTCTCTCATTGCATACGTATGCCTGTAAGTGTGTATGTGTGTGTGTGTGTGTGCACCGGAAGCAGACATGTTGTGACACTCTTTGACTTGACCTCGCCTCCCAAGCCCAGCCAAGCCAAGCCCCCCACTCAGACAGACAGACAAAGGGACAACGAGACATTCAGACATTCAGCTCGAAAATATGCACGCGTGTCAATCAGGCAGCTCAGCTGACATAATAACAAAACCCAGACAACAACAACAACAGCAACAACAACAAGAAGGAGCAGTGGCATGGTGGCACGTGGCAGGTAAACAAAAATTGTCTGCAGCAATACAACAATTTTTTGGTTATGCAAAGCGAACGAATACGAAAATTTGTGACCCAGTTTAAGGCTAAGGCAAAAATTACGTGAGTCCTGTGTGGCAGTGCGGGTGGGAGGTGGTAGGTGGCAGGCAGGCAGCAGGAATAAAACCCACACACACAATGAGTGAGTGTATATATACATGTGTGTGTGTGCATAGGCGCAGCTTGCAGTTGTATGTGTGTGTGTGTGTGTAGAAGACGCTGCACGTAGCGCACATTTCGTAATAACTTAATCGATGTCGAGAGCCGGCTCTAGAATTTTTAGTATATTTAAAATACCCTGTAAACATTTGCTATGTGGATGAGATAAACCGAGATCAGAAAAGCATATAATACTGTATTTATTTACTGTATGTATACATTTATATTATATATTTATATTTTCAGTTAGAGTTTAGCTGCGTTATTTGATCAACAGCTTGAAGTATTATTAAAAAACTTGATGTCAGAAAAAGCTTACCGAAGTCATGGATAAAGGATGATATATATAAATATTCAAAATGGAGTTAAAGCTATTATAGATGTAAAATAAATTATATATAACTTTCGTTAAAATGAAATGATATAAAAATTATAGAATATCTTATAGAAGACAATTCTATAATAATTAATGTAGGTCAAATTAAAGAAATGGGTAAGCTTCATATGATTAACATTAAGTTATACCTATCGAACCTATCGATATATGTATTATGCTACTATAAAATTATATTTATCAAACTTATTCAACTATAAACTAAAACACACAGAAATATAATAAAGAGATTTTACTATAATTAAATAAGAAATGCATTAACTATAAACTAAATATGCAAATAATTTATATAGTATAGTTTTTGGGGCTGTGATGTAATAGATTTAGACTTGCATAATAAATAATATATAATTAAATCTATAACAATGAGGAATAGAAAAAAATATTTTAAAAAATAAATAAAAAATTTATAAAATTAGCAATTTTATGACAAAATTGAAGCATTAAACTAAGCAGACCTGATTATGACAATGTTTATCCATCACAAATCTTACAGCATTCTCCATAGAGCAGTTATGCGTAGTATACTTAAGTTCAATTCTCTAACCCCAACTAGTTCTAACTGCATTTTTTTGTTATGGTTGCCGTCGTTGTTGTTGTCACAGTTGTCGTCGACAAAAAGCCTATCAAGAAGGTGGCTGTGGCCGGGGTTCCTGACTAGCCGGTGCTGCAGGAAGTTGGCAATATATTTGACTCACTGCAAACGGAAGCGCGACTGAGGCACACTGAGTTCTCAGTCTGTCTCTGTCTCTGTCTCTGCCTCTGTCTGTCTGTTTGTCTGCCTGCCTCTCCCGGTGGCCATGTTCCCTGGTGACAAAAGCCGTCTCCACGAGTCGCGCCAACCAACTGGAAGCAATGAAGGCTAAGTTGTTGTCGAAGTTCGGTTCGGCAAAGGAGCAGAAGAAGCAGAAGAAGAAGGCGCTGATAAGCCAGCAACTAAGTAGCCTGGCATGCAGGAGGCTTTGCCTCAAGTGCAACATGGCAAAAGCCACAAAAGCAGGCAGAACTTAACTCAACTCAACTCAGTTCAGGTGGTGCAACTGAAACTGCACCTGAATCGCACTCCTCTCCATGTTGGGTGATAAATTTTTTGTCAACTCCTAAATGCGCCGTCTGACATATTTAGTTGTACTATTAAATAAAAAGCCAGACACATCAAATGAAAAACGTGCACGAAATGTTTCGGATGTCGCTTGATATAAGAGTGAAGATCAATAAAAGTTATGGTGATAGCTATATATATATGTATATAAAAGTTGTCGAGAAGAAGCATTAAATAGCATACATATTGGCTTAAGCAGAAGACTAAACAGCGTGAAGTAGAGCTCATATAAACTTAGAGATAGTATAAAATATTAAAAACTTGGCTAATATAAGCTTAGAGCTAATATGAGCTTAGCTCTGCTTAACGCTGTTTAGCTTCACTCAACTCAGACTCTGTTAATGAGCAGCGGTTAGCAGAAAGGCTTAACAGCTTAACAAAAAAGAAAAGTGAAGTTTCTTAACAGCTAAGTTAGCAGTAGTAGTAGAATAGTTCACTAGGTTAATCAACTATGTTTGCCAGCTCTATTTAACAGTGGCAGGTAAACATAAGATTACATTGTCAAGGCCTTAATGTTATGGCTCTGTTAATAACAGCAGCCATCAGCTTAGAACCCTTAAGGAGCTCTGAAAAGGTTCACTTAAATGATGATTAACATTTTTAACTTTTACAAAAGGGGCTTCACAGCAACAGTCAATAGAAAATAACAGATAAAGCTAATTTCACATCACCATAGAGTGATAGGGTCTTTTAACAGTGAACATATAGTGTCTTTTAACAGTGAGTTCAAATTATTAGAGTTTCACAAAACTCGATCTCTTACTCTGTTATTTAATTAAGTTTAACCGCGAACGTTAACACAGCCCGCTAGATCTAAGCGTAAGTTTATTATTTTTATGTTAAAAATGTAATACAATTATTATAATATATCAATTAAATATAAAATTAAGTATTTATTATTATATTTAAATTAAAATATTAATATATAAAATTATATAATAATAATATATATAGTAATAATAATATATAAATTAATATTTATATATTTCAATTTATATTTCAATTTAAATATTAATATATTTAAATTTAAATATTAATATATTATCTGGGACTATCACAAGAAGATCTAATTGCCTTTTAGCTGTTGTATTTAAATAAGCTTAGCAGCAAAATTTAACAGTGTTCTGTAAATCCAAGCTTAAGCTTAATAGACCTGGCGAACATTAAATTGTGAAATAGCTGGTTGACTAAAATTGAAATTGCTTGTAAAATATTTACACAAGCTAACTTAACTTTTATTGAACTTACTAAGCAGTAAACAAACTAGATTTTCAAAGAGAAATATATATTCTTAAAAAAAAACTAAAATAGGGATTTCAAGAGGATCTTTGATTTCAGATAATGTAACAGGAATGGGAATGAAATATGTGAGCTTCAATTTATAACACTTAAAAAAATGCAAAAGCATTGATCTTCAATTTATAGTACCTCAAGGAAAGCTTTAAACATATTTTTTAGTCTTTCAGTTTAGAAGAGATCTCAAATGAATATCGAATAAAATGTATAAAATATCTGTCATGATAGAAATAATGTATTTAAATTTGAAATTAGCATATTAGCATGGTTTGAAAAAATTAGCAAGATTATTATTTACTAAATCATATCATGTTTGTTATTTTATTACCTTTACTCGCGCTACTTTAATTAACTCAACTCAATTTCAAGTTCAAAAAAGACTCGACCAATATGTGAAACTATCTCAACTTGTTAACGCCATCATAAGCAAGTACCAAAACTAGACTTGCTTAGCACTGACTCTAAAATCTCAATCTAACCAAAAAAATATATATATATATAAAAGAAAAAGAAAGAAAATAGCTTGTAGCAAATCAATGCACCTACAAATGGAGGCAACAGCCAACAGGCAACAAAGGCGGGCAATAACAGGCAGCAGCAACAACTGCAGCAGCAGCAGCAGCAGCAACGTCTGCAATTGAAAAGGGGGCCCCAAAAGACAAGGAAACGGCGCCTGGGTACCAAAAAAACAACAAACACATAAAGTCGATAACCCGGTTGGGTGCCACTGCCTACACCCGAAATCCCCAGAGCCAATGCACATGTGTGTGTGTGTGTGTGTGTGTGGGTGAGTGTGTGTGTGTGTGTGTGTGTGTGGGTGAGTGTGTGTGGCAGACAAGGCAGCTATAGCCACACTGCCGTTGGCTTTTATAACGGCGAGTGGCTCCTGTGCCTGTGCCTCTGCCTGTGCCTCTGCCTGTGCCTTCATATTTGCTCTTCTGCTTTGCCTATTTTAGTTTTTAGCCTGCGCTTGCGACTTATGACTTTCCCAACCACCCCCACCCCCACCGCACCACCCTCGCCACACCGACTGGCTTTTTGTTATATATTGAAGCCGCTGGGGTGTTGACATTCACAGCGCTCATTAAACCGCTTTTGCAGACTACCAAAAAAAAAAAGGAAAGAAAAAAAAACAAAAACCTGCTTTTTTCGTAGCTGCTTAAAGTTTAACTACAATTTACTCAGCATGCAGCTGAACGTCTCTCAGTCTTCCTCTCCCTCTCTCTCTCTCTCTCTCTAACAACAATTCACTTGCTCTTCATTTGTCTCTCCATCTTTCTCCCTCTCTTCCTCCTCTTTCTTCCTCTCCCCCTCTTTCACCCTCTCCCTCCCTCTCTCATAATAATAGCTGTTGTTATTGCATAATTTTAATGTGTCGTCCTTAATTTAAATGCTTCCGCTGCACACGGCCGTATCCTTGGCAACATCCACGAGAATCCAGCCCCGCCACGCCCATCGACTCGCCTCCTCATAGTTCTGTGTGTGCTGTCGTCCTGCGGCACGTTTATACCATTTTTCGGTTGCCAAAAAATTGTCTATTAGTTGGGCCCGACTGAACACATTCCACCTCCCCTCCCCTCCCCTCCCCTCCCCTCACTCCACTCCACCCGGATAATGGCATATGACAAGCGCCACATGCGGCTGCAATCGAGCCACCAACGACTTGTGTCCTGGGTCCTGCAACCACCCACATACGTCCAACACCTCGGGCCGTATGCGCAATGCTTATTAATTTAAAATTTACGTTAGTTGCATTTAGTGCCTCGGACCACAACTTTCAAATTGACAAGCGCCACCAAAGGCTACGACAACGACCATGACGACGACGTTTGATACTCGTACAAGTTAATTAATTGTTGCCCAGCACCAAGAGCATTTAATGCGTGTGTGTGTGTGTGTGTATGTATGTGTGTGTCGCTATGTCACTTATGTAAATATTCAAACACCGCACCGGAGACAAACGGCCCCTAAAGTTGAAAGCCAACACAGCATGAAGAAGACGCGGCGAGAACAACAAAATAACAGAAAAATCAAGGAAGAATGTCTAAAAACATGCAGAACGACTAGTAGATACCCTGTAGGTAGTTGAAAGTTGTGAAAGAGGTTGCTTTGATCAACTAAAGCTAAGATTTTGGATAAATCAACAAATTGCATGATAAAGAGAAACCCTTTGGAAATAGCTTCAATCATGAGTATTATTCGATCAATTTAAATATAGTTCAGAATGAGTTCCTTAAATACAAAGTCGTATAAGACTAAGAGTTAGCTTCTAAGTATTATAAAGATTTATGAAATAATCCCAAATCTTATAAATCACATCAAATATGGTTACATTAGACATGAAATACTCTGTTAAAAAAAAGCTAAGAGTATATCACGAAAATGTTTGTTAAAAATAAAAAAGTTGTGTAAGCTTCAAATTGCATTGGCTTTGAAATAAAAAAAAACATATATGACGTATAAACAGTATAATCAAATTTGGATATTTAAACAAAAGGCAATCGCATTATAAGTAAGATATATATATATAGCTCAATAGACCTTAACGATCGGCAGATATCAAAATAATCTACGTGAAACTTAGAGTATTAAATGAATATATTGCATATCATGTACCATATAGAAAGACTAGGAGACGAATTGAAATAGATAGAAGAAGTTCCAAGCTAACCTTATATACCCTAACATTATCATCCCAAAACTAAGTCAACTTTCAACCGAAACGAAACCCTATATGTCCACTGCAATATGTATCTTCAATATACCCTCGCTAGTGTCTGTCTAAGCAAGGGCTATAAAAACAAGAAGGAGGCAAATGCCAAAGGCGCAACAACATGACCAGGACACGCACGCACACACACGCACACACACACACACATGTGAAAAACGATATATGCATATGTGTGTCTGCACGTCTGGAGGGGGCGGGGCCCAGCGGCATGTGTGAACTTTTTAACCAAACTCGTGCCAAAGTCAACAAAACTGCGAACAAGGAGCCAGCAGCTGCTGCTGCTACTCCTTCGACTCCTTCGACTCCTGCTGCTGCTGCTGGTAGCCACTTGGACAAGTGCAGGACATCAAATGCAATGCAAAAGGCAGAACAGCCAAAGGATAGACAGGCAGCGCCGACAGGCTGACAGACAAGTCGGGCAGCGAGTCAGCGAGGCGACCATCTATCAAAGCGAAGATGCGCTTGCCCACAGCCTTAGGATAATCACATTCAAAGGGAAAATGAAGCGAGCTGCAAAAACATGACCAAAGATTGGCAGCTGCAGCAGACAGCAGCAGCAGCAAAGTGGAGGAGTCCAGCCAAGCAGTGGGCCAAACAGGAAGCTGGAAAAGATAAAAATGGGATGGGCTGTGAGACTTGGGCCTGAACTTTTGACTGATGGACACAACGAAACGTTGTGCAACTGACTCACCGACTATTTGATTGACTGATTGTCTGACTGACTGACTGACTGACTGACCGACGTGACAGTCGCTCACTTATTTTATTGACAATTTTTTCAATTTTAACGAAGCTTGCGGCAAATTGTTGTTAACTGGCTGCCAGCATTGCCCTCGACTGCATAAATTAATCAGGAAATCGACTACGACAACCACCCGGCTACACAGGCACCACCCAACCACCCAACCACCTCCAGCCTTGGCTTTCACTTCTGTCTCTAGTCGGACTCTCCCTAATTTTTTTTGTCACCTGTCTGCTTCCTGAAGTGCTTAGTCGCATAACGCCCAGGATATTTCAACAATTTTTAGACGCATAGATTTATCTTTCTGTCTCTCATTTTTTTTTTTTTCTTCTTCCTCTGCTGATAGTCACGCAAATATTTTCATCAACGTTTCGTTTCCTGATTGAATTCCGACTGCTCGTTTGCCCTTTTCCGTTGCCCCCAATAGAAATTCTATAAAAGCGAAAAGTTAACTTGCCAAATATTTCTAATACAAATTCAAATTGAGTGTCTAGTAACTGGGAGTTACATTTGCTATGATAAACAAATTATAACCGATTCAAAACCGATTCCAATGAAAATTCATGTTGCAAATATTTGATTTGCTAACTGTATAAACTGGGAGTCTATCTATGAATTATATTTAATATAATTTTTAACCGATTCAAACTCGATTCGAATAAAATTTGATATTGTAAATATATCAAAATCCTAATTCTTTTTTATATATACAGGTAGTATATTCTAATTATCTTAGCTGCTTCTATTTCAATTTAACAAAGCTTTGTGAATCGGGTTTTTGAGTATTTTAATAATATTAGCTTGTTTTTCAAATATGTTACCTACTTATAGGCAATGAACTTCAATTCATAACCGTTTTAGAAGCAATTTATATTTACACGGGTTCAATCGGTTAATAACCGTTTCAAATACTCAATTTTCATTGATGGTTATTGCTTTTTAAAAGTCTTGTCTAAGAGAACAAAAGTCAATTATTTCAAATTATTCCAACATTTTACCCGCTAACTTTTCATAACCGTTTCACTCTAGCTATATAGCACTATAGCACTATATTTAAAGATTAACTTGCTATGAGTACATTTTAGAATTGAATACTAAAACGAGAACAGCTTTGAGGAATTTCAAAGTCAACTTTCAATTACCTTTTCAAACTCTCGATCGTTTACTAAACAAATGAAACCCAATCGGAAATACCTTGAGCAAACAAACGCAGCCGCTTGACAAACTGTCTCCATTTTCATTTGCATGATAAAAAATACCCAAAAAATAAAAGAAAGGGGAGAAGAAAAAAAAAACAAAGAAAATAAACTGGCAACGCGATGCGGGTAAATCGAGATAATGCATATTTATTTGCTCAAAGTATCTGTAGCCGTGCAGCTGTAGCCGTAGCCGTAGCCGTAGCCGTGTATCTGTAACTGCAAATGTATCCGTATTTGTATCTGCGTCTAGTTGCGCGACTTTATCGCTAAGCGGCATCGAAATGTGAGCGATATGTGAATAGATTTTCCATTTGCTTGTTGCTGTTGCTGTTGCTGCTGCTTCTTCTTCGACTCTTTGTTGTTGCCCGTGTTGCATGAGTAATGGGCGTCTGTTTGCTGCGCTGCAGATGCAAATGTATCTGAACGTATCTGAGCATCTGAACGCATATATAAATAGTATTTCAGTTGAACGCACAGCCAAAATAGCAAAAGGCGGGAAGCCTTTTGCCTTCTGCCTTCTGGCTTCTGCCATTTGCCTTTTGCGCCTTGCCTTCGACGTATTGTATTTCACAAATTTTCGTTTCAATTTGACACAAATCGGCGGCACAACAGTAAACTCCTCCACCTCCTGCTCCCAAACGAGAGGTGATCAGAGTACAACATTTGTCTACAGTATGTGCTGAAAGTTTTAATACACTCTTGCACCGATGTCAGCATGACACATGAGACATTTGATTCTGTTGCGAAAGTTTTTACTTCATTAGGTTCGTGTTTGATGGGATTGGAAAAGATTTTCTTAAGCAAATGAAAGCAATATCCAAACTCAATTCTTGCTCAATGTTTAATGACGTAGATAGACAATAATGATAAATAGAATAAGTATATGGCAAGCTAAGAAGCAATTAAAGTTTCCATAATATTTCCAGGTATACGATTGATATTGTTCATCTATCTTGTCATTTGAGTAGGGAGAGAATATGAATAGAGAGTGGGAGAGAGATAGAGAGAAATAATGATTGAAAGAGAGAGAGAGAGAGAGAGAGAGAGATATATAAATAGAGAGATAGAGAATGAGAGAGATAATGATAGAGTGGGATAGACATGGAGAGTGAGACGAGAGACAGAGATAGAAAGTGATAGAGATAGAGAGATAAGAAATAAGATAGATAAAGTGAAAGACGTAGAGTGTGAAAAAGATAATTTTAGAGCAGGAGAAATATGGCGAGTGAGACAGACAGAGATAGAAAGTGAAATAGATAGAGAAATAAAGAATAAGATAGATAAAGTAAGAGAGATAGAGAAAGAAAGAGAGTAAGATATTGACAGATGAAGTGTTAAAGAGATAGCGAGTGATAGAGATAAAGAATGAGAGGAGAAGAGCAGTGAGAGAGAGATAGAGAATGAGAGTGAAAGAGATAGAGAATGAGAAAGTGACACAGCTAGAGAGCTGGAGAGATTGAAATTGTGAACTACAACTAAATCCACTCCTATTTTCTGCAATTGCCCAATTACGAACAGCAAGTGGAGCAAGAGCTATGCTTTCTTAAAATATTTTAAGCTTAAGCAGCAGAGAAAGACTAAATATAATTTAAAATACTAATCCCTTAATGCTCTATCAGCAATATATACATATATACTCAAATATCTATATGAATTAAAAATCAGCTACAGCACAAACATCCTTAATAGAGAGCATCAAAAGTGTCTCCTTGACGCTTTGACTTCCGCGCGCATTATGCGTTTCAATTGACTGAGTAAGAGTGTCTCTTCTTCAGTCTCTCTCTCCCCCTCTCTCTCTCTCTCTCTCCATTTCTCTTAGTCTGTCGAGTGTTTTCCATGCGATAGCAGCAAATACATTTTCAATGCATACAATTACTTCCAGTGAACTGCTTGCGAAATTAAAATTAAATTACGCCGCAGGGCGGCTGCAAATCGGAGGCGGGGCAGGTCGTAAAAGTTCATTAAGTTATGTATAAGTATGCGTGAGTGTGTGTGTGTGTGTGAGTGTATGTGAGTGTGTGTGAGTGTGTGCACTCTGCTAGTTGACACGAAAAATGACACAAAGCAACGGCACCTACTACTACCAGCTATCATACATGACACTAGGACGAGAGGAAGAGGGAGAGGGAGAGGGAGCAGTGGATGCTGTCCCACTTGTGCACATCATTAAGTAGCTAAGACAATCGTGCCAATCATTAAAAATCTGGGGGAGCATAACGCTTGGAGTGGCCAAACGTTGACTGCAATGCGGACATCATCACTAGCTATCAACACGTTCCGCCGACCTGTCTGTCTACCACTATTGCAGTTGGACCCAACGCTCATGTTTATAGACGCCCTAGATTAGGTCTTTGTCAGCACATTTCTCGAGTGTCCCACTGTGTGGGAGAAGACATCCCTTTCCCTCGCCCTCTCCCTCTCTCTCTCTCTCTCTCTCTCTCTCTCTCTCTCTCTCTCTCTTTCTCTCTTACTCTCTTTCTTTTGGCTCTGTCTGTGTGCTCGAGTGGCAATAGCTGCTGAACAGAACCCAAAAGCATAAGCTGCAACGCGAGTGGTTGCCCACTTGAGCTGCGTGCCTTCAGCTGCTTGTTGTTCCGGCTGGCCCATAGACGCAGCCCGGCTAAAAGAGGTTCTGGCTGCTGCTGCCTAGTCGAAGCCTAAGATAGGCATGCCCAAAGTTATGTATTGTGCGGCAAATGGCATATGATCGCAGTCAGTGACAGTTGCCGTTGCTGCACTGAGTAAAGTGTAAAGTTTTCAAGTGCTCAAAGGCATAATCGTCGCTTAACTGGTTCAGCTGCTAGATTATTAAATGAAACAGTTACTAACTGTTTAAAAAACAATCCATATATATATACTTGTTAGTTTAAAAAAACAGTTTTAGTTACTTGTGCTAAAGTCACTTTTATTTTATATAATTAAAACTACATTTTCATTTCATAACCGTTTCATGGTCATAAATTATATCACACGTTTCATATTAAAATGTATTTCCTTCACAAATTCAAGAAATTAAATTTTCCCATTTTACTTTCCTTGCATTCTCAGATTTCTCTATTCTCTATTCTCTATTCTCTATTCTCTCTCTTTCTTTCTCTCTCTCTCTCTTCCTTTACTAATTTTTCTATCTTGACATCTCTTACTTCTCTTCTCTCGCTTTCATTCTCTCTCTTTCTGTCTCTCTCTCTCTGTCCCTGTCTCTCTCTCTGTCTCTCTCTCTCTCTGTCTCCCTCTCTCTGTCTATCACTCTCTCTGCCTCTCTCTCTCTCTTTGTCTCTCTCTCTGTCTCTCTCTCTCTCTCTCTCTATCTCTCTCTTTCTCTCTGTCTCTCTCTCTCTATCTCTTTCTTTCTATCTTTTCTTCTCAGCTTTCCTCTTTCTCCTTCTTTTACTTTCTCTCTATCTCGCCTGTCTTCTGAAAGACTTACAAACTGAGTGTAAGATCATTCTTAATTTTAATACCTAACCATAACCGATACATAACCGATTCACAACAGATCCAATTCTCAACAAGACCTGACCGTAGAACTTACTTGCTTCTCCAGTTTGCTCAAAAATATATGTATCTTAAATTTCGATAAGATTGTCTCTAAATTGTTTAAAAACCATTCTACATTAACCGCTTGCTCACTTTTGATAACCGTACCAAACGCAACTCAGCCGACGCTTTACAACACTGCACCGCAGAACTGCAACTACAGACTTAAGATAAATGTAGCCCTTTTTGTTGCTCTCGGTGGGCAAGTCTTTAATTTAACACAAGATTTTTCAGACTTTGGCTAATTTAACAAGCCAGCCAACCAGCGAATGCCAAAAGCAAAAACTACAAGAACAACAAGAAATACAATAAAAATTAAAAAAAAAAATAGGGAAAAAAGATTGAAGACATATATATACAGCAAATGGGCAGAGATAACAAAAGGCAGCAGAGGGAAAACACACACACACACACACTCTAGCACACACACATGTAGCAGAAAAAAATTTCAAGTTGGGGCCACTATTGAAGAAGCCATTTGAAAATTTGAAAATTTTTTTGGCACAGGTACAAAAAACGTGAAAAATAAAAGCAAGAAAAATGAGAGCAACAACAAAAACAGCAAGCGGCCAAAATAAAGAGACAAACCAAAGACCGCATTGACTCTTCAACTATTGCGGCACATACATATGTGTATGTGTGTGTGTGTGTGTGTGTGTGTGTGTGTGTAGATATGCGCTATAGGTTATAATATGTTAGCGTAATGCCGAGTGCCATTCTGATGATGGGCGGAGCCAACAATTTTGCTAAACAAAAACACAAACGCGGCGACAACAACACAAAAAAAAGGCCAATGCAGCTACACTCGAGTGTGGCTCTATGTATGTGTGTATGTGTGTGTTTGTGTGTATTTGTGTGTGTGTGTGCAATGCGGCGGCGGATGTGTTGGCGGCAGCACAGACTGCAACACTCCAAGTTGGCCATCAAAAGGCATCTTGCAGTTGTCTACTCCGCCAGCTCCTCCTCCGCCTCCTGCCGCTCACTTTTTTTTTTGGCCAACCTTTCGAGTGGGCACATCAAATTTGGTTAATATATGTGGCACAGAGTGAAGCCGCCTTTTGATTAGCCTAATGAAAACTATGCAGCACATAATGGGGGTCCCACCGTTCTGCCTCTCTATCGCCCCCATCCCCCTCCCCTCCGTTAGCTGCCCCTTTGCCGCTCGTGCAGCTGGGCACATTCTCTGTGTCCGCCGCCAATTGACGTCAAATTACGTCGCCGGCATGGCAAAATCTCAAGCATTTCATCAATTACAATTTCAATTTAAGCAAAAACCCGTTGTCGTTCATTGTATTCGATCGTCAAATAAACAACTCAACTGAATAATGAATCAATTCGTTGCCTCATTTAAATTGCCCTATGAATATCTATGCATATATATACATAAATATACATGAATATAGACGATACATATATATATATATATATATATATATATATATACATACATATATACATATATGTGTATCTATCTATATTGAATAATTGAATTGAAAAATATATCTAACAGATTCTCTATAAAAGTAAAGCCAATTTCGTATTATATTTTGATTTGAGAAAAACTTGAGTATTCTAGTTGTTTAAAATATAGAAATATATAATATAAATACAAATATATAAAAACAAATATATGTAAAAAATATTACAAAAACAATTCTTTTCGAAATTTGTTTATGAATTATTGTAAAATATATTTTTTGAAATTTGTTTTTTGTTTTATTTTATTATATATTTTTTTCATAGTGACAGAAATATAACAAAATTTTAAAAAAATAAATAAATAAATAATATTAGTAAAATAATACGCAAACAAATCCTAAAACACTTTTTATTTTAGTTTTCTAGTAAAATTAAAAAAAGGAAATTCATTTAAAAAATTTCTCGCAGAAAAATAAAATAAGTTTTGAAAAATTAAATTATTACTTTAGAAATTATATTATAATTTTAAAAATTTAATTTTTATTTCAAAAAGGAACTTTGTATTAAAAAAATACATTTTTTTTTAAATAAGTAAAATAAAATATGTTTTTAACTTAAATTAAACCTTTTAAGTAACCTAAAAAAAAATATAATACTTTTAAAATTTGCTTGTTTGAATCGAAAATTGGTGTAAGTATTTTAGTCATATTAATTATTATCGGGGATATTTCTTAAAGCATAAATTTGTATAAAAGGTTCTCTAGGAATGTGATTTCATAGTCAGCTCAGATTTCAATGCTCATCATCTCTCAACAATCAGCTCAGATTTTAGAGCTTATTATCTCTTAACAATCTCTGTCTTTTCTTAGACAATTCTCTTAAACTTTCAGCTATAGATAGAATTGCTGCCAAATTATCGATTGTAGAGAAAGAAAAACATATAGATATAGATCAAGAAATAGATATGGTTATAGATATGTATGCATACCTATAGCTGCAAAGTAATACCTAGCAGTCATCTTGTTAACATAGAACTGTTAGCTCTAATGTAATATACCCATATATATAACGAAAAGTAATGCTAATTGACTGCTTGCAAATTTTTAGCATCTTTTAACTAATTTCTAAGATTCGTTTGGGATGTGGGCCAAGACTTACCTGGACTGGTCTGCCAGCTGAGGCCGCCAATGAACATTTTGCTATAAAGAAACAAACAAAAAGGGGAAAATTTAACAGACATTAGCAGAATACAAATATATATATATGTATATATATATATATTTATCTATATAGAGAGAGACAAATGGAGCGTATACACTAAGTGACGTAGTACAAAAGATAAATGTTTATACTATGAAGAAAAAAAATCAGCAACAACAATTTGGACTTATATCTTATATCAATGATGTCTCGCTGCCATTGTATCAAAGATCATAATGATGATGATGATGCTGATGATGAAGGTGGCTGCTGACTGTTGTCTTCGTCATTATTTAAATCATAGAAAATAAGCCGCTTTCCCGGCATTGTTTTCAAGCTGCAAAATCTCACAGACCCAGCCGAAAGCTTAAAAAAAAAGTGCAGATAGAAACAAAAACAAAAGCAAAGGCTGCGACTGCGACGACGACAATGATTATGAAAACTTCAACAAACTGCAAAAGAGCGCAACAGTGGCAACAATGTTGCAACATAGATGGGTGGGACAGGGGGGCGGGGGTGGTGCGAGCATGTTGCTGCTGCAACTGGGCAGAGTGGGTGGCTTTGGCGGTGCGACACGAAAAACGAATGTAAAACACACACAAAAATGCATAGAAACACAAATTGCAATGAAAAGCAAAATAAAGCAAGAGAGAGAGAGAGAGAGAGAGCACATGCAACTAAATGAAAATGTTAATAAAATGTGCAGCAACAACAACAACAACAGCAACAGCAGCGGAACGCAAAGTAAGCTAAAAGAAAAACTAAACCAGCGAACGGAAGAAGCGTCAACAACAGACAAGGAGAAAGGGTAAAGAGAGGGGCGGAGAGAGGAAGGCAGAGACAGGGGGCAGACAGGCTGTAAAGGGGTGCAGAGAGAAAAGCAGAGAGGGCTAGAGGAGGCGGCGCTATTCAAGGGGGGTCACAGAGGGAGCAGACAGAGGTGCAGTAAAAGAGACAGAGAGAGAGAGGTAGAGAAAGAGAGAGAGAGAGACAACCACACAGAAGGTGGTTGAGCTGAGTTACTAACAACCTTTTCTTTCTTTCCTTCTTTTTTTCTGTGGGCTCTGCAAGCACTTTAAATGACTTGGATGATGGCCAGTGGAATTGGGTCTAAAGGAATGAAAAAACAAAAGCAAAAAAATATACGAAAATTTGTTACAGTTTGCATGCCGCACAATTTGTCATTAATCAGTGTTTCGCAATAGTTTTGCTTGAATATTTGGCTATGCTTTGCTTTTTCGACTAAAAGGAACAAGTTTTAATAGACAATACTCAAGCGAGAAACTGCAAAGTTTAGATTGATAAAGTATTTAGCACAGGCATTGCTAACTGATAGTAGTTGAAAAAGTTCACGTTGCCGACTGAAGAGACAAAGGAGAGGTGAAATGTTATAAAGTGTTTATTGTTATAAATCAACGACAATCTAATTTATGCCTAATTTATGGTAATGTTTTATTGCATTTTGAGAGTGCTAAGCAGTTACTGCTCTAGGGAAAGGCCAATAGGGAAAAATTAAACACTTAAATGAAAAAAAAAAATAAAATCATACAAAAAATAAAAACATCAAAAAAAAATTTTTAAATAATAATACTAGTTTTATGTAATGTATGTATGTATATAATGAATATAGTAACAATAATAAATATTTAAATAATACAAAATAATAGTAAGTAAAACAAAATTAGTAAATAATAAGAAGAAATACTAAAAAGTTATTATTTTATTATAAATATATAAATAAAAGAGTATATATTTAAATACATTTAAAAAAAAAAAACATATAAATAGTACATAAAAATTAAAAAACTAAAAATTAATATGAAAGCAATATTTTATAAAAAAAAAATAATGAGTTATTATATATAGTTTAAAAAAAATTTACGTAAAAAAATTAATTTTAAAAAATTAATATAAATATAAAAAAAATGTATACAAAAAAATAGTGAATAATTAAAAATATTTTAAAAAAGAATACATAAAAAAATAATATAATTATATTGTATTGTAAAACTATTTCGCATTTGCTATTTTTCCTACAATATATTTTACTTTTACATTAATAAATTAATTAAACGAGTTCTTTAGTACTAGAATGATGTCAATAAATATTCTACAAATTTTAGTATAAGCCTCTGTTGATGCAGTTATTAAACCCAATTAAAATTCGACACGTGGAGATTGCAAAAAATCTAGCTCGGCTAGAACTGACGTGGCCTTAATACATTTGAGTTCTATTAAACTCAACTTTTGTTGTTGATTCACCATAAAAAAATGCATCAAACTTGAACTTCCACTGAAAACAAAAACATTGCTAGTTATTAACTAGCAGATAAACCAATTCTAATGCTAATTTTTTAGCGCTAACATTCCATGGAAATATGCTAAGAGATTTTCCCAAGCCCATATGATTCATGCTATAAATATTTAATAACTTCTGTTTGGTTACATTTGGCAAACCTGAATTTTTACACTTTACTCTGTTTGCCTTGCTTACATCACATAGATGAAATGTAAAACCCTCTAATAAACATGTTTGAGAAAAAAAACCCTTGCTCTCTAGCTGCACATGCTTCAGCTTCTTCAAGCAGTCTTTTCATTCAGCTGGCTTTTCCAATTTCATTTGCGTTTTATTTTCATTTCATTTTATTTCTTTTGCATTTTTTATGCATTGAGATCATCTATCACATTTGATTTGCACTTTGTCGTTGCATTGAAGGCGACATTCAATGGCGATGACTCTTTTTTGCTCTGATCCGCAAATATTTGTATTCATTTCATAATTTTTCAACATTTCTGTCAACGTGGCCACCTCTGTCTCTGTCTTTCACTCTTCCTCTCTCTCTCTCTCTCAGGGTGTGCGTGTGTCAGGTAACCTTCGTACGCAGCATGCACCATGCTGCTGCCCCCCTTTTTTTTTTTGCCCAGCCCCCGCTACTTATCCATACAAATCACAAACTCATAGCCATTGCCTCCCCCAACCAAGCAACCACCCACCACCCACCACCCACCCAGCTCCTCCCTCGGTTCCGCTGCCCAATTGCGGCTGCACCAAATAAATGCGACCTTGTCCTACACTGGCAATTTGTGTGTTTTCTGCAGCTCGAACCGAACGAAACGAGCTGCTCGCTTCTCTCTGCTCGCAGTTCGCGCATTTCGCAGTTCGGAAATCGCGTTGCTTGCCGCGACGTCCAGCTGCGTGACGCGTAATTGCCGCCTGCCATTGCAAACAGCAACAGCAATAGCAACAACAACAAAGAGAAACCGAAAGCCAATGCACAACAAAACAAGTGTCGATGCACTTTAGGTTCTAGGCTAACTAGATACCCTGGTTTTTGATAAGTAATTCTTGTTACTACAGATGCAACATTGAGAATCTATTGTTAAGAGACTTTTTATTAATCTTATTGTAGTAAGAATTACGCTAAAAGAATTGGAGGGGAAGCACTATAATTAGTTATCGATACTTAGCTATAATGCTATCGATACTTAAGTATAATGTCATCAATAGCAGAAGAAGAAGAAGATTAATTCGAGCAGCAGCATATTTGTCTAGATAATTTAAGTGCAATAAAATATTATGAATAAAATAAAAGTCAAATAAAGAATCATAAATAGGCTTTTCACAATTTATAGACAACAACATACACCTAAAATCTAAAAAGCAATTTTCTAGATTATTAAAAACATATTTTTCACTTTAATATAAGCGCCACTGCGTCATATTTTACAAGATAAATTCTCAAATGTTTTTGCAAAATGCGTATAAACCTTTAATGTATTTCCATTAACTAGGGACACATGAATTCTATCAATTAAAAATATATATAGAGAGATTTAAGTCTATTCATAAGTTTTATAAAAGTATAAGTTTTGAGCAATGCACAAATGTTTTAATACTTTTAGAAGTAGTTTAATTCTACAGATAAAAAGATTACATATTTAAATTAATTTTCAAATTGTATTAAAATATATATTATTAATGTTTAAGGAAGTATTTTAATGGTAGGAATAAAAGGAGTCTATCAATTAAAAATAAATATATATATTTAAATTTATTCAAAAAATTAATAATTAAAATAATACTTTTAGAAAGGATTTAATATAAAAATATAATATTGATTTAAATTTGTCTAAATATTTTATAAAAATATATTTTTTTAATACTTTAAGAAATATTTTAGTTGCAGGGATAAAAGGAGTCTATCAATTAAATATAAAAATAAATAAATTTAATGTAAAGTCTTCCCCAAAAAACTGAAGAACACAACACCAAACAAACCCAATCTCAAGCAATTTATTTAATTTTTTTCTATATTTATATATTTTTAAGGTAAATTTTTTACAGTCGAGGTAACACGTTTTTAGCTGGCAAAGTAAATCATTCAATTTAAAGAAGGGGAAAAAGAAACAAACATAAATCAAATTTGTTTGGCTTGGCGGGTAAAGGACTTGACGCATTCGCAGATTTACAAACCAAAATGCTTTTGATATTTCTGAAAATAAATTTCATTTTAATAAGAGACGTCTCAGCATCTACTTTGATTACCCTTACAACTAATTTTAGTGCAAACAAATGTTAAAAAATTAAAATTTAAACTCAATCAAACTTTCATTCTTGATTTTAAATTTTTTCAAAATAATGAGCCAAGTTAAGTACTTATTTTTACTCTTTTATCTAGCTAAATTAAAAAATAAAAATATTTGCCAAGCTGCAAAAATCTTCAACACTTAAGCTCAAGCCACATGACCAAAGTTGGCATTGACCAAAATTGTTTTAGTTTTCAACAAACGTCAGAGCAACTGAAGGAGATTAAGGACTTTTGCTATTCAAAGATTACGCATACGTCGCGTGCAGCGGCAGTCAATGTGTTGATTGTTGCTGTTGCCTATCTGGTTGACTGTCTAGCATTATTCCCGCGGGTAACGCCGGGCAGCAGCAGCAACAACAACAAGAACAGAAGCAACAGCAGCAGCAGCAGCAACAGTAGCGACAGCATCAAGCACGACAACAGCTTTGATGACGAGTGCTTTGTCTCTTGGGCGACGTCGATGGCTTCTAGTTTTGCAGCTATTTACAGATTTCCCACAAGTCCGCAAACATTACAAAAAACACGTCTCGAGTGTGTGTGTGTCTCTCTCTCTCTCTCTCTCTCTCTCTCTCGCTCTCTCTCTTTCTCTCTCTGTGAATGTGTTTATATGCGTGCTAAGCTGGCAGTCATAAACAAGTCAACGCAACATGTCCGATTAGTAGTGCAACCACCGACTGACATTTGTCACCGCTGACGTCGCAGCGTCAGATACTCAGCGGGGCGAGCGGGTATAGTGGGTGAGTGGGACATAGATGGGGGTACCGGCGCCTCTCTCACCCTCCCTCTCACTCGCTCTCTCGCTCTCTGCCTCTTGGCCTCTGCTGGCTGACTTTGCCTCGGTCACATTTGCTTGCATTACGAAATAATTGTAAAGCGCACGTCACTTTTCTATAGGCCTGCAAACGAAGCCGGATCCCCAAACCCAGCAGCCAGACAAATACAGGCGCACACACACACACACACACACACACACACACACACACACACTTGTGCCATTCATGCGCAAGTCGTCACCCATTCACTGGCTCTCTGGGCTCTGGCTTTGGCGCTGGCTTGGGCTCTGGCCGGGCTTTGGCGCTGAGCTCTAGGTTTGAGTTCTACGCTTTGGCTCTTTATAAAGCAGACCCCCATAGCTACACCCCCTCTCCCCACAACCTCTCCCCCACAACCTCGTTCAACCTCGACCGCCGTTTGCCGCTTGTTTGCCATTCAAAATCCGTTCAGACTTTCTATGCGCATAGAAAATTGTTGCTTTCTCGCTTGCACACACACACACTTACACACACACACGCACACACATGCATCCCTCGCCCATGCCACGCCCCACTCAAGCTGCGTTTCCCTGCACTAGTTGACGTTTTTCTATTGTGGCTTCATTGTTGAATAGAAAAATGTGCAAAATAGTAACGAAAAAAAAGTGGAGAAAAAAAATATATATAATATATATATATAAATAATACACATAAACGAGAGGCAAGAAAATAGCAAAACAGCCCAACTCCCCGCCCCCCCTTTCCCCTCTTGGGGGCACACGCATGCAGAGCGTAGCAGACATCGTCGTTGCAGTTGGACTTAACGCTGCCTCACATGGAAATAAAAGTGCAGATCTTGTAACTTTAGTAATTTTTCACATGACAAATTATGTGAGCGGTGCCACCAACAAAGGGCCACCACGGCTGGAGTGGCGGTGCAAAGTGGTGCACACACACACACACACACATAGTGCACTGACAAAAGCCCAAAGCAGCTAAATGGGCCAACGTTATGCAAGTGCCGGAGCATGCGGAGCGTGCGACAGACTTGCGGCTGGTCATTCGGCAGTTGGACAAGAGATGAACCACTGGCATGTCTATGTGTGTGAGTGAGTGGGTGTGTATGTGTGTGTGCAACACGGGCTACAAGTGCAATTGAGCGTGGCAAGTGGGGAGAGAGAAGGGAGAGGGAGTAATAAAGGGAGATAGAAGATTGTAGAAATGTATTCATCACGATCATCAATGCAGGCTGAGTTCAAGTTGGAGTTGGAGTTGGAGAGATTTATACTTGACTCTCCAACTCCAACTTGAAAGGTGTTACACTTGACTCTGCACCTTCAACTTACATTGAGTCTCCAACTTGAACTACGACCCAGCTCTCCATTGATGATCGTGGCAAACTGGGAAGAGACAGAGAGGGGAGGCAAGAGAGGGCCGAATTGTATATATGACAATGGAGTTGGGGAGATTTATATTTGACTCTACAAATCAACTTGGAGAGTCTTATTCTTGACTCTGCAACCACAACTTATGACCTATGACTCCGACTCGAGATCCGAACCAGTTCTCCTTTCATGATCGTTATATTTTAAATTTTAGGGTCTACTATTCATCTCCCTCTCTCTCTCTCCGAAATCTACAAACAAGCTGTTTCTTAATTCTCATTTAAGTCTTTACATTTCACTAACAAACTGAGCTCAAAACGAACCAGTTACTCAGCCGAACTAAAGAACAAATCGCAGCACAACTGTCTGCTTACTTTTTGAATGAACATACAAGACTTTTATGAGAAACTCAGCTTCAAAGCAAGTGCCACAACTCGCAGCTTCAGTTAAGAATTGTTTCATTATGTTAAAGCCGGTTGAAGCAGGTGTACAAAGCACAGCACTTGGTTTACATGGTTCACGTTGTGAACCTGCTGCGAACCATTAAGCTAACTTGGTTCATTTTTCAAAACAGACAATATAAATTCTATTTTTTTTATTATTTTAAATTCGAAATTCTATATTTTAATAAAATTATCAAATCAAATAACTTGTATATTTATATATATTTTTAAAATAATTGTTTTATATTTTTAATAGTCATATATGATATAAAAATAAAATAAAAATAATTTTTATATTTTTTTCTATACCTATTACAATTTTATATCTTTTTTTTTTAGTTTATTATTACTTAATAATTGTGATTAATTTCATAATCCTGTCTTCTATTTAAATTCCCATTACACACATTAAAATTAGAACAAAAACACGCTCTGCAAGCGCAAACGATTCAAAAATTTGCCATTTAATATAATTAAAATCAAAGAAAATCCATTTACTTCCGACACTTAGAAACAAAAGCGCACACAATGTGCTAGTGTCTATTAACACATATCGATTCACTTTACATACGCGTTTGCAACACTACACAAATCTATTTTGTTTTCACTCTGTACCTGCTCTCTCCTTCTTCCTCTCTTTGTCTTTCTCTCTCTCTGTCTCTCTGTAATGGTTGGTCCTTAAACAAATTATGAAAGGATTTTTCATGCACATAAACGACAGACCACAAAACCAAAGCACAATCTCTAGCTAACCATTTGAAATACACTACCAAAGGGGCAGCCTAAGTTTGCCAGACAGTTTGACATGCATGTTAAATTTAGAAGTAACGAAGACTTGATAGCAAATATATATTTATGCTATAAAAGTTTTTTTTAAATGGGTAAAATTTCAAAATTAGTTAAATTTTTTGTGAAATATATATTTTAGCTATAAGAGTTTAGCAATATAAGTAATGTATAAAAATGGTGTTGGGTAGGCAGAAAAAAAAAAAAACAATTATTAAAATGACAAAGACTTGATAAAACATTGAAATAGCTGAAACTCTTAAAAAATTAGACAGTTTAGAAAAAGAAAATAAATTTTCAAAATTTTAGTGTTTTTGTATTTTGTAAAATTAAAAACAAAAATCTAATTGCTCACAGTTTGTAGCTTGAAACGTGTTTTCATATCATTGTTCCATGTCTTGTTATAATTTAAAATGGAAAAAAGAATTTTCCTTATTTTTTTAGTATTTTTTAGAATTTGGTTTTCAAATGTTTTTTTCTTTCAATTTATAGTGTATTCATAGCTTCGTTCTATGTAACATTTAAAGTTTGTTTTCTATTCTTTCTTATGTTCAACACACACACACATTTAGAGGGAGAAAACCTGTGGACAATTTGACTCCCGGTTAAGTCAAAACGTCCGATGACTATCAACAACATCATCAAAATGCAACAACAACAACAACAACAGGAATGAAAATAGAAATGGATATAAGACTGGAGAGCTGTGGAGAGCTGCAGAGAGATGCGGATGATAGTGATGATGATGAAGAGTTGCTGCAATTGCAGCGTGGTTACCATCTTTTCGTGTGTATGTGTGTGTGTGTGTGTATTTGTGTGTGTTGCATGGACAGAACTAAAAACTAAACCAAGAGCCGTTCGCTGCTATGCTAAAGCATAAATATGTTTGCCACACGACAATTGTCTGAGCCGAGCGACACATTCAAGGCGTGCTTGGAGTGGGTTGGAGAGGTTGCTTGGTGGGCGTGGCAGACACGCAACTATTTGTGAGACAGAGTGTATGAGTGTGTGTGTATGTGTGTGTGAAAAGGTGCCAGGCATAGCTCGAGCTGCGTCTAAATGTTGAGAGCAGGCAATGTTTCATATGCAGCACACACACCTACAACTCTACCCCTCGCTACTCCTCTCTCTCTCTCTCTCTCTCTCTCTCTCTCTCTCTCTCTCTCTCTTGCGTGTGTGCGTAATAGAAAAAGAACTTTTTACAGTTGCATCGATTTAATCGTGCGGAAAGCTAAATACACGGACAACCGGCGACGGCGTCTGGAAGCGGCCTAAAAATTGGGATACGCTTGGCTTCAATGCAACTTTTTGCGACTCATTTAAAGCCAGTCAGCGACTTACTCTACCTCCCTCTCCCTCTCCCTCACTCTCTCACACACACACACACACACTCTCTTTGCTCTTTCTCTCTGCTTCAATTTATGTATAATGAATATGGTGGGCGGCCTGTGGCCCTGCACTTTGCGCTTGAAAGGCTGCATTGTGAAAATGTCGGCGATACATTTTTCTTAGCCGCAAGATAGAAAAACTTTTTTCTTTCTTATTGCGTAAGCCGTCTTGTAGGCGACCAATAAAGCGTTACAGGCAGCTCCCACTAGGCAGAGCCCCTTCCACCTCAGCATTTTCTAATGTCGAGCTGCACTTGCTAACTTGTTATTTTGGCTCGGCTGCTGCCAAAAGTTATGACTGCATTTAGCAGCAGCAGCAGCAGCAGCAAAGGCAATGGCAAAAGTTTTTCTTTCTGCCATTGCATTGATTTGCCAACGGAGGATAGTGGAAATAAATACGTATACGTAATTCCATATACATTTAGGCCAAGCATTATAGTGAGCAATTCAAGCATTGCCCGCCCACTCACGCCCTTTCATTTCCCCCTTTTTGAAACAGCCTGTCAAGCTGCTCCATTTTAATCGAACTGTTTACCCAAAAGTGCAGCTAAAGCAAATGAAAACTTTCGCAAATGCCGTGTCAGTGCGAGTCTAAGTTTCTCTCCATCTCCATCTCACTCTGACTCTACCCCTACCCCTCTCCCTCTCCCTCTCCCTCTCTCTTTGTATCTCTGCCTCACTTACTGAGATTGTAAATTGAATTTTGATAATGTCAATTGGATACAATGAAGTTTTTGCTTGCGGTTGCAATTGCCCAAAAGGACAAGCAGAACGTATGTAGCTATGTTGTGTAACAGCTTTATGTTAACATGGCTTGGCTTTAAAAGAAGCTTAGTAGGGTGATAGTAGAGCAAACCAAAGCTGATCTGTCTGTCTCTTTTTAAATTGAATTTATAAATCAAATGAATGCAAAAGTGTTTTTATTTAAATAGCTTACGTTGAGCTGAAAGGAACTCTGTTGAACAACAGGCACTTTACACTTTACACTTTACCTCTGTAAACTGACAGTTTCAAATTAACAGAGCTTAGCCTAACAGCAGCTTAACACAGACATCTAATCTGAATTGCTACCCAGTTCTGTTTCGGTCTCCCTCTCCCTCTCTTTCTCTCCTTATTTGGAGTACACTGTAGCTAAGCTCAGCTACATAACAGCCTCATGTTAGCTAAGCTCAGTTTTAACAGCAACAAGTAAGCGTTGCTTCCTCAGAAAAAAATCTGAATTACTCAGCATCTCCCCCTCTCTATGTTCATTTTAATGGTGGTCTAATTTTTAACATCATTATGTTAACAGAGCTCAGTCTTAACAGGAAAATAAATCAACTTATTGCTCAACTATACCTTCTCTCAATCTCTCCCTCTCTCTCTCTCTCTCTCTCTGGAAAAGTTGTCCTTCTATCGATCTACAGATTTATAACTGTACTTAAATTTCCTTCTCTCTCTCTTTCTCTATCTCTTCCTATCTTTTTATATCTCCCTATCTCTATATATTCCTATCTCTCCTTTTCGTCCTGTCTCCCTCTCTCTTTTTCTCGCTCTAGCAAATACAGCCACAGTTTACCTATCTCTCTCTCTCTCTCTTTCCAATCTATCTTCTCCTTCCTTCTCCATCCTCTCTCTCACAGCAGCTCTTTCCCATAATAATTGTCTGTTAATAGAGTTCCCTTTTAACGGTAACTTAAATCGAACGTCACTTAAAGCACTTTACAACACTGTCGCAGCAGTAGTGTCACCTCTGTTAGTTCTTAATTGGCCATAAAACATTTGTAAACAACGAGCAAACAACATATTTAAGTCACAGCTAATTTATGCACATGACTAACAAGGCAATTCCGAAAATACAAAAACCCAAAAAAGCAAAAAAGCAAAACAAAAATCATGCTAAACTAAAATGCGGCACGAAATATGAAATTGTTCGACAGCAAAAGAAAACAAAAAAAACAAAGCCCACAGGCATTTTGTACATAAAAACATGTCAATATTTGTGCATAAACAATTTATGTATATTTATTCTAAACACTGATTCGTGTGAAAAGAAAAGTTACATGCATAGCAAAATATGCAAATAATGTTAAGTGGAGTTGTGGCGCCAGGCGGTTGACAACTGTTGCTCAGCTGTTATCGATAGGCAAGCACACGAGCAGCAATGTTGTTAAATGTTACCGCTTTGAAGCGGTACAAATAGTTGAGCAAGCAAGAAGTGTGGTTTAAGTGCATTTATTATTGATAAATGTATGTAATTTAGTTAGCTTAAGATTTATATACCTAAACGTTATCGATAACAAGAAATATCAATCTGCGACTCGAAGCTCAACTTTTCTGATTGTAAAGTATTTGTTCATTGACCAAAAGTTCAAAGCATTTAAGCTTACTCACATTCTGCTCTATAGGGTTGATTCCTAACCGTTTAATTGTTATCGATAACCAAGCAGCATCACTATACAAACAGTGTTGTTCAATGACACCAATTAGAGCTACATATGACAGTACTAATTCCTAAACCAATTCGTGTTTTCCAGAACAATCAAATGCCAGCAATTATAGACAGACAGCCTCTCGATAATAACTGTTATCGATATCCAAAACAGCAACGATGGCCGCAGTGTTGTTCAACGGTTCGTGCAGCACTTAAAGCAGGACACAGCGTTGATTTTTTAGTATAGAGCCGCTGTAACACTTTGTGCTAATGGCTCTCTGGCCTCTGGGCACAAATTGCCACAGGTCTCATTATGCATAGAGAGAGATAGGTAGAGAGTGAGTGAGAGAGAGAAGGAGGGATAGTGAGAGAGCGAACGCAGCTTATTGGCAGTCAGACGACAGTTATAAACCAAAAATGACGACAACAATATGGAATTGCGCACACAGCGACACAAAATCATTTGAAAGCAATTACGGCATGGCCGTCCAATCCGCCGGACGGTAACGAGAGAGAGGCACAGGAGGGCTGGGGCTGAGGGGGGTGAGTCTAAAAGGGCGACGACGACCGTGTACAATGAATCAATTTACGAAACGTAACAAAGCCACAATTACAAGCGAGCATAGACAAGAACAAAACGACAATTACGAAAAGAGCAGCGAGTGCAATTGCATTTCCAATTGCAGTTGCTCATTGCTGTTTGTTGCAGTTGCATTTGTTGCCGTTGTTTTGTTTTTGTTTTTTGTTTTTTGTTTTTTGTTTTTTGTTTTTTTTTTTTGGGCCCGGCACACGCGTTAAATGATGCGACGGCCCGTGCAGCTGGTGGAGGGGGCTATGGACTTAGCCAGAGCCGACGACAACATCAACGGAGACAACAGCGACAACGACAAGAAGAAAACCGCAAACTTTGCGACACTGCGAGTTGTTGGGTTTTCTTATTTATTTATTTATATTTCGAATACTCGCTCAATATAGTAAAAAGAGTATATGAGAATTTGTATAAAGTTTTTGTTGTGTGGCCGCCTAGCTTTCCTTTCCAGTATTTGTTTGGTCTTGAAGCAAGACTCTTGAAATTTAATATGTTTATCATATCTATTCTCATTGAGAACGCGGGTGCGGCAGATGGGGCTTGACTATAATTTGTACAATATTTAGAACATATTCCAAGTAAAGAACTAAAAATATGAAATTATTTACTTTAAATTCAACATCTTTACAGATAAGTAGGGTATCGGAGCTATAGAATATCGCAAGGAGAAGTGTAAAGAAGACTATGTTGAGAAATAAAGACAAATTTTTTCATATTTGTTGTGTTTTCTTTTTTAGGTCGGATACTTCTTGGACTGCCTTCTTATATTTATATATTCCCCACACTATATCTTCGACTGTTTCAGAGTTTGAATCATTTAACATAGTATATAAATTGTATGATCACTTATATGAGCAGCCGACTCGAAACTATTAATATTTTCATCAATTTAGCATCATGATAAAGCATTTAATAGCCGGTTACTCCCTACTGCATTGTTCTCGCTTCTTTTTTATGGTTTTGGTTTTGTTTTTAGTTTAAGTTTTTTTTTTTTTTTGGACCCGCGTGTCAGTTGTAATAGATAATTGTCGAAGTCGCATGCCAGTCGTAGCTCATTTTATATACCCTGTAAAATGAACGTGCCAAGTCTCGATCATTTTTGACTTTAAAATAAGACTAAAAATAATTTTAACAAATTTTAATAAAGTTATATTATTATAATATGTATATAGTTATACTATTATAATATATATATTATTATGTATATAGTTTAAAACTTCAATAAAATTATTTCAAAATATTTTAAATCAATTGAATTTTATATAATATAAAATAAAACTAATTAAATCATTTTTTATGTATTTTTTTTTAAATAAAACAATTTTAGATTTTAGAAAGTAATAAACCAAAATCTAAATAAATTTTTAAATAAACTTAATACAAAAATAATTTTTTAAATGAATAAATAAAAATTATTTAACTAAATATTACATTTAAAAATTTATTAAAAATAATCTATAAAAAAAAATTATGGAAATAACTTAATTAAAATAATTTATTTATATAAATCTTAGTTAAAATGTACTTTACAGGGTACTAATGTAGTCTATTATGAAGCTATCGCTGCGACTCTCACTTGTTTCTGTTTTTGCACTAAAAATACATTGGCAAAGTGAATTGTATTAATAGCAGGGCATTTATTTAGTTATTTCTTTCTATGTTCGTTTACTTTTTGTTCTTCTCTCTTGTTTTTATTTATATTTATTTTTATTTCTCTCTATAAGTATATATATATAAATATATTTGTTGTTGTTTTTTTTTATTCATTTTGCATTTTGTGTTTATTTACTTTGCCGTTTTTGCGCGTTGCCAGCAAATCTTTTCGCATAGGGCCCTTCAAAAGATTTATAAACTAGCCGGCTAGGTAAATACGACGGGACGGAGAGGGATGGGGCAGTGGAGCTAAAGTGGGGGCCTACAGTGAATAGGACGTCCAAATTTACTGAGCCGTAACGAGCTGCGATCGCCGGCCCGCGGCAAGCGAAAGAAACTGTGAATGGAATTGTATTCGCAATGTTGCACAACGTTTTGCGCTAAAAGATACATTTGTATCTGTATCTCAGACAGCGAGTGTGTGTGTGTGTGTGTGAGTGTGTGCATGCATGCGTTTGTCTGTGTGTATCGCGCAGCGTCATCAAAAGGTATTTTACATTAATTCAAGATTTATGCATTCAACATGCGCTAGGTGCTGCAGTTGCCATTCGCGCCGCCATCGCAGACATTGCCCCAATGTTGCATTGCCTGTTGCCTGTTGCACCTGCCACCGCTGTCGCTGTCGCTGCCACTGTCGACGTCGACGTCAACGTCAAGCGTGGAGCTGCCAGCAGCAGGTGATCCATTTCTTTTATCCGGTAGCTACTGCCGACTCTCTTCACTTTGTGCCCCGAGAAAGAGCCTATTTTCGAGTGTATATGTGTGTGTGTGTGTGTGAGTGTATATATCTATATATGTGTGTCTGTTTGGCAACTAATGCAGTTAGACAAAATGAGCTAGGGAGCAGCTCAGTGCCCGCCTTTTGGGGAGTGCTGAAATTCGCTCGAGTTATACAATTTGCAGCGCTTCGATAATAGATATATATATATACATAAGTTCCACAGACACATAAATATATTTATATAACTGTATATTCATATTCACTTATATATATATATATATCAGCAGATATAGGTGCACTACTATATAAGTAGGAAACTGCATAATTTATAGGCTTTGCGTGTTCAATGGGTTGCGACGACGGCGACAGCGCTTTGGCCATATGGCAAAAGGCAAAAGGCAAACTGCAACTGCAGCAGCGGCATCCACATGAAAAGCGGCCCAGTTGCAGTTGCAGTGGCAGTGGCAGATGCAGATGCTGATTACTGTGCGCAATTCGCTGGAACTGAATACTGAATACTGAAACTGAAATCTGAAGTGCTGCCAGATAATTCATAATGCCTGTACTCAAGTCAATGCTTCATAACCAAAAGGTCTGGCTCTTCTGCTTTCAAGTCCTAATTAAATGAATTTTGAAAGCTTTACTCTAACATGTTTGTAGTTTTTCTCTTGGTGTTCCTCTTTCTTCCTGTCTCCCTTACTACATTTCTCTATATATGTTCTTTTTGCACGTATCAATTTTTTGCTGTCAAGCAATCCGTCAATATGTTCTTGGATGTGTCTCATTTTCTTCTGTCTCTCTTTAACTATGTCTAGCTATAATATCAAACAGTCTATAACAACTGTCTATATCAATACCTATCCATCATTGAATATCAAATCATTCTAGTTGTTTTTTCTACTGTATATACCCTTTCTATCTGTCTTTATCCATGCTTTCTATTTTTCCCTGTGCTCTCTTTCTATCTCCCTCTCTATATCTCTCTCTCTTCATATATCATATCTCTCTATCTTCGCCTCTCTCTCTCTCTCTCTCTCTCTCTGTCTCTTTTTCTCTAAATCTCTCTCCCTATTTTTCAATCTCCCTTTTCCGATCTCTCACCTCTATATGTCTCTCCCTATCTCTATCTCTATCTCTTTTTCTCCATCTCTCTCATTCTCGATCTCTCTCTTTATCTCTCTATTTCTACCTCTATCTCTCTGTCTCACCTCATCCCGCTTTACATCTCTTTACGTGTCTTTCTAACTCTCTTTTTCGATCTCTCACACTCTATCTCTTTCTTTTTTCATTCTCTCTCTCTCTCTCTCTTACTTTCTCTCTCTCTCTCTCTCTCTCTTTCTCTCTTTGTCTGGTCACTCTATCTCTCCCTGTTCATCCTCTCCATCCCTCACTTTATCTCTATTTACATTGCCCTACCTCACTCCCTTTTCAAATTCGTTCAAATTCCCAGCTAATCTGCCCGAAATGCGCCCTTCTTTGCGCTACTCAAACACATTAGCTGGCATCGCTGACCGTTGCCACATACCTACATATACATGTATTTTGTTTATTTCACACTTGGCTATCATTTCAGCCTTCAAACTGTAGTGTAGTTTGCCCTACCCCTCTCTACCTCTCTCTCACACTCCTCTCCCCGTCTCTGTTTGCTCTCAATATCACTCGGGCAGCTCATTTAGCTCAGTTTAGTGCCAATCATTTGCCATTCATTTGGCCGTTGTCTGACTTTCTGACAGTTTTGCGCCCGAAATGCGCAACTGATGCAAATTATCAGCAATGCAGCTTGCAATTAATCTGCTGCATATGACACCGCAATCACAACTTAACCCATTTCACAGTTACACCCCAAACGATAATAAACTGTTGCCAAAATGGGGGCGGTCAGGGGTCATGCCTTACAGTTAGTAACTGCAACTGCAACTGCTACAGCTACAGCTACTGCAGTCCACTAAAGCACTAAACTCAATGGCTTTAATTGAATTTTGATGTCCTTAGCAAATTGTTTTCTAATTAGTTTCAGCGTGGCCCTAGCCAAGGGATAGCCAACAGCAACGAGTTTGGGCCGACTCTGGGGGGAGTTGGCGCTTAGTCCATCTCATCCGGCTGGGCAGTTGACACAGAAAAAGTTTCTGTCAACAGCTCTTTCACACGCCCCGATTGGTGGCTGGGAGGCTAGTATCTGGTGGCTAAGAGGCTGGTGGCTGTGAGGCTGCACTGGAGTCGCGTGGGCGTTTCGCACTTGGCTTCAATAATGACAACTTAAAAGTAAAACAAGCAAGTATAAATAGGAGTCGATTGATTGACCAGCAGATACCCTGTATGCAAAAACAAACTGGACACGGAACGATGGTATTGTGGTAGCTGATTTACTAGTTACAAAATTGCGAGCTTAAATATCTGCGTATAGTTCTAAAATTTTTCTTCCGATGTATTTATTATAAGAAGTCTTGTATTCGATCTTTCAGAATAAATTTTATATATGTAGCTATTTAAATAAAGCTAAATGATAACCTAAACTTTTATGTTTAATTTGATCAAAACCTCAAATATAATGTCCCAAAAAGTTCTTAGATACAAATTTTGTGAACCAAAATTATATAAAAATTTTCGTAAGCCCAAAATCGAATGCCCCAAATTATTAGTTTTTTTTATTGTATATCCGAAAATCTAATATCCCAAATTAATATTACTAAAAATCGTATGTCAGGTGCAAGCTTTTTAAATTATATTTAATAAAAATCTTATGTCCCAAAATGCAACTTATCAAAATTGCATGTTCCAAAAATCTTATGTCTAAAAATTATATATTCTATATATTTTCTAAAATTTATATATGTTCTACAATTTTATGTCCCAAAATGCTTTCAAACTCAATGTTTTTAAAATCGTATGTCCCTAATTGTTAATTTTAAAAATCATATTGCCCAAAGTGATAATTATACATTGTATGTCCCAAAATAAAATATCCAAAACTATTATTTAACAAATATTTTTTGTCTCAACTTCAAAATTTCAAAATCATTCGCCCCAAAATTATTGGTTTGGGTTCATTTGTCCAAATACCGTATATTCAAAAATCTTATGTCCCAAAATGCTGTTTTTTTAAACTATTTTCTTCGAACATCATATATCCCAAATATGTGTATTAAAAATCGCATGATCCAAAATACTAGTTTTTGAACTAGTGTATTCAAAAATCTTAAACTAAAGAATTGTATGTCTAAAATTTTTAAATTTTTGTATCTTTGTATTTTGAATCTTTTTTCCAGGACCGCATCAGTTTTATAAAATAATTTATAAATCTATCAGCTTTAAGAAGGTGACAAAAAGTTGAAGGATAAGAAAAATATGTTGATCTTATTTCCTTATATACGATACTCTAATACTACCACAAAATCATAAATACTATTTATCAAAATAGATTCTCTCCCAACTATAGATACCACAATTTTATGTGGGTTGCATGCCACACCAATATACCCTACATCTAATTTACAGGGTGTATGCAACTAAAACAATTAATGCCACGCTCACGTCGGCACTTACCCAGGATCATTTGGCACCTCCGAAGGCGAAACGGGTCCCAGCTCCGTTTGCTGCTGCTGTTGTTGCTGCTGTTGTTGTTGCTGCTGCTGCTGCTGCTGCTGTTGCTGCTCAATCTTGATGTCCATGTTGGCTAAATCGCTTTCGCTCACTCTCCCGCTGTCTATCTCTTTTCCTCTGGCTATCGTGGATGCTGCTCGCTCTCTAGCGCTGGCTGCTCTGGAACTGTTAATGTTCTAAAAACTGTTGATGCGACTGTTGCAGTTGCTGTTGCTGCTGCATTGAAGAGGGTGTGTAGCTGTATGTGTGTATTGGTGTGTTGAGGTGTGTGTGTGTGTGTCTACGTCTAATGCTAACTAAGACGACGGCGAGTCCGGCGACGGCGACGTGGCGAGCTATCAATCTAACTCTCCGTTTTAATCATTGACAATGGGCGCTCGCGCGAGTTCCATTTGTTGTTGTTGTTATTTAATTTTTAATTATTTTCTTTTTTTTTTATTTATTTCTTTTTTTACTATTTTGTTTATCCAAAACAAAATTGTTTACGTTTTTTGTTACATTGCGCACTTTGAATCACATTTCTGGGTTGTTGCTTCGTTTTGCAGGCCACTTTTGGTTAACAAAGTTAAAGTATTTTTTTGTTTTTTATTTTCTTTAATTTACTTTTGCTTAGTTTAATTATTTGAGAAATGTTTTAGAACCGTTGCGTTAACTATTGTTGTTTGAATTGTTTTAAAGGCAACATATTACTGCAAATATATATACTCAATATATATAGAGAAAATGTATATATAAAATAAATAAATAAAAGGTAAAAATCAAAAAGCAAATCACGCCATCAAATTGGCTGAAACCTAAAACAAATTGCAATTTCTAAGCAGCTGTAGTCGATAGCCTCTGGCCGTAAATTTCAAATGATTCGAAACGTAAAATCGTAAAGTTCAAACAACTGTGCGAGGGGTGGCGGGGGCGTGGCTCTATAGCTAGATATGTTACAATGAATATCGCTGTTTGAAAAATTTTTTTTTCTTTTTTTTTTCTTTTTTTTCTGTGTAAAAATGCAAATATAGTTCAAAAGGTCTTTAAACCGAAAAGTTCTTCTCTATGCGCTTCTCAAACATCCGCTTGATATGCATCTGTGAATGCTTTAGCTTTTGGCTTTTGTTAAACGAGCTAAAGGCAAAGCTCTCTTCACTCTAATAGTTAAGCTCAGCTTAAGCATTAAGGCGAAAACATGCCTTTGCCGCTTTACAACACTGCTGATTAGCTGCTATGACAATTTCGAATTAGCTCTGTCGTAAATCCTTTAGCAAGCTGCCTGCTATGAAACACATTTCGCAAAAAAAAATTTGCAAGCGAAAGCGATTTCATAGTTTGCTTTTTGTTGTTGTTGCCATTGTTTTTTGCAAAACACGCCTTGATCTTTCCCACACCCACACGCACACAATCACACAAACACACATACATACATACATATGTAAACAGAGTATTGCATGCAATGGGAACAGCGTGTTGACTCCCCCAAAGCAAGAACAACAATCACAACAACAACAACAACAACGTTGAGCTTTATAATAACGCGCAGCATGCAAGCGACACACATACACACACACACACACACCCACAGCGATTCATACATGTACACAGTGGGTGGGGAGCTAGCTGTTACGGTACATGCACCGTTACAACGAGAGCAGAAGTTAACTGGCGGCGGCAGCAAACACGTGACCCGCCAATTGTGACAATTGGCAGCAGCGACGACGACGACAGCACAACAAAAATTCGCTGCGAAAATCAAACGAAAATTACAAAATGTGATCGAGTGCATAAAACTGCCGCCAGTTGGCGCCACGATCGGCGCACGTAAATATGTACGTATGTACATATGTGTGTATGTGTGTGTGTAGTTGGAGAGTTTTCAGTTTCAGCTCCTGCTTGGCATTGTTGTTGCTTTAATAACTTTGCCGGCCGGCCGCCATTTTGCACGTGCGATCGAGAAAAAGCCGTTTGCCGCTGTTGGCTTTTAGCTGTTGGCTGTTGGTTCTTAACGTGTGGGCAGAGCTGTCGCTGCCTTTTATTTATTTCCGGCCTAACAAACACTTGGCCTAAAAAACCAAACACACTTTGCCATCTCGCACACCAACACGCACAAACATGCACAGCCATGCACATTCATGCACACACACACACAGTCAAATTGCACTTTATTTGCCGTTTGTTTGTAATTAGAATTGAATGCCGCGCACTTTTATATAATCGTCAATTTTGCATTGACACAATGCCCTGCGCGCCCGCCTCAAAAAATAAACAAATAATTTTTTTCTTTTTTTTTGTTATTGTTGTTGTTTCTGCCGTTACTGGCACGCACTTCACTTGCAACAACTGCAACGAGCTAGCTAAATTTTTTATATATTCTTTATTCGATTGCAATTGCTGCGCTGCTTGCTGTTGCTGCTGCGTTTGCTGCTGCTGCTGATTTTGTGCGCGCACACGAACGCGACAACCAACAAGACGACACTGAGACACGGCCACGGCAGCCAGCCCCAACGTAGCTGAAGCCCCCAAACAACACACTGACACTGAGGCAGCAGCAGCAGCAGCAGCAGCAGCAGAGGAAGCAGCGGCGACGTCAGCGGGTCACAGTAGCACGCGCTGCATTTGTAGTGGTTCGTAGTAGTTGAGCAAAGCTTTAGCCGCGACGTCGGCAGCGTATGTGTCTGTATGTGTGTGTGTGTGATGTGTTCACATTGCACCAGCCAGCCGGCTGCATCATGCCGAAAAGTCAGCGCACAGCTGATAAGTGATAAGCAGTGCTGAGAGCGCTCTTACATGTGTGTTTGTGTGTGTGTGAGAGAGAGAGTTGCCGCTTAAGAGCGCATCGTTTACATTTAAGAGCAACGCATTTATTTGCACTGTTTGTTTTATGCTGAAGCTTTCAAAGCTTACGCTGTGCATATTTTAAAAGCAAAAGCTTTGCATAGCTTTAGTTTGAATTCGATTTTTAATGACAATCGATAGTTAGATTTTAAACAGTTTTTTGATATATTTCGAAAGTCTTCTAAATATTCTTTAAGTTGCCATAACTCGGCTAAATGAAGTCCGATTTTTAAAATTTAAACCTCTTTGAGCTCGTGAAGCTCCAGAGGTGATCTGCAAGCTATTTATTTTTAATTTGATTGCCTTGTTTTGTAAGAAAATCGTACATCATTACCAATTTTGAGTGTTTATAAATTAATATAATAATTTACCTCAAAAGTTTCGGCTTATATATTTTGTATAAACATACATATGTAAATTATTTTTGTCACATACAAATTGTACACATCTCGCTCCTCAACAACTCTTAGTCTTGAGCCTCATTCGCCTTTGTATACCCTAAATTGGGTTTGTTTTAAATTTGTTTTATTTTTTTTCAGTTTTCGAAAGTTTTTGAAAGTTTTATTGCATTTTACATGTGATTTTTTTTTTTTTTGTATTTTGTTTTTTTTTTTTTTTTTGCTAGTATACGGTAAATTTAGGACTATCAGCCTACAACCAGAATCTGTGTCCAATATATCTGCACTTCATACAAAATACCAAGCAAACAAAAACTGTTTGAAACATCTGCCAACAATGTGGAAAAAACGCTGTAAAATGTTATTTTAGGAAGTACTTTTGCTTCAAAGGGTGTTCGGAAAGCGAAAGATTTGGTTAGAATTTTTGTTTAAAGCACGTCGTGAATATCAGCGATCCAGGTGGAAGTCCACATTCCCTAGATGATCTGCTTAGACTACAACAATGATAACAACAGCCACTAAAATATATAGGGACGATGACAACGACGGCGATTCCATAATCCAGACGTCTACGTCTAGGTGGAAGCGGTCGCCGGCTTCGTGGGTGGCGTGTTATCCGTTGTGTCCGTTCTGGCGGGCTCCTCCTTCTCCTTGTTCCAGCTCTTGAGGCCCTCGGGCAGCGTGGTGTCCTCCTCAAAGGAGCCGGTGCCCTCAACAAACTCCTCGTACGTGGACTTGTCCTTGAAGGGACGCGGTCCCAGCAGCTCAATCATATCATCCCGACTGAGCACCTCGTTCTGCAGCAATCGCTCGGCCACACGACGCACATCCTCCTTGTGCTTGACCAGCAATTCGGTGGTTGTTGTGTGCGCACACTTTATAATGTCCCTCACCTCGCCGTCGATCATCATGGCCGTGTCCTCGGAGTAGGGCTTGCTGAACACCGGATCACCCGCTTGGCCCACATCGAAGCTCACCTGGCCGACCTTTTCGTTCATGCCGAATCGCACCACCTGCGAGTAGGCAATGTCTGTGATCTTCTTCAGATCGTCCTGCGCACCCGTTGTGATGCGATTGAAGAACAATTCCTCAGCCACACGGCCGCCCAGGGTCATGCACATGCGATCGAACAGCTGCTCCTTGGACAGCAAATAGTGATCCTTGGGCAAATACTGAGCGTAGCCAAGTCCCTTGCCGCGCGGTATAATCGAGACCTTGAGCAAGGGATCGGCGTGCTCGAGGAACCAGCCGGCCACCGCATGTCCCGCCTCATGATGGGCCACCGTTCGTTTCTCCTCGGGCGCCAGGACATTCGTCTTCTTCTCCATGCCCGCGATGACACGCTCGATGGCCTGCTCGAAGTGCTGCAGCACAATGGAGTCCTTGGAGTCACGAGCCGCAATCAACGCCGCCTCATTGCAAACGTTCGCAATGTCCGCGCCGGTGAAGCCCGGCGTCAGCGCCGCCATCTTGCGGGACAGGGCATTCTTGTCCAGCTCTGTCTTCAGCGCACCCAGATGCACTTTGAATATGCTCGCCCGGCCCTTGATATCGGGCGCTGGCACATAGATCTGTCGATCGAAGCGACCCGGTCGCATCAAAGCCTTGTCCAGGATATCCACACGATTGGTGGCCGCCAGCACCACCACATTGGTGGTCGTATTGAAGCCATCCATCTCGACCAGCAGCTGATTCAATGTGTTCTCCTGCTCCGAGTGCCCGCCAAAGGTTTTGCCACCACGCTTCCGGCCCACTGCGTCGATTTCGTCAATGAACAAAATGCAGGGCGCATGCTTACGTGCCATGGCAAACATATCGCGTACTCGGGACGGACCCACGCCGACAAACATCTCCAGAAACTCCGAGCCGGAGACGGTGATGAAGGGCACATTTGCCTCCCCGGCTGTGGCCTTGGCCAACAGCGTTTTACCTGTGCCGGGCGGACCGGTTAACATGGCGCCCTTGGGTATCTTGGCGCCCAGATCGATATACTGTTGCGGGTTCTTCAAGAAATTGACAAATTCCATAATTTCAATTTTCGCCTCCTCACAACCAGCCACATCTCTGCAAAGGAGAGGGAGAGAGGATTTAAATGGAATCTTAATCAATGTTAAAGCACTTCACTCACTTGAAGCCCACGCCAATCTCTGTGGGATTGATGAGCTTCGCTGTCGATTGCATAACGCCGCCAAAGAGGCCGCCACCCTTGCGTCCACGTCCCGCGCCCATCATGTCCGCCGACTTGCGCATCATGTAGACGAGGAAGCCAATGATGAGGAGCGTGGGCAGCAGCCCAGTTAGACTGGATGCCTCCACCTCGTTGCGATAGATGACGGGCACGAAATTGATGGACTCCACACCTTGCTCTGTTTGTGCTGTCTCCAAATTTCGCTCGAATGAGTCCACGCTGCCAATGTTGAACCACAAGACGCCGCTGCTGCTCTGACTGGGCAGCAGACGGACGCGCACCCACTTTTTGTTAACCACCTCCAGTTTCTCGACGGCGCCCTTGGAGAGATAGCTATAGATATATAGAGAGTACAAGATTTTCCATTAGATTACATAATCCGAAGAAGTTACAAATATAAAATTGATGATGCAATCTCTTAGCTGCTCTGATGAAATTCACCTGTTGACAAACTCCTTCCAGGAGATCTCCTTGTAGCCCATTTCGAAGAACGCAAAGGAGGCAATCAATACAACTGCGCCAATGGCTCCAAACAGTATCCAACGTTCCCGATCCCCGCCGCCACCCTCTCCCAAGGGACGCCCGCTCGGCGTTCCCGTGCCACGCGCTCCTGGGCCACGTGAACTGTTGCTGAACATGCCAAAGTTCCAGTCCGACTTGGGATCACTGGAACTGCTGGGTCTCATCGCGGGTGGTTTGGGTTTGCTGCTGCTACTGCTACTGCTGCTGCTGCTGCTGCTCGTTTGTTTGCTGCTTGAAGCCGCCTTTGTATCCCCCTCGGCGGCTGTTTTTGGTTTACCTTTGCCACCGGCCTCGAAGTACTTTTCAAAACCCTTCGGCGGCTTTTTGCAGAACAGTTGAAGCTGCTCCACAATGTACCGCACCAGTGGCGTCAACTCAAAGGGGGCCCCGCCATTATGCTGTAACTGCATGGAATATATTTATATAAATTGATTCCTTCAAGTACTTAACATTTAATCTACCTTTGGCGTGAGCGGAGACTGCTTATAGCTGCGCTTCATCAGGCTTTTTATGGCCGTCGCTGAGCTGAGGAGCCGGAAAGCCATTTCGCTCTTTGGTTTTGTCTAAGGAGGCGGGGGAGGTGGGGTAAAGTAGGTTTTCTTTAGGTTAAATAACGACAAGCACGCACCGTTATTTTATGCTACTGTAAAACTTGTCAATTTTGAAGCCACTGGTGAGTTATTACAAGGAGCCAAAACCTGCCGCCTCATATAGCACAATGTTGTCTTAAGTTATGGCTTTAAAAACAAAAAAAAACTTTTAGATTTTATGGTGCGCTATTGTGAAATTTCGATTTTCAGCTAATAGTTGAAGGCAGTGCTCGGATTCGATAGTTGACCAGGGCTGGCGAACTATCGGCCAGCAGTGTTGTACAGCGCAAGCAAAAACAAACTTTATATTCTTGCTAAAGTGACTAAACTAATTAGCACATCATATTCATTATAATTAATTTAACAATTTTATTGTTTCCTTACCAGTCATATATTGTTAGTAAATATATGCTGGGTGACGTCACAATTGTTCTGCAATTTCTGTAAAACGTTTACCAACACTAACCAACATGGCGTCCGGTGTTGTGCTGTGTCGTGTGGTACGTATTGCTAGTTGTGAAAATTTTCTTTTGTTCAAATTAGCAAATAAATTAACTCAAATTCGCTATGAAAATGTGCACAAAACGTGTTCCAGTCAATATGCTTGTGATTTAAAATAAAACGTCGCCGTGGGCGTTGCGTTTTAGTGTATTTGATAAGTTTTCCGCAACTGTCTGAGCGAAGGGTACGCAATTTGCAGGCCGAAAAAATCTTGAAAAAAACTTTTGCTACCGACTTGACTTGTATATGCATGTGTGTGTGTGCCTGAAAGTGTGTGTGTGTTTGCCTGTACAGTTGGCTGCTAAAAACCATAACAAAAATGTGTAAAAATAGTTTACAAAATGCCTTCAATCCGTTTTTCGTTTAGCATCGGTGTGCTTGTGTAGGTGTGCGTGCAATTTTTTCCGGTACTCAGCGATAGTGGTGGTGGCACAATACAATAGTAAAATCTCTATGCAGCTGCTGTATGCGTGTCAATGTGTGTGTGTGTGCGCATGGAAATGTATGTGTGTGCGTGCGAATTGTACGAGTCTCCGGTTTGCAACACTAAAAATCAATAAAAATGCAGCAGCAACAACAACAATTCAGAGTTTTTGGTGTAGATTTCACTGGGTGGCTGTCGCTCAACAGGGGCGCTCTATTAAAACAAAAACATCTATATATGCGTATGTATGTATGCTAATTGCTTAACTTTCTTCTCGTTGCAGCTTTTGTAACTAAAACTCCGTTTTGACATCACTTTCATCATAATCTGAATAAAATAATAATAATAAAAAAACCATCGAAAACGAATCAAAAAGCAAATAATAATAAATCATCTAATAAAAACAACAACAAAAATACCAAGTTACATACCAATAAAACAACAAACAACAACAACTAAAACAACAAAGCTCAAAAAAGTCTAAGAGGCGTTTAATAACCGGAGGGGCATCTGCCATAAACTTTTAGTTTTGAAAATTTCCTTTGTTTTCGTTTGCAAATTCGCTTCAAAGCTCTACAAACAACTACATGCCGAAAAAGCTCACATGAAAAGTCTACAAAAATTAGCAAAAAAGACTGTAAAAAGCAAATAAAAAAATACAAGAAAAGAAAAAATTTAAAGGGGGAAACGTCACCGTCTGCGGTGAGCGTCTGTTAGCGGGTGTGAGCGAGAGCGAGAGAGAGAAAGAGACGATATAGCGACTGCGCATCTGTGCAAAAAAAAAAAAAAAAAAAAAACAAGCCAAGCTTAAAACGAAGACTTTCAAAACCAACAACAAAAAACCAAACAAAATTCAAACGCTGTGAAATTAACTCGTCAATACTCAAAGCAACAACAAAAGAAAAGAAGGAAAAACAAAAAAAAAGCTACAAAGAGAAATCAACTGAAGTAAAACGGAGTTGAGGTCTAAATAAAATAAATACACACACACGCACTAAAAAAAAAAACAATAATAATAATTATTATCAAGAACTGCCTAACATTAGCAGCTAGAAACGCAACGCTGAGGCGTTGGCGTTGACGTCGAACTCGAATAACTGAAAAGAAAAAAATCAACACCAACAACAACAACCGTTAAACAATCCCAAAATTCCTCATTTATTTTTCCTGAAAGCTTTAATTTAATTACGAATTTTTGTTAAGTCAAGAGTAAATTCAATTTGCTTTAAAAAAAAACATAAAAATTATTTAAAATTAAGACAACAAAAAACGCCGCCTCTACTACTACAACAACAAGAAACACCAACATCAATAATAACAACAACAGGAACAAAGCAAAGCGAAGCGAGAGCAACACAAACAGCAAAAGCAACACCAACAACAACAACTACCAACAAACAACTGAATTAAAGTTTTAAAGTACAAAATAACCGGGAGTAAAAGAGAGAAAAACAAAACAACTAATTTAAACAATATTAAAACAACAAATAAAAACATTTTATTTAAACGCAACATCAATTTAAATTATTTAATAAAAAGGAACAAAATATTATAGTCTATAAGCAGAAACAAAAAAAAAAACAAAAACGAAAACTTTGTCGCCTGTCGTGCGGCGGCCGTGTGAAAAAGTGCAAGAGAGAGACAGAGAGAGAGTAGTGGAGAGAACGTACACTAAGCAACGGTGCGATCGGGAGAGGAGGAAGAGAGAGACACCGTTAGAAAGTTCCGCCTTGTTCAAGAACAGAAAAGAATAAACTATAAAGCAACAATTGTGCCGCAAAGAAAAGAAAACAAAAGCAACAAAAAAATGAACTAAAAACAGAAAAAAAACATAAAAACCTAAAAAAAAAAAATCGAGCAACTAAAAACGGTAACAATAAAGAAAAACATTTAAAACCAAAAATCTACAAGAATTCTATTAATTTTAAGTAATTTTTACAACAACAAAAACACACACACAATATGAAGACCCCAGCAACAAAAACAACTGAGTAACACAAAATACAAAAAAAAGAAAAAAAATAATAAAAAATAAAAAAAAATCAACCGCAACACTTAGCCAATAAAAAAAATTGTAAATAAACGAAATTAAATAAAGCCCAGCTAAATAAAAAATATAATACAAAAAATAAGCTAAAAGGTAACTGAAAAAAAAAAAACGCGCGGCCTGCGTGCCCGGAAAACCCCAGAAAAGTTTTTTATTTTTAATAATAAACAATTTTTTTATTTTTAAATAGTTTTCATTTTTTTTATAAGTGTACCTAGTGAGAAATGTTAAAAGTCTAAATGCGATAACGATTAAAAGCAACTAAACAAAAAAAAAAAAACAAATTCAAAGAAAGATTTAACAACTCTGTGATAATTACTGTAAATTTATAAAGATAAATAAATACAAAAGAAAAAAAAAAAAACAAAAAAAATCTCTAAGCATTAATAAAAAACAACAAAAATGAATACTAAATAGAAGAACATTGTAATTTTTAACAATAGAAAAACGAGGCAGAAGAAGAACGAAAATCTAAAACAAAAAAAAAAAAAAAAAAAAAAACAACCACTTTATACATAAGAGCAAATGCAAATTAAAAGATAAAAAACATTGAAACAAATTCGTGATATCTTAAAGGACTTCGATACATATATACTATAGTATATTATATATTATATTATATAAACTTTAAGTAAATAAGTATAAAACAAAACAAAAATAAGTGAAAAATACAAGAAGAAACACAAAAAGCAAAAAATAAAATCAACCCTAGGTTAAAAAAAAGACTAAACAAAAAAAAACGCGCATTCAAAATATATATATGTATAAATATATATATATATTTAAAACAAAACAAATTACAAATAACCTAGGCTTAAAGTTCAAAAATAGTTAATGAAAACCGCAAAAAAAAAAAACAACAAACAAATACAACAACAATTAAAGAGTATCTATATATATATAAATAACAATTCATAATAATGTGCATAGTGAATAGTAAACGAAACAGCAATAAACAATATACAAAACGTGTAAACGAAAAGTAATAGCAACAACACCAACTAAATACAGCGAATAATAACATAACGGAACACTTGTAGAGCAGCCCTCGCCTGGCAGCCAACAGACAGAGCGAGAGGGAGAGACAGACCGTGAGGAGAGAGAGATAGAGCGAGTGAGCGCATTAGGGTGTACCAAGCAAGCAAATAAATAATAAAAAACAAAATTATATAAAAATTAAAAGTAAATCACTAATACTTCCTAAATACAAAATTAATAAAAAAAAAAAAAAAAACCACAACGATTGCCTACAAAATATATATATATATAGTATATAATATATGAATGTATATGATAGTAAACTAAAACTAAAACAAAAGCAAACATATTAATCACTTCCCCTCCAAAACAAGAAAATCCCTCAAACAAATAAAAACAAATCAAATAATCTAATATCAAAGTAAACTACAAATAATCGAAAGACAAAACAAAAATTTAAATTAAAAAAAAAATTAAGTATTCATCAAAGCGCCCCAGTGTATTTTTCTAGTAAAACTAAAAAAAAAAAGAAAATATTAAAAAAAAATCGAAATGCAATAATAACAAAAATTAATGTTTATTTATTTAACTACAACAACAACAAACAACCAACGGCAGCTTTTGCAGCTGCTAATGCATTTTCATCAGAATACAAATACGAATATATATATATTTTTTAAAAACATAAATTAATAATTAAAAACAATAAGAAACATTAAATTTGAACGGCATTTTTTACATACGTTTCGAGACGGGGCTTGCCCCTTAAATAATAATAATAATATATAAATTATATTATAAATCGAAGCAAGTTGACCACCCATAACAACAACAACAAACAAATGATTGTTTCTTTATTAACTTCGAAGACAAGGAATTTCAGTGCCTCTTGTGCCAGTGTTTAGCCAAAATATATATACACAAAAACAAAACAAAAACAAATACGTATTTATTGCTTAGTTTTTTCTCTTTGATATAAAAAAATTACACAAAAAATCGAAAAAAAAATAAACAAAATAAAAATATAAAATTATAAAAAATAATACATAAAATATAATACATAATTCCAAGCCGGAGGCAGTTTATGTTTTTAACTGTTCCCTTAAAAATAAAAACGCGCTCGCTCTCTTTTAAATCATTCAATTCAACATTCTCGTCGTCAACAACAACAACAATAAGCATTGAAATCACAACAACAACAACCAGTCTCCTTGTGCTAGTCGCTATCAGCATTTTCTATAACATCCAAAACAAAGCCAATTCAAATTAATAAACAATATGAATACGCAATCCAAAGGATATCGCACGGGCGAAGGTAAGAAAGAAATGACAACAAAATATGTTATAAGGCTGTTAAGCAACAAATGTTAGCTGACTAACATTAAGCAACATAAAATGTCTAATGTGTGTTAGGAACACATTTCTAATTGGAATATGTTAAGAGGCTGTTAAACAACCAGAGGGATGTTAAAAAGGAACAGAGATCTGTAAGGAAATGAATATGTTATGAGACTGTTAAAAAACCAGAGGGATGCCAGCAAACATTCAGCTCTATTATATATAATGTCTGTTATTGCTTTTGCTAACAAACAGCCTAACATTAAGAGCATTAACATATTCTATATCCGCTAAGCAACTAGATTGCTGATAATAATATAAACTTAAAGAGATCCTCTTATAGAAATGTAAAGGGGCTGTTATTACTGTTACTAACAAATAGCATAATCTGAATTTAATGTAAATTTAAGGATAAATTAAGGATGTTAAAGGCACACTCTAGAAACTGATAAGGAAAGAATTTATTAGAATATATTTTTTTATAGATTTATTTTATATAAGTTCACGCTTCATAATATCACAATTTATTGTGAACAAAATAATATTTATATAGAACCTTTTTTACTCAGATTTTAATAAATAGGCATATATAAAGTGCAAATTTTACAGATAATTTATGGTTTTTAGGGTGAAAAGATCAAGTAAGAAAAAACTACGTTATATATTTTATAGATATTTTTAACCAGTAAGAATTGTAAAGTCTGTTTGTTTATATGTTTGCACTAACTAGTTTATAAATACTGTTAAGCAACTGTTGAAGAGTTCTCAGAGTTGATATCTGATATCTGATAAATAATCCAAATTAGCTAGAATAGGCTATTTATCCGTTTATACTAACTAGCTTAGATATAATTTTCTTATATATATTGATCCCTCAACTCATTCTCTTCCTCTCCGACAACCTTGCAGAAATTTACGATAATATGCAGTGCTTTGATATTACTGCCATACGCAACTTGAACATACCTACAACTTTTCCGACCATTGGCACCTTTACGTTGGACTCGACAACGTTGGGGCTGCAGCCGGCACATGGACCGCCAGCAGCGGTACAATTGGCCATGGCTCCTCAGCAGCAGAGCATGCATCATCATCAGCAGCACATGCAACAACAACAGCAGCAGCAGCAGCAGCAACATCTTCAGCAACAGCAGCAGCAACATCAACAACAACAGCAGCAGCAGCAACAACAACAACATCCCAGCATTGGAATGTTCGATGCTAATGAGGTCAACGATATCATTCAGAATCCACCACAAATTGGCGTCTTTCAGTCAAACAGCGTGTTGAACAACGGCGCTGGCAGCTCATCGTCCATATTTGGCTCGCAGTCGAGCAATTCTTCGGCCACGGCCTCTGGGGCAAACGATCCGAATCAGACAACACGTGAAACTGGCATCATTGAGAAGCTACTGGTGGGTCTATAAATCGAGCAGTAATATCTGTATTATAAACAATCTAAAGATAACTTCTCTAATCATAAATTGTATTTCCATTTTGCAACTTTCAGCACTCTTATGGTTTTATTCAGTGCTGCGAGCGGCAGGCGCGTCTATTCTTTCATTTCTCGCAGTTTACTGGCAACATTGATCATTTGAAGATCGGCGATCCAGTTGAATTTGAGATGACCTACGATCGCCGCACCGGCAAACCGATTGCTAGTCAAGTCTCGAAGATAGCGCCCGAGGTGGTGCTCTCTGAGGAGCGGGTCACCGGCACGGTGACCACCGAACTGCGCACCGATAGCGCCAACAATGTGCTCAGCTCCAGCGAGACAACCGGACGGATTAGCTATGAGAATCGCGGCGAATGCTTCTTTTTACCCTATACCAAAGACGATGTTGAGGGCAATGTCAATTTGCGTGCTGGCGACAAAGTCAGCTTTCAGATCGCTACGAACCAAAGGTTAGCGATGATATATGACCTTAAATCTATCAGATATTAATTATTCATTTGCAGAGGCAACCTGGGCGCCTGCCACATACGCCTGGAGAATCCGGCACAGCCTGTCAAGTATCGCGGCGTTGTCTGCTCCATGAAGGAATCGTTTGGTTTTATTGAACGCGCTGATGTTGTTAAAGAGATCTTCTTTCACTTCTCTGAGGCTGAGGGCAATGTGGAGCTGCGTCCCGGTGATGATGTCGAGTTTACCATTCAGACGCGAAGCGTAAGTAGAGCTGATAATTAATTTGGTACAGCAATTCATATCGCACTAACCAAAGCAGTCCGCCACTGTGCCACCCCAGGGCCGGGAGTTTGCGTGCAACATCACACGTTTGCCGCCCGGCTCGGTCATCTTCGAGGATGTCGATAGCACCATCTACAAGGGTCAAGTGCTCAAATCGCTGGATCGCAATAATGCGGTGCGTCAGACCAATGATCCGCTGCCAGGACGCATACGTTACCGTGCGCCCGACTACTCGGAGGTGGAGGTGCCATTTGGCGACAAGGATCAGAAGGGTGACTTCACTTTGCGCCACGGCGATTGGGTGCAGTTTCTGTTGGCCACCGATAGGCGGGATCAGCTGCAGCGTGCCACCTCGATAGCGCTGCTGGACGAGACGTTCAAGGTGTCCGGCGAGAAGCGTGAACAGGGCACCATTGCCTCGCTGAAGGAGGGCTTTGGCTTCTTGCGCTGCGTGGATCGTCAAGCGCGTTTGTTTTTCCATTTTACGGAGGTGCTCGATACGGTAAGCAGCGAAGACAAAGCTAGCTGGAGTATTAGTTTTCTGATACTTATCTTTTGCAGAGCCGTGAAATTGATGTCAATGATGAGGTGGAGTTTACTGTCATTCAGGAACCCGGTCTGGCCTACAATAATTCCCGTCTGCAGGCCATACGCATTAAACATTTGCCGCCCAATACTGTGCAATTCGAAACCCTAATGGCCAGCAACATTGAGGGTAACTAAACCTTATACAAATAGACAATAAATAGTTGCTTAACTTTTATTATGCATTGCAGGCACCGTGACACGCGAGGCGCCCAAAAGTCCCATTAAATCTCAGGATCGCTTCGAGGGTGGCGTCATCACCTATGAACATAGCGATGTTAAAAAGACTATTATGTATTTTCTCAAAGACTGCGAAAAACCACCAAGAGTTGGCGAGCGTGTGCGCTTCGATATTTACATGGTGGGTTATAGTTTGTAGAGATGAATATAGAGATGAAATTTAAAATATTTATATATATTTTTGTATATGTTAATATATGTCATATAATGATGAAATTTATATTATTATACATCTAACATATAAGCACGCCATCAAATATAATTATGTTTATCTCTCACAAATGTAATCTAATTTCACATTACTCTTAACTCTTCACAGGTCAAACGTAACAAGGAATTTATAGCAGTCAATGTGCAGCAGGTATCGCTGCAACAGCAGCAGCAGCAACAACAACAACAGCAACAACAACAACAACTGCAGCAGCAGCAACAACTTTTAAGCCAACAAACAGCAGCAGCCCAACAACAACAACAGCCCGCTGTCAATTTGAATCAAAACGATCAACTACAGCTCTCGAATGGCATTGGCTCGAATACTGGTGCCATGCAGAATGGCTATTTGATGCATGGCAGCCCTGGTGGCGGCAGCAGCAGCAACAGCAGCGTGGGCAGCAATGCAACCACTCAGCAAATTAGCACACCCCAAATGGAGGATTTTAAGCTGGAGAATAATAATCATGCCAATGCGGAGGCAGCTACCGGGCAATTGTATCGCGGTTTTATAGCCGTCATAAAGGAGAATTTTGGTTTTATCGAGACGCTGTCGCACGATGAGGAGGTTTTCTTTCACTTTAGCAACTATCAGGGCAATCCCAATTGGCTGGAGCTGGGTCAGGAGGTGGAGTATACACTGGCGCCCAATGGCAACACCTCTGTGTCGGGCAATTGTCTGCCCGCCGAGAATGTGCGCACGTTGCCCAAGAACTCGATACCACAGCCAGCGGTGCTGGAGACGGTACACAATGGCGTGGTGGCGCGTCCGCTGCGTTGCATCAATCCGGATCAGCAGGAATATGCTGGCCTAATCGAAATACTCGATGAGCAGCGAACCACCATCATATCGCAGCATGAGTTTGGCATCACCAGCCTGGTGAACAAACGGGATCTGTTACAGAAGGGCGATCTGGTTAGCTTTCGTATCGATGAGAGCGGCAGGGCGGCAGAGGTGAACGCAGTGCGGCAAAAGAAACGCGCCACAGTTGACTCGATCAAAGGACAATTTGGTTTTCTCAATTTCGAGGTTGAGGATGGCAAGAAGCTATTCTTTCACATGTCCGAGGTGCAGGGCAATACGGTGGCTCTACATCCAGGCGATACAGTTGAGTTCTCAGTGGTTACCAATCAGGTAAGCATGACAATAGTATATTAATTACAATTCGAATTTATTAAACATATATTTCTATTTACACTCATTTAACAGCGCAATGGCAAATCTTCGGCTTGCAATGTTTTGAAAATAAACGATCGTCCCGATCGTCTGATCTCGCGCCTTAAGCTCAATGGCGATGACGGTGTGCCACGTTTGATATTAATACGCGCACCCAAGGGGCCGCAGGGCAAGGGCTTCTCTATACTCGCGCGCCATCCACGCATTCCAGGTGAGTCTTAATTAATTAATTACCTTTTGAATTACCAATATTAACTATTATGCTTTGCTTGCAGGCGCTTTGGTGGAGTAATTCCAAATAAAAATCAGATATTTGATGCAAATTTAAAGACAATGCATAGATACACATCCTCTTACATGCATATACAACTATATATACTTATATCTATATATATATATATTTATATTTATATATTCTTGTACGCTACAATACAATACAACACAAGAAGGATTTACCGTTCCCTAAACGCAACAGATGTGCACAGGACTGTGGACTGCAACAAATAATAAATAAATAAACAACAATTATGCAAACTACAACAGACAACTACATTGTGAACCATATTATGAACAACCATACAATTTATTAAGTACATTAACTTAGATGCAAAACACTATTTGAAACGATAATAATAATTGATAGCAAAGCATATGGCATACACAACACAATACATATATGTATAATTATGATGAATACTAAATGGCAACTCCAAAAACAATTTCTACGTGTCTGATATATATTATATATAAATATAAATATAAAAAAAATAAGGAAATATGAAAAAATCTAACTAAACGAAATTTTACGTAAACTTACGCATTAACCATTAAACCAGGGCCCTAAAATCCTAATTGTAATAAAAAAAAAAAAAAAAAAAAACACACCCTGATTTCCCATTTTCAATGGGTTCAGAGTATAAAAGTGCAGTCTGTATTTTTCTGTTATACTGAAGTTGTGCGCTGCTTAAACTGAAATTCAAGTGTCTGAGAGATGAAACCAAATTGTGTGTATACGTATACTATTTTTCAACTAGTTTTGCTTTAATTTAATTTTAGCATATATAAACAGAATGAAATCTATAACAAATCATATTAAGAGTTAAAAATTAGATACGACAACAACAACAAAAGATAACAATTATTGTATAATGGCAACGAAATCCTTGCATATGTGCATTAGACAAACAAATAACAAAACACTATATGCCATAGAAGCGTAGATAGTTTTTTTTTCTCTCTAATTATATATGCTCTATATTCTCTTAAAACTATTCTAATATTTCTCGCAAACTGTTCTTTCGCAGCTTCATTGAAGTCTTACTGTTAAACTGGCAAATACATATATATATATATTTATTGAATAATAATTGTGTGTATACAGCAAAAATGATGAAGAAATCAAGAAATTGTAAGATTGAAGTATTTATAAACAAACAAGCAAACAAAAAGTCTTAATATTTCGCGTTTGTAACATTTCAAACACCAACTGAAACTGTAAATCGAGTTTCGAGTATCTTAACTCTGTGTATGTTGTTTCACGAATTTTAGTTCTGCATTCAAAGGGTTGCATTAACTTATTACACATACATATACATACATACATACATGCATACATCTAACATATACAAAACGTATTTATTTATAAAAACAAACAACAAACAATATTTAGAAAACGAACTTTGTAACTAACACACAAAAATTATAAACAAGAGAAAAAAAAAGAAGAAAACAAAAAGTCTTGTGTGAGTAATGTAGAAGAGCAAATGTAATTTGCTGCGCCAAATCTGTTGAAACCATTTAATGAAAGATAACAAAAATTAATTTTTAAAAATGTATTTTTAAATATTAAAGTATATTATATATATAGTAAAAAAAAAAACAAAAAAAAAAACAAAAAATACAAAGAGATCGTGTCGGAAACAAAGAGCAAATATTGTGAAACAAATTATGAATTTCAATTACTAAAACAAAAACAAAAAAAAAAAACAAAAGAAAAAAATTAAGAAATAAAAACATTTAACAAGCTAAACAACAAAATTTGGGATCAGTACGTCCTACTATAGCCATGTTATACATATATACAACTACAACAAACAAAACAACAAAAACAAAAAACACTAAGCAACACACAACAACAAAATGAACAAGCAAAATATAAAAACAAATAGTAACTTTATAATATGTATAATGCTATTAAACGAACATATATATATATACAAATATCTATATATGTATCTGTGCGATAGATTCTCTGCGTTTAGAGATTTATGCAATGCAATGAACAGCACAGACACAACAAACAGAAACAGAACAGCAACTAATCCTTATTTATAAAATATAAAACATAAAAAAATCGTAAAACATACACAACAAAAAATGCAACAACAAAATTTAAAAAAAAAAAAAAACAAATACATATGTGCTTGAATACGAAAAAAAAAACAAAAACAAAAAAGCAAAAATACAAAAACGCAAACTATATAAGTCAAATAATACAAAAATACAAAAAAAAATTTAAAAAAAAAAATAAATACATATTTCAATAAAGCTAAAAAAATTGTGTTTAAATGGGTTGGATGAAGGACAACTAAAAAAATTCAAGATAGAAATATTTGAAAAATATTTGGTATAGTTTATATTATTATTAAAATAATTTATTTTAATTATATAATAAATTATGTAAATATTAATATAAAGTATGCTGAATATTTTAAAAATATTTCCTGTTAAAAACTAGAAGACATAAATGGTTTTAAAATGTTCAGAATAATTTATATATATATTAAAATAATTAATAAATTTATTATTTATATTGAATACTTAAATAATTTATTATTTTAAATAAATAATAGATCATTTAAATATTCTTATATAAAAAATTATTTTCCTGAATAAATAATAGAACAAAAATATGAATAAAGAATATTTGGAAAATAAAAATTTAACATTATAAATTTATATTAATACTTAAGTAATTTAATATTTTAATTAAAAAATAGATTATCTAAATATAAATATAAATTTTTGTTAAATTTGTTAAACAATTAAATAATAGATTATCAAAATATTCTCTATTTATTTATTTTTTTTTTTTTTGTTATATATCCATGAAAATTAATTTTTTTCTAAATATTTTTATAAAAAAAAAAAGTAATTTACATTTATTTTTTAAGGAAATAAATAAAAACTGAAGGCAGAAAAAATTTGTGTAACTCTTGAATTTATTTTTTTTTCTAAAAGCAAAAAGGATAAAAGTATAAAAAATTTTGATTTACAAGCTATATATTTTTGTTGTTCAAAATTATGTATCTAAGAATATTAAAAATAAAACATAAACGTAAAGAAATTCTTAAAATTTAATAAATTAAAATAAAAAAATATAAACAGAATAACTTAGCAATAAATAAATACATTTAAACAAAATAAAAGGAAAATATATAAATAAAAGTTAAAGTTTGAATTGAAGAAAACAATAATAAAAGTAAATACAAATCCCATAAACCTTAAATTTTGTTAAGGCTTTTCTATTTACAAACCTTAGCACTAAGAAACAAACAACCTTGTTCAGTTTTCTTTTTGTGTTTTTTGTTTTTTATTTTTATTTATAAGAATAATTTATATCTGCTTAATATTTCTGGATTATATGACATGACTATGGTATGGTATCGCACTTGTTCATCATTTGCTTCTTCTTCTTCTTTTAATTTTAGACGTTCCTACATCGATTTGTATAATTTTTGTATGTTATTGACTTGAGACTCCGTTTTCTCGTTTACTTTGCTCTTCTTCTTCTTTATTTGTTGTTGCTGCTATGCTCTATGCTATTTGTATATTATTTGTTATTTTTCAGTATCTTAAAATTCAAATATTTCATAAATAGTTCGACTTGAGGTTATGTTTATATGTTAGTACTAAGTTTTTTTTGCGCTAGCATTGATTTGTTTATATATCTATATATATATTATAATATATATATATAGTGAATATTGCATTGATTTCTCTCGAATTTGTTTTGGTTTTATTCTGATTATATCGCCTATATATGTATATCGCTTAGTAGTATATGTCAAAAAATTGCGTGTTGGGTTGTGAACTTTATCGACGAATTTAAAAAAACCTATTATTCGCATAAATATGTATATATATATATATATATATATGATTATACATATATATATATATATAAATTCAGTAAAAAGGGTTTAATACACACTTGGTTTTCCTGGATATCTTTTTTTTTTTTGTGTTCTGCTTCATCGACTTCAATCTTTCGCTCGGGTTTTTCGACTTATATAATATAATATTACAAAAAACGTTTGAGTTTTGTATAAAAAATCGAGGTAAACTCTCTGAGATAGTGCATCGGATCATGTTAAGTTTCTTATTGGTGTTTCAATTGTTCTTTCATTAAATCAGTAAACTTAGGGCCGTATCTCTAGATCGGCTTCAAAGGCATGTTGGATTTGTTTGTTTGTTTTTGTTTTTATGTGTTTTTTATGTGTTTTTTTTTATGAATTGTTTTTTATGATTGCCGATGCACCAATTAAAATTTATTTTTAAATTTTATTGATGATTTTTTGTGTTTTGTTGTTGTCTTTTATTAATTGAAGAGCGCATAATAAATATAAAAAATTTATATCTTGTTCATTTTCGGGGTGGGCAAATATTTGTTTCATTTAGAGCGGCATATAAGAAATTTTGCATATATTTTTGTGTTTTACTTAATAGGAAGTAGATACGTCTTAAATATATATATACGTATATATATATATAAATATATATATATATACATATACATATATATATAGCTATATTTGATATAAATGGTTTGTGCTTAAATTTTGTTTTGCTTTAAATAGTGTGAGAATTTGACGAATTATTTTTTAAAAATTTTTTATTAAAATTTTTTGTTGTTTATATTTAAATATTAATTTTGTAATTTTTAAAGAGAACGAACGATTTGTTTTTGTTTTTTTTCTGTTTTGTTTTTTTTGTTTAATGCCTAATTGCTTGTGCTGGCTAAGCCAAGAATGGGTGTGCGTGTGTGTGTGTGTGTGTAGCGTAAGACTAAATGAAGTTTGTATGTATGTGTGTGTGAGTGTGGGAGTAAAGCGTTTTAGAGAAATTTTATTTATATAAATATATATGTATATATATTTATATAGAGTTTAGACTTAGATATAGTTAGAGAGAGAGCGCGCTATGAGAGCTTTTTATTTTAAATTTATGCTTATGATTTATCATTTGCCTTTTGCTTTGTTCTGGGATCATATCATCATCATCTTCATCATCATCATCATCACCATCATTAACATCATCAACAATACTCCTCCTGGGATCACACTGTATATGAGAGAGAGAGAGAATAGGTGAAGGGCGAGGCGGAAGAGGGCGGGACTTGGTTGGGCTTTGGGGGCGAGGCGAGGCGAGGCGTGGCACTTAGGCGCTATTCTTGGAGACAAACTCGCGCAATATATCGCCAGCCATTTCGATGTTGTTCCTCGAGATGCCCAGAGCCGTGATGGCATTCTCCTTGGAGTAGCCGGCATTCATCAGGCGCGCTATATACTCCAGATTGATATTCTCATAGGGCACAGTGGGGCCGCAGTCTTTTTGATTGATCGTCACGTTCGCATAGAGCAACGGTTGCTGTTGCTGCTGCTGCTGTTGCTGGAGAGGATTCGCCGCTGGCGTTGGCTGCTTAAGCGTCGGCTTTTTGCCATTGGCCAGCGTGGCGGCAGCCGCCAGAGCCGCAGCACTGGTGGTGGTGGTGCACAATTGCGTATAGTGCGAGCTGGCTGCATCCTGGGAGCCACTGCAATTGCTGCTGCTGCTGCTGCTGTTGGAGTTGCTGCTGCTGGAGTTGGTGGTGGTGCTGTTGGCGGCGGCGGTGGTGGTGGTGCTGCTGCTGCTGGGCAGCGTGCCTCGCGCTTCCAGCGGACGCGTATCGATGACACCGCTGATAGTCTCCGCCGGACCCACCTCCACCATCTCGTCCAGCAGCGACAGCACCGGCGATGTGGTGCTGCTCGCAATGCGCTGCTGTCGCATCAAATCCTCGGCCAGGGTATCCACGCTGCTGGTAACATGCGGCGGTATGGGTGGTGCCGTTGTCTGTGGCGGCACATTGTCCAAGCTGCACTGGATGTTGTCGATGCTCTTGCTGGTCGAGGGTGTTGCACTGGGCTTCACTGGCGTCTCCATGCCGGGCGACTTGCGTGGCGGCAAGGGTGGTGCCACTGCAGCACCACCAGCAGCACCAGTAGCAGCAGCAGCAGCATTTGAACCACTTGCAGCTGAAGCCACTGTGCAGCTGGAGCTGGCATTATCCTGCAGATTCTGTAGTATGGCATAGGAGCTAATGGAGGCCGTGTCGCCACTGGAACCGCTGTCCGCTTTGCAGCCCGCCAACTTCTGTCCGTAGGTGGAGTTGTTCACACTGCAGCCCATCAGCGGTGCACTCATGCGATTCGTTGACTTTTGCGTGGATGCATTACCATTGCTGATCACAGCAGCAGCAGGTGGTGCCGATGGCTGTGGCTGTGGTTGCTGCTGCTGCTGCTGCTGTGTGCAGCCGGCGTTGCTGTTGTTGCTACTGCTGCTGCTGCTGTTGCTGCTGCTGCTGCTGCTGGGCAGACTGAACGTGGCCGCACCACCGGCATACAGATCATTCTGCACCGCCATCAGGCTGGGCGTGGTGCTGCGCCTTCCCAGCCGCGGCGAAGTATGCGGACTGTGCTTCTCCATGGAGGACTGCGAGGCAGCCGAGGTGCTGAGCGCATGCAGCGAACTGGTGGCTATATTGAAGTCGCCCATGTCCTGGAGTAGGGATGTTTGGAGTATTTTGTAGTAGTCAATATGTTGTTGGTTGAGTGGGTTGGGTGGGTTGCCTGTCTAGAGTGTGTCTAGAGTGGGTTAGATGGCATGCCCCTAGAGCAAAAGTGGCTGCAAGTCAAAGTTTTTGATTCGAACATGCACAGCAACAAGGATATCAAATTTAAAATAAAAAAAAAAAACAAGGAACAGGAGCAAAAATAACAAGAACAACAACAACAAGAATAACTGTAGACAAAGTCAAAGAACAAAATGAAACAATTGAAACCAATATTTATAAATATTTATACACATATATATATTTTTTTTCTGCTGTTCAGTTTTTTTTTTTTTGCATTTTGTTTTAAGGAAATCAAAAATTAAATCTAAGAAAATGTACTTGCACAATATATATAAATATATATGAAATTGCATTAGATATATATATATATATATATACATAATTAAAACATAAATAATTATTAATTATTAATTCAAATATGCTAAATCGATGTATGCTGCAGCCTATGTTAAGGAAACAGAACTTGAGCCGAAATTGTTTAAATAATAATGAATGGAAAAGAGTTAACAAATACACACACACACGCACACACACACACACACACATACATACACTCACACATACAATGTTAATTTCTCTTTGCTAATACTTTGAAATTTGTTTCATTTTTTTTTCGCATAAATTCTGGCCTAGGCTTGTGACATTTAACAAACACTATAAACTAAAAACTAACTACACTAAAAATAATAATTATAATTATAAAAAATTACAATAATGTTAATGATAATGATAATAATTATACAATATGCATTGGCCTTGACCAATTTGTTTTTGATTTTCATTTTTTTGTTTTCATTAATTATAATATTAATAAATTACAGTCTTAGGGCAGCTGCAGCGCTGCTTACATAAAAAAAACACACACACAAATATATATATATATATATCTATATATATATATATATATATAAAATCTAATATGAAAACCGATTTGCAAAAACTAAAAAACAAACACAAAAAAATTATAAACCATGATGAACTAAACATATCTTTGGAAGTAACAAATCATAAACTAAAATGTGTGTGAAAATAGAACAGATATTTTGTTGTATATAAATGGAAGAGGTTCATAATATATATATATATATATATATATATATATACCATATAGATCTATATACTGCAGGAAGAACGGAGTGCAAATACAGGTTTCGTTTCGTTTCGTTTCGTTTAACTAAGAACTAAGGTATTTACAAAAGGTGCACAAGAGGGCATAATACAAATACAGCTTGGGTTTTTATCAATATATATATATATATATCTATATATGAATCATAATAGTTCAAGAATCAAAACACACGCTTCAAATGAAATCATAAACAGAGGCGAACGAGCGCGAATGAATGAATGAATGAATTTAGTTGTGTAGAAATGAGGAAGAAGAGAAGAAGTAGAAGCAATCAACAAAACGAAACAAAACAGCAAGAGAACAGAGTGCACAAACAAAACCGACAGAAACAAGCGAGCGTTGATAAAAAAAAGAAAAACAGTAATAATAAGCGACTGATGAGTAACTTCCGCTCGGCGCATAAATAAATAAATACAAGCATATGCATATATAGACATATATATATATATATATCGTATATATGCACATATTAAACACTACACTATAAAGAAATGTTTGCGTTTCTCGTTTTGTGTGCGCACAGCTCTCTGTTAGTTGCAATGAAAAATTGTAGCTAATAATTTACGTATGAATAAATCAAAATCGCTAAACATTAAACTTAATATATAAATAGAACGTCTATGTATATATAAACGAACTAAAATTGATATATATATATATATATATATATATACATATATGTATATGTATATATGTAATAAGATTATGTGTATATATAAGAGAGATAGAGATAGAGAGGCAGCACAGGCGGGCAGCGCAGGGCAGGCATCAAAGGCTTTCTTATGGTTTCTTTTTTGTTTTCTTTTTTTTTGCTTGTTTGATAAGCGCTGCTCTAAACTATACCTCTGTATCGTCGTCGTCCTGCTGCAGTTGTCGTCCATTCGTTGCATTGCGATTGTGTTGCTTGCGCGGATCAAAAGCATCCACAACGATCTGTTCGGTGCCCTTGATTTCCGCACGACAAAACGGACAGCCCTACAGAGTGCACAAATTGAAAGGGTATTTAGCTTGGCATTAGTTAATGTTGTGACTAGCTTACCTGTCCCTCCGAGTCCACCTGCCAGGCTGTGAGACAGGGCGTGCATAGCAAGTGACCGCAAGGCTCGATGCGTATATCCTTATCGTTCTCTGCGCAGATTTTGCATAGCTGAAAGGTGCTGCCTGCAAGGGTTTTAGTTTAGAATTAGTTAAGGGTAGTAGATTGTTAGTTAAGTTGCCAAACTTACCCATTTCACAGTACAGCTCGTATTGCTCTTGTGTAACCGTTATATGATCCTCGGTTGGACTTTGCACGGCGGAGGATAAATCGGGATTGTAGGCCTGGCCATCGGGATATAAGTAAAAGCCCTCGCTAAGGATGAGATTGAGTGGCAGAGAAATAGAAAGTAATTAATAGTATGTAAAATAAATTAAATATGCTAGCAAAAAAATATAAATAACAAAACAATGTTGTTAAAGTAAATGAAATACATATAAATTATAGTTAAGGACAGCTTAAAGTATAGGCTACTGGAAGAACTAGTATCTCCCAGTATACATCATCGCCCTAATCCTCATCCACAAGCTGAGAAATTCATGTTTAAAATAAGCATACATGAATATATAAATTCTAATATGAATACATACATGAATATATATATATCTAATATAAATTCTAATTAATAATAACATATAGATTAAGTTAATATGGAATAAGAAAATGAAATACATATAAATTGCAGTTAAAGGCAACTCACACTAAACTATATACTAGTACTATACATTATACAACATAGCCCTAATCCTAATCCACAATCCAAGCAACTCATATTTATAAATTTAAGTGATAACAGAAATGCATATATAAAGTATAGCTTAACTTTAACTATCTTTAGCAATTGACAATGTATTGTAATCAGCCTAACTTAGTCTCTCTCTGAACTCAGTCTTGATCGATAGCTTCGCCTTAATCCTAATCTTCTTACCGATGCCCATCGAGCAGCGCTTGACACAGTGATTTGTTTTGGGGTATTGTTTGCAAGATCTCTCCATCGGCCGTCACATAGCCAATGGCCCATTGGCCCAGTCGCGTGCAGGATAAACGAAAGACATAGCTGCCCGCCTTGTGGATGTAGCGCTGGAGGCGCGCCTTCACCTCGTCGTAGGTGAGAAAGGCCACATAGCCGGGATGGGTGACGGCCAGAATTTGCCAGTTGCGCAGCAATGTGACCCAAGGCTGAAACAGTCGTGTGAAAACATCGAATTCAAAATTCGATATATAATCGTTGCACGTCAAATCGATTGTGGTCTTCAGTGCCATCGCCTCCAAGCCGGAGGATATTGGATGCACCTTATTCAGTTCCTGACGAAAGATTTTCCAAGGCACCAGGGTACTACAGAAAATATAATCGTTTATTACCTGGCTAATTGATTGAATGAGATGATTCCGCTTACCTGTTGCCAAAATTGCTCTTCCAGAAGTCGGCCGCATCGGCTTTGGTGATTCGAAATTGATCGCCCGCAAAGACACCATTGGGAAATATAGCTTTTAGCTCGCTGAGCATGTGGGAGAAGACCAAACTCAGTTTGGTTAGATTGCGACGATAATGTGAATTCTCATCGAACATTTTCTCTTTGCCCTCCTTGAACAGTTTGATGGCCTGTTTGCATTTACGCATTAGATTATTGATGAATACATTGAAATGTTCGTTCGCATGAAGCAGATGCATTTGATCCTCATTCTTGGAGTAGATGAGACGCAATCTTTGATACGTGTCCGGCAGTATGTCCAATATGAAGGGTGGACTATTCTTTAGATTCATTTTTGGCTGTTGGCACAATTTGACCACCTTGTCCATCAGTTTCCACGTTTTCTCCAGCGTCTTCTTGTCCGTGGATAGACGCTGTGAGACGCACGCCTCCGATATTGCTCCATGTAATTTCGAAAAGATTGAAGGAAAAATTTTTGGTTGTGATTGTATGCGACTGGTGCGACTCGTCGCCATCTTTTCTCTCAACACTGCTGCGCTGCTGCTGCTGCTGTTGTTGTTGTTGTTGTTGTCGTCGTCGTTGTTGTTGTTGGTGTGGCTGTTGGTTTGGGGAGTAAAGTTGTAGGTTTCACTCTTCACACACACACAACTACGCGCGAGCACGCACACACGCACACATACACACACTCACTCACTCACGAACTCAGTGCGCTGCGTTACAGCGACAACATGAATTTTTAGCTGCCCAAACAGCCAGCGCATCCGATTTTATCAAAACGTTCACTTTGCCTTTAGCACTGGGCATCCGCATTTGCACAATTTGCGCGTTTCGCAGTTAGTTATACACGATTTTTATTTCCCACACAATTCTCTGACTTTTTCAATGAGTGTGGCTGTGTGCGTACATGTGTGTGCCAGTATGTGCGTGTGTGTGGGTAGCGATGTTAAACAAAACTATCGATAGTTTGGCCCATATCGATGGGCGTGTTAAGCAACAGTGTATGCAGTGTTGGAAAATCCATAGAGTAACGCAAATTTGCTTAGCCAGTGCTGACTTAATAAATTAAGACTGTTACTTTTTGAAAATTGAGTGGAGAAAATAAACAACAACGAGCATTGCCAATTTGCTGGACAATTAGCATCATATTGCCAAAGGAAAACTAGAAACTAGTGAAAAGCATGGCAAATAACAGCTATGTATGCTACTGGCTCATCAAATTGGAAATTGGTACATTTTCACAAGTGCATTCATAATAACAAGCACTTTTGATTTTACCATTTTGCCATATAATTTCCGCGCTCCTCTATCATCACTTTTTATATAATACTCGGGCTTTTTAGCGCAGCCTGTGATTAGAGCCGTAGAAAACTCGCACGACCTGCAGAACAGGTGCGTGGCCGTTGTTATTGCTTTGCGTTTGGCTTCTATCTTTATTACACTTTTTTTAGGTTTTTTTTTTTGCTATTTTTTTGTTGTTGTTTGTTTGTAGTTTTTTGTTTTTAATATGCATGCAGGCATTGCAGCTACAATTTTCACTTTCCATTTTTATTGGCAACCACGACATCAAATCTTGGTTATGGCCAAAAAGAAATTGCAATGCTGCCAAAGGTTTTTTTTCTTGCTCGAGGCTTTCTTTTAATTAATTTTTGGTTGGTTTTTGTTGTTGTTGTGTTTGGAAGTGGTGTGGCATTAGTTCTGGGCGGTTGTTGCTGCTGCTGGGGCTGCTGCTGTGTCATGGCTGTCAGATGCATTATGCCGCTTACGCTGTCTGGCTGCCCAAAAGCTAACTGTAAACATTCACTTACTGACCTCTTTTTTTTCTGCCAGCTGCTGCAGCGCTCAAATTTTTCTTTATGCACGCGAGCCTCCGCCAAAGCTCATCTATTTATGTACATACGTGCGTATGGGTGTGTTTGCATGTGTGTGTGTGTGTGTGTGTGTGACCCTTATTCGCCAACGCCACTCAGGCGTAAAATTTATGGCTTAAAAGTCGACAAGTCTATAAACACACAGCTTCCAGCTAGCAACGTCTGCGGCTTTTGAGCATCGACATCGATGCCGACTCCGACTCCAACTCCAGAGCGCACTTTCTACGGCGACAAAGCAACCGCTGTCCGTCCGTCTGTACCACCAGCACTGTTGCCTAGTCGATGTGTGTGTTATAATTTCAAATGTGCAGTTCGCCTTTTTGGTTGCATTTTACTGCCACTTTTGGCAAATTAAATTTGTACGCAAAACCGATTAGGTTTTTGCTAGACAACATGACCAAGTTGTTATTTTAAATACCGACAACTCCATTTAATCAATAGCTAAAGCGCAGTCAAAGCCACGGCGAACAATGCGCCGCATTGTGAAGGAGTTGCACAGTGTGCTGAGATAGCAGCAAAAAGTTTTCAATATGTTGACATGTCGCAGCTTCCTGTAGAGAGCATTTTATACATATATTAAAAGTAATTTATTTATTTATTTACTTTTTAATTTTAAAAGATTTATTTATTTATTGGTTTTATTTTTATTTTTTTCTATCTATTTTCTATTTTACTTTTATACTTTACTTTGTTCTATTGATTTTATTTTATATTTTTACTTTCATTGTTCATTTATTTTTTATATTTTAATTTTGAACAAATAATATTTTGATTTACTTATACTTGATTTATATTTATTTTAATTATTAATTTTCTTTTAAATATAATTTTAACTTATTATTATTATTAATTTATTATTATTTATTATTATTCAATATTGTATTATATATATACATTTATTTTAATTATTTATTTAATAAAAAAAATCTTTCCACTAAAAAATGCATAATTTTCTCTCAAGTACTCTCAACAGTCCACTGTGCGGCGCCCGACTAACGCCAACTGCGCTGCGGCTGCGCTGCGACTGCCTTTCACTCATATAAATGGCATTGCAAATTCGAGTGTGAGTGTCATTCAAACCTTTCTCTCGTGTCGTTCGGTACGACGGCGCAGTCGCAGCAACTAAGATTTTTGTTTGTCGCCAGCAATTGAATTGGAGCTGGAGCTGCAACAAAAGACAGGGAGCAGCATCAAGAGCAATAAGAACAGCAGCAATCAAAGCCTATAATTTTATGAATGTGTAAAAAGGCAAAGCGCGCGTTCGTGTGCGTGTGTGAGTTTGCGAGCGTACGTTGCCCATGTGAGAGTGTGTGTGTGTTCATTCATTGAAAACGCAGCAGTCCAGCAGCATCAATCTGCCAACAACAACAATAAATAATGCAGCCGCTGTAACGTCCAGCGTCAACGTCAACGTCGACAGCGCACGGAACATCGCATCAAAGCGAATCAGTCACTTCGCATGCGAAACTCAACGAGCGCGCATCAAAAAATTCAACAAATCCAAACGGTTACGGTTAAAGAGTAACGAACTACACTGAAGAAAAGAACTCGAGTGCCCGCCCCGAAAGAGACTATCAAAAGATATTTTGTGTGCATACAATAATAATAAAAGAGCAAGGCATAAAAGAAGCGAAACGAAGAAGAAGAAGCAGAACGAACGAACGAATGAACTGACTGAACAAACGGTAACTGTGGTAAACTTCAAAAGGCAAACACAGTCGTAATTGAAATCGAATTAAAGCAACGTGCAAAAAGGAAAAAATAAAAGAAATAACAAAAAGTAACAAACAAACAACTATAAGGCAGGGCGATAAAAAAGAAATTATGCCACATTGTGCGAGAGGTCAAAGCGAGACGAGTTACCAGCAGATTATATAGAGCTCTTTGCGTAATTACCGCAAGCCTCGCTTTAATGTTTAATAGGCAACCGAATTAACGCAGGCGGCCCACAGAACGCACACCAAATGAGCCAAACGTTAACCGCTAAAAACCGTTAATTCGAGCTTTAGCCGTCGTCGTTGTTGACGCAGAGCTTGAGCTTCCAGCTTTAGTTTCCAGCTTCAACTACGGCCACAGCTGGCAGCCTGCAGCAGTTCTCTTGCACAGGCGCTGCCTACAGCTACTGTTCAAAAAACTTTCTTCCAAGTCGTGTGCGCCGTGATCTTTGCACGCCGTCGCATAGCTGGTATTGAACTTGAGAAGTAGTCGCAGTCGCAGCAACAGCAGCAGCAGCAGCAGCCGTCGCAGCCTCAGCAACACAACAACAACAACAATAGCAACTGCTTCTATTTCAATTGTTAACGAGCGAAAGCGTCGTAGTCACGCATATACACACACACACACACACACACGCACGACTTCGCCTTCGTCGCACTCTTCGTCTTCGTCTTCCTCGCTTCGCCTCTTCCTTCACTTCGTTTAGGCTAGGCCAGGAAAGTGCAGTCGACAGTGAAAATGATGTGCCCGTTCCAGACTCGCTTTAGGCTAAAGTTCCAGTGCCAGCTGTTTGGCGCACTGCTCGCATGCATGTTAACGGCAATGCTCACTAATGGTAAGTTATGTTAGTCTATTACAGTGAATGCTCGATAACTGCCAAAAAACAAAACTTTTGGGTTTAATAAATAAGAAAAAAATTAATATGGAAAAATTATATTAAAATAAAATATAAAAAAAAATACTATAAATATAATACAAAATAAATAAAATATAAAAAATAATATAAGCTGAAGCTAAAATAAAAAAACGTATTTTAATTTTAGATTTTTTTATTAAATTATATTAAAATAAAATATAAAAAAATAATATACTACAAATATAATAATATAATAAATAAATATAAATAATAAATATAATAAAAAATATAATAAATAAATATAATATAAAAAATAATATAAGCTAAAGCTAAAATAAAAATACATATTTTAGATTTAGATTTTTGTACAGTAAGCACTCACAAAAAACAACGCCTATGTTTTTAAATTCCCAAGGATTTTCATAACTTAAAAAAATAATATAAGCTTAGCTTATTATTAAAGAGTAAGAACTCATTAAAAATAACGCTTATCATTTTAAAACACTAAATTTCATTAGGTTTTTCATAATATGATCAAATAATATAGGACAAAATTATTATTAATATAATTTAAATTGAATATTTTAAATTGAATTTGATGTACAGTAAGAACTCGCTAAAAGTAATGGATATTTTTATTAAAAACTTAATCTCCTTAGGCTTTCATTAAATTAAGTTTTTTCATAAATCACTTCTATTTTCTATAAGTTTTCATTTGCTTGTGTTTACTGTGCACTTAAGCTAACTAACTCTAAGCTTTGCCTTGCGGGGGGTTTTGGGTTCGTTGTAGAAAGGCCAACAATGTTGTCTTCAGCAGCAGCAATTAATATCTAAGGTACGAGTACAAAGTGAATGTAAAGCTGACACACATCGCAGAGTTGGAGCTCCACTGTCCCCCTTCACCCTCCCCCTCCACCACCACACAACTTCTCACTTTGTGGCATGTGCCCATGATCCCCCTGGGCTCAGGGCCCCGCGCACAGTGCCCACTCGAACAGAACGTACAGCGTAAAAGTAAAGGCTCGTAAATTTCGCCCGTCGTGCACAATTTGTCCAACATTCAAATAAATTCATTAAACGCAGCAGAGACTCGAACCGCAGCGGTTGGGGTTTACAGTGGTTCAAAATGCTCACTCACTCTCTGTGTTTGTGTGTTTGTGTGTGGAGTGCAGCCAACAATTTGGTTTGATTGCCTTATGAGGTCATCATTAAAGAGTTTGACCCGCTGTACGGTGGCAATTGCTGAAAGCGTTTTGCCTCTTGTTCGACACGTTCGTCATTTAATTGAAATCAGAAATCAAGAAATTCTTTCAACTCGGCAAAGATCACGACATTGTTTTCCATTTATCAACAATTTGAGATGATGATGACTAAGTTGTGGCGGCCTCTTGCCATAGTGATCTCGATCTACAATCGTCTTGAGCTCTGTTCAGCTCAGTTCCAGTCTATTAAAGAAATAGATTTATATTTCTTTGATGCATTTAATGGATAATTATTTGCAATCGGCAATCGGCAATCTTCAATCTTTTCTTTAATTGCTTCTTTTTTTTTTTTTGAATTATTAATATCTAAAGAGTTAGATTATCTTGAAATTTATTAATTGTGTTGGACTCGTTATCTTTTATGCTGTCCAAGAAAATATGTATTTGTAATACCATAAAAACAAACCATTGAGATCCAAGAGTTAAAGATATAAAATAACCTATAAAATATTTTTTACGGCACTGTTCGATCTCTTGTGGAATATTTATTTATTTTTTATCAATTAAACTTCCCAGTTTCTGATTAATTTATTTTTATTTAAAGCTTAAGCTAAGTATAGCTTACATCCTATACTTTTTCCATATCGGTATCGTTTTTCTGTTTCCATTTTTATGCAGGCCATAATAAGTTAAGCTAACACTTTCCCAACTCTACTTAACACTTTCCCTTTTTCCAATTAGTTCATGTTATACCAGTAGTCTAGTGTAATTTGAAGTCTGCTGCTTTTCTAGTCGCTTCTCATGTTGAGTAACAACATTTGAAGTCAAGCTTTCAGCCACTCTTAAGAGGTTTCCACTCTATAATATGTATTTAATTTGTTATTTTATGAGTACTTAAATAAGTTGAAGGCTTTAGTTTTTATTAAAGTACCTTTCTATGCGCTTCGCATATTGCTTAAATTGCTTCATTTGTTTTATTACATGTATGTTTTGTGAGCTTTTTCATTCACTGTAATAAAATATTTCTTTAACTATTGTCATTCACTTCGTCATTTCTAGTTATTTTATAAATAAATAGACTTTTAATACTATATCTATTTAAATAGTAACAAATATATACTATAAATACTATATATTTATTTAGTATATTTTTTTCATCCTATACAACATATTTTTATGCGCTTCTCGTAGTCTAACTAAATCTCTTAGTCTCTTATTTACAGTAAAATTAAGTTTTGTAATAAATCTATTTAAACAGAATTATTTTGCATTTATATATATCATATCTCGTAGTCAAACTAAAGCTTTTAGCCAGTAAAATTAAGTTGTATAATATAAATATTTTTAAAACGGATGTTTTCATCCTTACAGAAGTTTTCTATGCGCTTCTTAGAGTCATTTCAGTACAAATAAATTTTGTGATATATCCATTTAAAAATGATATTTTGTTCATCCATACTGTTATTTTCTGTGCTCTCATAATAAAACTAATTTTTTAGCTTCTTACTTTTAGTAAGAATATTCAATTACATAGAATTTTTTTTCACCTCGTACAGTACTTTTCTATGCGTTTCTCAAAGTAATCAAACTATAGCTTTTAACCGCCTATTTTCAATAAAAATAAGTTTAGTTAACATGAGTATTGCTTCTGAAAGTTATGATTTACTTATGTTCTACCTTAGCTTGCAAGGCATTTATATGTGCTTCTGATTTATATTTCATATATTTATGCCTCAACTAGAATTTTGATTAATTTTGCTTGAGCTTAATTTTGCATTGCTGCATTTGCATTTATGTTCAGCCTTGTGCCACTGTGCAGCTGGCATCATGATATGTGGGGGCAGCAGCGGCACTGATACACACACACATACACTAACATACACACGCACACACACATGATATATCATGTCTGCTTTTGCTGTCCCGGCTTGAGCCTGCCCAGCATCGAGCTGTTGCTGTTGTTGTTGTTTGCCACTTTTGAAAATTATACGTTATGCGAATTGTTGTTGTTGCTGTTGTTGTTGTTGCAATTGATGGCATCCGATAGCAGGAGCCGATGTCAGAGAGCGACTCTGACTATGACTACGACTGCGACTGCACAGCTCGGATGTGGAATGCGCAGCAGTCCACGGCACTCTGCGCTGCGGCTGATGTCTGTATTAATTTCTAACGCCGCTTAATTTTCTCTACTTGTGGCCATTAAATAAGCTGAGAATGCGACTGCGTCTGGGGATTAACTCGTGGCATTCGCTTTTTATTTACTCATTGTTTATCTTTTCGCTTTTTTCTTAAACGCAGCTGCTACAAATTGATATAATGAACGTGGGTTCAATTATCTCAAGCAAACAATCGCAGCAGCAGCAACAGCTAATAGATTTTCTACTCTTCTGGCTGATGCTGCTAGCTGCTGCTGTCTGTTGTCTGTTGTCTGCTGTCTATTTCCTCCGCTTTCTTTACAAACAATGCCCAAACGTAGGCCAGCATCCAAGAGAACGACTCCAGCTCCAACTCCAACTCCAACTCCAACTTCGATGTGGACAGAAATTTTTGGGCCGTTGCCGCTGAAGCAATTAGTTGTGAAAATTTCACTTGCAGTTTTTTTTTTTGGTCTTTTTTCTTTCATTTTTTAAGATAGTCTCCGAGATCTCTGGTTGGGGGATTAGCTAGCGCAATTATAGATGGAGGTCATTTGATATGTACTAAATAGGTTTTTTTTCTTCTTTCTTTCGTGTGTGTGGGCTGTGTGCCGTTAGCGCAGATCTCAACGGAGCTCAACTAACTGGCAAGCCACATTCGCCATACGGGAATTAGTCAACTGATAATAATCGCTAGCGGTGGGGCGGGGCTGCGTTAGCTAGTTGGGGCTGGGCGCGTGACACGAGCGTCGTGTGGGGAGAGAAGCTAATCAAAGTGAATTGTGGGGGCAGCTTAAGAATTTTAATTGAAATTAATAAAAAAAAAAACATAAATAATATTCATATAAAATAAATAAATAAAACAATATATATATTAGTTAAAAATGAAAACCCAAAAAAAAAAATAAAAAAAAATAAATAAATAAATAAAGTTAAGAAAAAAATATTTGTAAATTTAGAAAATTATAAAAATATAAAAATATAAACAAATATATAAAACAAAAATAATAAATAAGTTTAAAATAAATAATAAAAATAGAACTTTATATACAAAAATATAATAAACAAAATTAATAGGATAAAAGATATATTTAAACATAAAATAAAAAATTATAAAAAATGTTTTATATTTTTTAAGACTAATACAAAAAAGGTTAAAAAATAAAGTTTAAAAGTAAAAAAAAAAATAAAATAAAAAGGAGATTAAAAAAAACCTAAGGAAACTTCAGAAAAAAAAAATTTAAAAAGGTGAAAATATTTAAAATATTAAAAAAATTGAGAAAGAAAACTTAAAAAAAAAACGTATGACAAACAGTTTAGAAATAAAAAGAGTTGAAATAAAAACAACTAATAATAATAATAATAATAATAATAATAATAATAATAATAAAGAGACTATATAAAATAATAATTTGAATTCAGTTGTAATTCTTTATTTATTTAAAAAAATGTTCTATTATAATTTTTTTTACTGATTTTTAATGTTAAAATTGAAAATAAAAACACCTGACAGGCCTACTTCAATTAATTAGAATTATCACTAGCCATACAACATGTGTTGTTTATATAAGTTTATGTAAATAATTTGTATTCTTTTTTTTTTCAATTTTCAAATTAAAAATCAGTTGAAAAAAAAAGAAAACCAAATTATAAAAGAAACACATGTTGTATGGTTAGTGGAAGTAGAGCAATTTAAAGCCAAATCATTTTACGCCTTCTTCACATTTGCAATGGGCATCTAGAAGTTTGCAGCTCGTTCCGCTTTATATGCTTGACCTCTTCGTGCGTGACACGACACGTGCGCAACACGATGGGGCAACAACAGCAGCAACTGGAAAAGGGGCAACTGCGTAAAACACTTTTGCCCACTCGAAGCTAATCCATAAATTGTATGCCCCGAGGCAGCTCTTCCGCATGCCGAGCAACACAAACTTAACTCGCAATAACTTTAACTCTCTCTCTCTCTCTCACTCATTCTCTCCCTCTCTCTGTCTCGTTGCAGGCGCCGTTACAGATTCACCCATTAAGATCATTAAATTGCCGGCACAAGCGCCTGTGATACGCTATCGAAACGCGGATGCTGCGCCGGACTCGCTGTTGATCAACTATCGGCAAGATGCACAGCCGGAGCTGTCGGCCACGCTGATGCAGGCGCCAGGCGCAGCGGCAGCAGCACTGGAGAATCTGCTGCAGGAGGAGCTGGAGCAGCAGCAGCAGCTGAGCATGGGTCGGCAGCACAGAGCCAGTGCACCCAGCTCGAGTGCCAACAACAATTGTCCCCGCTCGTGCCCGCCCAGCCTGACGGTGGGCGCGGAGCCCGTGTGCGGCAGCGACGGCCTCATCTATGCCAATCTGTGTGAGCTGCGCAAGAAGACCTGCTCCCGCAACGGCGTCTCCCTGGTCAAGGATGTGCGCGATGGGTGCGAGCGCTCGAAGGGCTCCGACTGCAAGCATCGCTGCAGCACCGAGAAGGATCCCGTTTGTGGCACCGACGGACGCACCTATCTGAATCGTTGCATGTTGCGTGTGCAGTCGTGCCGCGTCGGCCTGGCGGCCGTGAAGCTCTCCCATGTGGGTCCTTGCAGCAACACGAGTGCCCAGCGCGAGTCCTGTCCCGTGGACTGCAACAGTGCGCCCAAGGATGGACCCATCTGTGCCTCGGACGGCAATGTCTATAACTCCACGTGCGAGATGAAGCTGCACACCTGTGGCCAGGGCGTCGTCAAGACCAGTCGCAAGCACTGCCAGTCGACGCGCATGTGCCGCGAGTCCTGCTGGCGTGTGGCCAGACCCACTTGTGGCTCCGATGGCCGGCTCTATGCCAGTCCCTGCAAGATGCGCTCCACCAACTGTGGCAAGCACGTGTTCGAGGTGCCGCTGTCCTTCTGCATGCCACAGGAGCGACATGGCAGCCAGGCGGCGGAGACCTGCCCCACCGAGTGCCCCAAAACGGATGCGGATGCCACGTCCCAATATGTCTGCGGCAGCGATGGCAACATCTATTCGTCACTCTGTGAACTGAAGATGCTCAACTGCGGGTGAGTGAAAGAAATTACATATATAAGACTGAAAAGTTAAATATGTTAAATAAGTTAAATTTACTATAGGAGTGCGCATTTTGATGCTGAAAGATCTTTAAAAGCTCATTAAAGCTTAGTCAAGCCTGACAGATTTACAGAAAGTTGATCAGCACTGGTTTATCAATATTTTCAAGATATCAATAACCATTGAAAAAGCTTTACAAGCACCAAAAATCTTAAAACATTAATTATTTAAAAGTGTATCTTTAAACTTTACATAGATTTTTTTATAAAAAGTTAACATCAATTAAGTTCACTTGTAATCTTTTTCTTGTCTGTTTGAAAGCACATTTAAGCCGTACATCAATTAGAGTTTTAAGCAAATTTCAACTCATGCTTAAAAAAGCTTTATTTGACTATTTCATTTCAAAACTTTGCTTATGCATAGCATGTCTAAGTTCAACTACATTTATCTACAAATTTCTACTGAAGCTTATAAAACTTTTTTTTTTGCATATTTATCAGCATTTTAATCTTGGCTCAAATACACTTTACTAGGATGTTAAAGCTCCAATCCACATCGCTTCATGTGCAATTGCTTACAGCTTTAAGCTTTTAGAAATCTTACTAAAAATCAATTAGAGCTTTTATATAGTTAAAAATTGAAAAAGAAGTTGATTATCTTATCTTTCCACCTTCTTTTACAGACCGCAACGCAAATCCATTCAGAAGATGAGCATGGACAAGTGCAAGAATCGTTTGACACGCTGCAAGCAACTGCCGCCCTGCAAGGACTTTAACAATCTCTTTGGCTCGATCTTTAGCTCGAAGCGCAATGATAAGTTGTGCGGCACCGATGCCAAGACCTATAACAACGAGTGTGAGCTGGCCCATGCCACCTGTCTGTGAGTATCGATTACCACTCCATGCTCACTTTTATATGTAATAAACTCCACTCAACTCTCTCATATTCCTGCTCAGCCGCGGCGTGAATTTGGCGCACATTGGACCCTGCACGGATCTGAACTCGCCTGCCAAGGATTGCGGGGATGCGTGCACGCGCGCCGATCTCGAGCAGCAGCCGGTTTGTGGCTCCGACGGCAACACCTTTGGCTCGATGTGTGAATTCAAGCGGCGCACCTGCAATTTGCGCGTGGTGCCCGTCTCCCTGAAGAACTGCGCCCTGACCGCCGACTGTGAATCCGACTGCGATGCGCAGCCGCCGAATTTCGTTTGCGGCTCCGACAACAAGTTCTACAAGTCGGAGTGCCACATGCGCAAGGAGAACTGCGGCAAGCATGTGTTTGTGGTGCCACTGAAGCGCTGCCTGGCCGCCTTCCAGTTCAAGGGCTGCGCTCGCATCTGTCCGCGTGAATTCGAGCCGGTCTGCGGCAGCGACAATAAGACGTACTTGAACGACTGCTTCCTGGACATCGAGAACTGTCGCACCAATAGCACCGTGGCGGTGCATCATTACGGCGCCTGTGGACGACCCGAGGCGCCATCCACCAATTTCCTTTACTAGAAAGGAATTGCATCCAATTTTACATGGCATTTAATATTTTTTAGGCTACACTCTACACACTATTGCGTATTGTATAATTTTTACGAAAATCAATATTTATTATGTTGGAATTAAAAAGCCGAACGAACGTACAAGCTGAGGGAATGATGGGCTTGGTTGGGATCAGGCGGAGTCATCGAAGAGCTTGCTGAGCATTGCGTTTATCTCGTGTGGTCTGTACTTGACATATTTATCCGGATTCTTGCTGAACTGCACGCCAGCGTACCTAAAAGAGAGTCGAGTGTGAGATTTATTGATGGATTATGGTTATTATGGTTAATTATAATCTTAGCTGTGGCTCACATCTCAAAGAATCTATTGTAGTTTGGCAGTATGTGCTCTACATTGTCGCGCTTGATGCCTTCGCGCAAGATGACATCGGGTATGGAGATGCCACGCTGTATTTTGCAGGCCTCCTCAAAGTCCTTGTTGAAATTCTGCAAGAATTTATATATGATAGAACTGATCTCAAATATATGATCTATGATTCTATGCCTTTACCGAAAATCTCTCCTTGAGCACACTGCGATCCTTGTCCTTCACCTTGCCAGCCACTGGCTTGGGCAGCTCCTCCAGCGAGTAAATGCCCGAGAGCATTTTGGACCACGTCTTCTGGTAGCTCGTCTTTAGCTCACGTATCATTTCCAAGTAGCTATGCTCGCACTCCGGCTCCGCCAGCGTCACCAAATCAATCAGATTGGAGCGCTGCAGCGATTTGAGTATATAGTGTATATTGTTTAGACGGAAGAGATGTTTGGTAGCCTGATCATTGTACTGCTCGCATTTGTTCATGATGGACAGATTGAGCTCCGCCAAAGCTTTCTCTGCAAAGACAGTGAAATATATAAGTAAGGGCAGTTTAAGTCAAGAGCTCATAAGTCCCACTTATATAGATAGCCAAGAGCGCCTTGTTGCGTTCCTCGCCAGGCAGCGCCTTCTTCATCAATATGGTGTCCAGCTGCGTGGAGTATAGCACATCCTGTGCCAATATGGAGCCAATTACATCAAAGTGTTCATACAAATGCTCAATAAACCAAATTGTATTGGAGGTCAACTCATGCACGGTGGCATCTTTGGGCACATTGCTCTGACCCACAATATTGGTGCTTGATTCGCCCTTGACCACGTCCAGGAAGTGCTCCAGGGCCTTGGCGCCCGTCTGCTGCAGCTTGTTGAGCACCTTCGTCAACTGTTCCCGCTGTGCGGCATCGTAGGTGCGCTCAATGTCTGGCTGCAGCAGGATGACACGTTTCAGTGCCGAAAAGATGCCCAGCGCTGAGGTCCATTCCTTGCGTGAAATGCAGCGCAGGATGCGCTGTGTAATAGCATCCGCATCCTTGACCACCAGATCGATGGCATTATAGGCCAGCCTGGCAAATACTTCATTGTGCTTGGACTGCGGTATTATGTCCCGCATGATGGCACGCTCCCAATTGAGCAGACGCTGCAAGCCCAACAACATGACCAAATACTTGTCCAACTCCTGATCGCCATCGAGCAGATCCTCAGAGGTCAGGTGATCCGTGTGCGAGGAGGCTTTCTTTATCGAGAACCCGGTGGACTGCTCAATTGTTTGCGTAGCACGCAAGTACAATTTGTTGGCCTTTTTCTCGAAACTGAGGGAAGAGTGAGTAAAGATTGAGTAGGGAATTTTTACAGGGTATCTGGAATAGCTACGCACATCTGCTGCAGTCTGGCTGAGGTATTCTTCTTCGGCTCATTCTGACGTCCGCTGTGACGGGGTCGCTGCAAGAGAAGGAGGTCTTGAGACTAAGAATACAAGTAGAGAAAACTTAAAATAAGAATTTCTGATAAATAAATATATATAAAATAAAATATTTTTTATTTTTACAAGAAATTGAATTTATTTTATAATAATATAATATTAGAACCATTGAGGCTTAAGGCAGCTTTAAATATTTATATAAATTTTGGTCTAGCAAACGAATCCATCTAGACTTAAAAAATACTTTTAGTATACAAATATTTTTCACATAAAAAACTGATAAGAATAATACAAAATTAAATAAAATTGAAGCATATCAGCCAGCGATAGCCTTAAAAGCTTCTCAATTACAGCTCCTTGAGGGCTTCCAGTATGCGATTGCAGTCCTCATCCTTGCGCACGCCTATGTTCTTCAGATCCGATCGCTTCATGGACACCAGTTCCAGCAGATCAATATGCGAATCCTCAAATTTATCCAGATACGTTTCCAGGCCGACAAGGAGCAGCACTTCCTTCACATTGGTGGCATGATTCAGCACATAGGAATGATTGGCCGCTTGAATGGAACGACGACGCGACTCCTGGGTCAGGGAGGTCTCCATATTGTTGACACTTGAATCATCCAGAAAGTTGTTTAAGCTGCTGTTGCTGTCATCGTCCAGGCCAGAATTCTTGACAGGATTTACGGCCGATTGTTGCGACTGCTGCGTCGCCTTGTGCATTTGCTTCGCAAAGATCATCGGCGAGGCAGGACTTTTCATTCGCTTATCCTTGCGAATGGGCGACAAGTTTGGCGAACGCAATTTACCCACAATCGGCGTGGAGCAGCGCACATGGATGCTGTCCACGGAGAGCGTGTGAATGTCGGGCATGCGATTCATCGGCAATTGGCAAATTTCTTTGGGTGTGCAAAAGTCTGCCATTACAATTGTATTGAATTACACGATAAACAAAAATCACGTACAAAATAAAATAAAATAATTCCAAATACGACACGAGACGTTGTTGGAAAGTGAAAAATGAATTATGGCTTCGATGGTCGCCATCAACGGAAGTTATTTGGGAAAACTGCCGTTATGCGCACAGAGTTGCATATGCAATTCAAAGAGGCAATTTTGAGAGGTAACGCATTGTCACGTCACAAGGTTCTCTCAAGCCTTGCATACACAACTCAAATGTAGGAGTGTTGAGAGGTTACACAGAAAATCAACACAGCACAAGTCGCTCACTACAGCTTCTCTTATACATACGTACGCACTTAAAAACAAATTTTTAACATACAAAAAAAAAGCACAGTTAAAATGCCAGCCACAGTCTCTGTAAGTGGGAAAACTGACGTTAGGCGCTCAGTGCTTCACATCGAACGTATTGGTTGCTAAGAATTACTTTCTCAATATACATATGCTGAGATAAGGTTTCCCTTCTCTCATACTCTCTACTCACCAAAGCCTCGGTGCCCCAGCTGCTGCTCTTCTGATGATCCTTAAGCAGCTGCAGGGAGCGCAGCACAACCTCTCCACGCTCCGTGGCATAGATGTGCGTGTATTCCCTCAGATTCTGTTCCAGCCAATGTGAAATGGTGAAGAGCTCTTCGCGTGTGCTCTGAGAGAGCTGGCGAAATGATGTGAACTCATCGCTCGACGAATCATCCTCAATATAAATCAGATCCAACAGCTCGACAGGCTTCAGTGGTGCGCTGTGCTTCTTCAGAAGCATACTGTAGTGTTGATTGAGACCCTCGCAGCCGTTGTTAAATAAACTGGTGACATTCTCGAGCTCGACGCTTTGCGAATTATTGTGCAGAAAGTAGTCCATGGCGGCGCGCAGCTTAGCCAGGGCATCCAGAAAGGTGCCAATATTGCCCTCAATGGGACCCTGATGGATGAGCTGGCAAACCTCCTGGGAGACATCATAGTGCGAAAGTACGTTCTCCAAGCAGTTCAGTGTGGCCTCCAAATCTAAAAGGAGTTAAATTTACTTCATCTATCAATACAATAATTTCATTTACTTACTTTGTTGTCTCTTTTGCAGCTGCTCCGTCTCCTGGTAGACGGGCAATATGGTTTGCTCCAAGTTGCCCAAACGCTTCTCGAAGATGGTGAGTATGCTGGACATTTGTGTGGAGAGATCATGATATTTGTCCACACGGTCTTTAAGTAGCACCAAATTGGTTGTTTCTTTTTCCAATTTGTTATGCGCTTGCAACGAACTATCCAAATTATTCATTGTTTTGTTATAGAACTGCAAAATAATAACATCGCCCACAGTGTGTACTAAAAAACAGCTGTTTGCTTTCGATAGTTGAATTCGTGCTAAACCAGCCACTGCTCTCTTCGTGATCGATTATGCTGTTATCGATTACCTGTCTGCTCGGTTGCCATGGCAGCAAATGTTTTGGCACAAACAAAACATAAATAAAATGTAATAAACGTGAAAATTATGCAGCTGCTATAAATTAAAGAAAATGCGTGGCGTGCTGAAATGGTTAGAGCGCATCGAATTTCCGAATGCCAAAGATGAGAATACCAGGTAAGACCAGACTACTTTCACCTACATTGTACATCTGTTCTCCTAGCTACATTTTTGCACCTCTTTTCCAGCGTTCATTCGGTTTGCTATGCGCCCGATGGCAGCCAATTGGTTGTGGCTGCAGGTGAGCGTTTGCTCATCTACAATCCCAATGACGGTTCGTTGCTGAATACCTTGAAGGCGCACAAGGATATTGTCAATTCGGTGGTTTATTCGCGGGATGGCAAACGCTTTGCGAGTGGTGCGGCCGATAAGATGGTCATCGTGTGGTCGCCGCAGCTGGAGGGGCTGCTCAAGTATTCGTAAGTTTAGAGAGCATTAATTGGCCTTATAATTAAGCTCTCTGATCTTAATAGACATGGGGACTCCATTCAATGCATGTGTTTTAATCCCGTCTCGCACCACCTGGCCTCCTGCTCTACCTCGGACTTTGCCTTCTGGTCGGCGGATCAGAAGGCTGTGCAAAAGTATAAAATAGGCTCACGCGTCAATGGCTGTGCCTGGACAAACGATGGCCAGTACTTGATCCTGGGTCTGGCAAATGGCAGCGTTTCCATACGCAGTAAGCTGGGCGAGGAAAAGAGTCGCATTGATCGTCCGGGTGGCTCGAGCAGCTGCGTCTATAGCGTACAATGCTGTCCAGTCAATAGTGCTGGCAGCGTGGACACCATTGCCGTTGCTGACTGGGGACAGACGTTGTCCTTTCACACACTGAGCGGTCAGGTAATTGGCAAGGAGCGTGCTCTAGGATTCGATCCGCTTTGCATGCAATACTTTCCCAATGGCGAGTTCTGTGTGGTTGGCGGCTGCACCGGTAGCCTGCACTTTTTTACACGCGATGGCGTTCGCCTGGGCACCCTGGGGGATGGCTTCGACTCGTGGATCTGGTCGGTGGCACTGCATCCCAGTGGACAGTCCTATACCATAGGCTGTCAGGATGGCACACTGGCCTGCTTCAACATAGCCTCCAGCACGGTGCATGCTCTGTACCGGGAGCGCTACGCCTTCCGCGAGAACATGTGCGACGTGATCATTCAGCATCTGATGTCGGGCCAGAAGGTGCGCATCAAGTGCCGTGATCTCGTCCAGAAAATCGCCATCTATCGCAATCGTCTGGCCGTGCAGCTGCCGGAGCGTGTGGTGCTCTACGAGCTCAGCTCCACGGAGAACCAGCCCATGCACTACAAAGTGAGGGAGAAGATTCAACAGAAGTTTGATTGCAGCCTGCTCGTGGTTTGTGGCCTGAATATTGTGCTGTGCCAGGAGAAGCGTCTACAGTGCCTGGACTTTGAGGGCGCACTGCAAAGGGAGTGGATCATGGATTCGTTTATACGTTATATCAAAGTCACAGGCGGTCCACCGGGTCGTGAGGGTCTTATGGTGGGCCTGAAGAACGGCCAAGTCTTTCGCATATTCCTGAACAACTCGTTGCCTCTGCTGATTACGACGGCGGTGTCGGCGGTGCGTTGCCTGGACATCAATGCGAATCGCAGCAAGATAGCGGTTGTGGACGATGCCGGACGGTTGGTGGTGCGAGATTTGCTCAACGATACGATACTCTACCAGGATGTGGGCGTGAATAGCGTCACCTGGAACACGCATCTGGACACAATGCTCTGCTACACGCACACCACGGGCGGACTGAGCGTGCGCGTGGGCAATTTGCCACCGCGGGCACCACAGAATATGCACGGCGTGGTGGTGGGTTTGTGTGGTGCAACTGCATTTTGTCTGCGCGGCAATATAATGCACAACACGCCGCTAGCTTTGGGAGCCACCATGTGGCAGTTTATCGAGGCGGGCTTGTTTGAGTAGGTACTGAATTGGGTTGAGAAGAATCTAAATTAATCTATTTTTTCTCTTTGTTCAGCGAGGCCTATCAGGTGGCCTGCCTTGGCGTCACCATCAGCGATTGGGAGGGTCTGGCTCAATCAGCTCTCGAGGCACTGCACATCAATATCGCTCGCGATGCTTATGTCAAGGTGCGCAATCTGCCCTGGCTGCAGCTCATCAGCGAGCTGCGTGAGCAGCAGCAGCGCGCCATTGTGCCCAAGGAGGTGCTGCTCGGCGAGAGCTGCGCCTTTGCGGGCAAGTTCAAAGAGGCCGCCCGCCTGTTCCTCAAATGCAATCAAACCTCTCGTGCTCTCGAAATGTACACGGATCTGCGCATGTTCGATCTGGCTCAGGAGTATTTGAAGGATGGCAGCGAAGCAGAGAAGCGTGAGCTTGTGCGCAAGCGCGCTGAGTGGGCTTATTCCGTGAAAGAGCCCAGAGCAGCGGCTGAGTTGCTGCTCTCCGCCGGCGAGCATCAGAAGGCCATAGACATTGTCGCCGAACAGGGCTGGGCTGATGTGTAAGCTGAAAGGGCTTGAGATCTACTATAAAAGAAAATAATATATATATTTCTGTTTACAGCCTGTACGACATTGGCCGCCGTTTGAGCCTGAGCGAGCGGGATGCTGTGCTCTCGGTTGCTCAAAATCTGAAGACTTTGAAGGCCTTGCCACTAGCTGCTGAGATGTTCAAGAAGCTGGGCGACGAGGCTCAGGTGGTGCAGCTGCATGTCGAGGTGCAGGATTGGGCAGAAGCATTTCGTTTGGCGGAGGCTTTGCCAGAACTGCTGCCCAATGTGCACTATCAGCATGCACAGTGGCTGGCGGAAACGGATCAGTTTATAGAAGCGCATCAGGGTGAGTCTGCATGAAATATATAATATTTATTATATTTAATATTAATATTGTCTTCTTTGCTCCACAGCCTATCTAAAAGCTGGTCGCACCAAGGATGCAAATCGTCTGCTGAAGCAGCTGAGCAACACGGCCATTGTGGAGAAGCGTTACCTGGATGCCAGCTACTTTTACTGGTTGTTGGCTAAACAATATCTGGATATCTATCATGAGAAACCGTAGGCTTTATATGATTGCTAGCTATTTTATATACCCTGTAATAACACTCTCTTTCCTTGCAGTGAGCAAAATGCCATTGATCATCATCTGAACGAGTACAAAAACCATTTGCGCATTGCCAAGGTCTACTATGCCTACAGCGTCATCTTCAACTATATGAAGGAGCCCTTTACCACCCACTCGCCTGTCAGCCTCTTCAATGTCAGCCGTTTCATATGCAATGAAGTGGAGCACAAAGGCGCACCAAAGGGCGTCAGCATAATGTAGGTTTAATCTATATATATTTAAATATAAATCTTTATAAATCTAATTGTTATATGTTTACAGCTCTGTCCTGTTCACGCTGGCCAAGCAGGCCAAATTGCTGCAGGCTAACAAGCTGTGTCTGCTGGTCAACAAGCGTTTGCAATCGCTTAAGCCACCTCCAGGCGTTCAGGAGCAAATCGATGTAAGTGCTCATAGTAATATAATAAAAAATAAAGCATTTAATTAATCATTTCTCATTTCTGCCCACAGCTCAATTTCCTGAATAGCAAGGCCTGCAAGAGTGGCTTCAATGATCCCGAGGAGCTGCTGCCCTTGTGCTATAAGTGCTCCAATTACAGTCAGCATTTAAATAACAATGTTTGTCCCACCTGCAGACAGGATTATATATTTTCATTTGTTTCATTTGGTTAGTGAAGTAAATCGAATCGAATTTTATTTAATAACGGATAACATTTGCTGCTTTGCAGAAATCTTGCCTTTAGTACAATTCCATCCGGAGGTGGACATTAGCGATGCTGAGGCGGAGCGTTTGCTTTTGGCACCTGCTAAGAATGCCGAGGATGCGGATCCTTTTAATGAGGATGTGGCCAGCGCGCTGCCCTTGAGCTTGGATCGCAATGCATTGCGCGCTATAGATCCCAATCATGTGCTAATACTCAAGCGACAGGATAAACATATACGCAACATATATTATCGTAATATATTGCCCGATCTGCAGGTTACGTATTGCTCGGAGTGTTTGCTGGTGAGAGTTGCTTAATAGCTGAATTTTCCATATAATATATAACTTAAAATTATATTTTTTTAGCTCTTTTACGCCGAGGACTTCGAACTGCAGGTCCTGCAAAAGGGCCATTGTCCATTCTGTCGCACCTCGTCGGATTTGCTGCTGAAAGACTTTTGAATGACTTAAAGTACAATGCTCTGTAGTTGTTTAGGAACAGTTTAATTTTTAATATCTAGAAAGCTAGCTTATGTATTAATTTAAAACGTGATGTTTTTTTTAACATATCCGTCCAACAAATAGAAACTAAGAAACTGCAAATTTGTCTACAAAATACAGGAGTTGGAAACTCTCCTAGTCAATTCCTATGCTTATGCCCAGGTTTCCTCTTGATAACGTCGCTGTTTTATTAGTTGTTCCAAGTAGTTCGCATCGTTGTCCAGTGCCTCGATGAATGCTTCTCTGACCGCTTTTGGCATATTGTTGGAGCTGCCAGCCACATAGATATAGGCATGCTGTTCCCTGATTAATTGAGCTAAATGTGCGCTGTGCTCCTTGATCAGATGCTGCACGTAGACTTTGTTCTCCTGGTCACGTGAGAAAGCTACGTGTACCTCCACGCTGTTACTGTCCTGCCATGCCTTGAAGTCTTCCATGAAGTGGTAATCCTTTGCCTTGTTACGACAGCCAAAGAAGACAACGAGGGAACCCACATTCTGTCCCGATTGCTGCAAGTGAAGACGGTGTTGGATAATGCTGCGAAAGGGCGCAATTCCTGTGCCGGGTCCAATCATGATGAGGGGCGTCTGCTGCTCCGTCGGCCAGGTCATGGTGCCCGGTTTGATTGCAGCGCGCAACTCCACGCCCGCCTTCAAATCCTTCAGCCAATTGGAGCACAGCCCCAAGCGTGGAGTGTGCATTATGGTCTTATAGTTAACGACAGCGACGAGCAAGTCCAGTGTCTTGGCGGACTCATCGGATGCAATGGAAAAGCTGCGCGTTTGTATCAGCGGCATCATCTCGAATAGCTGGGAGAGCGTCAGTTTGGCCATGGCATGCCGGAAGTCCTGCAACAGCTCCAGCAGCATGCGACGTGGCCTGTTCACATACGATATCAAATCTTCCAGGCCTTCAGCGCTGCAGAACTCCAAGAGCTTCTCGCGCTCCATTTCATCCTCGCAGTTCTGGGCGAGCACCTCGAGTAGCCTTTGACGCGGCCTGGCACTCAAATCCCAAATATACTTCGCTGCCTGCTGCAGCGAAAGCGGCTTGGAGTAGGCCAAAGGCAGAGGCAAATCCTCTTGAGCGCTGCTCACTTCCACCACGGTGCTGGCGTTGAATTGAAGGCGATGCTCTTTTAGCAGATCGAAGAAATCTTTCACAAGTTCACAGCTGTTTTGTGGCTGCACCTCGAGCACATCGCCGGGCTGCCAGCTCGTGCTATCTGTGCTCTTGAGTCGCAGCACACGCACATCCTGGAAATGATCCTCGGCTGTGGTGCGTGTATTTTCAGCTAGTTTAAACACATGTGCCTCCTGCCGTTGTGTCCACTGCAGGCGCTCCTCATCCAGAGGAGGCGATTGCTCAAGCACACGCACGTTCCACCTTTTCACCAGCATCGGTTCCTTTTGTTTGTGCACAGCCAACGTATTACTTAGCGTCTTCCATAGCTCCGCTGTCCAGGCCAGCGATGTGCCCAAATGGCCATAGTCATGCTGATCATCACATAAGCCCAAGGGACAAATCGACTTGGCGCCCAGATTCAGCAGACGCTTGTGCAGTTTTTTCGCGGCATAATTGAATTTGGAATAACTGGAATCTCCCAGTCCCAGGCAGGCAAAGTGTAGCCCACTCAGTGAATGGCTGGGCAGGCTGCGCTTGAGCAAGAAACGCCAGGCTTCTTTCATATTATCGGGCTCCATGCCATCGCCGGTGGTGGCTATCACAAAGACCACGAGTCGCTCCTCGACCAGCTGTTGAATATCATAATCCTCCAGACCGAGTACAGGGCCCTGAAAGCCCCACTGGCGAGACTCACGCCATATTTGCTCGGCCACATCTTGAGCGGTGCCAGTTTGACTGCCATAAAGTACCAAAAGTCGCATAATTTATTAAAATATCAGAATTTTAAAAATCTATGTAATTCCAACTGTTGATAAGGCCGGCACGCTAGTTGTTCTAAACTCATGGTTCATAAAGTGTATGAGGTAACGAACGATAGGTGGAAAGTTTTTACATGAAGAAGAAAATAAACTTATGGAAAAACTTAAATATGAAAAATATAGTTTAGAATAATATTAATATTAATATTATATAAAAATAAAAAAAAAAAAATATCAAAATATAATAAAAATATTATTTTTCATAAAATAGATTCCTATATATAATTTATTTAAAAATTGCAACCAGCTGTTTAACTGTGATGTCACAGTCTATGCGATAGTTTGGTTTTCTGTGGCTTTGCGCAACAATTGGTGTTATCGATAAGCTTATCGACATTTGCTTGGTAATTAATTGCAAACCGATTTCCCAATATGAATTCACGTTCTTTTGAGCCTCGTACAAAATTGAAATTTTAAGCAAGTGAGTAACTATATTCAATTGGCAATTATGGCAAAAAAGCAGTCGAATGTGCAATTGAGCAAACAGTTATCATGGCTGCTGCGTCATGGCGCAGAAAAGGAGGGATTCACAATGCAGCCAGATGGGTACGTCTGCGTTGCAGAAATTTTACAGCATCCGCGCTACGGCGCTCAATACAGCAACGAAAAATTGCGGGAAATCGTTGCAGCGGATGCAAAACAGCGTTATCAGTTGCGTTCGAATCCCTTAACGGGTGCAGAGGAAATACGCGCCAATCAGGGCCATTCGCTTAGAGCTGTGCAGACAGAGGCCTGTATGGAGCGCATCAATAGCATCTCTCAACTGCCCGATCCTGTGGTCCATGGCACTTACTACAAAAACTGGGAGCACATTAAGACGGAGGGCTTGAAGCGCATGCAACGCAATCACATACACTTTGCAGTGCTCAGCGGGCAAGGCAAAGCCGTGGTAAGCGGCTTTCGCAGCGATTGCCAGGTGCTCATCCATCTGGATGTGGCCAAGGTGCTGGCGGATCAGCTGGAACTGTATCGTTCCAGTAACAATGTGATACTATGTGCTGGCATTGATGGTTGCATTTCTCCAAGTTATTTTCAGCGCGTTGTTGATAGACGATCGGGAAAGTCTTTAACTTTCTGAACCCGATCGGGTTTCTATATGTATATGTCGCATGTGCTTTGAAATTTATTTCAAATGTGCCCCGTAAATAAAATAATGTACTAAGTTTGTGTTTTAATCAGTTGCTTTTAAAATTTGGTTTTTACAGAAATGAGCGACTTGGAGACTCGCACAAGGACGTCCCAGGACGATTCGGTGCACTGCAAGGTGTGCGAAGCATCCTTTAAGACCCTACAGGATTGCCTGGCACACGAACTGCTTAAGCACACAATAAAGCCGCAGAAAAAGCTGCGGAAATGCCTGGACTCAATCACAAAACTATTTGCCAGCGAACAAATCCAATGCGAACGCCGCGTGCTGAAGGCGACTCTGGCCCAGGCGCCGGCCGGGCAGCATTTGCGCGCCGTATTGGCATTCTATTCGGGCAATTGCAGTGAACTGTCGGCTTGCTTCTCCCAAGTGCGAGGCACCCTACAAAAACAGTTACAGGGCAGAGTGAAAGTTTATCCCTTTGGGTCACTTGTAACGGGGCTGGCTTTAAAAGGTTCGTACTGACCCAGCCCAACTGGCAGCTTCTAGTTTATGCTTATGCTCATGCTCTTGCTCTTTAGATAGTGACATTGACTTGTTTTTGGAGCAAACGGACGCCAGCTCGAACAGCATGTCGCATCGCCAATTGTTCAACAAGATCTACAATTTTCTGCGTCGCAGCGAATGCTTTCAGGATGTGTTCGCCATCCGGCATGCCCGTGTGCCCATCATACGCTGCAAGCATGTCTACAGCGGACTGAGCCTGGACATCAATATGTCCAGTCCGAACAGCACGTACAATTCGCGCTTTGTCGCCGAGCTGCTGGGCAGGGATGTGCGAATGCGTGAACTATTCCTATTCCTCAAATTGTGGGCCAAGAAGCTGAAGATCATTGGCAGCGGCAGTATGACCAGCTACTGTCTGATCACCCTCATCATCTTTGGCATGCAACAGCAGAAGCACTTGCCATCGATTAAGCAGCTGCAGACCCGATGTCCCGTCGTCGAGGTGATGGGCGTCAACTATGCTTACAGCTTTCAGCATGTGCGTCCCATACCGGCCAGCGTGACCACATTGGATCTGATCTCCGATTTCTTTGCGCTCTACAATCAAATGGACTTTGAGAAGAAGCTGTTGTCCCCCTACTTGGGCTATGCATTGGATCTCGAAACTGCTTTCTCGGTGCCTGGCACATTTCCCGAATACGAACAACAGCTGCAGGCGATGGCAAAGGCGACGGGCGAGCAGCCGGAACCGTTTCAGAATCAGCGCTGTGTCTGCGTTCAGGATCCCTTCGAGATGCAGCACAATGTGGGCCAGTCCATATCCATTACGAATCTCTGTTATCTGCGCGAATGTTTGGCCCTGGCCCATCGAGCTTGTTGCGATAAGAAGTTGATCGCAACGCCGGCAAAACTTTATGACTATTTGTTATTTGGCCTGGCCGAGCAACTGTTGCAGGGCCAAAGGATAGATCAGGGTAATCCCGCCAAGGTGCGCCGACAAGTTTCGACTAGGGAGCAGCAGCCGGACGCAGAGAAACCCAAGGTGAAGACAACAGCCAAGATTGTTGTCGAAGCAGCAGCGAAGTCCGCAACTCCAGCCGCAAAGCCTGCCAAAGAAAAGAAGTCGATCACAGTTACTGCAACTGCGGCCATGCCAACGGAATTGCCAGCCAAACCAAATGCCGAACCCAAAGAAAGACTGTCCTCGACGAGCTCCGTGGAAAATGGTTCGTCCATTTCGACGCATGTCCACATACTGAAGCCCACAAATAATGATCTGAAGAGTTTGCGTGCGGATTTTCTCAGCAAAAAGACGAATGCAGAGCAAACAATTTTTTACTATTGGGCCGAATGCTATGTGGATGCGATCAAGGATATTCTGATCAATATATATGGCTTGAATTTGAAGCAGATCGAGCCGGAAGAGGAGACCCAACAGAGCGCTGCACCTCAACCACTGCCACAGCACTATACCTGGCTGATCAACACCTCGGTCGATACTTGGAGTGCGCGAAACTTTCAGCGATCCACCAAGCAATCCTTCTTTGCCCAGCAGCTGCAGCAGACCATCGACTTCCTCAAAACGCGTCCGACGAATGCGAATTTCGTCGTCAATCTGAGCGGACGTTTCTCGGTAATAGTTGGCGAGGACTACAAGGAGCTGCGGCTGGAACTGCAGCCGATGCCAAGCGATGCTTTGGGCCTGCAACGACACAGTCCATTGACCAAGTTCTTTAAGTCGCTGAAGAACATGTTGTGCAACTACAACTTTAAGGAGAAAGTCATTAGCATGCAGTATCAGCGCTGAGTGCCGCACGAAGCCCAAAAAGAAGTCAAAAGAAAATGAGAAAAAAAAGGAACGAAAATAGGATAGTAAAATATGGAAAAATTAACCAAACAGAACAAAAACAAGATACAAAAGAGACGAGGAGATATTTTAAAATGGAAATATCTGGCGCACTGTGAGCTAAAATTGAAGAGAATTGCAATTGCGGCTAATTGGCAAATTAAAAGTATAATATCAATAATATCTATATAGCTTTAGAGAAATATCTGCAAAATGTACATAGGAACGCAACATATTTCCATGACTTGATATATATATAAATATATATTGAAATATATATATGCTTATATACATATACCTATATATATATATATATATATATATCTATATTTCGTACATATACAGTTTAAATTTTAGTTAACTGACGAATTTTTCTATCGGACAACGTCACAATAAATTTAAAATTGCAATTCTCGACACAAAAATCTTTTTAGAGATCCTTACAACAAATTATTTGTACATATTATTTTCTCTGTTCTGTTGCAATTAGAAATAAAAGAAATTGTTTGGTTTTACTTTTAAGAAACATATCGTTTACTTAATTTTCTCAGTATTAAGATATTTCTCAGAATGTAACAAAAATGTATTCAATATAACTATTAAAAAATATTTGTATATGATGCGGCAAACTTAAACAAACTTAACTATAATAGATGTAAACGTTATGAATAAAAACAGAAAACTGTTTAGCTATTTATATACAAACATATATAAAGCAGTAGAAAAGTGAGAAAAGTTTGGAAATTATCAAAACTACTCTTGGTTCTAGTTATGTACATGTTGTCTATATATATTTAGATAAGTTTATTTATCCATTTTTGCAATAGCAATACTTTTTGATGGCAAAGTCTTCCATGCAGTCGGCCTCGCCGCTGTACGCGTTGAGGCGACTCACAGAGCCCGTCACTAACAGATTCTCGTTCTCTGGCAGCTGACTGTCGTAACGCACTGTTGCCTCGTAGAGCGCCTTGTTCGGATCGGTATAGAAGACGAGGCGGAAGATCTCTTTTTGGCTGGCATAGCTATCACTTAGGTACGCCTTGTAAGCTTCGCTCACGCGCTGTAGCGACAGTCGATGGCAGCGATGTCCCAGGCTGCCATTGCGAAAGTTTTTCACATAATCATTGACGTAAAGCACCACATGCTCGGCCATCTTCTGCACAACCTTGGAGTTTTTGTAGATGCTGTCGTATTCCCAGCAGGTGCACCAGTGATCCTCAATGGCAACATCCTCGCAGCTGCGACTCTCTGGAACAGGCAGCAATAGGCTCTGACACTGTGGGCAGTCCTTGGCACCACCCAGATCCTCCTGACTGCCAACTCGACCCGTTAGCGAGAGTATGTGCTTCAGTGTCAAGTGCAGATCGTAGGGCGTGGTCAAACGGTTTCGGTTGAGACGCAGTGCCTCCACAAACTCCGGATGTGCCCTTCTTATGAATTCCGGCAACCAGATGAAGAGGAAGGGCAATCGCTCCTCCAGGTGACCTGACCACGTGGAACGAGTTAGACCAAAGCGCAGACCGTGATCACTGAAGAAGACGACAATACTGTTGTCCATGGTGCCCTGAGCCACCAGCCTCTGCATATATCCTCTCAGATACTCATCCATGGAGCTGGTCTGAGAGATGTCGCTGTGGCTGTGCGTGTTCGTCCAGAAGAAGCCGAAGAAGCTGTCGTTATGATAGCGCTTGGCAAACTCCTGGGCATAGTTGTAGACGTGCTCCGCCTCTGTCGCGTATCCCACGCAATGGGGCATCCCGTTTACTCTGTTGCCATCGAGCTGCGTCTCTATCGCAGACAAATACGGACGCATGTAGTAGTCCACGGGGGGCTCTTGGAAGCCCTTCTTTAGGTAGTTGAAAGTACTGATCTTGGTCGCATCCTCGCCGTAGGTCGTCACATAGCCATATTTCTGGAAAAGCTTCCAGATGAAATCACATTTTTGCAGGCCGTCTATTTTATAGGGACTATAGTGCTTCATGGCAGTCGACAGATTGTAGCCTGCCAAGAGTGCCATAAGATTGGGAAAGGTATTGTCATCGATCTGTGACGAAGTTGGACTTTAGCTGTCATTCGATCTGGATTATCAATTGATAAGCTTACCTTATTGTAGCCCGCCAGCTCGAACCAGTCGTTGTCGTACAGATACTGCGCCGTCTTGGGCATGGCGCGTATGAGATTCACCCTCGAGATGCTATCGATGCCAATCATTAAGACGCTGGGCACACGCTTGCCTCGATCCTTCTGCGCCCAGTGCTTGAGTCTTTCTCGCACGGCATATCTTTCCGGTATGGTCGGATGTCCATTGATATAGACTTGATCCCGCTTCGACTTGCACTTGACTATAATGCTGTCTGTCGTATTGGAAAGCTGTGCTCCACTCTGGAATTTCTGGCAAGGCGTATAGTTCACATCCATCTCGCTAGCACGCTCCACGCCCATGTAGCAGCAGCTCAGTTTGCTGCTCTTCTTCAAGGCATCGATGTTCAGCACATAGCGCTGAGAAGTTGCATTGTAGTGGATGGTGGTGAGTGGCGGATGGGATTTGCAGGGCTTGTAGGCGACCCGCTTGAAGTAAGCCATTACCTCTGAATCATCCGGATCCAGATCCACAATTTTGCAGTGGTTAGTATATACGATATAGCCTTCTAGGGGATAATTTAGCTGATTAGATACACAGATATTTGATGGAGCTACTCAATTGCCTTCTATGCCTTTGTCATTATTCGCATAATCCTCCATGCTGGGCACATCTACGGGTCTAATCAAAAAGTAGCAGAATGCAAAGATAAACAACAGGCCGAGAAGCTGCTTCCGTCGCAGCACACTTTGGCGAAAACACCATAGGATCGAAGGCGCTTTTTCAGGCATAAATCCATTCTTGGCTTCCACATCGACCGCGTACTCTAGCAGTGAACTCTTGATCATTACAATTTATTTATTTTTTATTTTATTTTTTTTTTAATTTTTATTTGTTTGCGTTAAAGTATAAACAAATTTTGGTGTCGCCCTAATATTTGAACATTTTTTTAAGGCTTAGAGTTTATTGTCTTTTCAATTTTTATAAGTTAATTTCTATGGCGTACTGCAGTTCCGAGTAAGTATGCGATATAGAAAAACTTAAAACTCGATAGTGTGCTCAAGTAATTCATCACTCCGTCCGACTGTCCTCCCATCCATCCGTCTATCTATCCGGTCCGTCCGTCCATCGGTCCATGCATTTCTTTGTGCATCCATCCGTCCTTTCATTCATCCGATCCGTCCATTCGTTTATCTGTCCGTCCGTCCGCTCATCTGTTCCGACTCCTTATTATCGATATAAATCGATTATTTGACTTCGATTTGTAAGGGTAACTTTAATATCGTATATAATACTATGAAACAACCTATTTTAAATACTATAGATGAGACTGTCATTATCATTTGATTTCGAAAATCTATGTAGAAGAAAAGATATTCAATAAACAAGTTTCCATAGCATAGTCCATATATTCAGACCAAGCGCAGTCAAGGTCTGGGCCAGGGTATATCCTAGTCAAGCGTCTCCACTTGCTCTCTCCCTGTTCTTTTGCCATTAAGAATAAAAGACATTGTTTGGTTGTTATTTTAAGAAAAATCGATTTTCTTTGCTCTCACTAATTAGACAATTCTATGAATGTAACAAATATGTATTCAATATAACTATTTATAAATATGTGTATTTGATACAGCAAACTTAAGTATTATATATAATACGGCTCAAGTATAATCGATGTAAAATTTATAATAATTGAAAACTTGGCAAATTTTTTATGTTGTGTGTGTTTTTTTTTTAACAGTATAAATTGGGAATTGTTTATAGAGTTTAGATATATACACACATATATAAAGTAGTAGAAGAGTGAGCAAAAAGGGTTAAGCGAGGGTAGTTCGATACACTTTTGACTTAACAAAACATTTAGCTATTAATATAATTAAGTTCGAAGACTATTCAGACTACCCTCACCTCTAGTTATGTACATGGTATCTATATATATATATATATGTAGGTATATATATGTATGTAAGTAAATATTATCACGTTGCTGCTCTGGAAATGGTCCGAGTCTTTATAATGCCTACATAGAGAGATGACGTTACTACGCTAAGCCCTTAATAACTACAAATAACGGCACTTGGGGGCTTAAGCCTAAACAATCATAATATCCATTAAAATCGGATGCATGATCCGATCTCCATTAACCTCCTTTGTGCTTGCAATAGCAATATTTTTTGATGGCAAAGTCGTTCATGCAATCCGCCTCGCCATTGTACATGTTCAGACGACTCACAGAGCCCGTCACTAACAGATTCTCGTCCTCTGGCAGCTGCTTGTTGTAGCGCACTGTTGCCTCGTAGAGCGCCTTGTTGGGCGCTGTATTAAAGATCAGCCAATAGATCTCTATATGGCTGGGATCGTTGTCATTCGGATGCGCCTTATAGGCGGCGCTCATGCTCTGCAGCGACAGCGGCTGGCAGAGATGGGCCATGCTGCCATTGCGGAAGCTTTTCACATGGTCGTTCAGGTAGCGCACCACTCGCTTCGCCAGCTGTCGGACAATCTTGGAGTTCTTGTAGACACTGTCGTAGGCCCAGCAGGTGCACCAGTGATCCTCAATGGCAACATCCTCGCAACTGCGACTCACTGGAACAGGCAGCAATAGGCTCTGGCACTGTGGGCAGTCCTTGGCACCACCCAGATCCTCCTGACTGCCAACTCGACCCGTTAGCGAGAGTATGTGCTTCAGTGTCAAGTGCAGATCGTAGGGCGTGGTCAAACGGTTTCGGTTGAGACGCAGTGCCTCCACAAACTCCGGATGTGCCCTTCTTATGAATTCCGGCAACCAGATGAAGAGGAAGGGCAAGCGCTCCTCCAGGTGACCTGACCACGTGGAACGAGTTGGACCAAAGCGCAGACCGTGATCACTGAAGAAGACGACAATACTGTTCTCCATGGTGTCCTGAGCCACCAGCCTCTGCATATATCCTCTCAGATACTCATCCATGGAGCTGGTCTGAGAGATGTCGCTGTGGCTATGTGTGTTCGTCCAGAAGAAGCCGAAGAAGCTGTCGTTGTGATAGCGCTTGGCAAACTCCTGGGCATAGTTGTAGACGTGCTCCGCCTCCGTCGCGTATCCCACGCAATGGGGCATGCCGAGCACACTGTTACCACCAAGCTGCTTCTCTGCCGCAGACAAATACGGACGCATGTAGTAGTCCACGGGGGGCTCCTGGAAGCCCTTCTTTAGGTAGTTGAATGTATTGATCTTGATCGCATCCTCGCCGTAGGCCGTCACATAACCATGTTTCTGGAACAGCTTCCAGATGAAATCACATTTGTCCAGGCCGTTTATTGTATACGGACTACAGTGCTTCATGGCAGTCGACAGATTGTAGCCCATCATGAGTGCCATAATGTTTGGGAACGTATTGTCATCGATCTGAGATATGAGGCTTTAGCTGTGATTCGATCTGGGTCAATTGATACGCTTACCTTATTGTAGCCCGCCAGCTCGAACCAGTCGTTGTCGTACAGATACTGCGCTGTCTTGGGCATGGCGCGAATGAGATTCACCCTCGAGATGCTATCGATGCCAATCATTAAGACGCTGGGCACACGCTTGCCTCGATCCTTCTGCGCCCAGTGCTTGAGTCTTTCTCGCACGGCATATCTTTCCGGTATGGTCGGATGTCCATTGATATAGACTTGATCCCGCTTCGACTTGCACTTGACTATAATGCTGTCTGTCGTATTGGAAAGCTGTGCTCCACTCTGGAATTTCTGGCAAGGCGTGTAGTTCACATCCATCTCGCTAGCACGCTCCACGCCCATGTAGCAACAGCTCAGTTTGCTGCTCTTCTTCGAGTTGGCCAGGGCGGAGGCATCGATGTTCAGCACATAGCGCTGAGAAGTTGCATTGTAGTGGATGGTGGTGAGTGGCGGATGGGATTTGCAGGGCTTGTAGGCAACTCGCTTGAAGTGGCGCATCACCTCACGCTTATAGGGATCCAGATCCACAATCCTGCAGTGGTTGCTATATACGAGATAACCTTTTGGCAAGAGGGTTGGCGGATCAGTCAGCTGATTAGTGGTAAGCTCGATGTATTGGTTAAGCTCTTGCAGTGGGGTTTCGCTTGAATCGACAGCTGAGCACGACAAGTGGTGTGGTTGTGTGGGTGGGTGGACGGGCAATAGGTGAGAACACAAAAAGCGAATGCCAACAGAAAGAGTGAACAAACAATAAAACAAACAAAACCAGAAAACATATACAAATTTAGACTGATATCAGTGGGAGCTACTCAAATACCTTCCATGTCCAGGACATTCGACTGATGATGCACCTGTACATTGTCCAGGTCGAGTACATCGGCTGGTCCAATCAAAAAGTAGGAGAAGACAAATATCACGAACAGGCCGAGCATCAGCTTCCGTCGCAGCACAATTTGCCGAAAATACCAGAGAAGCGTTGGCGCTTGTACAGGCTTAAAGCCGATGCCCATCAAGGACGACTCCTGGGCATCCTGGCCGTCATTCTTGCTCTCCACATCGTCCGTGAAATCCAGCAGCGGCCTCTTGTCAGCCATTCCCATAATTATATGAAATCAAATTGATGTTGCATCATGTTGGGTTATGTTTTGTCTGTGAAATTGCAATAAGAAAGAAACATTGTAGAGCAATTGGTAACGACTGCGCGCTACCCTGTTTTTAGTTTGTAAATGAAGAAGTTAAATTAATGTATATTATATAAAGACTTGCTAGAGAGGGTTTGAAATTATGAAAGAGTGGAATAGGCATGGAATACGTGCTTCACCTGCTGTTACGTGCTACTCCTGCTATATCTACTCAGTTTGCAAACATATGTTAGAGAAGAAAATATATACATATGTAAGAGCTTTACAATTGGGTGTAACCTACAACACCATACTCTGTTTACAAGGCGAGCAGAGGTGACATAATAATCATCATTGACAACCCTGAGTACAAAAAATGAATGAGAAGAAAGCAAATGTAAAAGAACTCTTCAATCGAATTTTATCTACTCTGCAGTTCTCTGTTTACAAGCTGAACATATGACTTATGACTCTTACACACACTTATCAGCAATTCATGTACTTCTTCATTGCTTGCGAACAGATGTAAGAGAAGCAAAGAACACGATGGTTGATTTACAGTCGGTTGTTATCGACTGCATGATACTGTGTTTATATGGATACTAGTTATTATACTATATAGAGATGATATTTAGCTCTCTCTAAATATAGATTTGATATGAATTTATTCAATTTTTGTGAATAAATGTTAAAGCTGAACATGAAAAATAATAGAGCTTGTCACTCGATTTCTATTTACAGTTATATATGTCTGTATGTATTCAAATGTATGACAACATGACTTTTATGAGCTCTATCTAAATTGCAAAAAGATGTTAGAGCAAGGAATACAAACAAAATTAAACTTTAGCAACGAGTCTTAACGACTGCGCGCTACTCTGTGAGTTTAACATACGAATTATGAATCTCACTGGATTGCTTATATAACCTTATTAAATATGCAATATACCCTCTGGCAGGCTGTAGGCGTATTATAAAATAGTTAATTGAACGGGCTAAAAAAATATTTAAAAAAAAAAATAAATAAATAAAAAGCATTGCGTGTCTTATGATAGCCGCAGCTAATATACAAATGTTTATATATATATATATATATATATATATATATATATATATATATATATATATATATATATATATATATATATATATATATACATAGATACATACATACATACATACATATATGCTTGTCTTACGGCAAATTAAAAAGTGATTTAAAATTTCAAGGCACAGTAAAATTTAATAAAGAGAGATATATAAAATTCATTATGAATTATGCAAAATGGTAATTAGCCATAAATTACCTTTATAGATAAATATAGAAATCATCAAATTATTTAGACATAAACTATACATATAGACAATTTGTGATGGACTAGCAGGTGCTCTGTAATATCTATTTCATATGAAATCCAAGAATAATAGGATTTCAAACAGCTGTTCGATTTCCCACTTAGTCACACTTTGAACAAACTCAGTTTTCGTTTTTTTATTTCTTGCTTTGTTATATAAATATATATATACATATGTATATACTTATATCCAACTGAGCGTTAAAAGCAACAACTTTATCATTAAAATAGCGGATGCAAGAAGAACTTGTTCTGAAACAAAAGATAAAAGCAAATGGGCTTGTGGTTTCCATTTGATTTTTTGTTGTTGCTAAATATATATTAAGATTGTATGTGAAATAAAAGAATAATGCCCGCTTTCTATTAGAGTCTCGAAAGATAGAAAAAAAGTATAATTTTGTTATTTTATATTCTATTGCTTTTTAAATGTTTTTGTTTTTCTCAAGAGATAAACGAAATATGTGGTATATAAATTAAAACTGTTGTACAATTTTTAATTAAAAAAAATTATATATACAAAATTATTATAAAATATATTTGATATGATATTTTTGGTATTTGGTATGATAATAAAAATTGCAAAATTTAAAAACAAGACTTAACACTTTTTAAATTATAATAATAAAATTTAAAATAATATTAAATATAAATAATAAAATAAATTGTAAAATATATTTTGTATATATTTTATTATATATATTTTATAAATTAGTATTTTCATTATATTTACATATATTTAAATATGTATATTTATTTACTACTTAACTTTAGTAAAAAAATAAATTTTTATTTTCATTTTTTTGACATATATTTAAATGTGCATAATTTTTGTTACTATTTAACTTAAACTTTAGTAACAATTAACAATATATAAATATATAAGAATAAATATTAAAAATACATACAAAAGTTTGTATTTAATTAATAATTATAATAATAATTTACATTGTAAGCTATGATATGAAATTATTATATATATATAAATATATTATATGTATAATATTAAATAATGATTGATTTAATTTAATAATAATATCGAAATTTTTAACTATAGTATATACCTTATTACTTAAATCATTGTTATGACAATATCATAGAACTAAATAAATCATATTTAATATTTACATTTCCACCTGCCACGTCAGTGTTTACGGCAAACTTCCAATAGTAATATACCTATACTAATAGTAAATTTATTTCATCAATAAATTTGTTATGCTTGGCTCAGCACTTAGTAAGTTATAGGCGTTCAGTTTTGGTTGAAGCTCACTATATACATATATACTTTTTGTTTCTTTTTATATACTTTTATTTATTTTTATATAATTTATTTAGCATATTTTTGTTTGCTTGCAAATGTTGCAGCTGTTTTGTGGGTCGTCTATGTTTAGAATGGGGCACTGCACTGCACTAAATGTCTGTCTGATAGTCTGTCTGATAGTTTGTCTCTCTGTCTGCTCACGTATTCACTGCCAAGAACAAATTGTAATTTGCATTGCATAAAAATTAGTCAATTAGACATTTTTACAGCTTATTTACAATGTTCACCATAATGAGAAAAGAATATTTCATATATAAATTGATATCCTCAACATCAACTCACGTTCTGCACTTCGTTTAACTAATTTCGAAAATTGAAATTGTAATTGAAATTGACATAAATTGGAATCAAAAAATTTAATGCGCGTCTCTGTGCGCTGCGTACCGTACCGCTTCCGACCGATCCGAAACAATAAATAAAACAACAAAATAACAGAAAGGCAGCAAAAAAGATTCAGATACAAAGCGAAACTGTTTAGCTGCAATTGCTGACGAAAGCGAATGGGGCAGCTCGTGTCTGTCGTGTCTGTCGTGTTTGTCTAGCCCGCAGCACGAAATTTACGAATTGCTTCGGCTCTTGTGACTATCTTTCAATTGAATTTTTGTTTAGTTTCTGCTGCACGCTCGTCCCTAGCTGAGTTGTTTTCTATGCACAAGTTTGATAGATGTTTCGATAACATTGGATTAGCATATAACATTATTGCAAGTGTGATTTGTATACTCTACGATTGAAGGTCGAAACTCTTTTACTTGGTTTATTTGCTATTAATTTTAAAGCCAAATGTTTGGTTTAAGTATCTATATAAATTTCAGGTCATTTTTTTGTTATTTATTGTAATTTTTTATTGAGTTTCTCCTTGGCTCACGCATTTTTTGTTTCTCCCAGCACAGCTCACATTCACTTTAAATATTAAGAGAATTCTTAGCTTTTATCTTTCAAATGTTCTTTTACGTATTACAAATTTATGTTATTTTTTTTTTAATTTTTTTTTAAAATTTTATTTTGTTTATCTATAGCTAAACAACAAATAAATTTATTAAAATTAAAAAAAAATAATAATATTAAGAGAATTCTCAGGTTTTATCTTTAAAGTTTTCTTTTATGTATTACAAATATATATATTTAAAAATTTTTTAAATTACAAACTCTCTTATTATTCTATTTGTTTCTTTTTTTTTATCATTATTTATTTGATTTAAGTCTGTCATATATAACCAAATTATTTTTATTGCTTCATCAACAAAAATATGATTAATCCCAGCGTATTTTGTAGCTCAACTACCTTGAGCTATTGTATTCTTAATGGGGGTTTCTTTTTCTTTCTCTCTCTCTCTCTCTCTCTCTCTCTCACTCGCTTTTTATAGTTTCTTACATTTTATTTTTCATGTAGCAACAATGATTGATTATCTAATATGCTGGTTTTAGCATCACGATTTCCTATGACTCAATACTCTTCGCTGCTTGCCCATCGAAAGATATATTAAAATGTAATTGAAAAAAAAAGAAACAAAAAATATAAATAATGATTAACTTCCAGTAGAGTTATATTCATACATATAAGTATATACATACATCTTTGCATAAATAATTCCCACGAAAGCATCAAATAATTGTAGCCAGCCAGCAGTGTTGTATTACACTGGACAACAACAACTTGGTTTCATGGGCCATTCGATATGATTCTGATATCAATGTTGATATTATTCGAATTGAATTTTGTTTAGGTTAACGCGTCAAAGTATGAAATTTGTTTATTTATTTATTTAAGTAAACATTTCTACAGATAATTGAATCCCTGACCAAAACAAAAAACCAAGCTGATGAAGGTTCAATGTACTTAAAGTTTAAAATTGTTGAGGTAGATCTAGTTGGCGTAGTTTTAGAGTGGAGACTTTTGGTATGCATGATGAGCTATATCTAAAAGTAAATCTTGAGGCAGATTCAGATGCTGATCTAGAGATACATTTTTACATCTGTCTGCCTCTGAAACTGCCTCTAGATCAATATGTAATTCTGATCTAGAGTTATATTTGGAGGCTGATTTTAAAGTAGATCTATATACAAATTCAGAGATGAGCGAGGCAGATTCAAGGGGTGACTTAGAGATATATATGGAGAAGCCTCAAAAAGAAGATTTTTAGGTAGATTCATGAAAATATGTTGCAGTAAAGTTAGACATAGAAGCAAGCACAAAAAAACCAAGAAATCTGGAGGTGGAACCAAAGCTAAAAGCAAAAAACTACACATGACATTATTTCGTGTATTGTTTTTGGCTTCTAGCCAATTTTAATAACTATTGTCAAACATGCATGCCTAAAATACACCTGCATTAGATTTAATCTGTATTGTGCTACACATTTTCAAATGCACTTTTCTTGTTGAAAACTAATTAAAATAAATTATAGCTGTAAAGCCCCGTACAAATTTTGTGCTTGAAATAATTATTATTAGCTATAAAATTAACTATAAATTGGGTCTCAACAAAGCAAACAAATAGTCACATACTGCCCTGACAAACAGTATAAACAAATAAGGCACCCAACCAATTATTTATTGTTTATTACATTCTAATTTTTTTTTATGAATTAAGAAACAGGCGGCAAATGAGTCATGAATAAAGCTTGTTAAATGGAGCACGTACTATGTGCAGTGTTTGTATATGTATATCTATATATGTATAGGTATGTCGAGGACGTAGTGACGTAGTAAAACCTCACACACACACACACACACACACACACACACTCGCACACTTGTCAAGTTGCTATTGAAACAGTTCAGTTGCAGCGTCAGCGTAAAAATTACAAAACATTGCTGTGACACAATAGATACTAACAAGCTGCGCGTACTCGAATACACACACACACAAATACACACACACACATAGATACACCACCCACTCAGACACACACAAGTGTAGAGAACTTTTTCGCAATCATTTTCATTTCTTTTCTTTTTTTTTTTTTTTTTGTTTGTTGAATTTGTATTTAATTTTTGCACTCACGTGTTTGCATTTGCTTTTCTGCAGCTCTTTATTGATTGCAACAATATGTTGTAATATAATATGCAAGTGTATTATTTTAATTACGTTGCACACGCACACACACACAAACACAGAGACGCGCGCAAAACGTACGCGACGCTCGCATGTCCTGCTGCAGTGGCCTGCAAACAGTTAATAACAAAATTCAAAATATTTTTGCAAGCTGGCGCTAGCGAGGCTGAGGCGTTCGCTTGTGAATGTGAGAGTGTGAGAGTTTTCACACATTCACACAGCCAGCGGAGCAGACAGGCAGGCAGACAGAGAGAGAGAGAGAGAGAGAGAGAGAGAGATAAAGAGCAAAAGGCAGGCTGCAATTTGTGAGCGCCGCCTAAAAGCATGCAATGTTTATTTGCTTGTCGCCTTCGTTTGCGGCGACTGCGCAGTCAGCGCCGACGCTGTCTGAGTCGCTCTCTCTCTCTCTTTGCCTCTCTCTTCAACCAATCAGCGCACACCACCTGTTGCATGCAATTTAAGTATTTACATGCGACGCGCCTCTCACTGTGAGAGGCTTCAGCTGTGCATGAGTATGTGTGCGTGTGTGTGCGTGAAATTTTTGGCACGTGCTTGCCGAAAATGACAACAAGGAAATAACAAAAACAAAAACAAAGCGTGTGTTTGCGCTGAGCTGTCAATGAACGCGTGGACAAATTTATAGCATACACTTTGGCGCACCTTAAAAATGAAAATTAATTGTATATTGATTAGTAATTATATTTTGATTGTTGATATTTTATTATTCTTGTTATTGTACTATAAAAAGCTTATGTAGCTTTGTATATTGATTAATAATTATATTCTAGTTATTATTTATTGATATTGTATTAACATTCTTGCTATTGTATTTATATACTTATATAGCTGTGTATATTGATTATTAATTATATTTTATTTATCGTTTGCTGATATTTCTTTAACATTCTTATTATTGTATTATAAAAAACTTATGTTGTTATCGCTTTTTGTTTTGTTTTGTTCGCGACAATAACAATATTTGATCATTGGATCGGAGCCCAGGCAATTTATGTTGCCCCTATATGAATTGATACGACTCACAGAGCCAGTCACAAGGATTTTTTCGTTCCTCGGCAGAAGCTGGTCGTAACGCAATGTGGCCTCGTACATTCCGTGATTCGGTAATGTGGATATGGTGAGCATATAAATTCGTATGTGACTAGGATCGAATGCATTCGATTCTGCCCTATAGGCTTTTTTAATTTGAAGCAGCTGAAGCGGCACACACCGTTTTATATAACTGCCATTGTCGCCATTGGCCAACAGGTAATTAATGTGTTCGACTATGTGCTCGGCTAGCCGGATCAGAATTTTGCCCGACGTTAGCTTGTACGTTCGGCACGTGCACCAGTGATCCTCAATGGCAACATCCGCGCAGCTGCGATTCAGCGGAACAGGCAGCAATAGGCTCTGGCACTGCGGGCAGTCCTTGGCACCACCCAGATCCTCCTGACTGCCAACCCGACCCGTTAGCGAAAGTATGTGCTTCAGTGTCAAGTGCAGATCGTAGGGCGTGGTCAAACGGTTTCGGTTGAGACGCAGTGCCTCCACAAACTCCGGATGTGCCTGTCTCACGAATTCAGGCAGCCAGATGAAGAGGAAGGGCAATCGCTCCTCGAAATACCCGGACCAAGAATCTCGCGTTGGACCAAAGCGCAGACCGTGATCACTGAAGAAAATAATAATACTATTCTCCATGGTGCCCTGAGCCACCAGCGTCTGCATATATCCTCTCAGATACTCATCCATGGAGCTGGTCTGTGAAATGTCGCCGTGGCTGTGTGTGCTCGTCCAGAAAAAGCCGAAGAAGCTATCGTTAAGGTAACGTTTGGCAAACTCCTGGGCATACTTATAAACAGTGATTGCTTCCAACTCAAAACCCACGCACTGAGGCAGACCATGCTTTATATTTCCACCAAGTTGTTTCTCTGCCACATACAAATACGGACGCAAGTAATGGTCCACGGGTGGCTGCTGAAATCCCTTCTTCAGGTAGTTGAAAGTATTGATCTTGACCGCATCCTCGCCGTAGGCCGTCACATAGCCATGTTTCTGGAACAGCTTCCAGATGAATTCACACTTGTCCAGGCCGTTTAATTTATAGGGATTACAGTACTGAAGTACTGTCGACAGATTGTAGCCCACCAATAGTGCCATAAGATTGGGAAACGTATTGTCATCGATCTGTAAGCGAGTTAGAATTTAGCTGTCATTCGATCTGGATTATCAATGAAGCTTACCTTATTGTAGCCCGCCAGCTCGAACCAGTCATTGTCGTACAGATACTGCGCTGTCTTGGGCATGGCGCGAATGAGATTCACCCTCGAGATGCTATCGATGCCAATCATCAACACGCTGGGCACACGCTTGCCCTGATCCTTCTGCGCCCACTGCTCAAGTCGCTGCCGCACGGCTGATCTTTCCGGTATAGTCGGGTGTCCATTGATATAGATTCGCTCCGAGTCCGTCTGACAGCTGACAATAATGCTATCCGTGGTATTCGATAGTTGAGCTCTACCATTGAATGGCTGACATTCCGTATACTCAACATCATCGTCATTGATGCGCTCCACGCTCTTGTAGCAGCAGCTGAATGTGTGCTGCACATTGTAGCTGGGAAACGCAATTGGATCAATGCTTAGAACATAGCATTGCACGCTGGCATCGTAATGCACTTGGGTGAGTGGTGGATATGTCTTGCAGGGCTTGAGCACTGTATAGTTGAAAAACTTCATTATCTCTTGATTGTAGGGATTTCGATCCTTAATCTTGCAGTGGTCGGAGTATACGAGATAATCTGATGAATAATAAGTTTTTCAGTGAGGTATAAATTATAATCAATATTCATAACAGACTTTCAACAAACCTTGCGTTTCCGATTCAGATACCGTTTTATATCCTTCTTCAAAATATTTATGCGTAAGTTCATTGAGTCCAATCAGGTAATAACATAAAAGATAGAATATCGGAATCAATAAAGTGACGAGAACGTAGATGTTTTTGTGTTGACACAATGTCTGGCGACAAAACCAGATAAGTATCGACTTGTATGAAACAGATTTCGACGATGATGGCTCCATTGATTCTTCCCTGAACTCAATAAGCGGTTCATTCTCCATTTGAAACAAGCCGTTAAGCCTTGAAGTTAAGCTTGATAAGCACTATCTACAGCTAAAACTACAATACATTTACAAAAAAATTAAGTAAATAAAATAATAAAACAATGTTATTTGGTTTTATTTTAACACGTTGTAAACCTAGCCAAATTTGAAGTTTAAAGTAAATGGAACTACTTTAACAAATTTCAGATTTTGAGCAGCACAGATCCCAATAGGCGTAGCAGAAGAAAAAGTAGAAAAATAGTAGTGGAACGAAAAAGTAGTAGAAAACAGGTAGAGGTTTTTTTTAACGAGAAGGAGTTGAAGCCGTAGAAATAGTAACTAAAGTAGAAATTATATGAAAATTAAGGCAAATAGAAAAAGAATTCAGAATTACAATTCGAATTTTTTGATCAATTTAATCAAAACGTTTCCCCAAGCCCACCAAAAAAATCGTAACTTTATAATTTTTTGATATTTTTTATTTTAAAAATAAGTTTTGTTTTATTTGTATTATCATTTAATTCATGCATTTTGTATTGTCTTAATTGTTTTTAGATGTCTTGTGATGCGTTTTGACTTGATGGAAATGCGGGCAGCCGCGAATTACGACGCCCACTCGACATGCATAGATAGAGTCTATAGAGTCTATAGAGTTATAGTGAATAGAGAAGCTTTTCGATATTATAGTCATTTTATCATGTACATCAAGCAATTTGTTAACTTATTTACAAACAAATTAATTTATAATAAAAATGCTTCATTTGTTCTCGTTGTTGTTGTTGTTGATTTTTTGCCTGGCCATAATTTAAATAAATTAGATAATTTTATAAAACTAAGCTAAGCGAATGAAGTTTTTGTTTTTTGATTTTTTTTCTCATTTTTTGTGGTTTTTTTTTTTTAAGTTTTTCTTTAGGTATTTAGGTGAAGAGTGAGAATAAATAAATAGTTCAATGGGCACATGAGTAGAATAAATAAAGTTGATTAATGGGAGTAGATGAAGTTCTGGATGAAGTGTGTGTGTGTGGATAGGGTGTGATGTGTGGTGTTTGTTGGGTCTTTAGATTGCGCATAGGGCGCACAATTGTCAGCATCGCTGGGTCAAAGGATGTGGGCCATCCCTTGCTAGCAAGGTGGCAATTGGGCGTGGCAGGCGCAGTCGCAAACAAATAATAAATAAATAAATAAATAGCGTTAAAACGACTTAAATGCTAACTCAAAAAATCCAAATATATCCAAATTGGTTCACATAAATTGGCAAATTGACAGCGTGGGTGAAGTGCACGAAATATAGTGATTGATGATCGAAATGTAGATCGTTGTTGCTCCAGCGTTTACCACAGCGGCATGGGGCGATGTCTGGCCAAATAGGCTGGCAGGCTGGCAGCAGTTGGAGCGGGACAGCCTGCACAGAAAGAGAGGAAATACAATTAATATGGATCTGAAGATGGGATTAGAGTTCGAACTTACGGCAGACGGCGCAGGTTTGCTCATCGGTGCCATCGCCGCAGCCATCGCGTCCGGAGCACACGATTGCCGTGGAGCGGCAGAGTCCGTTGCTGCAACGATGCGGGCAATAGGCATCCGGCTCTCGGCGACTGGAAAGCAGGCCACCCGCCTCGATCAGGCGCATAAAGAGATTGGGCATGGCACGAGAGCCGCACAAATGGGGCGGCTCATCGCTGCCATCCTTGCAGGAGACAATGGCATTGCAGTACTCGTACTCGGGCAGGCACTCGCCGCTCTTGCAGCGGAACGTGTGCGCCGGACAGCTGTTGCCGCCCTTCAGCTGGCCATCGCAGCCCAGCTCATCCTCGCCATGCGGACACTGCTTGCGTCCGTCGCAGAGTGCCGCACGTGAGATGCAACGGCCGCTGCGCTCACAGCGGAAGGCCTCCGCCGGACAGGTTTGATTGAGCCGGGCATTGTGGGTGCACTCCTCGTCGGAATCGTCGTTGCAATCGGCGCGTCCATCGCACACGAAGAACCAGGAGATGCAAACGCCACTCGAACGGCACTAGAAGAGAGTGAAAGAAAGTCGATTAATTATGGGAAAATGAATTAGAGGTATTTTATTAGGGGTATTCCGGTTGCCTCTCTTACTGTAAATTTAACAATGCAAAATTTTTGGTAGCAACTGTGAAAGCTTAACATTATTAACCATATTTATATGAGTGTTTTCTGTACCAAATTTAATCCTAAAATTGTACCTTTGTACTCATTCCAAAAGTACCTATGTAGTTAGTCAACAAGCACATACATATATATTATGTAAACTATATTCTATAATCTATCATTGTATCATTAAAGTAAAATTTATATCCAAATGTACCCATTAAGTTGTACCTTTGTAATTGTACCTTTGCTTCTATTTTAAATGTACCTATATATTTAAAAATAAACAAACGTCTATACTGTTTACTCCATAAATACTATGAATAAGAATAAAACAATGTACATTTGTACCTATTTAATATGTATCGATTTAGTCAAAAAAAAAGTCTATACTCTACACTTTATAAATAATATGAATAACAATTTAATAATATACTTTGTCTCTAAGCTGTACCAATCAAATTGTACCTTTCAACTCCCATGTAATGTACCAATTAATCTAGTAAAAATAATGTATGCCACAAATTTTTCTTTATATGTTAGCATTTTAATAAACAACAACAATTTATTTAGCTAACTATTTCAATAAAATTAGGTCCCATTTTACTTTCATGGTACAATGAGAGACAATAGCCTTTAATGGTACATTATAATAGCTAAAGGTACATGTTAACTATAAGAAAGATTAATCATTGATATGCATGCATTCAATGATATTGCTGCTATGGTATTTTTAAAATACTATTAAATTAAAGTACCATCCACGTAATTATAGGTACAAGATAAGCTTTGCATGTGAAGAAATCATTAAATATTGAATCTATTATTGAATTAATTGAAAACTATGGTGAATTAAGCTTTTGCAGATTTAGTATAATATTTTCAATATATGCTCACCTGGAAGGTGCCTGGACTGCATCCTGTACGCTCGGCGCTGCACTGTCCCTGCTCTACGGCATTTGCTGCTGCGCAGTCGCAGACGCCACGTGCATTGCAGACCGTGTGGGGATCAGCCATCTGGCATTGGCGATCGCTGGCACAGGGCAGACCCAGAGATATGGCCTCCAGACCGAGATCCACGCGCTTGCGCAGTTCCGTGCCGGGCTTGCCACTCAACAGCGACACAATTGGAATCTCTGGCGGGTAGCTGACAGCTGGCACAGGCGTGGCCTCCTCTGAGGTCATCAGGGGCTTCAGGGTAGTCACCACTGGAGCGGCGGGTTCCATGAGGGTAACACGACTAGCCAAGCCGAGCATGGTTTGTGTGGTGATCTCCACAATGTCAGCCGGATTGGGCGTGGCTTCCTCGTTGGCTTGCGTGACGGGCACAATCAGCTCATCAATGTGATTGTTCTGATCGAGCTGTGTATCCAGCGTGGTGGACTCCACAATCAAACTGTCCGATTCGAGTTCCTGCAGCCTAATTGGACCAGGACTATCGCTCAGGTCGAAGGGCAGCTCCTCAGGGGACAACGTGCGCTCTGGCTCTGTTTCTGTTTCGGTTTCCAATGTGGTTGCCTCTGGTTGCAACTCAGCTGTAACAGCTGGCTGATCCTGCTCCTGCTGCTGCTGCTCCACTGGCACCTCGGGATAGAAGGTAATTAGCTTGTCATCCAGCTCATTGCTGGTCGCCTCAGTGACTGGCACTGCTTCAGCTTCAGTGTCCTCCGGCTGCTCCTGCTGCTCGTGCAGCTCATCGGCCTCTGCCAGCAAATCGGGTATGGCTGGCATTGCAGTCTCATCCAGCTGCTGCTGCTGTGGATCCTGCTCCTGCTCCTGCTCGTGCTTCTCGCCCGCTGGCATGGGCCCAGTGTGCGCTGGCTGCTCTCCGAACGGCACTGGAGGCACTGTGCTGTCGCCCTCTAGCATCAGGTCGTTAAGTATGCCCGCAACGCTTTCGCTTTCCTTGAAGTCATCGGCGGTCTGTTCCTCGCTCACAATGGGCACCTCGGCGACCAGCTCCGGCAGCTGTGTGGCTGCCTGCTCCGTTTCAGCCTCCACTGGAGCATTCTCAATATTTTCCTTTATCTGTTCGTTGCTGGCATCGTCAAAGTTCGCTTCTGGCTGCTGCAGCTCCGCCTCATCCAACTTGATCTGTTGCTCAGTTGTGGACTCCGCCTCTACCTCTGCCTCCGCCTCCTCTGCCGTGACCTTGATTGGCTGCTGCTCCACATTTGGCTCCGCTCCTTGTATGATATTATCATTTTCATTTTTGTCCATTTCCGCTTCAGCCAGCTCGCCACTTTCACTGCGTTCGGTGACAGTTTCCGTCTCGAGATTGAGTTCGGTTTCCTGCAGCTCATCGTGTTTAATTGGCGTTGCCTCTGTCGCCATTTCAGTGGCCGCATCAACTGCACCTTCAACATCATCTGCATGCTGTGGCTCCAGCTCCTCAACTTCATCCACATGCGACACCTCATCATTAGCAATGTTGTCTAACTGCTCTGCCTGCACTGCCTCGAGCACCGACTCTGTCTCTGACTCCAACTCGGGCTCTGCCTCTGCCTCTGACTCCAACTCTACAATTGTTTCCGACACTTCGGGCGTCTTAATTGCATTTGCATTTAGTTCAGTCTCTGGTGCTGCTGCTGCTGCTGCTGCTGCTGCTGCTGCTGCTTCTGTTGGCTGCTGCAAGATTTCTGGTTCAGTTGTTGTTGCTGCTGCTGCCGTCTCCTCTGCCTCCGTCTCCTCCGCCTCATCTTGTGCTGTGGCCACCTGCTCTGTGACTTGCTCTGGCGCCAATTCATCATCATTTGTTGGGTAAGTCGATTCTTCGTGTTGCGCTTCGCTGATTGCCTCCAACTCAGCAGCTGGCTCCATCTCCAACTCGGTCTCCGTCTGGCTTTCTGTCTCTATCTCATGCTCCACATTCTGCTCCGCCTGCTGCTCAGTTGTCGCCTCTGCTGCAGCTTCAGCTTCTTCTGGTTTTTGCTCCGCGATTTGCTCTTGATTTAATTGATTGGCTTCATTTAAATCATCTTCGCCACTTGTCGGCTTAACGTCGGCGCTTTGTTCTGCCTGATCGGTTGTAGTCTCCAGCTTCAGCTCCAGCTCTGACTCCGTCTCCTGCTCCTGCTCCTTCTCCTGCTCCTTCTCCTTCTCATTTTCTGTCTCTTCCTCTGCCTCTGGCTCTGGCTGTGTCTCGATTTCAGCTGCATTCTCAGGGTCTGCAGCGGTTTCTGTTGCCACCTCGACTTCTGCGGCTTCAGCAGCTTGGTCAGGTTTCTCTGGCTCCTCTTCCACTTGATTTTCCTTTTCCAGCTCTGGCTCTGCCACAGACTCTGCCTCTGTCTCTGTCTCTTTCTCTGTCTCTGGCTCTGCTTCATTGGCAATTGTCGCTGCTGGGCTTTCGCTGTCCATCAGTTTCGCTGGCTCCTCAATTTCGGTTGCTTCTGTTGCGTTTTGCAGTTCGTCGTGTTGTTGTTGCTGTTCCACCTCCTCCTCCTCCTCCGCCTCCTCTGTCTGCTTGGCTGGCTGCACTTCTTCTTCACCATTGACTGCTGTGACGTCAGCTTGTTGTGGCTGCGTCTCCGCCTCCGCCTCCGCCTCAGCCTCTATCTCCGCCTCTGCCTGAGGCGCTTGCTCCGTCTCCACCTCATGATCACCCGACTGCTCCACCTCCTCCTGCTCAACGTTCTGCGGCTCTGTCTCTGGCTGCTGCTTGGCTGGCTCATTTGTTGCACTTTCGTTTTCCGCCACCTCATCGCCATGCACGGGTATCAAATCATCATCAGCATCGCTAGCCGTCGGCTCCTTCTCATCCTCCAGCTGCAGCTGCTGATTGTTCTCTGTGGCTGCCTCCACATCAGTCTCGCTATTGATCGCCTCCTCCTCCTCTTTCTCGATGGGCACTGCACCTATCGCTGATTCCAGCTCATCATGTTGAGGAGTTTGCTGAGCCGTCTGTTGTTGTTGTTGTTGCTGTTGTTGTTGCTCTTCGGTTTCATAATCAAATTTCATGGTATCGTCGACTGTGGCTGGCACAATTTCTTGTGCGCCCGATGCCTCCTCCTGCTCCTCCTCCTCAGCAATTGGCTCATTAACCGTTGCAGGTGCCGGTGCCGCCTCCTCCTCAATTTGCGCCTCTGGCACTGTCTCTGCATCGGACTCTAACTCTGGCTGTGGCTGTGGCTGTGGCTGTGGCTCTGACTCTGGCTGTGATTCTGACTCTGATTCTGGCTTAGCATCCACCTCCGCCTCTGGCTCTGCCTCGGGCACCGTTTCGGGCTCCGCCTCGGGCTTGATCTCATGCTCCTCAGCGTATTCCTCATCAATCTTGTAGGGATAGTCGTAGGCGGGCACTGCTTCAGTCTCGTGCTCCACAGCTTCCATGGCCTCGGTAGTCACATCGGCTGGCGTCAATAGCTGCTGAGCTCCCGTTGTTGGCTGCTGTTCCTCCACGGGGCGTGGCTCCTCCTGCTCAGCTATCGCCTGGTCAACTGTTTCAGGCTGCTCTGGCTCCTGGATTGCTGGAATATGCTCACTCTCCTGTTCAGTTTCCTGTTGCTGCTCCTGCTCAGCTTCTGGCTTCGCTTGACTCTCCTCCAGCTCCTGTTGTTGCGTCAATTCAGTTTCCTCATGCGCATGATCCACAGGATCAAATTTCTCGCCATTGTCCACGTCAACGACTTGTGGTTTCAGCTTTATAGCATCTATATCATCTTCTTCCAATGCCTGCTCCTCCACGCTGGCGGGCACCTCCTCCTCCTGCAGGATGGGCGCTGAAGTTGTTCTCGCTGTGGTGGGCGCTGGAGTTGTTGTTGTTGTTGTTGTTGTTGTAGGCGTAGTGCGTGTTGTTGTAGGCGCAGGTGTTGTTGTCGTTGTTGTTGTTGTCGTGGAGGCCTTCTCAATGGGCTGCTCCTCTGCTGCTGGAGCTGCTGCTGCTGTCGTCTCATCGACTGCTGGTGCCACACAAAGTCCACCCACCATGCGCGTCGGCGCCGTGCACTGGCAGCGTCCAAAGAGATTGGGAATGAGGAAATCGCAATGGGTGCGAGTATCGAACATTTGACAATGAGCATGGCTATAACAAACGGCGCCAGGATGAGCGGCTGCAATGAGATGAGAGAGAAGAAAGGGAGGGTTAAAGGGTATTTTAATTTAATTTTTATTTATTTATTTTTATTATTATGAAGTGGAGATTTTTTACATCAATTTTATACCTTACATCTGTACATCAATTTTACAACACACTTAATTTAATTAATTTAAATATTTAGAGATGATCTTAGAGCGAGTTTGTTCTATATTTTGAATTATTTTGGTAAAACCTTGCCGCTCAACAATCGATCACAGTATCTGCTTGTAGGTTAAAACATTGAAATGAGATATATGCATGAGATATATGTATTAAGAGATTCACAGATTCGCATGGCCCCCATTTGGGGCTGTGCTGCACGTTCTGTTATTAAACTAACCGTAAATTTGTTGCAACAGCCACCAAATGCATATTAAAAACCCATCATCATCATCAACCAGAACAGCAATGTGAACACAATAACAGCAACAGCAACAACAACAGCAACAGCAACAACAACAGCGAGTATTATGCCAACAATCTGGAAGGCATTAGCCCGCCTTCGACATGCCTAATAACCGTCAATAGAGTCAACTGCAACGCATAGCCGATGACGTCGCCCATAGATCCCCTCGTCCCTCTCCGCTCCCACCCCTTATCTAGTTGGCATTCTCCATTACCGTTTCCCATTGCCCATGTACCCTGCTCATCATTCAGCATTCCATCGCCTAAGCGCCCGCCCGATATGGCTACTGCGCATAACTGGCCTGCCTGACTGCCTGCCTGACTGCCAGAGCCACCTGAATCTGAATCTCAGCTAGCTGCTTAGCGATTCCTCTTTTATGCATTGCTCTCTGTGGCTGTGGCTGTGGTGACCCACTTTCCGGGCCTGCTGCAGGCGCTCAACTTGTTTTCACTTGTTTCGTTTTAACTTTTGGCGTGGCAACTGGCAACGGCCAACAGCAACTGCAGCAACTGGCAACTGGTAAGAGCAACAACAGCAACAGCAGCAATAGCAACTGCAATAGCAACTGCAATAGCAACTGCAATAGCAACTGCACCTGCACTCGCTTGCCCTTAGGGCTGCGTCTAGGCAGAGCCAAGTTGAGCTCAACTCAGCTCAGCTGTGCTGGGAATGCAGTTAACTGACTGCCAGAGCCGGCGAGGCGCCCCAATTTTCATTGCCATGGCAAGCGGCACTCATTGGAGCTGAGTAGCTAAACTGTGACTGGTTAAGCGAAGCTGTGATTAGGCACTTGCAGTTGAGCTGCTGAAAAGTCTATGAATTTGATGACTTGAAATACTTATATGTCTAATTATGGCATATAAATAGATAGATAGCATATAGAACAGACTGATGAATCTTTTAAGCAGAAAATTATAGATATTATGAGAACTGTCTTTAATTTAAACTGACTTCAAGCTGCAGCTTATTTGTAAGTTCTGGGCACATAGTATGGACATAACTGATTGCTTGGAACTGTAGCTGACTTGGCGAAATAGAAGCAGACTTCTCATAAAATTCAAGCAGAATTAAATGTCGCTAACCAAAAGGTTTTAATTAATTAAAAATTGATTATAAAAAAAAATATATATAATTCTTTTCTACTTTTCTTATTTTTTATTTCTTGTAAAATTACAACAATTATGTGCATCTAGATATTGTATGTATGTAAAAAGGTTTCACATTGAAAAAAATTATATTTATTTTTTAAATTGAAATATAAACAAATTTTTTCTCTTTTTCTAATTCTATAAAAATCGCACTTTACCCGCCAATTTTTTGCATTTATTTATATAGCAAGTTTGTAGTTGAAATATAAATATTAATATTTATGTAAATATAATAAATAAATATTGTTTTATTTATTTATTTATTTTTAAAACTTTTTTTATTTTTATTTTTTTTTTGCAGTTATTCTGTTTCATTAAATTAAAATCACAATTTGCTCGACAATTATTTGAATCTTTATATGTAAACAGAAAATTTTCAAATTCAATAAAAAAAATATATATATATATATTTATTTCAATAAAATAAATAAATATATTTTATGATATTCTTTTTCTTTATAAATCATAATTTACCCAAAAATTAATCTTATTTATATTTACAATAAATAAATATAAAATTTAAAAAAATATTTATTTTTTATTTTTCTATTTCTTTTCAAATTTCAATTTAGCCAACAATTATTTGCATTCACAGCTAACACTAGCCAGAGAGTTGAAAATATTGATAGCTTAAGTGAGTCTCGATGATATCACTGTCACGTAACTGTTATTTCACTTAAGCTCTGGCTAAATTAAGCGAGTACTTGAAGAAGAAATGCAGCTAAGAAACCGATGCTTGTGGCCGGGTTGAGAATTTCGAGTGCGAGTGACTTTCAGAAATATGATAGAGATATATGTATGCAGCTGATTGAAGTGCCTGTAATAGAGCTATTAAAAAGCGTGACTCCTCTAAAGGTACGGACACGTGACAAGTGCTCAAATACTTATAACGGATAAGTACTTGGGACTGCTACTTGTGACCGGTGGAAAAGTCAGGCGAAGCGACGCCACGAATTTTCCGCAGTAGCGCAGAGTGGCAGACGAGGTATGGTTTATAAGGCTTTTTTTTTTGTTTTTTTGTTTTTTGGCTGGCAAAGAGTCAAACGTTGGCGGCTTTTCACAAAGGTATTTTGAGCATTGCATTGGCTGGCATTTGGCGGAACCGGTTGGCCTCTGCACTTAAAAGGCGCATACATGGCGTATACTTAACGAATGCGCCGCTGACACTGACGCTGGCCCGGCAGCTGACTCGCTGACTCGCTGACTCCCTGACACTGACTCCATGCCCAGCCAGCCAGAGAGAGAGAGAGAGAGAGGGAGAGATTGTTGCTCTTTCTCTCTGACACCAATATGGTAGGCAGTGGCATGGAGCTAGCCAGCCAGCCAGCCAAATGCTCTTTCACTTTTCGTAGTTGTATCAACAATGGCCAGCCCACCCCGGTTGACTCTGATGACGACGCCTCTGTGCAGCAATGATCGATAAGCTGGGGCAATGCCATGGCCATTTAACCTCCTCTCGCTCTCCCTCTCTCTCTCTCTCTCTCTCTCTCTCTCTCTCTGTTTAGCCTGGCGCACCGGTGTGACAGGTTGCATGCGAATGCGGCACGACTGCATCTGGTAACCCACTTCGATTACGGTTTGCGCGTGTGAAAATGCTGTGAGTCGAATCGCAGCTGATGCTGCATTTACTACCTGTAGCTTCCGCTACTCATCAACAACACAATTCTCAACATTAAAATCAGCATAAAAATTCATTTGCGAATAAACTAATAATAATAATAATGATAATAATAATCATATAAAAACTATGTCAAGCCAAACCGAGTTGCAACATTTAGTGTCGCATTCCTGTGGCTTTAATAACTCAATTTATGTTAATTTTGTGCTGCTGCCAACTTTCATTGCGAATAATGGCCATAAGAAAGAAGCAGGAAAAACAACAACAACAACAACAGCAGCTGTGAAAAATATAGAGGAACCCCCTCCTGGTATTTCTAATTAATTGCAGCCATTTGCATTTTGGAATTCGGTTTCATTTGATGTCGAGCGTTTGGGCGTCGTTTGTCAATCTTGCAATTCAAGTCTTTCGCAATTTTCTTTTCTTTCTTTTCTATTTTATTATGGCACTTGCTTGTGTTATTGTTTGAGGAAGTGGCAGCAGTGGCAGCTAAACTGGTCTCCAAAGCATTTGTTCCACATAATTTGCATGCAATTTGGCTTCTGGCGCAATTTGGACAAATGGTCTAAACATTTCCCCCACAGCGCAAATTAACACAGTTGTATCTATATTTTTGTTTTTTTTTTTTTTATGATAATTTAGTAAAGCGGTCAAACGAAATGGAATGAAATGAAATGCTTTTTTTTGCCTTTGTGTGGCATGGAAAGTGTTTTACGCTGACCAACAACAATTTGGCGCTTTTAAATCGATGCTAAAGACTTTAATTTGCGCTGGGCAAAAGTGAGAGGTTTTTTTTTTTTTTTTTTTTTTGATATTGGAAATGAACTACTACTTTAGTGGCCCAAAAGAATGGCTGAGAATTTTCATAATGTGTATAATTTTAATATTTTCTTTTATAATTTGTGAACGTTGAGTTTTCATTGAAGATTTTACTTGAGAAATATTTTCGATAAAAAATATGTACATCTTTTAATTCATTTTAAGATGTAACTAATATTAAGTAAAATATTTTATAAAAAAAAAAAACAAAAATGATATATTTATCTATAATTTTTATGAAAAAATCTCTATAAAATCTAAATCTTCACATAGTAGCATTATATTTTGCCCACAAATCTAAGTCCACAGTTCCAAATCTAGTTGGCACACATTTCCCTAGCCTTTGATTTATAAAATAATTTAAACTTAGCTCACATAGAAAGTAGAAAAAGCTCAAAAATTAAGATTGCTAAGGTCTGTAAATTGGAAGTGAAGGTTAGATCTTCCATATTGACTATTAATATTAGTTTTGCTAGAAATTAGTAGGGCTGTTAGTAAAAGTATTGAATGAATGCCATGATTCATAAAGTTGTTAAGCATGAGTGACCAAGGGAGATTATAAGATTAAGAGAATGCATAAATAAATTTCTGAAATATGCAAAAATCTGTTAAGTAACAGTCTTAGTAAAATATCATACTAAACTATATGCAGGCAAGTATCTGACTTTGTAATAAGATTTAATTACCAAAAAAAAGAAATTTTAACTTATTTTAAAATTTTATTTTCTATAATCTAAATATCAAATAGTTTTTGATATTTCACAAGTCAATCAATCAATGTTAACAATTGCCCCTCCGTCCACTCAGCTCAGCTCTGTCCACTTGCTTGATTGGCCAAAACAAATTGAGCAACTTTCTTATGCAGCTTCTTCTTCTGCCATCTACTATTTTACTTTTCAGCTAAAAAGCAATCAGATAAAGCAGAACAAGTGCAGTTATTTAAGCGATGGCGGTCAAGTGATTCATAATGAACAACTATTCATTGGCTTCACTTTTGCTGCAACTTTGTATGCAAATCAACAAACGGAACACAGCAGAGCAGAGCAGAGAGCAGAGCAGAGCAACGCGAGATCTCAATCTAAAAATTTCTCGAACTGCATTTGCGGAGTTTTGTCTTGGCCACGTTCTGCCTCTGTCTCTGGATATACATGTGAATATATATGTGTATATGTATGTGTATATGTATATGTGTATCTGTTCATTATATTTGCTTGGCCTGGCATACTTTTCTTCTGGACAAAGCGGTAAACATTGTCATATGTGTGCATAACTCATAAAGATCAGCCTGGCTTGGCTGGGTTGGTTTGGTTTGGTTTGCCTTTGCTTGGCTTGGCTTGGCTGGCTTGTTAAGACTGCTGGCAATGTCTACACGAAGTTTTCCCGAAAATGGGCTTGGGCTTGAGTTTGAGTTTTTGAGGCTTTGGGTTAAGGTGCATGGGAAACTGGAACAAGTGGCACGGCGACAACAGCGAAAGCCTGCACAGCTCCAAATCTGGCACAGCACTTGCTCAACTTGACCCAAGAGGGAGTAAGACAGAAAGAGAGAGAGACAAAGAGAGGGAGTAACGTTTGTGAACGTTTGTCAACTGTGCAAAACGGGAGTCAACTGCAGCAGCAGCAGAAGTTCCAGTTGCAGTTGCAGTTTGGATTCTGAGCCAGAGTTCTGGATGCTCTTTTGCTCTTGCTGCTGCTGCTGCTACGCTAATTGGACTTTCTTTGACCGTGTCGTTGGCTTTCTTTTCACATAATCAGTGCAATTTAATTACAAAAGCAGTGCTGGCAATTAGGCATGTAAAGCAGAGATATACAGAGAGAGAGAGAGAGAGACAAAGAGGGAGAGAGAGAGAGAGAGAGAGAGAGAGAGAGAGACAAAGAGAGAGATACAAATCGAAGCTGTCACAGGACCTGCTGCTGGTGAAAGGTTCTTCTGCTCCTCTCTTAGCTCTGCCTGCTTTGCTTTCTTTCTTTATTTCTGTATTCCTGTATTTCTGTAGTTTTTTGGTGAAAGTATCTCATAAATGGCATGCAATGCGCTTAGCTGCCTGCAAACAGTCGACCTGACCACATGTCATTAAAATTATTTTAATTAAATATTAAAGCCGGGCAATGCCAGTTGCCTGCAGTCGGTTGTCCGCTGCCAGCTGTTGTGCCACGCCCACTGGGCGTCTTTTGCATTCAGTTGATTTTAAATGCGGTATAATTATGTCGCAGTAGAATGCAACAGGTGAATGGCAAAGACACGAACTCTAGGCAACAGTTGCTGCTGCTGTTTCTACTGCTGCTGTTGCTGCTGCTGCTGCTGCTGCTGCCTCTGTTGACTGTTACAGTTTGTTGTCGCCGTTGCAGTCGTAGTTCCAATCGTGTTCTTTGTCGTGCCCGCTAAGTAGCTGGGCAAACAAATGTACCGCAAGTAGCCAGCTGAGCAGCTCGTACTCCGTCTCCGTCTCCGTCTCAGTCTCATTCTGAGTCTCACTCGCATCGACAAAACATTCTCTAATCAGATTAACGCCATTAGGCGCCAATGTGCCAACAATACACGGCGGGAATGCGACCTCAGCCATTGATCAAAATCGGAACAACTCGAATGCGCTGAGCAAACATCTAATGGAACTGGCATTTAACTAATGGCTCGATCTCATTTGTGCGCTTCTTTTACTCATCGAACTGCATTTGGCTAATGAGTGAAGCACACTTGAAAAGCTAATTGGAAAAGTTATTTAAAGGGAATTCTGATTCGAAAGTAAACAGAGCTTTGTGTGGGTAAAAGCTGCTTTGATTTGAAGTTTGTTTAATATAAATATTTGGTGGAGAGTCTTCTTTATATTCTACTTTATATTCTAGTATACAGAAATATCTAGTAAACAACAACTTGCATTTTTTAAGATAATCAAATACGAAACTTTAATATAATCTTTTATGAACTTTCTCATCAGGTAGCGACAAGACAACGCATGTAGCTTACTATCAATTATACCTAAAAAGATTATGTCTTAATATTTCATCTGTCTGCTGATATGAACTACAAAAAGAAACATTTTTAATCTCTGAAACAAATCGCAAACTTTTATTTAAGCTAACTAATTTATTGCTCCTTAAAATATATAAATTATTCTGAGAAATTCGATAAAAAAAAAAAACAAAGATATATATATAATAAATACTGTATTATAAATACAGTTTAAAAAGACACAAGATCTTTAGTTATTTATTAATTTTATATATATTCTGATTTGTTAAATATTTAATTATAATACTATATTTATTTATTATATGTTTATAAAATATAATAAATTTATATATCGTAACATATATTTTAATAATTATCATCAGTATAAGACACCCTTGACGTTGACCGTTAATTTTGAATTTTTTCTGTATCATTCTATCTTAACTTTTAAACTATGTCTCATTTCACTTAGAAGAAAACTAAATCAACTAATACATATACGTTGTGGCCTTACCTAATTAACAAAAAACAGCTCAATGTAAGGCTGAAGAAATATCTCTGGCTTATCTGTCGAAGAAGATCAACCCTGCGGCTGTGTGTCAAGCTACTAGTCTACAAGACCATAATGAAATCAATGTGGATTTATGGGAATACAATCTAGTTCACTGCCAGCTACTCCAACTGCAACATCATACAGATATTTCGAATTCAAATTTATTAGCTAAATCTTATCTAAAAAAAAAAGAAAAAAAAAGTAGAATTGTATAAAAAAAAAAAAAATAAATAAATAAAGAACGATCTCCAATTCTCATCCCAAACAAAAGAATTCAAAAATAACTCTGAGCTCCTTGGGTCCATGAGGAGATCAGGAGATTGGCTAAAGTCCATATGGATTACATAGACGAACACACACACCTCCTTGCCAACGACTTAATTAGCAAGAATACCATCATAGGTCGCCTAAAGAGCTGCCTGGGATTCAACTCGTAATCATTATGCTGTTAGTTACTAAATTTTAAAGTAACTTTCAGCATATTTTACATTTTCTTTTTTAATATCTAAATGAAATTTTCATTTCATAAATATTTGTATGTTATATATATATATATTTGTATATATTTTCTAGTTAGTATACAGCTATAATCGTTGCTCACTACCAACTAATTGATATCGTCTAAAACGAACTCCTCACGCTAATATGTTGTTATATGTTCTGCCAATCACAACTTTTCAATCGATATCCCAATCAATGTCCACTTCCGATACAGAAGAGACAAGACATCTTCAAAACTCAACAACCTCTCTTGTGGCCACTCAAATTTCGTATTCCCAATGAAATTCAGAAGTGGAAAATTGGAAAGGTAAAAAAAAAGAAAAAAACTCGAAGTATGCAACGGCTTATGGCTCGTTCCACGATTCTAGGAATATTAACCAATTATGCGTATAATTAGTGACACGATTGTCTTGTTAGCTCGAGAGTAGCAATTGTTGTTGTTGTTGTTGTTGTTGTTCTTTGTTTGTTATTGTTATAGCCATGTTAATTGCTTGTGTCAAGTGGCGGCAATAGCAAAAGAAAAAATTGTTATAGAAGTGTTAACGAACGTCAAACAATCAAGCGGAAATGAATGAAATGCGATGGTTAAACAGATTGGAAAAACAAAATATATGTTGTATAGATGGCAGATATGAAAGAGAAAGGTGCACATATATATATATAAATATATATATATATATATATATATATATATATATATATATATATTTGCTGCGCATGCGTGTAATTCCTAGACGATAAGCAATCAAAGTTCCATTCTTTTCAATTTTAGTTTTTTTAGAGCATTTATTGCAATTTGAGCGAAAAGAAAACAAAATGAAGTTGAATGAACGTCAGTTAAGGCTATTATTATTGATGTATTGATGTATTGTAATTATGAAATTCCATGCAATTAGGGCCACAATTGATCAACAGTTGTCTGATACTTACGTCCCAGACATGTGTGCTTGCGGAACTGCAAGAATCCCTCGACGCAGCGGCAGGCACCGTCCAGGCAGCTGCTATTTGCCACCTTCATTGAGCACTGTTCGCTCACCTGGCAATCGCCGCCCAGTAGTTGAGCTGCAGAAAGCAAAGAAAACGAGATACACAGCTAAGTAAGTTATTTGTGCTATATGAGTAACGGCTTCTCTGCATTTATGCAAACAACTGAAGCACTTTTATTTGCAGACATGCAAACAAACAAACAAACAAACAAACAAACAAATAGACAGATCTTCTATAGCGACATGTCTATGTTTTTTGGTATGCGGGTTACTCAAAGATTGACTTACATGACAGACAGCGCTTGGAGTCCAGTTGGACAAAGTAGGGCGCACATTCGCAGTAGCCCAGCGCTGAGCAGCTGCTGCCCTTGATGAAATCTGTGCAGTCCATGTCATGCTGGCACTTGTCACCCAGCTCCAAAGCCCGACTTGTGTTGAGCAGTGTGCATATGACAAAAATCTGAAAGAATATTTGAAATAAATAGGGATTATTAGTATTTAAATGGAAGAGAATAACAAAAAGTTAGGAATAGATGTAAGTTTATATAAATAGAGGTGCTCCAAACTGGAAATGTAATATAATTTATTAGGTATATATATAATAAAGCTTTATATCATTTTTCATATAATAATATAATTTATTATATATGAAATAAAACTTGATATAGTTGTGAATAGTAATACTAGATAATAGCAGAAACTATATATGTAGCATATAAGAAATAATATAAAAATTATATACTACATGTCGAGCTCTTAGATCTCTAGATATCATATATAGTCTTGCCTTCAGCTATTCTACATTCCACTAAATTTCTTCTTATTCATCTGATCCAAAAATGTTGCCAACAAAATTGCTTAATGAGCTTCTCAGAGCCCTAGAAATTATATCTTACAATTTATGTATATAGGATCTTCAATCGATCTAGATTCGATCTTCACAACATTCTAGTTCTAGTTCTGTTTTGCTTTGCATATATTAAACTCATTGTTTTCATAGAAATCTAGCCAGGTGGTCAAGAGTCAAATCTGATTGGGTCAACTTCCTAATGAACTGAATAATGAAGTATTTGTTTAGGAGTTTTTAAAGCTTAGGTTTTGAATAAACAAAATAGATTAAGATGGTCTCATTGTTACATCCAGTTATCCAGATGTATGCCATATTGAAATTAGTTATTTAATCCGCTATCACAAAAATGTTTAATTATTAATTATTTGAATAGCTGCTAACAGAAAAGTTGTATGAATTTAACTTATATTTGAGTATATGGTCTTAAAGTTCTCATAGAATATGCCTTCTAATAGTTACCCTATACATTTTCATTTATATACATAGAGCATAAGGCATAAAAATTCATATTGCTTGTACACCACATAATCCACTAAGCAAATAACAGCCTAATCCACAAGACTTTCTCGTATGCAAGCATAGATGATATAACAGTTTCCGTTCTCAAATATTTCACTCAAGTCAAACACGTTCATCAAGCCGTAATCCAATCTAATCTGTTACAAATTATATGAGCATGGCCATGGTAAAACATGCTACATCATCACGATGCTACAAGATTATATCCATAGATCTTATATAATTATGCTGTAAAATGCAGATGATATAAGAATTATGGTTAATCAACAATTTAATAGTTAGCCAGGCATAAAATTTGCACAGCGTGAAGCGTTAGGACGTTAGCCAACACTGGCCAACCAAGCTAATTGTTTGAGCACACGAAATTGCCGTTAGTCAAAAGTCTTGGCCATGAAGTGTTGCTGTTGCTCATAGTGTAATTAATTTTGTGGTAGTCGAAAATCGCACAAGAAACTAACCGAAAGATACAATGTTATTGCAGCTACTATTTTTTTTTTTTTATGAATGAAGAGCTGCCTGTGTGCTTATGTGTGTGTTAGTGTGTATTATGCGTGTATTGCTTATGTTTGTAACTGACAGTTAGCCAGATAAGTAGACGAACACGTTATAGATGCTCCAAAGATACAAGCACAAGTTGTAAAACAAAATTAACAGTTGCCTGAACACACACGCCCAGCACAGCTCTCGGGCTACAGGGAGCCCAGATCTCACAAAAACCAAACCCATTTGGGCTCTCTATAATTAAACACAACAGCAACAGCAACAGCAACAGCAACAGAAACATTAGCAACATCAGCAACAGCAACAACAACAACAGCCACTGCTAAGGGTATTATAACACACTCCAGTTACAGTTCTTGGCTTTTGTATCTTTTGGGCCGTTTGCAGTTAGAACGTGTGTATCTGACGGATAGAATGCGGAGCACAGAGTACAATGCACTCCGGCCAGTGTTAAGCGCCACACGCCATTAATTATGCCAACTAACAAACTCTGACAACCTTAACCGCTCGCCTCTCTGGTTGGGTAACAATATCTATTTGCATAGTCTGATTGGATAATAGAAAACGAAACGGTACTGCGCCATCTGATTTGTGTAATTATATTTTCATTTTGATTTCCAGCTCAAATTTGCTGAGGCATAAAATTCAATGACAGCATTAAATTGTAATAGATATGCTGCTTCCCCTTATCGCCTACAAGCAATATTCTAATACGAATTCCAATTGGCAGCGTCGCACACGCAAGCCAAGTTCTTTGCTAACAAATTTAACAACTTGCGACATAAGTTTACAGTTAGTTGTTGTTGTTGTTGCTGTTGTTGTTACTGATGTTGTAAAGAAAAAGAAGTTGAACCTGTATGCAACTGATGCTAGTTGCTTAGATATGGCTGCTGAATAGCTAATTGTTGCACATAATTTGTTTCAAAAGTTATTTTTATGAGTTTGTTGTGGATATTTTCGATTGCGAGGGTTTGAAGTAGAGTTTGAAGGTGTCGTGATCAAGTAGGCCTACTGGATTCTAAAACTAACTATTTTCGTTTCGTTAGTGCAATTTAAAAACTTTTTTGTTGTTATCTAAAATATATTATGAAATTATGTATTCTCCAATTTGATCCAATTTTTTAATATTTAGAAAACCTTTGCACATTTAGAACTTTCTTATGAATCAGACAGAGTTATTAATAAGCTTTCATAAACTTGAAAGTATATTAAACTATATTTTATTCTATTATATTTTTTAGTTTGATAAAATATAATAAATAATATATATTATAAAAATAATAGAAAAAATTTAAAAATTGTAAAAAAATATAAATAATACAAAATAATATCAAAAATACAAATTATAAAAAAAAAAAAAATAAATGAAATAAGTATATGAAATAAATATTAGAAAAACTAAGTAAACTAAGAATTTCTTCAATAGCATCATTCTAGCATGTAATTTCTATTAAATCTAGAAATCTAGAAATCCAACAAAATAACAAATTTCGTATACGAACTAAATGAATAATAATTTAAATTCACATATTATGACTCTTATACATTGTGCTAGATGACTCACATATCTGATTTTCTCTTTAACATATCAATATTAAACAAAAAAATTCATATTATATTTTAGTTTTTTCTAATCTATAATGTATTATATACAACATTATATAGTCTAGAGTAGATTTTCTCTACTGCAATATCCGCTGAAGTTTTCTTCAGCTAAAAACAAGTCAAGAGCATTAAAAATATGTGATAAACCTATATAAAAGTTTATTATTTGATTGCCACACTTAACTGAATTGATTTCGACTTCCTCTTTCTATACCAATGAATATATATGTATATATTACAGCTAGAATTTGGCCTTATGCACTTTTTTTCCAACAATCTTTTAACAACCACAATTTCTACTTATTTCCAATTGAATTTTTGTTGCTGTTGTTGTTGCTGTTGTTAGCTGACACAAGCCGCAAAACTAAACGTGGGCTCATAACAAAATACTCAATAGCATCAGCAGCATCAGCAATTGCTATTCGAGACTGCAAAAGAATGGAAACCGGCAGCAGTTTAAAAAAGCATCGAAAGAGAGACAGAGGTAGAGACCAATACAAAATCTCAGTTCCATTCTCAATTCTGAATTCTCAGCGGCAGCATCAATATAAAAGAAAAGAGTCAATAAAAAAAAATTGTTTAATTATGCTTTCGAGTGGCTTTTAAGCACGAGCAGAGAATGTGATCATTGTTGTTGGCCCATTAGAGTGGCCAGCATATGAAAGACTCTACCTATACCTGTGCCACGCTCTCTCCCTCTCCCCCTCCCCCTCCCTCTCTCTCTCACCGCATCTCTCTGTCTGTATGTGTGTGTGTTTCTCAGGTTGACCCATTAAGCATTCAAGTTACTTTCATTGCCAGACGCTTTTGTTTGGCTAGCAGCAAAACTTTCAAGTGCAAGAAATAGCTGTTTAAATATAGCCAAAATATATGTATGTATATATATGGTATATGGTATATGGTATAGTATTGTGGGTATATAGGATGCTATTAGCAATTGCCTGACAGGATTTCTCGGTGGTGGCCAGGCCATTATAATACAGCCTCCACACGCACATCATTCATTTAGCGAGGCCTTGCTTGCTTGATTTATATTTTGTTTACAGCAACTTTTGCAATTTTTACGCTAATGAAGAAGTTGAACGCACGCCCCGGTCGCCGGCACTCGTAATTTACGTGCAGCATCGTAAAAGAACAGCAGCGGGACCAGAAAATTACACAAGCAACAAAAACAACAAAAACAACAACAACAGCAAATAATTTTTCGTGTTTTACAAATTACTTTCCTACATTTGTTGTTGTTGTTGTTGTTGTTGTTGTAGCTGTTTTGTTGCTGTTGCAGTTTGTGTTTTGTTTAATGATCGTTGGGCGCCAGACTGTCTGCTGACCTTTGGCCAAGCACAGCTGCCCACAGCTAAACTGCAGCTAAAGCGGCGGCTGACCAAGGCAATGCCCCAGCAACGGTTAAACAAACAACCAAAAATGTGAATATAAATAATTGCGTTATGATTTTGGTGGAAGAGAAAAGGAAAATGTGGGATGTGGAATATATTTTATATATATATTAGTGTATATATATATGTGTGGAAAATTCAATTACTATTTTCATTACAATGTTAACTTAAACATTTATCTAAGCTATCTATCTATAATTGGATTTTTAAAACATATAAACAAAAGTTTTTTAAACTGTTAGATGCTAAAATTGTTTAAAAGATTTTCTAAAGATAGTTAAATTTTTGACTGATCAGATCTATAAGCCAGACAACTCATGTACTCTCCAATTCTAACAAATTTAGCTATTTTGAATATGCAGTGAAAAATACTGAAGCCTGCTTTGCATGGACATGTTTAGACTTTGGCTTAGCTGTCATTGAAACGCACAGATATTTACGAAAATATAAATTTAAATTTTTGAAAAAAAAAGACACATAAATATCTTAATACTTCTGTCTGAATATCTTAATACTGGCTGTCTTAGACATTAGCATAGGAAAAAATGTTAATTGATTTTAAATGCAAAAAATTAAAGGCTAATGAATACAAAACATCTTTCTGAGCTAGGTCAAACATACTCGACCTTATTAGAAGGACTCATCAAAAACAGTGTCATATATCATACTATATTGATTTTATAAAATTAATATACAATAATAATATACAATAAAATCTTTCAATTAGTTTAGTAAACTTCAATTGTCAGTTCAGATTCTGCAGTTGCATATTTAGTTCCAATAACTATGCCTCTATTATTTTTTTTTTAATTTTCCATATAATATTTTAAATATTTCAAACATTATTTCTCCCCCCTAGCTTAGCTTATCTTAATAAAAAATTATATGTTTATTTCCACAAACTTTTCTTTCACATTCAAATCAATTTCGTCTTCAACTTTTCTCTCGTTATTAATTGGAATACGCTTTTACCCCACATTTATGAAATGCACATTTCTAGTTCTCAGCCATTTTCAAGAGAACATTTATGGCTTTAATAATTCAAAACTTAAGTTGGCTAGCGTGCCAACGATAGGCACACCTAAGGCCTCTAAAGGGCCTTCTTTGTGTATTGCCAAGCCTGATTCCGAAAAAAAAACAACTAAAAAGTGTAACTCCCACCGTTTTTTTATTAGATTAATTTGCGTACATTATTCAGAGAGCTGAGGTGACGGACGCCCTGCTAGGCAAACAGTTAAGCTAACTGAAAGAGTTGTAGCAGTGGATGGCGATGATGATGATGACGATGATGATAATGATGATCATCATCAGCATCGACGCCTTGGCCATCTATCAGAGAACGTTTGACCCAATGGCCGACTTCACAGCTCTTTCACACACTCAAACTCAAACGGCTATAACAGCTGTAAAAACTTGGCCAACGGCCCACGATCAAAGTCAAAGTCGAGGCTTAAGTAAATGCCGTGCAGCCCACGCCAAAAATTCTGTATTTATATAAATAGAAATATGTTTAAGCCGAACAATGCTTTGACAATAATTGAAGTTTTTATTTTTGGGAGCAGTTCGCATTGGCAACGCCCCAAAAAATATGAAATGGTATGGCAACCCCGTTTGGCGCTGATCAATGGGCAAATTGAACGATGTTTGTCAACACTGCAATGCATAGCTGTGTGTGTGTGTAGGTGTGTGTGTGTGTGTGTGTGTGTGTGTCTGTTTTATTTGTTGTTTTATTCATGTGGACTTACCGCTAAAAGCCGCTTAACCGTAAAAGCTTCGCCGAGCAACGCGCTATTTGCAGGTTGCTTTCTCGCCGCAGCCGACGTCGACGTCGGCGTCGCTGTCATTGTTGCTGCTGCTGTTGCTGTTGCTATTGTTGTTGCTCTCACAGAGCGTTCGCTTCCAAGAAGATGTTGCCAGCTAGGTGTTTGTTGTCAAATGCAACTGGCCTCCTCGTTGTTGTTGTTGTTGTTGTTGTTATTGTTACTGTTGTTGTTGCTGTTGCAGTTGCTGTTGTATATTTATTTTCGTTATTGTTGTTGCTGTTGTTGTTGCTGTGTGGTTCACAACCTTTGAACTTGACGTGGGTCAAAACGGAAATGAAACGAAACGAAACGAAGCCAAACGAAAACGTTAAGCGTAAGCTCAAAGCCCAACAACAACAGCAACAACAACATAATAGTAATAAAAATAAGAATAATAATAATAATAATAATGAAATATATGTGAATGTGTTTCATTTTTTTGTAGTTATTTTTTTATGGCCTTTTGCCGGCCGGCTCGCACGCCCCTCATTCGCATTCACTGGGCGCAGCCCGTGCGCTCCACTTACAACATACAAAACGAAGAACCGACAAAAAAAACGAAAGACTTAGGCAACGAACTTGAAATTAACACCTGGCTGCCCATAATTGTTTTCGGTTTTCTACTTTGCTATTTTCACTTGCTGTGACGACCTTTGTCTAGTTTTTTCTGATTTTTTTTTTCCTCTCACTGTTTATAGAACTAACTTGGATATTTTTTGGGGGACTGCCTCCACTAGTTCTGGTTCGTCTTCCTCTGTCTTTTCAGTTATAAAATCTCATTTTATTGCAATGCCTGTGTGCTTGGGAATGTGACGACAACGTGTGTTGTCTGTCAGCTCCATAACCGTTAGACGGCATTCAATTTTTGGTCGGATTTGGGCTACTTCTCAGCTAAGATCTCTGTGCATGTTGTCTTCTAGTTGTTGTTGTTGCTGTAGTTTTTATAACTTAATAATAAAAAACTAAAAAAAAAAAACTTATAGGCGTTGCCTGACTTCGAGTTCCGTTTAAAGTGGACTGCAACCCAAAGAGCCGCAAGCTGTGCACATAAAAATTAGTGAGCAGCGTTGTCTGTGTGGCCCATTAAACTGCAGTCAGTCTATGCTAATGCCTAAGGGCACACAGACACACACACATACATGTACACACATATTGTTGGAAACTGTGGATGCTGCACAGCTATAACCTATTGACCAATAATGCTCTTGTAAATTATAGCGCGTTCAACAGTGAGAAAATACTTTGAGCAGCTCAATCTGAGATTTGAGTTTGTGTGGGATATTTATATATATGTATATATAAATATAGAATATATGATATATATAAAAATGTATAGAAATACTCTATAGTCTAGTTTGCCAATATATTGTTTTTTTCCTTTTCCTATTTTAAAATTATTGCTCAGTTGCTTGATCTTGTGAAGAAACTTTTGGAAACAATGTATTATTGACATATTCAAGTTCTTTTCTTTTATTTAATGTATCTATTTGGATTTTATATATACCAACATTTTAGGCAATATCTAAAGATTTTACAAGTTTTATATTTCTGACTAGCAAGAATTCTGAAGGCATAGTAGAGACTATCTTATGGCAGCTGCTCATAATCCTTTATAGGTTTTAAGTCTACAAATTTCATGGAGTACATTTTTGTATAATTTTTCATTTAGTTAATGATATTTAAATGTTTGATTATTTAAACATTTGCTTATACTTTAGATAGTTTTCAGTTTAGATTTTCTGTTTTTCATGTATCCAAAAATAAATCTGTTCTTCAATAATTTCTCAGTATTTCAAAAAGATCTTTAAGATCTATGTAAATATAAAAAATTATTTAAAATTTTTTTTAAATATAAAAAATATATACAGCTATAAATTTTTTATATTTAATACCTAAAAAGAATATATAAATTTCTAGAAGACATTTTTATTTGAATATCAGCAGTTGCATAAAAATTTAAAAAGATAAGTCTATGCAATCTGATGTTTCCATATGACTTATAGCTTCATTTCAAATATATTTTAGTCTAAAATTCTCAAAATATGTTCAGCATATATTACTCTACCAAAAATGATCTATTAACCGATACATGCTCTAAATTTCTTACAACACATTTCCATCTATTGCTCTATGAATTCTCTCCACTATTTTGTCTATGTTTCCCTAATCAACATCCAATTTCGCTCAGTGTGGTCACGTTGCTGTTGCTGCTGTTAGCGGTTTATTTTGTAATTTTTTATTTCTTCTTCTTCCTCTTTCAGTTCTGAACAAGTCCTGGCAAATGATGATTATTTGCATTGCGGTCAAAGTGCAAGTGCAGGGGGCGTCGTCAAGCGCTGCCCAAGGCGCAGGCATTCAATCAGCCTAAGCAGCGAAGGCCAAGAGATTGATTGCTGACGCTGACCCACTCACAGGAGCTGCAGCAGGATGCGAGTCGAGGATGTGGCCAAGTGCCACACACCTAATGTGTGTGTGTAAGTGTGTGTGCTCGTGTGTGTGTGTCTTTGGTGTGTCTTGAAGTGTTGCGGCTGCGCTGCAAACAACCGCAAAACTGCAAATGGAGTTGCAGAGTGCATTTTTCTTGCTCATTTTTTATTTCGATTCTGATGTTTTTCTTCCCCTCCCCATTTTTCTCTTATTTTTTTTTTTTTGTTCGTATTTGCGGTTTTCGCTTGATCGCACTTTGGTTGGTCTATCGGTCGCTGGGTCGTCATCAATGCAGCAGCCATGGACATAAACTTGGCAGCATAAAAAGAAGCACACACACACACACACACACATGCACAGAGAGCGACACATACACATGGATAGAGGCTAAAAAGCAGCGCGATTTTTGCACCGTTATGCGCCCAATATGGCAATGCAGCGCGCTAGAGCGAGAGAGCGCTAACACATGTGCAGCAACAGTTGATGCTGCTGCTGCTGCTGTTGCGGCTGCTGCTGCTGCTGCTGCAGTTGTTGCATCTGCATCTCCTCCCAAACTAGCTAAGGCAGGAGTGTCTTCATCTGCTTGCCTCTGACTCTCCTTCTCTACTCCTCTGCTCCTCTGCAGCTCTGCCTGCAACTCGTCTTCACTTGACTGCGTTCCATGTTTGTTTGTTTGTTTGTTTGCTTTTTCGAGTGTGAGTGTGTTTGTGTGTGTGTTTAGAATGCGCAAGACAGAAATTACAGTCGCCGCTGGCCGCGCCTTGGACATGGACAACAACTGCCACACACACACAAACACATACACAGACAGAGCTCTGTCCCCTTCCGTCTCCTTTGGGCTGGACATGGACAAAATCAACGCCGTCACAGCCCCAAACAGCAAACACACAAAAAAGCCCCATTGAAGCGACGTTCTACGAGAGATCGAGACCGTAACAGCAACAACAACGAGTTGGTGAAATTCTTGAACAGTTTTTTTTTTGGCCAGGCGCATAAAATAACATATATATTAAATGCAACACATTAGACCTAATTATTATTATTCATTACTTTATATTATTATTTATTTGTTTATTTGTTTATTTCAATCTCTTTTTTTTCAACACACGCGTCGCGCACTCTTTTCTTAATATTTGATTTATTTTAATATATTTGTAAAATATATTTTACCATTAAATGTTAAAATTTGCACTGTATTTTCGGCTCGCTTCTCTGTTTGATTTTGTTCGGTTCAAATTTGCTTTCTTCTTTTTGTTATTGGTTCGTTTTTGGAGGCGAGCTGGGCACGTCCGCACGTTACGTTGGTCAGCAACGAACTGAAGAGGAGCACGCCAACGACGGACTTAAGAACTAAGACAGCAGCCGTTTGCAGACACGAAGAAGTTACCAACGCCGACAGCGGCTGCGACGCCAGCTTAAAAGCTCCCAGACCAAAGTCAAAGTCAAGGCAGCGCAGCCGCAGCGGCAGCGACAGCAGCTGGAAGCTTTGCGCTGTCTTGGAAATCGGACCTAGCGACGTCGCTGCGCGCAGACGCGCAGACACGACAAGTGCCGTCGTCGTCGTCGTCGCCGCCGTCGTCGTCGTCGCTGCTGCTGCCGTTGCTACTCTTGTTGTTGTTGTTGTTATTATTTTCTTGCACTATGTTAATGTGGTCGCTGCGACTGTGGAGGCTGCTGGCATTGCTGTTGTTGTTGCGCTGTCGTCTGTTATGCTGTGCTGTGCTTTATTTGTTTCTTTAATTATGAGTGTCAGTTGGGGACAGTTGCAAGCGCAGATTAAAGCAGATAAACGTAACCTACACACACACTCAGACACACTCACACACAGTTACAGCTTACAACTTACACCTACAGCCACTTCTATTTCTAGTTGTGTTTTTCACTTTTCGCTCACAATTAACCGCTTTTTGTTTTTTGTTGTTTGTTGTTGTCATTTGCTTCCGCCAGTGTTGAGCAATAGCTATAATTCTGTACTAGACCAACTAAAGACAACAAAATAAACGACGTGCCACAATTCTACTCCGAAAATAAACAATAGCATTTCACGCTAATTGAATAATGCGTTTCGTTCGGGTGTCTTCCACAGTCTCTGACATCTCTGGCTCAGGCATAGGCTCTTTAAAATTTACAAAATTATAATTTAATGGCTTTAAATTGGTCGCTTGGGGTGTAATTTTCGCATTTGCGTTCATTTCGAGTTGAATCTGACCCGCCAAATTGCCAGAGAAACTGTTGATTCAGCCGGGACGGTGATTTGACCAATCGGAGTGGTTCAAAAGGTTGCAAAATGGCATAAGAGGGAAGTGAGATAATAAAAAACTATTAGATAGAATATTGCGTGGAAAGTAATTTTAAAATAATTTATAAATGCATTAAAGACTATTTAATAATATATATATTATTTATTATCATCATCTAGACTTCTCTATTTTAAATTGTATTTGAAAATTAATTAAATTTAATTTAAAATTTAATTTTAAATAAAATTTAACGATAACATTATACGAAATTAAGGAAAGTTTTAAACGAATTATTACAAAATATTTATTTGAAAAATAAATTTAAAATGCATTCATCTTTTTAAAAAATACATATATTTTTATCATAAAAAAATGTGTAAAAAGTTTTAATTATATTATTTTTATTTATTTTTTATTGAATATATATTTAATATATAGAAATATATTTATAAAATATATTTATATTTAAGAATAAATAAAATAAGTATATTTTTATTTATTTTTTTAATATCCATTAAATATTTCTAAGGTAAAAAATTCTGTATATAAAATTATTATATTATTTATATTAATAATTTATAATTAATTTATATTGTTTAAAATTTTTATTTAAATTAGATATATATTAATATATATATACATATATATATATATATATATATATTATTAATTTGTAACACATTTATTAAATTTTATTAACTTATTTTCAGCTAAATTTCTCTCAATAAACTGAAAGGGAAAACTCTCTATGCGCGCTTTTACCTTGCTATAAATTTGTTAATCCATATAAGTATCATCATATATTAAGAGATTGATTTCAGCCCACGCCCAATAAACTTCTTATACTACCCACGCACTCGCATATAGAGAGCAATCGCCTTCGCACAAGAAGCGCAAAGATATTTTTTATATTGTGCCAAGTGGGCACTTGAAAGCGTTGATCTTTTATTTTATTTTTTATTTTTGTGATTTCATTTTCTTTCTCTTGAGCTTTAAGAAACAGACAACGAAAAATTGCTTCGATTTTGGTCCAAAACTTTTTCATACACAAAACTTAATTTGAAGATTTTTATTGAGGACCGGAAGGCGCATGACTTCAATTTGATTGTCCCACAGGCAGAACCATATACGTATAAATATAAATCAATAATTGACGCTGATTGTGGAGTAGGCAAACAAAAAAAAGCATGGGGAAATGATCTTGAGTATTTTTGATTGTTCATTGAGCCGGGTTGAGGGAACTTGGAATACTTTTTTTTTGCCAAAAATTAATGAAGCATAACGAAAGCATATTCATATAATTTGTAAGCATGGCAAATAAATTTGCATTTCGGAGGCGGACTTTATCAATAACATAGGTCATTAATAAAGCAATCAACGGATATCGAAGGCGTTTATTCACCCTCGTTAGCGTTCGATCAACGGTCAATCTTGTTACCATATGATAGAGAGTCAGAAGAAGTAGACTAAGGAAATGCCTAAGAACATCAAATTGTTAAGATAATAGTATACATACATGTGGGAGATAATGGTATAGAATTACTAGATAACGTAATGCCATCAACACAGATTTAATATTTCCTGCAAAGTTTGTCTTACGATCTTCAATATCGTATTTTCTGCCTTTTCCATGTGAATGTTCTTTTTCGGGTGACTTGTTCTGTTCTATCTATGTATATATTTGCTATTTATTTCGTAGCTCTTCTTCTTATCTCTCCTTTTTCCTCCTTTCTTTTCCCTGATTCGTTCTTCTTCCTTTCTCTTGCCTCCTCGCTTCTATTTTTCTTTTTCTTTCTTTCTTCCTTCATCCTTCTTCTATACATATTTTACCTTCTGCCTTCTTCATTCTTTCTTTTTCCTTCTGCCTTCCGCCCTTCTTTCTTCGTTCTTCGTCCTTCTTTCTTCTCCCATCTTCCTTCTATCTTTTTCCACCTATCCTTCATCCCATCTCCTCCCCATTCATATTTCCTCTTTCCCCCCACTTATCTCTCGCTCGTGCTGCTTTTGTTTTCCTCCGACAGATCTTGTTTGTCTTTCAGCCCAGACTCTTTAGCCCACGTCCACAATACCCTATAAAAATTAAAGTAATTCTCCAACAATTGATTTCACAAACGATTCACTTTATAGAGCTCTGACTCTTAATGCAACTTCTAATCAGATCTCTCTCTCTCTCTCCCATTCTCTGTCTGCCATAGAAACCCATGCACACAATGGGCAGCTCGCAAAGCGAATTGTGTTAAAAACCATAAAATTGTTATTAAAAGTCTTAGCAGACACAACAAATGCCACGCCCCCACCTCCTACGGCTGCCCCACTGCCGCTGCTACTGCATTGACGCATTGGCGGCACTTTTAACAATGAAAAGCAAAAGTAAATCGAAATCAAAGTCAAAGCTGCAATGGAGAAATGTGCCCCAGCATCCACATCCACATCCACATCCACATCGACAGCAACTGCTAAACAATTGAAAATTGTTATTGTTGTTGTTGTTGTTATTGTTGTTGTCTTTCTTCTTCTAGTTGTCTTTCAACAACAACAACTTCTCTCTTATTCATTGGCGGGCAACACGTGCCAGGTGTCTGGGTGGCTAGCTGTAAGCGGCTTGTCCAGCCAAAGGGGGCCGGGCGCTGGGGGGGCAGTTGCATAGTCAAGTGCCGGCGCTGTGCACAACCTGTCGCTGCCACAGGCGCTGGCAGTGGCAGAGCCACCGTTAGCTCATATCATATAGGAGGAGGGGGCGCACACGTTTGCCCTGCCCCACAAACACATAACTGACACACACACACACACACACACACACACACACACACACACACACACACACACACACACACACACACACACACACACACACACACACACACACACACACACACACACACACACACACACACACACACACACACACACACACACACACACACACACACACTTGTGCATGGAGATCTTAAACTTTCATTTATACAATTGTCTTCAAACTGTGCAGCGATCACTTTTTGTCTGCTCTAAGAGTATGTGTGTGTGTGTGTGTGTGTGTGAGCTGCTGCTCCGAAATGAAAGTCGGAACAAAATGGATTTGCTTTTGGAATTTTTGTTTAAAAAAATACATTTGTGTAGTTGCTGCTGCTGCTGCTGCTGCTGCTGCTGCTGCTGCTGTTCATTTGTTATGGGCCACAAGCGTCAAGCGTTTGCTTTATTGCAGTTTTCATATATGCTTCTGTGCCAAAGGAAAGGCCACGCCGGACGCGACTTGACTTGGGCCCAATATCTCATTAAATCTAAATGGACTTTTCTGCTCTCCCTACCTACCCCCCCCCCCCCCCCCCTCTGTCTCTCTAGCTCTCCCTCTCTCTCTGTCTACCCCTGTTTGGCAGCGAAAAAACTTTCGCCAGCACTCGGCTCCCTACAGCTCCTGCTGACCTTGCCTCGGCAGCGGGCACGCTCCCATTTTTGGCCTGCTCACGTTTTCGGCTGCGTAAAGCCCTTGTAAATTGTGCTGGGTCATTGGCCGGCTTGCCAAAAACTAAAAAAAGAGTTAAGAGCTAAGAGCGGCGGCTTGGAGGTATGATAAAAGAACTTTAACTTTAACTTTAAACTGGTTATTATAATTTTCGTTCGGTTTCGCAGAATCGACGCAGGCAAAAAGGCCACAGGCAGCGGGCAAAAAGGCAAAGCCCATTAGTTGGCCTCATTCTTGGCCAGGAAATCTTTGTTGGGGCCGTGCTGCAAGCGGCTTCGTGACAAATATGAATATTTCGAGCTTATGAAAACGAACGAGCCGAAAAAAAATGAAAATACTGTGTGGCATGCATCTGCGAAGATCGCCCTGTTCACCTGCCCGACTCTCGCTCTCCCTCTCGCTCTCTATCTCTCTCACCTCCCTCTCTCTCTCTTTGTTGCTCTTGTGCCTCGTGTAGCATGCAACGAACGCGGAAGTATTTAACGTGTTTGTTTGTCCATACGAATGCCTGCTGGCTCCAGCTGCAGCTTCTGCAGCGACTTTGTAGCTAAGCAGCCACTGCTTCTTCTTCTTCTTCTGCTGTTGCAGCTTCTTCTTCGACTTCGGCTGCTACGTTTGGTGAAAAGTGTTTTGTATGCAAATCATTGAAATTACATATTATGGCCAGTTGGCAGTCGTAAGTAGCAGTTGGCCAGCAGCTCGCCTGACATGCACCAGAACGGACCACAGCACAGCACAGCCACAAGCCGCAGAACAACAACAAACGAGGCATTTGAATGCCTCGCTGCCTGCTTGCAACATTCTGCTGCAACAGCAGCTGAAGTCTTCATATGGTTCTGCCAAACACTGGGTGGGTCGACCCATCCAATGTCGGCATCTGATGCTGCTGCTGCTGCTGCCTCCATGTGATATGCCTTGCCACAGCGACAGCTCATAAATTCATTAGACCTTGCCACCAAATGTGGCCAGTTTAGCTGCCACAAATGCCCACGCATTTCATTGCCAACAACGCAGAATTAGCAACATTTAAGGGACGGCTTACTTTTGATAGTATCTGGTTAGAGAAATACTTATGAAGATACCTACGAATATTTTTTATTTATTGAAAGGAAATTATAATTTTTTTTATCTATTTGTTTCTTATTTTTTTATTTCATTTTAATTTTAAACAAAAATTGTTTTGTATTTTGTAATTTTTTAAAATATTATTTATTAATTATTAATAATAATATTTTTATAAATATATTAAAAAAATTTTCAAACAATTCTGTATAACGTTTACAAATTAAAAAAAAAAAAAAATTAAAATATAAGTGTAAAATAAAAAAATTTTCAAATTTTTGTTTGTAAAAATAATTATTGCATTTTAATTTTTTTGTAATTTTTTTTTTCTGATTAATATTTTTTAACGATTACATATTTTTTAAAACAACATTTTTTTAAACATTTTTATAATAACAACTTTAATAATTAAATTTTTTCTTTTTAAAATAAATTTAATGTGAATGCTTAAATATTAAAATATTCTGCAGATCAAGCAAAAATTAAAGTTGTATTTTACTTACAAATAAATAATATACAAATTATTTGATATTATCTTAATCGATCGGTTAGCATAAATTGATTTAGATATTTTATATTCTAAAGTAAGCTAAATATGAAAATATTTCCAAAATAAAATGGAAGCCATTTTCAAATTAAATTTAAAAAAATAATATTAATAATAAAAATATAATAATAATAAACATTTTAACTATATTTTTCTCTTCAAATAATTTGATTTGTATTGACTGCCAATTTTGTATGATGTGCAAAAAATGAAGATGATTCTCCCTTGTCAAAAATCTACAAAAATTTCAGTTGCTGTCACTGAATACAAAAAAAAAAGAGCAACAAAACAAAACTTAAAGAAATACAAATTCCAAGCGGCGTGACAGGCGTGAAGTTTTGGTAAACCCTTCACGCCAATAGATCGCTGTGTATTTGTGTGTGTGTTTAGATGGAGGATGACTTTTAAGTTGAACAGGGTGAAAATCAAAAGAAAAGAAATTTAATTATAGTTTAATGACAGCACGCAAATAGTCGACAAATGTGAGTATTAGAGTTTCAGTTTGGTTCACTCTGTGCCATCTTCCGCCTCTCAATATATTTCTTTTTTGTGCTTTGATACCCTAGTGAGAAATGAGAGGGGGTATATGGTATAGATAAGTGAATGAAGTGAAATTTATAAAATATTTAAACTAGAGTCTAAATGCTGCTGGTTTATATAGAAAACAATGCAGCTGATATGATAGCTTATATACAAGGGTATATGCTCATCGAGCTAAGTGTTTTAGATAACTTAATATATAGATATATTTCCATCATAAACATGCATTTATATAGTATTTATTCATGGTCATAAAATTCTATAATCTAAGCATCCATAGTCCCTATTCATATACACAAAATATTATGCTTCAAACTGCTATCCTTTCTTCACATTCACATTCATTGCTAGGGTATCTCCACGTCGTTCAATGCCCAACAGTTCATTCTTGTAGTTTTTTACGATGTCGTCGAAAGTAAAATTTCCAATTGATTTTTGTTTGGGCTTTTGTGCTTTGTACGTTTTACACGCTTTTCGTTTTTATTATGCGAATTGCGGACACATTTGGCAAAACGGCAGAGGTAAAGGCAAAGGCAAAGGTAGAGGCAACGGTTGAGGCAGAGACAGAGGCAAAGCAAATGCCAAACATCATGAACCGAAGGAGAAATGATGGCAGATTCATCCCAGTAAGCTGCTGTCGCTGCTGCTGCTGCACAGGCCAAGCACTTTCATCTCCGCTTACGCAGCATGAGATTCAGATTTGTAAAGCCGGCAAAACCAAAACTCCAAACTCCAAATCCCAGAGGCCAGACAGACGGACGGACAGAGAGACAGACAGACAGACAGACAGACAGACAGACGAAGCCGGCCTGTGTGACTTACTCGCTAGCCTGGCTTCTACCTTGCCCCATTGTTGGGCTCTTTGGCTGGCGTTTCGTTTTTCAATTTTTGAAAGCTCATCGTGCACGAGGTCAATGGAGAGCAGCAGCAGCAGCAGCAAACGCGACGCTTTTTTACGCTGTCTGGCAACATTTGCTTTCAACATGAGTTTATTTTTTATTTTCCTTTTTGGCAGCAGTTGCATTTCTCGGAAATGCAACTGAGAATGCGCCGAAACTTAAGCCCACAGATGATCTTTCCAGATATTAAGAAATAAACCCTAAAAAGAGTAGCCTGAAAGTAAGCACATAGAAGAGCTAAGGGCGGAAGTTAGGCGAAACTGCGACAGGATAACAAATAAATAAATAATTTGAATAAAATATTATAAGAAAATTTATTTTTAAAGTACATTTTTCTTTATTATATTTATATTTATATATATATGAGAATACTAAAAAATAAAAAGCATTTATATATATATTCTTTAAAAAGATATATATAAAACCTTAAAAGAAATATAGATTAATTACTTTATAAAATTTTAAAGATAAAATTTAATTTATTTTAAATTTAAAAAATGGTTAAAACAGATTTCTTAAAAATAAATAGAAATAGAAAAATGTGAAAAATTAAGTATTTGTTTCCACAACATAAAAAAGATTACACATGAAAAAAATCTACCATTTGTTTTCTAAAAATAGAACAAAAAAGATTTTTTAAAATTAATATACATTCGAAATGAAAAAATCTACTATTGGCTTACACAAAAAAAAAAAAAAACAAACAAAAAAAAAAAACAAATAATAAAATAAATAAAAATTAAATTAAAAAAAAAATATTATTTATATACATATATATAAGTTTTTAGTTTTTGTATATTTTTTTTTATAATGTAAATATAATACCTTTATGAAAAGGTAATTTTTTAATCTAAAATTTACCATTTTAACTTTTTAATTTTAATTAAAATTACATGTTTAATTTGAATAAAAAATTAATTAAATTAAAATTTTATGTATATGTATATTGTATATATAAAAATACCTCAAATCTTTAAGACTTATTTAAGCTTAAGAAAAAACAATAAGCCTGAGCATTCAAATCTTATTCAAATTAATATACATAAAAGTTTAATGATTATTTCCGATTATTTGAATGTCTCTTTCTATTTTTAGCTTCGACTGCTTTTACAGCTCTTCCAGCCGGCCTGCGGGTGTCGCACACTCGACCGGCTTTGGGGGTAACTTGGCGACTTGGGGACTTGGGGACTCGAACTAACATCTCTCCAACTGGGCAGACTGCTCGTAGTGATGTGCTAACGATGGCCAACAGCGAGTGCTGACTGTTCGGCAATTAATCTTCTACAATTCGAGGTTCGTTTCGCTTATAGCATATACATTATTTGTGTAGCATGTGCTGTGCGTTCGTTTTGTTAATTGATAGCAAAATTACAAGAAATTCAATGTTTTTTTCTTCTTCTGTGGCACTTTCACTTGAATGATCCAAAAGAGCTGAAGTTACAGCGAAGCGAAAGACCCGTTTAAATTGACAAATATTTGCGCTCTAATGAGTATCTTTTTGACTCTTCTCTTTTTTTTTTGCACACATAGCATCCAGCAGCAACAGCAACAACAACAACAGCATTTTCGGAAAGTGTGATGATAAATGGTGTTTAAAGCAGGTGGTATGCTTTATGTTAGAGAGCTGTCTAGCTGTAGGTGCTACACAAAAAGTGGGCATGCTTATTAAATTATTGGAAGCTAATTTACACGTGTTAACATTTGCACTTTGAAGTGAAAAATCGAAAAGAAATGTTGAACAGTAGAAAAAAAATTAAACGATTTTTGCTTTTTGGTTGATTGTTTCATGAAAAAAAATGGACAGATTTTATAGAGAGTTTTTTTTTATGTAGAAAAATCGTAAAAGAAAATAAGTTTAAAGTATTTGTTTTTAGTTTTCTTGCTGTTACAAATTAATTAAAATAATAATTCTTATTTTTGTATTGTTTCAAGGCAAAATAGACAGGTTTTTATAGAGAAATTTTTATATTATATATGTATATAAAAAATTCATATGAAAATAAGCTTAAGTTTTTGTTTGTTTTTTTTTTTTATATTTGTTGATGGTAAAAATATATTAAAATAATAAATAATTGTTAATGTCAGAGTCTATTAACAAAAATTGCTCTCCCCTTACATTGCCATTTTATGTTATTAACAGTGTTATCCGCTGTTAATAGCATAAGTTCTATCCCTAGCTAAAGAACAAATGTAAAATAGGAAAAACGAACGCAAAAATCTCGACAAAAATAAAAAGTTAAGCATGTTTTGTGTTTTGTTTGCTAAAATTTTAACAGCTCCCACAGATCGCCTCAATTATCAATTCAGAATAACTGAAAAAAAAAAAAAAATAGAATGCCTCAATTAGCCGCTTGGCATGAAATTCACGGGGTATCCCGATCACGTTTACTCCCTCTTCTATCAAATTCCAGAAAAAGTAGAAAAGGTAGCCCAAAAATGAAATATAATATGTTAAGAGAGTTTGCATACCAAAAAACGGAAACTAGCCAGCTCATACTTTCTTCAACCTATGCTTATCTAATGGGTAAACAATAAAATGTATATAAAATAGCCAGAGCCAAAAATGTAGCTTTACGCAATCAGCAGAATAAATGGTAGCCAATCACCCAACTTATGAGACAACTCCTAAAGAGCTACTGTTTGGCTTGGCTGAATAGAAAAGACGCGAACAAATAAGATCAAAAAGTCAAGCTTCGACGTTAGATAACAAGCGAGAGAAACAAATCTGCATAACTTTCTTGCCCATAACTTTTACTAATTTTTTGAGTTAAGAGACAAGCAACAAAATATAAATATATATATATATATATATATATAATCCTTCTAAATGATGCGCACTTAATTAGCATAAGCCAACTATACAGCAGCGCTGTTATTAACTTATGTAAATTGGCCAGAAAACAAGCGAAATGCTTAAACGATCAATTAAAAATTACGTATACGCAATTTATATGCCGCATGTGTAGCGTCTGCCGTTGCCGTTGCTGCTGCTGCTGCTGCTGCTGGGTCTTAACATTTCTATGAATGACTTTTTACATGTTTTCACTTTTAATACACACATACATAGATGCAGACAAATGATAGTGAAACCATATATACAAGCAACAGCACACACAAAAATGAAACATTCGAAACATTACAGTTTTAAGTTTTGCCTTTTGCCATAATTTGGCTCTGACTTTGGCTCTGACTCTCTAACTGTTGGCATTTTTTGGCATTTAATGATCATCGTCGTACATTCACCGTGAGTAGCCCTCATGCCACCTCCCTCTCTCCTCCAGCCTTGCCGCCCTCCACACACACACACACACACACACACACATACTTAGCTACTCATCTACTCGTATTAAAAAAAAAAGCCTTTCATAGCCTGACGCGGTTCTGCTTCATTTTGTTTAATGACAATGAAAGATACAACACACACACATACACACACACACACACACACTACACACATGTAGCTTGTGTCTTTACATTTTTGCTTTCGTTTATGAACTTTCACGTGTGGCTCTGTAAAAATTTGTAGAAAATTACATTGAAAGTGCTTGGGGCAACTGCTGCTGCGGCTCGGAAGTCGTTTTGTGAGAGAAGAAGATTTAAATGCTTCATGGCATAGCATTACCTAATTTCGGTTACGAAACAAATCAATTAATGCGTGTCAGAGTCGCTGAGCCGTCAGCTGACCCAAAATATCGTATAGGTTCTCTCACTCCCATCGGAAGCCATTAACAATTTTGATTGCCCATTTATCGAGAGGATATTGAAAACCACATGAGAGCTACAGCTAAATTCGCCCAAAAAAGATCATAAAAACTCATTAGATATAAATATACAAATGCTAATAGAGCCAGCAAGTCAAGGCTGAAGAGATATTTGCATCCATCAAATGATAATTGCATGGGAAACATGAAGATTTGGCATTTATATTGATGAGTCTTTGTCTGCAATATCAGCGAAGCTGAGTGAACTCGATAAATATCTTAGAGATCTTAGTTTTTGATCTAGAGTCGATGGGAAATAGTCTACTCTACCTTGTGCTGACATTGACAACGGAGCTCACGTGTGATCTCAATATCCGAAAATGCTTAAAAATATATATATTTGATATGATATTCTTCTTTGAGAACATGTTGATTGATCGTTTAATCAGGGCGTTTATAATACAGTGCAGCAGAGATAGTCAGGCAGAGGGAGATAAAAACAGTCAAATAAAATATCAATTAAATTAAGCATGCAAACCTCTTCTTGAAGTGAAGAAGAGTCAAGGAGAAACCAGTCCTATATAGTTTTGCTTTTAATGTTGCTCTTCCTACTTTCCTTTTCCTACTCTTCTACTTCTCTTTTTCTACTCTCCTACTTATGTTTTTATATTGTTGTACTCTCCTTTCCTTCTTCGTCCTCCTCCTTATCTTCTCCCTTAGCTTACTTTCTTTCCACTGTGGTTTACCTTTGCATTTAAATTAGATACTTCGTTCTTCCCTTCTCATTTTTCCTGCTCTTCACATTCTTCTGGTTTTTCCCATTATTTATTTTCTCTCCCTTCTACTTCTCTTCTGCCTTTTCTCTTCCTTTTCGATCTCCTTATACCTCAGCTCAAATTCATCCACCTTCTCAATCTCATTACCTTCACCATCGCCTTGCCCTTTTCGTATTTCCTGCCCTTCACCCTTTTCTTGCTCGTCTCCTTCTCCTTGCTCTTCGATTTCTCCTTCTCATTCCCCGCCTCCCGCATCTCCTTTACCTTCTCTACATCTTTCGATCGATAGGGAATACTCTCTCATGCGAATTGCGCTCCTAATTCTAATGTAAAATTCCGCCTCTCGTTTTTCATTTTTCTTTTTTTCATTTTACCTGCTGCCGTAATCAACTGTTCGCATGTAGCCCGTCACTCACCTGCCCCGCACATGCCTCGAGGAAAAACAGAAGGAAACAGAAAAAACAAACGAAGTATATTCAATTCTATTAACAATAATCCAATGGCCAATGCATTTGGCTTTCAACATTTCCGCGGCCTGCTCGCGTATTACTTTCCAGCTAGAACGTTAAGGCAGCTAAATTTGCATATAAACAGATGGTAGAAAAGGAATTAATATTTGGCTATATTGGCCATATTCAGATGACAATACAATAGAGGCCCCTTTGGCTACCTGTGGAGCTGTTGCTACCTGTTGCTAACTGCTGCCTGCTGCTGCTGCTGTCCATGTGAAAGCCGCCAACATGTGCAAGCCGAAGTCGAATTCAAAGTCGAAGTCGAAGTCGAAGCCGAGGCCAAGCAATTTGGCTAGCAACGAGCGCATTAATGATTTTCACAAGAGTTGGGTAGTTGGATGCGTTTATTGTGGCTATGGCCAAGTTGCGTTTGGGCCAACATTGCGATACATTGACCCAGAAGACATTTGGTATGCAGTTGGCTGCTGCTGCCTCTGACTCTGCCGCTGTTGCACTTCATTAGTAAAAAACGAACGCAAATCTCGTTGTCTCCGACTCTGGGCTTGGCTTTCGTTTTTCTTTTTTTTTTTTGTTTTGGTTTTTTGCTTGGTTTTTTTTTTGGAAAGCCATTGCAAGTTATTGGCAAGGTTTATTGGCAACGCCTTTCACTGCTCTTGTGGATGATAGCTGCCAATAGCTCAGTTTAAGCTGCCTTTAAATCGTAACAAACAACAAATAAACAGATTAAAGGCAAATCAAATGGATGAATCGGTAGCTCTAACCCACATCTAACACGAGAGACACACACATACACGCACACACTCACACACACACACACACAGATGCAGTGGGCTCATCTGTCGCGCAGAGCTTTACATAAATTTGCATAAACACTAAAGACGACATAACTGTAAACATAATCAAAATCAACTTTGTGTGTATGCTTGGCCCTCTTGTTGTTAATCGAAACAAGCTCTTAATAAATAACTTAAAGCCCACGTGAGAAATGCAGTTCTTTTTGGAGATAGACTAGTAGCTACCCTGTAGATTAGCTATACAAGTGAATGATGAAAATTAAAATACATTTTATACAACTATATATACATATATAGTCTATACAATTATTTTAAATATTTTACACTGTTGTTGTTAAATATATTGATATCTGTTTAAAAAAATATATAAATATAACTTTAAAAATATTTTATAAAATAATAACATATATAATAAATAATACGAAATTGCATAGTTCGTTATAAATCGATTTAAAAAATTAAAGGCGTAGTAGATACCCTGTATAATTATTTTTGGTTTTATGGTATAAATATATTGAAAGCCGTTTGAAAAAATATATAAATATAACTTTAATAAAAAATATTTTCAAAAATAATAACATACATAATAAATAATACGAAATTGAATGGTTCGTTGTAAGTTGACTTAAAAAATATAATGCGATTTACGAGGGAAATATTTTCTAACTAATAATAATTTAAATTTTAAATAAGTAATTTTGATCTCTTCAATATTTGTATCTAAATTGTAAGGAGATAATCCTAAATCTAGCTGTTTTTATACTCCGAATACATTTTGAATGTACGCAGAATTTACTCCGAATCTATTCCGAATTTATTCCGAACTTACTTCGAATGTAATTTGAATATATTCCGAGTATACTCCGAATATATTCGGAAGCTACACCGAAGATACTCTTTATATACTCTGAATATACTCTGAACACATTCCGAAATCCGAATATACTCGAATTTTTGTATTATAAACTTTTGTAATACCTTACATATTTGTTTAAGCTACCCCTTCAGACACCTGCTGCCTACAGGGCATTTCATATCATTCTCAACTGACGCACGACATTTGCATTTAGACAGATTTGGTGAAATGAAAGAAAAGTATATATACATATATAGAGATATATGTGCCACACATGCCGCATGATCGGCAATACGATTAAAAAATATCAAGTGTAACCGGAGAGCAGTCAAAAGCCACAGCAGCCGACAAGATAGTCAGAGAGAGAAAGAGAGAGATAGAGAGAGAGAGAGAGGGGCGACGAGGTGGAGACGCCTCAAAAGAATGCGACGACGCTCCACAAAGATAAGCTGAAAGCAGTTGAAATGGAAACTGGCTAACCGACTCGCTGACTGACGGACTGACTGAGTGAATAACTGACTGACTGACTGACTGACTGACTGAGTGACTGACTGACAGCTGCTTCTTTAGAAATGGCGCACAAAAGCCAAAGATACAGCCGCAGACAGCGTCAGACTTTGACGAAATTGACTTTCTCCATTCAATATAATTAAAAGTAATATTTTTTTGTTGTCTGCGCTGTCTTGCTTAGCTGCTGCACGTCTTCAGAATGGTAACAGCAGCAGTTGCTGCCGTTGCCGTTGCGGCTGCGGCTGCTGCTGCTGCCCAGGAAGTAATTTATTATTGCAGGCGTGCAGTCACAGCTTAAGCGAGAGAGAGAGAGAAACCATTTCTCCAGCTGCCCTGGTCAAATAATTCATTACTCAAAATTTGCAGCGCACCACGGGGCGTATGTGTAACAAGTGAAAAGTCAAAGTCAAAGTCGCTGTGTGTGGCTGACAAACAAAAGCAAACAAAATAGCTATCTATAGAGTTTAGAGAAACAACAACAACAGCAACAACAACTAGCAAAGATGCTTTACCAAATTTATGTCGGTTTTTTTTTTTTTGTTATTTATGCAAATTGTTTTCAGCTTTTCAGGCTCACTTTCAAAAAGCGAACCCGAAAAACAAAACTATTTTTAGCCAAAATATTTATATATTTTAGCATAGCTTCTGCGTTGGCTTTTACTTTTCCTCTTTTTTTTTTTTATTTATTTTGTTATTTTTGTGTGTGCTGTTTAGAAAATAAAATTAGTTTACCTGTTTTTCATTTCATTTCAGCTTTTACATAACAATCAAAATGAACAAATACCAAATTTATGCTTGTAGAAACAAGGCACGCACTTAACTGGACGGGTAGCCAGGTAGCCAAGTGGCTAGAGACAGCTGCTGGTACTTAATGCTCAATTTCACGTTCATTGACACGACGCTAGCGAGGGGGGGCGGGGAGGCGTGTCTGCCTGTCAAATTGTCACCTGTAAAGCAAGAGTTTCGCCGGCACGCGCGCATTTAACATCAAGTCCAAATGGCTTGAATTTATTTCTTATTTTATAAAACGAAATTGTTATTTAATGCAATTGAAGCCTGTTATAATTAGATTATATAACAATTTGAGTACGGTTCAACGATTATCTAATTGGACAATAGAAAGCGGCACAAGCTGTCCAGCCAATTAGACAACTTTTTTCAGTCATTTCTTTCTTTACAAAAAAAAAAAAAGCCCATAAACATTGTCGTCAAGCGAGTAGCAAATGGGAGAAAAATGTTTAAAAGTATTTGAATTTACTTTACCCAATCTTCCCTGTTTTAGAATTAATTTGCATATCAAATTATCTTTCGTTTCTTTATTTACTTTGTCTTGCTTTAATTTGCCGCTGTTAATTTTATTTCTCTTCATTTATTTATACGCCTCAAGCATATTTTGCACTTCACTTCACTTTCGCACATTAAAAATGCAATAAAAACATGTCGAGAAAAAAATACAATTTAGAGGTAATAATTTTTATTTGCTCATCTATTTTTTTACTAACTGCGTTAAGATTTTATAGCTTGACATTTCACTTTTACGGCACATAAGGAAAAATTCAATTTTGATGTTAAATCAATCATCAAAAAAAAGGTTATGAGAATGAAGTGAAAAAAGTCTTAGCCTGAATAGAAAGTTTTCTCAGATTTGCCATGATATATTCAGCTTCATTTATTGAAATTTCATTTTATTATAATTTTTAAAATTTATTTTAATTTATTTTGCTAAGAATTATTAACAAAGGCTACATTTTTAGCTAAAGAAACAATTGATGCCAAACTCCAATAAGAATCCAATTATCATTCCATTTGTATTCACATTTCATATATTTGCAGAACCTTCATTTTAATGCAAGCGCCAACTGCCCCTACTAAAAGCTCAAAGTTCTGTTTAAGCTACAAAATCAAATTGAAACCCATTTCAAAGCTCTAACGTCTTTGATCAACACCAAAATTAGCTGCCTGCTACAACACTGCACTCAACTGGCATTCATCGAAAGCTCACAGCGTTGCCACACTGCTCAAAGCCAAGCTAGCATTTTGTCAAAACAGCTGGCCGTCAAACTTGTATTTATCTAGCGGCTTATCTTTATACACGCGCGCACACACATAGTCAGACCACTTCTTGCCCACCATTGTTGTCGTTTCCAATCAGTTCTACGTTGCGTCTGATTGGGAGTGGTTCACCATTTGCGGTCTGCAGTAACAATTTTATAGTGTTCGTTTTTTGTTTAACAACCGGCAAGGCAGTTTTTTTATATACTACTTAAAGGTAAGTTCAAGTCAAAAATTATATTATATAAAAGCTGCCTGTGAGATGCCAATTGAAAGCTCTTCCGCAGATGCATTTATCTAGTTTGAATATTTCTATCACATAATGCTGACTTGCAATAAATGCCAATTAGAACTGCAATATGTGTGCGTAAATCGTTGATCTAAAATTCCATTTGTAAATACATACAATGTATGTTGTTCAAGTATTTAGCTCTGCTTATATGAATAAATTGCGTCTGTTTAAACTTCTACTAACCTTTGCCTTAAACCTTTTTGACTTTTTGTGCGTCTTTGCTTCGCCTTCGAGTTGAACTTTCCCCACAAATACAAAAACCAAAAAAAAAAAAAAAAAAAAAAAAACAACAATCTGTGAGACACATGTTCACATTTATATGCATATGTATGTATGTGTGTGTGTGTGTGTGTGTATGCTGGCACTCATACATATGTATATTCATTGCTTATATGCAATTCCCTTTGCTTGTTTATTTTGTTGGCTTTCTAAAGCACAGCCGGTTTGTTGGCATAGAAGAAAATCTGAAAAGAGTGAGAGAAAGATATATATGTATATATAGAGAGAAAGAATAAATTACACGTTGCCACCTGTGCATAACTTTCTTCTTCCTCTTCTTCTTGCTCTTCCTCTTCTCTAGCTAACGTTCAAAGTTTAAACATAGTATTTGCATAGTCACTTTTTGTTCATTAGACAGCGATTGTTCGAGTATAATTCTCAAGGGGCTCGCATTGTAACATTCGCCTATTCAGCACGTAGAAAACATATTAACAATGCCAAATCTTATCAGAATTCGCTACTCCAACTGATAGTGACAGCAAAAAAAAAAAAAAAAACAAAAACCAAAACTAGTTGTAAATAAATAGTACATATTTTTGGCGAAAGCGTAAGATTGTGGGCGTGGCTACTCAAATCATGAATATGGCGTGATTTATGTACAGACAAAATCACGCTATTTGGCATGCAAAGGAGCTGCTCAGCGAGCATCAAAACTAATTAGCAACAGAAGCTTATTGGGCTGTATCGAGTATCTATGTTAATTTGCATGCAACACACACACACACTCACACACACATGTCCAGTTTGACAATCTAAAAATAGATAACTTAGAACATTTGCTGTTTATATAAGCGCGCCAGATGCGACAATCTGCACAAATAGTTGTGTAATAATTCAATTAATTCAAGTTCAACCTTATCTGATAAGAGAATTTCTGAATTTCTAATTGAACGGAGACACACTGGCGCTCAATTCAAAAACACTCGTGTGTGGCGCCATTATACAACACTGCTAAGTGTCAGAGTGTGAACTATCGTTATCGATAAAGATCAGCAGCGGTTATCAACAATGTTGTGTGTGACCATGAACTTGTCATAAAAAAAGTCAATCTTATGCTTGACTAGTGGAAAAATTTTTGGCACGCGCAAAAGAGAAGAAAACAAGCAACAGTTGGCGAAGCTCTGAGAGTAAGAGAGAGACATCATATTAAACTCGTATTGGTTGCTGGCCGGCAAATGCGATAACGATTACAAGTCTGGGGCGTACTTGTATTTTCGTTTGTGCTCAGCAGTTGATGTGAAATTTGTTTTCACATATAAAAAATTCCTAGTTATACTTTAGAGAGAAAAATAACATTAAGGCGCACACACACTCGGAGCTTATCTGATTGCCAGTCTAGTGGGTCATATAATAATAACGGTGATAACAGCGATTGCGCAACGAATTTGTAATTGCTGGTTTATAGAGTTTGTTGGCGGTCTAACGGTGCTCGCCGGGTCTGCAGTTATCAGTTGAGAGCAGGGACTGGCCGAGAATACGTGTAGAGTCCATTGGGAGCTGTGTGCAAAAAAACAAAGAAAAACGACAAGATTCATTCATAGAAATTTTTACAGTTTGTGACATGTTTGCATTACGCCGCAGTCTTAATATGGTCTACGGGCCGCTAAAATTGATGCAAAACATCAATAGTACAGTTAATTTCGGTGTCTCTGCGGCGGTAGGTTTGTGCATACCCTGTATCCAAAGTGAACTGGAGTATATTGGTTTGGCTACTAATCACTTATCATCTAAACGCTGCTTTCACTCATATTTTTTGTTTTGTAAATACTCTGTTTTTAAATGGGTGACGGGGTATATTGACTATTAATTCTCAGTTTGCTTAACTAAGCTTTCACTCGATCATCTGTAAATTCCATATTTTTTAGTTTATTCACCTTTCCAATAATCAAATTGCTTTCTCTATAAATCGTCTTTTTTTCTCATCCGATCAAAGTTCACTTTGGCTGTCGTCATTCGTCTTTAATTTTTATCAATCTAACATTAATTTTCCAAATTATAGAGTAATCTGAATATTAAAATTAAGAAAAAAATGCAAGTCATATACAATAAGGTGATATCCTTGTATTTGTCCTCGGTTTGTGCAGTTGATATCTTTTGTTTAAATCCCAGCCTTCCTATTTGGTTTGCTTTCCCGCACAGATGTCGCAGAAAATCCGCGCTGGACCCGTCGTCGATGTGCTGGGCGATGAGATGACCCGCATCATCTGGCAGTCGATCAAGGATAAGTTGATTCTGCCTTTCGTCGACATCGAGCTGCACACATACGATCTGGGCATCGAGGAGCGTGATAGGACCAACGATCAGGTGACCATCGACTGCGCCGAGGCGATCAAGAAGTACAATGTGGGCATCAAGTGTGCCACCATCACGCCCGATGAGAAGCGCGTCGAAGAATTCAAACTGAAGAAGATGTGGAAATCGCCCAATGGCACCATTCGTAACATTCTTGGCGGCACCGTCTTCCGTGAGGCAATCATTTGCAAGAATGTGCCCCGTCTGGTCACCGGCTGGAAGAAACCAATTGTCATTGGTCGTCATGCCCATGCCGATCAGTACAAGGCTGTGGATTATCTGGTGCCCGGTCCCGGTCAGTTGACCCTCACCTGGAAGGGCACCGACGGTCAGGTCATCAATGAGGTGATCAATGACTTCAAGGGTCCCGGCATCGCATTGGGCATGTACAACACGGATGAATCCATTGTGGACTTTGCTCATTCAGCGCTCAAGTATGCGCTGGATCGCAAGTTGCCGCTGTACATGAGCACCAAGAACACCATCCTCAAGAAGTACGATGGTCGCTTCAAGGACATCTTCGAGGAGCTGTACAACAAGGAGTACAAGAAGGACTACGAGGCCGCCGGCATCTGGTATGAGCACAGACTTATCGACGACATGGTCGCCTACTGCATGAAGTCCGAGGGTGGCTTTGTCTGGGCCTGCAAAAACTACGATGGCGACGTCCAGTCGGATTCCGTTGCCCAGGGCTATGGCTCGCTGGGTCTGATGACCTCGGTGCTGCTGTGTCCCGACGGCAAGACTGTGGAGGCGGAGGCTGCGCACGGCACGGTGACGCGTCACTTCCGTTTCTATCAGCAGGGCAAGGAGACTTCGACCAATCCCATCGCCTCGATCTTTGCCTGGACACGGGGTCTGCTGCATCGCGCCAAGCTGGACAACAATGAGCCCCTCAAACAGTTTGCCGAGACACTCGAACAGGTGTGCATCGACACCATTGAGTCCGGTGCAATGACCAAGGACTTGGCCATTTGCATCAAGGGCAGCGCCAGCGCCGTCACACGCAAGGACTACCAGGAGACCTTCGAGTTCATGGACACACTGGCCAAGAATCTGCAGATCGCCGTCAGCAAGGGCTCCAAGCAGGCATCACTCTAAGCACCTCACACTCCTCAAACTCCAAACACTTGTTCGTCAAATGCCCTCATCGTTCATATTTTTACCTGAATGTGAATGTGTTGTACCCTTAGTATATTTAATTTGGGCTTCACTTTTTTATTATACATGTCGTTTCCATGTTCATTCGTCTCTGCGAGACTCCCATCTGACAAAAATCTATTTTTCTTAAAATGTGTCCTGGTCAAAAAATTAAACGGAAAATTTGAAATTTAAAAAGAAAAAACTAAAATATATAAACTAAATAGATATTTTTTTACTACCAAGCTACGTTTTGTTTTTTTTTTTCTTGGGGTCTTTAACCTATCAACCACCCAGCCAGCCACCCAGCCCACTCAGAAATCGTTTGTTATAGTCGCCTCTTATATATGTTCCACTTGTGCGGCTTCTGCTGCGAGCTCTTGAGCTGCACAGCTTATTGGATTTGCGTCCAGTCTTGAGTCGACGCTCGTGGACAACGCATCAGCATTGAATATATAGACAGCGATATAGTCAGGATGTTGGTGAAAGCCTTGGGCTATGGCTACTGCCTGGCCTATGTGCTGGCTCTCGTTAGTTGGCCGAGCAGTGCCTATCCCACCAATAGCTATCGGGATCTGGACATCTGCAATCACTGGAACGGCAGGCGACACTTCCTGGAGCTGGGCGAGCGGGGCGAGCTGCATGCGCGGAATGTGAGCAATACGGCTTATAGAGTGAGTGCTAGTTGGGTGGGTGGTTGTTGTCCTAGATTTTTAGACGTCATACTCTCTATACTCCCCTTGTAGAGCTCACCTCTGAGTCTCAAGAGTGATTTGACTGCCGTGGATGTGTGGTATCAGTGCAATCTGGAGCTGGTCACCTGTGCCGAGTGTGTGATTAGGGTTACCTTCACCCATGCCAACTTCTCCAAGAGCTGCAGCAATACGAACACCAATATGTGTCCTTGCGAGCACATACAATTCTCGGAGCCGCCCTACGATACCACCATCTCGGGGCAGGAGTTCTGTGGCGATGGCAAAGTGTTTCGCAGCAAGACGAGAACTCTGCAGCTCAAGTTCTTCTACAGAGCCACCAATGCACATGTGTTCTCCTTGCAGTACTTCTCAGAGCGTAAGTCAAACTCTACCCAAGTAGCTCCCCTTTTACAGCTCTCGAAATCCCCCACTTTAGGCAATGTAAAGATTGTCAGTGGCTCACCCAAGCAATCCATTGTGGGCAATGGCAACGTCAAGTACTTGCCTCAGGTCATATCGACGCCTTATTTTCCCATGGCCTATCCGCGGGACTATGGCATCGAGCACATACTCACCTGCGAGGCGGACAATTGTCAGGTGCGTCTGGACTTTACAGACTTTCAGCTGGGTCTCGCCTCGACACTGGAAATCTTTGACTCGAATGGCCAAATGCTAGACTCCTACACGGGCGAGCACTTTCGTCCTCCGATTACAGTGAGCAGCGGGAAGTCCTTGCTGCTACAGTTTCGCGGCAATTCCGCATCGGGCGTGGGCTTTCGCGCCGAGGTCAGCTTTGTCTCCTCCAAGCAGCTTAAGGACGAGCGTCTGGTGCCCTACACTGGTAAGTGAGTGCAGCTATTTGAGGGTCTACAATTGGTTTATTGATTGAAGACCAGCTGAGGGGCAGTGGGTGGTTGAGTGGGTGCTTGGGTGGTTGGGTGTTTGTTTTATAAATTTCAATGTCAAGGCAGAGACTAAAGTGGAACTAGGCGATGCTTTAACACAGTCTAGTTTGGTAATGTAATCGATATTGCTGGTGTAAGTGGGCTTACGGCATGGCGTAAGAGAAAGAAGCTCTGTGAGCGTAATATGAATATATAAGCATATGGGTTATATATAATTTAGCTGGGAGATTATATATATGTGTAGAAGGTATTATATATCTATATAGAAGAAGGGACTTGGGCTTAAGTAGAGCTAGGAGCTTAGGGTAAAGTCGTAAGCAGTCAATTGAAGTTACATTCGGTACCTTTAAGATGATTTTGAATAAAGATTAGGGATAAAAAAATTAAAGAATAAAAAACAATTTCAATGTAGTTGAACAGCTAATGTTTTTATCTAACTTGGCATGAATTGAGGATCTTAAATAAATTTGTACTTAAGAAGGATATTAATTACTTAGGGTCTTAGATTAATTTATATTTAAAGGAAATTGCTAGGATCCTAGGTCCTTTCAAGTCTACCTACGATGACTTTAAGATAGTTTTGAATAAGGACATTTGCATACTTGAAAATCTTCGACAATATCAATGAGTTGGCATGAAAAGAGGAAGATCCTCTATCAATCAAATCAAATCAATTTGTACTTAATAAGGATCTTAGGAACTTAAGGTCTTAGATTAATTTATACTTAACGAAAGATGCGAGGATCCTAGATCATTTCAAGCCCCTTCAGTAAAGCACCAACTCAGCTCAACAATCATATATCGACTCCAACAGATTGTGGTGGCATGGTAACTGGACCTGGTGGCGCCATAACCATGATGAACATGATTGAAAATGCGACAGATGTGCGACTATTCGATTGCATATGGATTATAAAGCCGGGCAACAACTATATGATGATGAAGACGCACATCTCATTGCGTGTGGATGAGTTTTATGGCATGGCAGCGCGATCGGAGCTAACTATTAGACAGGGCACCACATCCGATGCGACGGAAATCGAGAATGTAATGTGGCCCAATAATGGACTAAGCAAGGAGAATCATATAGCGCCCATATTGACGGGCTACTATATACGACTGCGAGGTGTGTTCGGCATGTCCTCCAAGCTGGCCATCGTCTACAGCGTCTTCAATTATTTGAGTGGGTTAAGTCTAGTATATTTTATACTCTGTATAATATTTGCTCTCTTTTATATAGATTGCTATATTGGCTCGGAGTTTCTGTGCGGGAATAATCATTGCATTTCCATACGTCTCCACTGCGATGGCTTCGATCATTGCGGCGATGGCAGCGATGAGCCCGACTCCTGCGAGGAGGATTGGGCGCATTTGCATCACGATCGTCGCTGGTACTCACACAAGCCCAACTACTACTTTCCCAAGATCGATCAGTATCCGGACTTGAAGACAGCCACGGGCATATTTATCATTAGCACGCTGGGCATCTTTGGCGTCCTCTCCGGCTGGATGGTCATACTCTATCGCATGGGCGTACGGGCTCGCCATCAACGTGAGCTCCAAAGCCATTTGCAGACGATCAGTGAGCTGCTGGATCGCCAGGATGAGGACCGTCCGCCGGATGAGCCGCCCAGCTATGAGGCACCGCCCGACTACGAGGAGGTCATCAAGGTGGGCATGCAGCAGGAGCTGCGTGAGCCGCGTCGCCAGCGCAGACGTCGACCCAGGGATCGCGGTTGCAGTCGAGCGCCGAGCAACTGCACCATGCAATCGATGGTGCCGCTGCATCGCAGCTGCAGCCTGGAACAGGATCAGCCCAGCACCTCAGCGGCTGCAATGACGCGTGCCGTCGCCTCCACCGATACCACACAGGATGCAACACAGTTGGAGCAACAGCAGCAGCAGCAGCAGCAGCAACAGTTGCTATCACAGCGCATGCTGCTGGCCACAGCTATTTGTGGTAAGAGTATTGCTTGAATTCACTTTCAAGACTCCTCCCCCTGCTCCTCCACCCTCCCCTGCACTTGCTAATTTACCAGTACAGAATCTCATTTGCAGGCGCTGCAAGCGCGTCTGGCACGACGTCGCCAGCAATCCTCCCTGCGGCGCAGCAATCCGTGGGGCATGCAGCGTGCCCGCCATCGCTATCCGTTGGGCGTGAACTATCCGCAGCCGCTGGAGCGACCACGCCCACCAACAACAGTGCAACGGACGATGGCACCGATGCCTTTCGAGACAATTCACTCAATATATCACTCACTCTAGGGCTGCCCAGCTCCACCACCAACCAGAGCCTGAGCAGCAACTGCACCGAGCATACCTATCTGAAACGCTCCTGGCTTCTAGTGCAGCAGCCGCCGCATGGTCAGCGCTGTCGGGTGCAGCGCCTGCGACACACCTTCTCCTCGCCCGAAGCCTTTGGCGCCCATGAGCCGAATCTGAATCTGCCCTATCCGGACTTCCTCAGCTACGGCACGAATATGCCGCATGAGCGCAGCAGCAGCAACTTTGGCTCCGAGCTCTCCAGAGATCCCTCCAGCTACAGCTTTGGCAAGCGGGCGCGACTCGCGGCAGCCGAGCAGAGCGATTGCCATACCTTGACACCAATGCCGACGCCGACGCCAAGTGGGGCGTGCTCTGTGCAAACGCTGCAGTCGGAGATGACGTTGTCACAGCGCGAATTACTGGACGACAGCGAGGCGGAGCAACAGGTGTCCTGCTTTGGTGCTGTCTCACAACGACCCAAGCGACGACGTGTGCGCAGTCGCTCCTTCAGCAGCAGCGGGCGAGCGGGCAGCGGACCAAAGCGATATATGCGGCAGCGCAGCTCCTCGGCGGACTTACTAATCTATGCCAACATGGAGAGGGATAGGGGGGAAGGGAAAACTATACAGCGATTGTTTTTTATATGAAGTGGGATTGAGAGAGAGAGAGAAAGAGAGAGAAGGGATGGAGAGAGGGGGGATGATAGAAAATAGTATATGTAGAGAGAGAGAGAGAGATGTATATAGAGAGAGAAATCTATAAAAGAGTCTATATAGAGAGAAACGATGAAGTGAGGAATCTATAGAGAGAGAGAGAAAGAGAGATTAGTAGAGGGGTCTATATAGAGAGAGAGAGAGAGAGAGAGCGAGAGAGAGAGAGCGAGAGAGAGAGAGAGAGAGAGAGAGAGAGAGATCAATAGGATCAAGGATATATAGAGAGAGTGCTATATAAAGAGGAATCGATAGAGATATGAATCTGTAGAGGGGTCTAATTCTTATTAGGGGGGAGGGGTGTATAGAGTGAGCGGTCTATTAAGAGAGGAGTCGATCAAGAGTGGAATCGATTGAGAGAGGTCTATAGAAAGAGTTAACAAAAAATAGCTTTCAGAGAGGAATTACAGATAGAGTAGAGGGAATATACACAGAAGAAGGGTATATGGTGAGGGAGTATAAAAAAAATGTATATAGACAGGAATGCTTGTAGAGAGAACGAAAAAACATAGAGAACGAAAACATAGAGTTATGATATATTGAGAGGGAGCCTATAAAAGAGCGATAGTATTATGCCCGATGTGATGCTGTTCAGAAGCTGGTCTTAAACCTAAATAAATACTCATTTAGAAATACATAAATACAAATATAGAGAATATTATGAAACCCAGATAAATAAATTATTTACACAGATTGATGCATTACTTGTTGTTATATATATATGGCATATATAGTATATATATTTTGTATATAAGATTCAGCGTATTTTCTGTTTATTTTGCTGCAGTGCATGCCAAACTGTATGCACGTACAGTTGGACAAGCCTAGGTGCGTTTTAAGTGCAAAAGGAAAAACGATGCAATTTCTCTATATAGAAACCAAGGAATGCGCAAAAAATACAAACATATATATGTATATGTATGTGTGTGTGTGTGTGTGTGTGTGTGTAAGACTACAACTGGTATATATATATTATGAATATATATATGTATGTATATATAGACGAATACGATAGGCGTAGGACTGCCTGCTAGCCAGAACTGTCTACATATTTAGAGATATATGTATATGTGTCATATATCTATGGTTGCGATTGCAGCTGCTGCTTGAGATTCTCGGCGAGCAGCGTTTTGCTCGTCTCCAGGGGAACCACAATATTGCGCAAACTGTCGATGCTGTTGCGCAATTTGGTGGCCTGAAACTTTGTGGGCAATTTCGGTGAGCCGCCAACAGAGGCAAAGGCAAAGGCTTTGTACTCCTATAAAAATATATAAAAGAAGGATATTAAGTATAAATTTTAGATATATATATATATATATATATATATATATATATATATGTATATAGATAATATATATATTATTGTGTACAAACTTTTATTTCAGTGGCAAAAACAAAGAAAATAAATTGTCAATTAAATCAACAAAGCAAATAAGGTCAGTATGTAGGTTATAGATAAATCAACTAAATATATAAGCATATATAATAAATTCTTCATGTATGTATGTATGTATATGTATATATGTATATATAAATAATGCATGATTAACAAACTGGAGTATGATCAATGGCAACGCAGGTGCTCACAAAACTTTTTAGTATTCGAAACAAAATTTTTAAAGCCATTTTAAAGGGCTCAAACAAAAGATTAATACTCCAAGAACGTAAACTTAAAAGTAGAATATAAGAATAGTTAATAATAATAATAATAATAATGCATAGGGAAAACTTAAAACTGATTGAAGACGCTCGACTGGGCGACTGTCATGGATTTATTCGTGGGTTCTTGTTGTTGTTGGCTGGCTTTAGGTTACCTGATTGGCGCTCGGCGAGCTGGCCTCGCTGACTGTGGTCGGCCCCTGGGTCATGTACGAATGGAATGTGGGTCCGGGCTGGTCGGAGCGCTGCGGTTGGCCGCTGCGCGTGGTCACCTTCTCCTGCAGCGAATTGAAGGTCTTTGAGAGCCAGGGCTGCCAGCTGTTGCGATTGGTTTGCAGCTCGCTGAGCGTATTGTTTAGCTGATGGTTTAGATCCTGATTCTTGCATTCGGCCTCCACTTGGGCCAGCTTGGTCTGCGCCAGCTCCAGCTCCAGCTCACGTATTCGATGAGCAGCCGCATTGAGTGGATCCAATGGACCCAGGGGCGCATCATTAGCATTGCGTGCAGGAGCAGAGTGACGTTTAAGACTGTCACAGCCTGACTGCTGCTTGGCATTGTCATTGCCCACATCGATCAGCTGCAGACACTGCGGACACTTGGAAACCGTGTGCTGCAAAGGAAGAAATCTATAGAACAGAATCTATCTATATAACTCAGTTATGCTTACCATGAACTTTCCCAATGTCTCGTTCAGCGTATTCATATCCTGCTCCTGCCTTTGTATGATCTGCTTATATTCCTGTATGATGCCCGTGTGCTTCTTTTCCTTCTCCACCGCCCGCTCGTTGGCTGCAGCCAGCTGCTGTGTCAGCGAATCAATCTCTGACTGCAGTTTGCGTCGCTCCTCGCCGAAGCGACTCTCATAGATTTGTGCCTCCTTCTCCAGACGCTCCCTGTGCTGCTTCTTCAGGAGAAATTCCTCCTCGTACTGCTTCAGCTTTTTGATCTTGCGCTCACACGCCTGCTTCATGATTTTGCGCGCTTGACTCGAACTGCGACACTTCTTGGGCAACGTGACCCGGAAATACTTCAAAATGCCCTCGAAATCCAGCTGACGTAAATCCGATTCACAGATTGACAGCAATGTGACAGCCACCTGGAAGAGAACAGGCAAGCCATCCAGCAGGAATACGTCCAGCACATGGAATACAAAACACAGCGGAAAGCGGGCCGTATACAAAGTTAGGAACCACTGGGAAGCGTACATGTGCGTCTCAATGCCGCAAGCTGTAAAATGTTCATGCAGCTTCGGCAACTGATCTTTGATGAGACGCTCCAGCTGATAGAGGCGCAAGTAGAGCACCTCAAAGCCGGCCTTGTAGAGATCACGCAGTCCATAGTCGTACATAAGCGAGACCAGCACGCAGAAGGCATCCTCCTCGGGCATCTAGGATACATGGAAATTACCTCATTAAATCTGCTTCTGTATGCTTAATCATTACAAGATTAATAAAGGACTCCTCTTACTCACATGGATCAGCAAACTGGCTGCTATGAAGCTGAGGCCCTGGCAGTAGCCCACCTCGCTGTCATGGACGGCATATGCCTTGGACACCTTGAACAGGGCATCCTGACCCGAGCCGCCGGTCTCCTTGAAACACTTGTGCGCCGGAAAGGTGCGATGTATGTCCCGCTGTATGACTGTCTCGCATTTGGTTTCCTAAAATACATAAATAATTAATATATTTATATATTTTATATAACCGCAATTGTTTAGTTACTCACTTTGGTGATTAGAATCTTGTACATGTCATTCATTTCCACCTTGCCCTCCACGTTGGCCAGCTTCTGCCAGATTTTCTCTCGCAGCGCCTCGGGCACGCCCAGACGCACCAAAGGCGCCAGGTTCTTGGGTCGCTTCTCACCGTCCCATTCCCGCAATATGGGATCCCATTCATCGAGTGTGTCCTGCGAGCAATCCTTGGACACTTCGCCTGTGCCACTGAGCAGCGGCTCATCGCCGTCGCTGCTATAATCTGTGGGGCAATCATCCTCAATGGACGCAATGGACGAGCTGCGCACAATGCGCGATAAATTTGTCATGCCCAGCTTGAGAAACAGAGCTGAAGAGCCATGTTGGCCGGTTTGAAGATCGGTAATCTCCTCCGAGGGATCAATACTGTTCACCTTCCAGTTGAGTTCGTCTGTGCGCTTCAGATGCAAATAGAAACGCAGCGTCATCGGCCGCTTGGACATGAAGTGATCCCTGATGCGCATATCGCTGGCCGACTGAATGCTCACCGGCGTCTCAATGACAAAGCGCACCGGCTCCTGTATGCCACGCATCACAATGTCCACGGCGACTGTCAGATTTGTTTTGGACGTTTCCAGATTGAGTTGTTCGAATGCCTTCTCCTGTGCCTTCCACTCGGCCCGTATGGCATAGGCATTCAGGCAGGCGCTCACCGAGTCGGGCTCAGTGCTCGTACCTGGCACCTGCACATAGCCCATGTTCAGCATGTCAATCAGATGCATATCCTTTTGGACGACCAGCTTGCCGGGTGCGACAAGCACACCAAAGCAGCGCTCAATATAAAGTGGCTGCAGGACATTTGAAGCCGTCTGCTTGACTGTGATGCACACCTCCTTGTCCGTGTTGGCGCGCAGCTTAAAGCAGCCCCGATCACGCGGCACAGCTGCATACGAGTTCTTAGCCACCTTCTCGCGTATTTCCAGCGAAACTATAAATTCATAGCCAGCGGTATTTAGGGGATTTCCACTAATATCAGAAGTTACTGAGTTAGCCATATCCACCGCCGAAGTCAAACTGCAGCTCATGCTGGGCGCATACGTTTGGAATGCCTTCTGAAAGCAGGCTGCAAATGGAATGTGGTATATTAATATGAAGATATATATAAATGCATATATGAATCATGTCCACTCACCGCTCACTTGGTTCACCGCCTCGGGTATATGGCAGCGGAACACATGGCACTGGAATAGAGCCTCTCCATGCAACCATGTGAAAGCGAAGCAGCCATTCTCTGCGGTATCCACGGGTCCGCGATAATACAATATAATGCTTGATATTTCATAAGTAGCTATAATCGTATTGCTCTCCGCATCGTGTAGACTGCAAAAAGTGAGGTATTATTAAAGGTGTGACTGATTACAATTATGAATACCATTTAAAGTATAATTAGCTGATCGAAAAAATTGTGAGAAAAAAGTAAAGAAAAACATCTTTTAAAATGCAAGCCTAAAATAGACTATACGGTTAACGTAAAGTTTACATCAGCTTAACAGAATATGTTAAAGTGAATCACAGCTTGTCATTTGCAGATGTTAATAGTATTTTAATAGATGTTTGTAGTATATATTAAAGCACGAATGTGATTTCCTTTTGCAAGCAGCTAAAAACGTATATCAGATTGCCTATTATAGTTATTTAACATGATCAAAGCGCTTAACAGCTTGCCTCTTACAGCTAACATGGCATGCTTAACATGTCCTGTTAACATAGTATGTATGTTGTATGTTTTGGAAAGCAAATTACAGACATAATGCATGTTTTTCATCTTAAAGTGATCTACGAAATGTTTCTAACAGATTCCAAGACCTTTCGTCTCATTGATTACTTACACAACCAGTCCATCGGAACAATTGGGTATGCTGACAGTGATCTTGAGGCCCACCGACTTGGAGCCGCTGTTCAGTTCGCTCATGATGCGATAAACATCTGTCTCCGACTTCGGTGCATTGATATTGGCGGCGCCTAAATAAGTAACGCCAGCGAATATAGTGCAGCCCTGGTCGATTTCTGAAACTAGTGAAGAACAGTTTGCTTAGAATAAATTGAGCATTTGAATAGGCTTCTCTAGCTTACCCTCTTCATCAGTGGTGTCGCCTTTCTCTGGCTTCATGGCATCCTGTTTCTCCTCAATGCACGCGGGACTCGCATCGATGCAATCATAGAAGACCGACTGACCCACACGATTATGCTCCGAATTGGATGCATCCTCGGACTCATCCTTGGGCGAGAATAGATTGCATTTGAAACGCATATCCGTATCGCCTGCGTTTTCGGTCTGTGTTCTTCGACCAGCTAATGGCAAAGTCAATGATTTTTGTTGTTGCTCCGTTTGCTGCGGCTGCTGCTGTTGCTGTTGAGGCTGCTGCTGTTGATGACGCGTCTTATCGTTGACAGCTGCGAATGTTAATTGGCAATTATGACAAAAGTGACTCTATATGGTTGAAATTTAAATGAAAATATCGTATTGATCTTTTATGTGAAATGCGATTCGATAGCTTTTCAGATATAGGTATGTATTTTGTTTGTTATTTGCTAATTGTTACCATGACAGCCAATGGAAGCCATTTACTTAGATAAGATTGCGCACTGGGCTTACTTTTAAGTCCACCGTCTGCCACCGCTTTTTTTAAAAGGCGCTCGAGTCCAAATATGGAACGTTTTGTGTGCGCAGCTGGTGTCTGGCAAACAACTGAACTCCAGCTGTCTTCTTCTGTTTTATTTTATTACTCAATTTCCCTGCTCTGCTCAGCACTAGTTACTCACCTGCTGCATTGGCAGCCAAGTTGCTGCGTTCCAGATGCAGGTCACGCAGCGCGTCCGTCATCTCGTGCTTGATGTCGCTTAGATTGCGATTGTGCGCCATGTCCAAAGTGGGTGAACGATCGCCGCCAGCATCGCCGACGCCAGGTGAGACCGAGAGAGCGCTCAGTGATTCGGTTACTTGGGCAGCAACGGCGGCTGCCGCTGGCGGTGGTGCCAATTGTTCCAGCGGTGTCGCCACATTGCTATCATTCACAATCTCGTATTCACCACTGGTTGTAATCGAAGACTCCGAGGATTTCGTACTCAAATTATCATCCATTATGTAGGCTCTACTGTGTGTGTGTGTGTCTGTGTGTGTGCGATTTACTTCAAGGTTGTTTTATTTCGTTTCGCCACGAATTTCTTTCCCTTTTGTTTATTCGAGTGAGTTTACGAAATGCGCATTTTCTTGCAGTTAGATAAACGTATTTCTATTTTTGTTCAATATCAATTAAGAATTTTTTAATTTTCAATGCACCTCCGCTCCATTGTTTGGCTTTTGCCTTAAATCGATGACGAATCGTTACTTTTTTTTTTGTTGGGGTTTCTTTGGGGGGCGTCAATTGCGTTGCATGTGTGCGAGAGTGTGTCTGTGTGTGTGCGTGTTCTGTTTGCTTGACACAAAAACTACAGTTTTGTATCGTGGGGTGGCGCTTATGTCGTATTTGGGGTCAATAGTTGCCTGCTTTACGTACACTATGTATAGATTTTTGTTTACATATTTTTGTGGTGTTGGTAAACGTTGCGGGTTGGCTCAGTGTTGGCAGCTGATGCAAAAGTAATTCTGTTGTACAACATGCATACGTTCCACACCATTGACAGGATGAAACTTCCTTGATGGTTATATTCTTAAGTATAACGTTTCTAAATACCTTTCTTATTTTACATACTTAGCTTTTAATTTAATAAAAAATACTCTTAACTGATTGCCTATAAATACAACACCTTATCATATCCTGTTACTAGCAGACAAACACATTCCACATCGAACACAGAAAAAAACCGGTACACAGCACTGTTGTGCAACGCTTGCAGCACTATTAAGTATCGATAGTGGCGATAGTATTACCGCGCTGTCTGACAAAAAAAACGTGCGCATGCTGCATTTCGTTGCTATATTTTTGTAATATTTCATAAATTTCTGTACACTGTCAGGCACTATTTTGATCGCAACGAAATGTGGCCGCGTTTTGGCATTAAAGTTGGTAACAGCACACTGTGCATTGCTTACGTAAGGGCCGATGGCAAGGCTGAAGTAATAGCCAACAAGCAAGGTGATCGCGTCTCGCAAGCGTGTTTGCTATGGAACGGAGATGCGGAGACCGAATGTGGCCTGACGGCCAAACAGAAGATGGCCACACGACCCAAGCAAGCGGTGGCGCACAGTTTTCAACTGCTGCAGCCCGAGGAGGAGCTCAACGAGGAGAAATTCGACAAATTGGCGCTTAAGGAAGTGCCTTGTGAATACGATAAGGAGGCCTTTGTGTTCCGCATGGAGCACGCAGTGCCGTCGGATAGAGATGATCAGGAGGATACGATAGTCACGAAAGAGATGAGCGCCTTCGAAGTTACCGCCGAACTACTGCGCGCTGAACTGGAGCTGGCGAGGCAATACCACACGGACACAGAGCACGAGCCCATTGCCGTGCTCTCCATACCCAGCTACTATCCGGCGAAATCGATCAAGCTGCTCGCGGATGCTGCCAAAACGGCTGGTTTCCATGTGGCCCAAATCATTGCGGAGCCCACAGCAGCAGTGCTTTGCTATAAGATTGGCGAGGAGCAGCTGGAGAAGCAGGAGGAGGGGCGAAGACATGTACTGACCATCAAATGCGGCGGACTGTACAGCGACTTTGCCTTGTACGCTGTGCAGAATGGCTACTTCATTGAGCTGGCTACCTTCGGGCCGTTTGCCATTGGCGGTCGTCAATTCACCGATGCCCTGGTGCAGTTTATCTGCGAGGAGTTCAAGCGCAAGTACAAACTGGATCCGCACGAGTCACGTCGTTCGCTGGCCAAAATTCGCACTGCTGCAGCCAATTGCAAGCATATCTTGACAACGCTGCCGTCCACGCAGCTGTACATCGATTCCCTAATGGATGGCGTGGATTACAATGCTCAAATGTCGCGAGCACGCTTCGAGAGTCTCATCCAGCCGGTGATCAATGAGCTGATACAGCAGCTGAGCGAGTGTGTGGAACGAGCACAGCAGACGCATCCGGAGCTCAAGCGCATCGATGACATTGTTCTGCTGGGCGCCACCATGCAAATACCGAAGCTGCAAGCAGCAGTCGCTGCTCGTTATCCGGATGCCAAGCTGCACAACAGCCACTCCACGGACGAGGTGGTGGCCATTGGATGTGCCCGGCAGGCGGTCTTCCTGCTCGATCCGCGGCAGGCGCAGCTACAAAAGGCCGACGATTGCGTCCTCGTCGAGGATGATTTGTACATTTGGCATGGCAACGACGAGACGAACGCGAAACTGGTGCTGAGCAAGGGCAGCATATTGCCCGCCAAGATCAAAGTGACACTGCCACAGTCGGGCGAGGGGGATGCCATCGATGCCTTGGCCTCGTTCAAGCTGCGCACCGGACAAAGCGAAATATTGGCACATCTGCCCGACACGACGCCGACCATCGATGACGGACTGTTTCAGCTGGAGGTGGAAGTGGATTGGGATGACAAGGATGGTAATATTGTGCCATTGGTGCGACTGCGTTGCATGTGAACTCAATCATTTAGTCTATTTATTGTTGGTAGCCTAATGCTTATAATAAAAAAAAGAGTATATAATAAAACCAAAAGCATCAATCGAATTCCCGTCTCTAGAAGTCCATTGTCTTCGTCTTGAAGTTCCGTTCCAGCTTACGCAGAAACTCCTCGAAGACCACGACGCCCTTGAACATGCTCGTCTTCTTGTAGTCCTTGATGCGACTCTTATCCTCGGGCGCATCCATGTAGCTCTTTGTCTTGTCATCATAGGCATTGATCTCCTGCAGCAGCTGTGATATGGTGGGCACCGTTGTCGGATCAAACTTGCCCACGGCGCTGGCACTAAAGGGTATACACACCTTGCCCGTGGCCGGATGGATGCAGAAGGGCGCCTTCAGCAAGTGATTGAAGCCTTTGGTCACATTAATGTCCAGCCGAGGATAGAGCAGGCATAGCTGCACCTCCTCCACAATGTGCTTCAGCTTACGATTCCACACATTGGCCGCACTCGTGCGCATCGAATTCGCATAGCGCACAAAGCTCTCCCAGATCAGTTTCGAGTGGGCGCCATCCTCGTGGCTCTTCTGCAGGTACGCCTCCAGATCACTGCGAGCCGCCTCGTCGCCAATCATTTGCAGCAGTTTGCTGACGCCTTTGGGCGAGCCAAACAGATTCTGATCCTCGAGCACAATCTCCTCGAACATGGGCTCCACAATTTTCAAAGCACGTCGCAGACTGTGATGCGTGCGATCCCCAATTTGGACACGTGCCACATTGTTGGAATAGCTGAGAATATTCAGATACTCGGCGACAGCTGCTCGAGCACGTGCATCCAAATGGCGGGCCGTGTGATCGCATACCCAGCAATGTATGCCTCGACGGCCCGAGAATATCCACAGCATGTGTTCGAAGCCGAAATCTTCACGCAGTGCAGCATCCAAAACTCTCGCCGCCAGCATCATAAACTTCCAGCACTTGAGACAGATCTCGGCACCCGAGCAACAGTTGCGTATATCATCGTAATCCGTAGCATCTATATCAAAGACCAATTCACGCTGCACGGGCGTCAAGCCTCCGGCCACAGTGCGAAAGTTCTTTGGCCTGATGTTCATCACAGGCCCAATATCTATTTTATAGGGATTACGCGTACAGATCTCCTTCTCCAGCTCCGCCTGCGTCTCGAAGCACAAGTAGCGTATGTAGATATCGTCCTGCAGAGTGAATGAGATCTCCCGATTCACAAATATATTATCCTCAGCTAGGAGTAAATAATGATTAATATATATACAATTTTTATAGGGTATATGTCTTACAATGTCCATAGTTCAGCCAGCGATAGAAGGGCTCATGTGGAAAGAGACGTCTATAGTAGACGGGCAGCATGTCTGGCAGTATATTGGAGTCGTAAACGGGTGCTTTAGACTCTGTCGTTGCCTGTGGCTGAGATTCCTGCTCTGCGTTCAGTTCCGGCATGTTGAGGATGTCTTATATAAAGGAACTTATGAAATGAAATGCTAAAAAAATGGAAAGGTATCAAAATACAGTTGAAAATAAGGCAAAACTAGAGCTGCTTTTATAAGTATACGAAAATTATATATGTATTAAATATATTGTAGCAACTAACACCCAATGAAAATCGCATAGAAAGACGTTATTTGTAATGGAAAGTTAGAGTGAAAAAATTGAGTTCATTTATATGTAAATTTATTGAACTGGCAATGGAGAATACCAATGGGTTCTATAGATATGAGCCCATAGAAAATTTATACACTAAGCTATAAGTAACGCCCATAGATGTAACCAGGACTAAAGATCTTAAAGTTGGCATAAATAGATGATAATTACAAGAACAGCGGATTCTCAAAGAGAGATGGAAAAGTATAGAACTTAAGATTATTTCACATAATTACTTTCCTATCTTGACATTATGAGAATCGTATGGAAAAGTGTTTTTTATATAGAGCGCAAAACAAATTGAGATAGTAAAATTAGAAATGAACTTATTATATTACAATCATACTATATACACATGTATATGCTCCCTCTACAGATTATCAGAAGCGCATAGAAAGGCGTAATTGCATAAAGTACAATAAACTTCAGCAATAAATGAGATAAGCTCTTAAACGTTTTGACATTACATAAACACTACATGACTAAATGACGATAAGTAAAGTAAAACGACTTCATAATTGTTTTTTGTCGAAACCTTATTGCTATATTTTTATATATATAATTTTTTTGGATGATTTTTGTTTTGTTTTCTGTTTTTTTGTTTCTTTTTTAAAGAGAAATACACGTTTGAGCTTAAAATATTTAGATATTTTAACGACATGCAATTAAAAAATATATATACGCAGCTGATTAATTGTCTGTTGAATGAGTCGAGTCGAAGTTGAGGTCGAGTTAACATAAATGGAATAATAATAGAACCGCAAAAACAATATATGTATGTGTCTATGGTCAGTGAGTCTGATAAATTTGCTTAGCTTGCTATATAGAAATTCTATATATATATAACTATATATACTCGTAATGTAACTACTAATTATTTAAGGTCTAAGTTAGATCATGGTTTCTTTTGTTTTTGTTTTTGTTGCTTAAAGTTAAAATTCATCATCATCACGCACGCACACACAGACAGACACAATTACAAACGAATCAGGACAGCCAGGACAGCTGGGACAATCCATTCTGTTCATCTTCTAGGCGACAGTCAGGCGAATGTCCTGCATTTTATGCTGCTGCCACGAATGTACTGGCTGCCGAGGCGGAGCTGTATTGTACAAGGTAACCGATGCGATGTGATTGTTCGGCATCACTTCAAAGATTAGATCCTGATAGCCATAGCAGAAGGTCGAGCCAAAGGGATTCGCGGTATTCGTGGAGCTGGCACGATGCAACACCACCGGACGTTCCGACGTGGCCAGCGACCCACTAATCTCATCCCATTTGGTGTAGGCAGTTATATTGACATGATCATGCTTGTTGTCGCTCTCGCTCGACTGATGATCGGTCTCCAGCTGAAACTGGAATTCACAGCGATGGTACATATTGAAATTAAAGTGGCCCGGATAATTGGTGTGCAGTATGAACTTCTTGCAGGTCTGTGTGCGGGCATCGAACAGTACATCGATGCCTAGGGTGAAGTAATTGAAGAATATATCGCTGCGTTTGCTCTGCACTTGGCGGTTCACGCTCGAACTGTGGATCTTCATTTTGTCCTCGCTCTTGAAGAAGATGCGATTGGGCGCACCCAAATTGGTGGCCACATCCTCACAGCTATCGCCGAAGAGCAGTTCACGCGTAAAGCACTGACGGCGTGGCTCCAGCGCCCGACCCGAACCCTCCGTAAAAAGTTTCAGCTTGAGGCCCTTTGTGTGGCCATAGGAGGTCCGCAGCACGGTGGCCGATTCCAGATACATTTGTCTATGATAGCAGGCCAATGGCAGTGATGGAGCACGATTCTCGGCCACATTGCTGCCCGCATACAGTGCCATTTTGGAGACCACAGGCGAGGCGCCATTCAGAAAGACCAGCGAGCCCAATCCATGGCCATAGCCAGAGTGCAGTTTGCTGTCCACGGGAAAATAGAAGCTAAGTCCGCGAAAATGCAATGCAAAGAGCTGTTTGGCCGCATCATAAACACCTGGATGGGTGGCTCCGAACGAATGCTCGATCTGCTCTATGCTGGGCAACACTTCGGGTGAATTGAAGTAGACGCTGCAATATTTCAGCTTCACCAACTTCATGTTGAACACTTCGATGGTTTTCAGACGCTGGACAACTGGATCAAAGATCAAACGTAATCCATCCTGCGGTAGATTTATGATGATGTCCACACCCAACGGATTCGTATCCGAGTAGAGCACCTGTACACCCCTTATGATGCCCACCTGCGACTGTATGATGGCAATCGCTTGGGAGAAATGCATTCCGAGCACAAACTCCCACGCATCGCAGCCAAGTGAGATCTCAGGCACAATTTCCAGGTCGAGCATATTCTGTGACAAAATTGGTTTTTGTTTTTATTTATTTTGATTATTGTTGTTGTAATTTAACTCTATTTTGCCACCTTACTGACCTTGATATGTGAAATCAGCTGCGACCCACGAAAATATGCGCAATTTCGTTTTGTTTTTTGTTATTGTTTTTGTCTGTTATTTGTTCAAGTCCGTTGTTTCTTCTTATCCTCTGTCGCTTGTTTCGTGTTGTTTTTGGTGCTGTGCTGCGCTATTATTCTTTCTTTTTATTTTGCACGTCCAATTGTTTGATTGCGTAAACGTGTAATTTAAGGGCGTTTTACTATTTATTTTACAGCTTTGCGTATTTTCTAAAGTTTATTATCGTTTTCTAATTCACACTCCGAACAAAGGCAAAAAAAAGGCAAATGCGCAGCAGAAATACAAATGTAATGTAATAACAAAGTTGATATGTTGCCAGATCGTTCAAACAGCTGATTTTGCAAATTCATTGAATGGGTCTAAGCTTACATTCTAATCAAATTAAAACACATGCACTTTAATAAACTTGAAGAATTAGTTATTTTCATGCATTGTTTTGAATAAATAAGTAAGCAAATGGGTTTTTAAAACTCTGATGTTTGGTTTTCTGGAGGTGGCAACGCTCATTTAGAACGCAACAGCTGTGCTGAGAAGCAGCGCAGCAATTTTTGGCGCGCTTTTTCTGGAACGTTTTGCACTTACCCTGCAATTTTATATGGAATGCTTTTGAGCTGCCTGCTATTTTCAGCGATTTTATATGTATAATGCTTTTCAGTTGTGCACTTTATGGTATTTAAATTAGTTAAATTACTTTAAAATTACGTTTTACAATTAAAGCAACACCACGCATCGCACTCACAATAACAAACTGTGTGACCAGATTGCGAAAGTGTTTCTACCCTAATTTAGACATTCTTCAAGCACGTAAGCGCGCCAAGCAGCAGTAAAAGAAAAGTTTTCTACCTTTACGCACTTTATGTATTTACAAATATATTATATGTAGTCTAGTGTACAAAAATGACATCACAATAATTACACACTCTGCGCACCATGGTCAGGACAGCTAGCACCACATTTAACACAACTAAAGTTGGCATCCGTCAACAAATTGGCGCTTAGGCAATAGTAACAGTAAATGTGTCCACAGCCCATGTGATGGGGCTGCGTCGGACGTTCCCCACAATATGTACAAGTGGTATTCGCCGTCATTTTGGCAGCAATCAGTTCCCGTGTCAAACTCTCACGTCGCCTGGCATGCTGAGACTCTTCACCAAAGAAGCCAGCCTTTAGTAGTCTTTGGATTTTACGAAAATTGATTATAGGCAGCAAGAGACCAAGAATTTCCTGTAAGTGAAGATCAGAGTTATTTTATATATTTATCTTTGGTTGATATCATTACCATAAAGCCGCCCCAGAGCAATTCACGTGTCAGGTATTTGTAGCCAATATCGCGTCTTTGATTGTTGCGCAAACTAATATAGTCCAGTCCCAGCAAAAAGTCAATTAACGTAGGTTTCCTTCCCGTCTTCAGAAATCGAAAATAGTTAAGAACATTCAAGATTAGGGCGCTATTCTCCGTCCACGTAATGGCTCTGCTGAACCATTCGACGCGCCGTGACAGACGCCGCTCCTCCCAGCTCTTCACATAGCCCGGCAGCACAGTCAATGCAAAGTGTAAAGCCAATCTTGAAATCGTCAACTTTTCCGCATCGTAAGCTAAAACTAAAAGGTGTTGACCAAATGTTGAGCAACGTTTGCCCACAGAACCAAACCAGATAGCCGATTGTATAAGTAAATCCAACTCGGGTTGTATTCTGATAAACAGCATAGGCTGAAATTGGGTTATGATTAGCAATTGAGGTAACATATAAGATAATATTTCAATAGCTACCGATATTGCCTGTAAATTCTCGAGCAAATTGTCCCGTATCATACGGGCTATGTCTTTATTGAGATAAATGGCATCGATCTATATGATTATAGTAACTAATAAGTTTGCTTATTATTCAATTTAACTGTTTACCTGATTAACGCGCGGCACATATTTATTTTTAGCCAACATTTTTGTTTACATGCAGTGGATTCTCTTTTAACTGCTGTACTCTGCCCTTTTGTTATCATTCTTGTATTCGTTATTTTATCTTATGTACGCACTGGCAGCCACTGTTAAAAGACTCAATCTTGCAGGCAGCCGTATGTAAATTAATAGTTGTCTAACAGCGCTGCTCCACAGCTGCGCGCAACTACTCCACACTTAACATACATTTTGAATTTAAGCTTTGCCAGTTTATATATACTCTTCAATCTCTCTTGGCGTCTTTGAACTCTAGTTTGTATATATTTTGTCATTTTAGTCTTTATTCAACTATTTATTGCCAATTAATTATCTCTTGTTGACCATTTAGGAAGCAATTCGCATATTATGTAATTTCAATCAAAACAAATATTTAAAACCCGTTCAAAGCCGGAAAAAATGTTTGACACTTTTTCTTGTAATCATTTTTTATTGCCAACCAGTTGGACTTGTCACTTGTTTTAGCCACACAAAAAACCCCATAAAAATGGCTAATGTTAATGGCATTAAGTGCAAGTTCATTGGCCAAATATAAAAAGGAAAATTTATAAAGAAAACAAACTTTTTTTTTTTGATTTTATAAAAAGTACATAATTCACATTGTTTTTATTACACAATTTACAATTCATTTGATTTATTTTTATTATTTTGTTCTCTGTAAAAACTCTTTTAAATTATTAAATGAAATTATATATGGTATATAGATTGATAAATTCGTCTGAGTGAATGAACTAGAACTTAGAAGCGGATGAATCGTAGCAGATAAAATAGTGACTAAGAGAGAAGGAGAGATATAGTGAGTTAAGAGTGAGTTAAGATTGTAGGTAGCTAAAGGAAATTATTTGCTATCACAGAAATAAAATACAATGTAAAAATGATATATGAGTATTATGAAGTATTATAATGCCTGCACTCGGACAAAGAGGAGTGCGCGCTGTTTATCAGTGTCCTAATTACGAGATATGAAGCTGATTACATTACATGGATCGTTCGATTGTATTGTATGTGTGTGTTGAGTGTGTGTGTATTTGATGAAGCGACTTTATCAAGAAATTTGGCTAACTCTAGAAACATATATAGTTTTATATGGTCTCATGTTTGTGCTTTTGTTTTTTGCTCTCTTGGGGTTAAAGGCATTCGTTACTTAATAGTGATGTTCGTGCAGATCATGATGCTCATGGATCTCCTCATGATGATGCACTGGCGCTGTCTTATGAACGACAGCATTGAAGCCATTGTGCTTGTCGGCGGTGTAGTCCACAGTGCGAATGGAGCCATCGGGCTCCACCAGAGAGTATTGGCCCTTCACGGTGTCACCGTCGCGTGTCTCATGCTGCGACTTGACATCGCCAGTGTGGAAGTCATTGACACCATACTTGAAGGCATACTTGGGAGGAGCCTAAGACAGAGAGAGGGAGAAAGAAAGAAAAAGAGACAGAGCGTAAACTTACAATTATTCTTAGGCAACCCCTCTCTCACACTCACATAGTAATCCACATGCTCATCCTCTGTGTGATGCTGCTCCACCTCGTAGTGTGGATGCTCATGTCCATGCTCCTCGCCCAGGGAGACGCGCTCAATCTGATGCTGTCCATAGTCGTGTATGGGCGCCGCTTGCTGATGGGCCAGATGCTCATAGCCCCCGAGGCTCTCCTCATAATAATGATGTTGGTCCACCGGATAGGCCAAGCTCATGCAGAGAGCTGACGCCAAAATCAGATACTGCAATTGCATAATTGGACAGCGGACTTAGCTAATTGTTTGTTAACATCAGGAGGTCTCGCAATTAGCGTTAAGTTCAACAAGTGTTTGCGAAAAACCCGCTCTCAACAACATCTCCTTTTTGCTTGTGCATTTTTAATGAAGTGCTCGCACTGGCTGTGGTTGCTGTGGTTGTGGCTCTAGCGGTGGCTATTTAGTGGCATTTGCCACTTGGCTACACTTGACTTGAATTGTAACATTTACTTTAATTGTGGCTAGCTGCAACTTTTGTGGTATTACAAATGCTTTTTTTTTGCACGTTTGATATGAAAAGTGATTTTTTTCAAACTTGAATTTTATATTAAAGAAATCAAGTTAGATATAACTTGATATCTGGGAAACTTTTTGAATCTTGAACTTGATTCGAATAAGTGAGAGTAATCAAGCAAGTTGCAAAAAAAAAGTTTATCTTCTAGTTTGTTGTTGTTTTTGTTTAATATTTTTGTTGTAAGGCAATGGTATAAAAAATATAAATTGATAAGAAAAAGTTATTTAAAACATTTTTGTAATTTAAGCAACATTTTTAAAAGTTTTGACTACCTTAAACTTTCATTTATATTGAAAGTAGCAGATATATTACGCGAATATCGAATATAAAAATATATTAGAAATCATTTAATATATTTTTTTAATTTATATATTTGTTATAAATGACTTAATATGTTTATATATATATTTTTTAAATCATTTAAAATGTTTTTAATTTTCGTTAAATATATTTATATATTTTAGAAACCATTTTATATATTTATATATTTCGATTCATTTTTTTCGAAATCATTTAGTTTAATATATTTTTATTTATTTTGCAATTCATATTTCAATATATTTTTAAATTTTGTTTAAAATATTTATATATTTAGTTTAATATATTTTTGACTTTTTAGAAATCATTTAATATACTTTTATGTTTTGTTTAAAATATTTATAAACTTATACATACATTTTTGATTTTTTAAATTTAATTTTTTTTAATAAATGCATATAGGTATTTGTTTGCTTTTAGTTTTCTATAATTAAAAAAAAAAATGCATTTATATATAATATATAAAAAATGCATTTATATAAAGAAGCATTTATATATGTATTTCAACTTTCTAAAGATATAAAAATTTAGTTTATATATATATTTTTGAAAAATGTATACATAATATTTCCATATGTTTTTTAATGCATAAAGCAACTATTCAAAAAAATATTGCCCATTCTTAAAATTATTTCAAAAAACATTTTCTACATTTCTATAAAATTCTATACAAAATTCCTAACTATATTAATTTTATCTTAAAAAATCTCTTGGGATTTTAAACTATATTCATATATACCAACTCTAACTTTGCTTTCTGATTCCCAAAAATGTAAAGTCTAAGACATTTTCTTGCCTCAGACTAAATAACGAATATTATCACAACACTTCATGGGGCTCTTCTGATATCATATCATGTCATATATCATGATCACATATGACGAATAAGCCTTGTTTATATTTTTGCACACTTTCAGCACTTTGTGTCGTAATTGTTATCCTTAAAGGATGCACTGCAGTTAATTGTTAACACATGAATATCCTTTCATTATATAACGTTATCCTTTTCAGTTAGGTCTCACCTTAAAGGCCATTTTAATAGGTTTTATGTTTGATTGTAACTTGATTTTGGTTTGATCGACGTTCCACGAGCTGCACGCAACGGGATTCAACAACTGAATAATATGGTTGCAACGAGCCGCCGTCTCTTTTATATAGTTAGGAAGAAAGTCAGACAAACAAAAGCCAACGGCGCTGTCGGCGTCGCTGTCGACGCGTCGACAGTGAACGGCACAGCAAATGCTGATCTGTGAAATAATGTAAAACAGTTCAGTTAGTAGCTGTAGTTTAATGTGTGCAACTAACTATGTGTGTGTGTGTTTGTGTTTGGCTATTATTGTTAGTATCTCAACTATGTGTAGGTGCCTTGCTTAGTTTTGCCAAACAAATGCGAGTAGCTTAACATACTTATGGCTTTGTGTTTTATTTTTGAGTACTTTTATAGCTCTATCGCTGCATAATACCAGAAAAACTCCTCTGCAAATCTTGTGAATTCCGAAAGCATTTAAACGCAGTTTGACCCAAATTTTTAGTTCAACTTTGCCATGATTTTGATTTTTGTATTATTTTGTATACCCTGAAATGCAATGGATATCGGGTAAAGAGGGTATAATGTTTTGGTTAGTTTTTATACCCTGAATGCAATATATATAGGGTAAAGAGGGTATAATGTTTTGGTTAGAAGAGTGAGCTATATATTAAAGTTAACAGATAATTAATCATAGCTGCGCTTCTCAGCTCTCTCATTGTAATCTAAAATATATATTTATGTATATATGCATGATGAAGATACGCATTCTGATAAGCAGCTCTACTTTTTGTCCTAGACATATTTAAAAGGGTATCTCTTAGCCCATCATACCCGTCTAAATCACTCTTATTTGCTATGCATTGTGGATGCTGTGAAGCTGCTAAGCTGCTGCTGGTCAACCTTTGTATCTGCTATCGTTTACTTTTAATGCGCTAATCGTAAATTGTGAACTGAGCATTATTTTGGCTCCCTTTTGGCCACAATAAACAATCGAGGGGGACTATAAAGCCCAGCTTTTGTAATATTTAAGTGTTTCATTTGCCGCTGCTGCTGCTGCTGCTGGAGGCCTTTATTGCAGATAGATTTTCATTAGCTGTTTAGATTGTACTTCAAATCAAAGTTAAGTGCAACAACAGCATTGAGAAATTGACCAATTATTTTGCGTCAATTTTCAATTGAATGATTTTTCTGGAGGCAACTGCTCCACACTGTTGGCTAATTAGCCAACGGAGCGTATACTTCATGCTGTTTGTTTCTTTTCGACAATCAGCCTTAGAAGTTGTAATTCACATATGTCTTCGATTTGTAAATGCTTTTCGAGTTACACAAAAAGTCATTTGGTTTTCGTGTACAATTTAGTCAATTTGCAGCAAATGAAGGTCTGTAATAGGTTTTTGGGGCTTTGGCCTGTTGTCAGACGGTTAGACTTTAATGAGCGGTAATTCGAATAGCCTTGAATGCAGTTAAACATTTTCTGTTGTTGTTTTAGATTGAAATCGGGCTCCGGCAGGAAATCTATTATTTGTAAATTGAAAAAGCTAAGAATATAGAAAAGAGTATATTAATGGTATATGATTAGTTTTTGAGATAAGAATTATACTACTAGTTGGTTATGACCGCAAAATGAGTTTTCTTTTGGCATGAGAGAGAAAAAAGTACATTGACTAAAAAACAAATAAGAGTGCTCTAAACAAAAGTGCCTGTCGGGAAAATGCCTCTAAGCTTGAAAGATGACAAAACAAATTGACTTAAATAATAAGTAAGAGAACTTTAAACGGAGGCGCTTGACTAAAAGATTTCTCGCAGCTTATTCCAATCATTCAACACTATCTTCTCTACTTACTCAACAAATATCATATAGATAGATTCTTTTAATGTTCAGACAGATAGACGCACAAAGCTATATCGACTCAGTTTGTCGGCTTGATCAAGAATATATTTGATTTATGGAGTCTATCAAGCCTCCTTCTGCATGTTACATATATTTGTACTAAGTCATCTCAATAATTCTTTTCAATGGGATCAGGGTATAAGATTTAAGGGTGCTCAAGTCAGGAATGTTAGACTAGAATATACCCAGAGATCTACACAGAGCAGCTACTCCAATCATTCTACAGACAAACACACACATACACATCGCTGTGTTCCTTATATTTTACTATTTCTATATGACTTTTACATATATACTTTATAAGGTCTATCATGCCTCCTTCTGTTTGTGGTTTCAGGATATCAAAAAACATAATTTTAGTATATGTCTTTACGGATTATGCATAAATCTATATCAATTGCTAGATAGAAATTATTCTCTTTAATTTCTCACTTATGTCTTTCATCTTCATCATCATCTTATGTCTTTCTGGTTCATACATAAATCAATATATATTACTAGATAGAAATAATGCTCTCTAGTCTCTCAAGCAAATATCAGCTAACATCTCTTGACTTCCCTAACTCCCGCCTTCGCTAAGATCAAAAATCATCATCTGAACTCCAATTGAAACTAGTTTCTGCTTATTTACTTGTGCATTTGCAATCGTTGTCCTATTTGAATTTGTTTACCAACTCGAATACTATCTTGAGCAATATTCACATCATCTTCAGCACATTCATAGCCTCAATTCTGAAGATCGTCTGGAGTTTAGCCCAGCGCAGGTTGATGGACTTTTAAATGCAGTAACAGTATTTTTAATTGCTATATTTAAAGTCGACAACATTTGACAACGTTGCAAAGCATGACAAGCTAAACGAGTCAAATAAACAACAACAAAAAAAGAAAATATATATATTTATATTTTTTTTTCTTTAATGATTACCAATCCGCCAAAATCCCGAAATCAAAAAGCATTTGCACGTACCACAACAAAAATATGGCAAATCAAATAAGTGCTTAATTATGGTCGACAAACTAAACTACAAAAACATATGTGTGTGTGTGTGTATGTGTGTGTGTGTGTGTGCGTTGGTGTTGCTGCAGGTGGAAAATATAACGCAAGTTAACATGCCAACTTGTTGTTGTTGGAGTTGGAGTTGTAGTTGGAGTTGGAGCTGGTGTAGCTAGCATACCAAAAAGCCAACGTCTCTTTTTCGAGATGTTTTGCAATTTGGCGAAGCGACGCAAATTGAACGCAATGTTGATACAATTTTCCAGTGCCCGGTCGCCGGTGCGGCTTTTTATTTTCATTTCATGCCAAATGCAGTGCACTCCAATGAAAGCAAGCAACAAGAAAATCATATGGGAACCGAATGAATACTCTATATAAGATGTGTGATATGTTTGATAGAGTTGGAGTGAGACTGTAAGCTGAGGCTAGCAAAAGTGGGAGACAGGGAGAAAGAGTGGTAGAGTGAGAGACTGAGGAGAAGGCGTAGTGAGAGAGATAAAGTGGAAGAAATGGTAAGGAAGAAAAGAAAGAAAGAAAAAGAGGAGAGCGCCAAAGAAAGTGAGATAGATAGTGAGCGTGATTTGACGGAGAGAACGCAAAGTAGAGATGTAGAAGGAGAGAGAAAGAAAGTAAGAACTACAGAGAAAATCCAGACTACACAGAGAGAGAGATGACGAGAGGGGAGAATGAGAAAGGGAGAGAGAGAGAGAGAGAGAGTGAGAGATTGATAGATATATAGATACAGAGAAGGAGAGAGCGAGAGAAAAATAGCGAGAGGGTAAGAGCTGCAGAAAGAAAAAGATGAATGAGGGAAAGAACAAGACAGATATTAAGCGGGCAAAATAGACTAACAGCTGAATTCACTTTTATATGATTAACATAAAAAAATTTAGAAAAAACCATACTTACACTTAATGCATGTAGATCTAAAAAGGTTACATCAATTTATAAGAATCGCATAGAAGTTTATATTTAGTATAATATTATTCTTAACAATTTAGTGGATAGTACATTGAAATCTGTGTTTGTGTAGAGAAACCTATTCATAGTTTCATGTATTCTTACACATATCATGCATTCATATATATTCATATGCATATAAATAGATAGACATATATACAGATATTTCTATGTTCACCAAATTGAGTTTCCCAACTTGAGTTTCAAATGATGTTTGAAGATTATTCTTGCACTATAATTTCTTTTCACATCTGCGTCAAGGCTTAACTGATATACCCTATGAGCACTTGGTTTGCATTCAAGCAAACATAACAATAACAACAATTTTCGGTTGATTTCGCTGTGTTGTTGTTGTTGTTGTGCGATTTGGCTGTCTAGGCAAAAGTTGTCGTCATCGTTGCAAACGCTGCTCAAATATTTTCAATTTTGTTTGCTCATTGAAGCGTCGATTGTTGCCGTTGTTATTGTTGCTGCCAGCAGGTGTTAATTTTTAGTTCGATTTTTAGCTTTAGCTAAAAAATAGTTATAGTTTTACAGTTTTTCCTACAGCCACTCAATCAAATTCCACTCACGAAAAGTGAAAAGTCACAAAAGCAACTCACTAGCACAGCTGTTGCTGCTGCTGTTGCTGTTGCTGCTGTTGTTGCTGCTGTTGTTGCTGCTGTTGTTATTGCTGGTGGCAGTGCCCGGCAATTACCTAGTAACTCATATTTACTGTTGGACATTTAGTACATGCATTAAGTGCGGCTGCTGTGCATGTGCAACATGGTAAGCTGCTGTTGCTAGTTGCCCGATTGTCTGGCATTTGACTGCCTTAGTAACAACAGCAACAGTAACAACAGCAGCAGCAGCAGCAGCAGCAGCAGCAGCAACTTTTGTCTCATTGTCTCATATTTATTTTGGACTCTGGCCTCCTAACGAGCCTCGTTGCAAGAGACGCGTGCATCTTTCCAAAGTTGTCGTGGGAATCGTTGTTGTTGCTGTTGTTGTAAAGCTTATCCTTTTATGCAGCAAGCTTGCGCAACAGCAACAGGCATTGTTGTTGCTACCGCTGCTGCTGTTGCTGCTGCTGTTGCTGCTGCTGTTGCACGTAATTGAAAATTACATTTTGGTTGCTATAGCGAAAGCCTTCGAGCTATGGCATAATTTTATTGACTGCAATTCATATTCATTTATTTGAAGGCAAAAAGCACATCAACAATTGTTGCTGCTGTTGTTGTTGTTGCTGCTGCTGTGGTTTTTTCTTTACGCATTGTTAATGAGTCTGCGTTGCTTGGAAACTCCAACAAACAACTGCGAGATGCGGCGCATTGAACTTAAACGTGCTGAAAATCAATTAACAACATTAGCAACAAAAGTTGCCAGCTAAAAAGTGCGTAGCAACATTTCAAGCAACATGTTGACAACGTGTTAAATGTTGCAATGCAGCATTAGACGAGGCTGAGCGAGAGAGAGAGAGAGAGAGAGGGGGAGAGGTGTTGCTGTAAGTGTGATAATATTTGAGTTGTCCATTTATTATGTCAAAATAACTATAAGCTTAACAAAAATGATTTATTGTACATTTCAATTAGGCAGGTAATTGATTTCAATTTCAATTTCAATTAGTTTTTTAATTAATTATGTAATTTTAATTGGCGTATCAACAGTTTAATTTCCTTAACTTGGCTTTGCTCATTGTGTAAGTCAGCTGAAGAATTAATTAAAATAATGTGATTAAAATTCCACAAAGGATCAAATTGGGTTATGAAAATATGAGGAAATGGGAAGAATGTGAAAAAAAAATGAAAAAGTAAAAATTATTTAAAAAAAAAATGTCATTCTCGATCTGCATTAAGAAAGTTCTGCTGATAAAGCTCATTGATGGAAAACCTAAAAAATTGATTGATTGATTGACTGATTGCTAGAATAACTAATAGGTTAATTTAAAAGTAGATTTGATTGATTGATTTACCGACTTATTAATTGTGTGACTGATTGCTAGAATGATTGAATTGAGTAACTAATTGAACTAATTTACTTAGTGATTGGATGACTGAGTGATTCAGTGACTGATTATTGCTTATTATTGATTGAGTGATTGGTTATTTGACTGCTTTATTTACTGGCTGATTGACTAGCAGATCTTTTGATTGACTGGATAAGTGAATGATGGATCGCACGATTTACTGTCTGATTGAATAACAGCAAGGTTCATTGACTAACCGATTGATTAATTGAATGACGGATTGATTAAATAACGGATTTTTTGTATGACTAATTAATGGATTCCCTGGCTATAGCTTGATTTCCATTGAGTCTACTTATCTTTTACTTATCTTCATTTAATTTCCGCTAAGCTATTTGCCTCTACAGCATTTTCTCACAGTCTCGCATCCCTGTCGTTCAGTCCATTTGCAACAATTTAGTGTCCAAGCACAATAGCCGCATAATCCATCAAAACAACTGGGTAAACGTCGCGACGTTAGCCAAACAAAGCCTAATGTTGGCTTAAATTCGATGCGGTAGTCGCAATTGAAATTGCAATACGAATTCAGTTGTCTTTGGGGACGAGTGCTGCTGCTGCTGCTGCTGCTGCTGCTTTTGCTGCTGCTGTTGCTGCTGTTGCTGCTGTTGCTGCTGCAGCTGCTGCTGCTGCTGCTGCTGCTGCTGCTCTCACTGAAGCTGTCATCGCTGCTGTCGTGTCCAAAACGTTGACATAATAAATAGCTGCAAAAATTAATTAAATGCAAATTGCCAAATCACATAATCATATCATATGGCAGCTATAAGTCTGCCAGAGCGTCAACGTGCTCTGTGTGTGTGTGGTTTTGTCTGTTGCAATACACGGAAAGGAAAAATCAGAGCCTGTGAATGCATCGAGAGGCAATTTTCCAATTGAATGGAAATCAGTGGCTGTTGCCTGTGCTCTAATTATGTGAGCGTTAATCAAAATATTTACTGTTGCAGAAAATCTGGAAAGCATTTTAAATCGCATGTGAATTGTAAATGCTACACACACACACACACACACACACACACACACACACAAACACACACACTCGCACACGGTTCATTTGAGGAAGAAACGTTGGCGACAATTCAACTCGTTTCTCATTTCTCTGGCGACTTCCTTGGCAACATTTTGGCTCCTGCTGTGGGGCTCATTAATTGGTGGCTTTAAAGTATGGCCGGCTCGATGATTTCCTACAACGTAATGCGCTTCACGAGAGAGTACGAGATGCCGCAGTTCAAAGTAGGTTAAATACTTTTACCTTATTTTGCCAAACTGGCTGCTTGGCTAATTGCCGTCATTTTTGGCAGCAGCAGCAGCTGTGAATGTACGCCTGTTAATTTCTTTTATATTTCACTTATTGCTCCTACTTTTGTTGTTGTTGTTTTTCCTGCTGGCTGGCAACCCCCAACGCTTGACAATTAACAACTTTTCAAGCGCGCTCCAAACCGGATATTATGAAATTGACCAGTTAGTTTTTCTTTTCTTTTGTTTTTTTTTTTGGTCATATCAAGATTATAAAATTGGTAAATTTATGCAACCGGTGCAAACTCGATTCGCCACAGCTCGTCTAATCAAGTTGTCAGGCGTCGTCGACACATTTCTGGCGTATAAATTTTTGGCCAAAGCGAACAATTTATAATGGTCGCGTGCAGGGACGAAACCCGTTCAATGTTAAGTTGAAGTGCAACAGCAGCAACAGTTGCAGCAACACTAGCAACAGTTGCAGCAACACTAGCAACAGTTGCAGCAGCAGCCACATTACGTCTTTACGCTGCCCACAGTGCGTATACGTAATTCACTTACGTTACGTAGCCTTTGCAACGCTTCAGATCAGAAAAGAAAACTAACTTTCACAGTCTCTGCGCTGGGCGCATTTTGCAATTGGCTGATTTAATAATAAAAGCAAAAGGCAGAAAATATATATATGTATAAAGTGATTACCTCAGCGGTCTGCCAGCAATTAGTTAATGGCCAAATATGTATGCCAAATAATGCAGCAGCGCAACGAATGTGGCTGCAATTTAATTAACATACAATAAAACACTCGAATGCATATGAAAGTTGGCAACAATGCAACTCCCAACCAGCAGGCAGACAGTACCACATGCCGCGTTCCTTTGCATGCCACTCCCGATGCCACGTTCCCTCAAATCGAATCTAAATTTGTGGGCAAACGAGAGAGCGGGCGCGCTGCTGAGTTATGACTGTGGCTAGTTCAATTGGCCCACAATCAAAAGACATACATAGTAAGAAAGAAATTTTTAAAATATATAAATATATACAAACTTAATATTACAATTAATAGTAATAAATAAATCCATTAAATAAATAATTACTAAAATAAAATAAAATTATTTTATTATATTTATATAATAAAACACTTAAATATTCAAACAATAAAATAAAAAGAAACTTATAAAAAATAAATTTAAAAAAAATATTTAGAAATTTAGAACTGAAATAAAAAGTAATCGAAAAATAATAATATAATAATAAATAAAAATCCAATTTAAAATCCTTTAAATACATTTAATTTTTTTTTTTACATTTAAAGAATTTTAAATATAAAAAAAAGAAAACTACTACATTACCAAAAATAGTATTTAATTACTAAAAATAATTTTTTTGACTAAAAAATGTATCAGCAATATGAATATTCAAATTTACCAAAAATTATAAAAAAAATAAATATAAATATAAATTTTTAACAATAAAATATACAAACTAAAAAATTAAATTACCTATTTTTAAGATTTTAAAAATTTGATTTTATTTATTTATTTTATATATAATTTTTAAATATTATTATTTTAGTATTCTTTTCAAATTTTGTTTTGATTTTTTTAATGTTACGCATTTATATTAAATTTTTTGTTTTTGTTTTTTATGTTTTCTAAGTATACATATAAATTCAGTTTTCATATAGACATAAAAATATAAACAAACTAGGTTTTTTTTTGTATTTTTTTTAATTCCCTTTTATTTCTCGCCAAAAATAAAAACAATTTTTACATTTTTGTCTTTTCTTTAAAAGCTTATCTTTTTATTCTAACATCTCTTGCTACATATAGTTAACAGAATATCATATGTTATATATAATATATTGGATATATCCAAGTCTATCTAATAAGCATTGAAGCATTAGCAATATAGTTAACTCTTCATAATTAGGCAGCCATCAATCATTCATTAGTTTGCTGTGAGTGTAGCCAAAGCATTTATAAATCATTTCTCCGCAATAAAAGTGAATGCACGACGGACAACAATAAATGTGCACTGTGAAAAAAACCCAATCATGAAAATGTTAAATGTAAAATGTAAAATGTATAAATATCGAGTAAAACTTGTTGTTGGCCACATTGCATAAACTGAAGACCAATTGAGAGATAACGTTCAGGACGCGGGCGCGGCGTCGTGCGTGCTGCAAATGCAATAAATAAAGAAGAAAGAGAAGAAGAGAAACAATACAATAAATCAGCTTAAATATGCATGAGGCGAACGCTGAATGAAAGCAAAATCTGCGAAAAAGTGAGAAAATTAAAAATGCACAGCCATTTCCTTCCGTTCGCTGCTGCTGTCTTTTGGCCAAAACGAAAACGCACTGGCATTATTTGTCTTCCTGATGCTAACGACAATGCTAATGCAAATGGAAGCAACAGCTGATTCCAAGCCACCAAGCCAGCAGCCACACAGGCACACTTCAAAGGCGGCGCAGATGAATGCGCCAGCCAAAACCCGGAAGATAAATGCAAGAAGTTATGTGGAGTGATATACATATATAGATATATGTATATCTGTATATGTATGTCAGTGTGTCTGTCCGCATGCCTGTCTTATGTAGTCGAGTGTAAATTGAAGCCTTTGCGATTGTTTGCTTTAATCGCATTCTTGTGGAATGCTCTACTTATGCAAAGTAAAACTCGCTCTGAAAGCATTTTTTTGTTTTTTATACCCTGAACCCATTAAAAATGGGAAATTGGGGTATAGTGGTTTTTTGATACTGTATGTAACAGGCAGAAGGAGGCGTGGCAGACTCAATAAAATATTAATATTATTGATAAAGGTGACAAGCGGAGTGGATATAGCTATGTTCGTCTGTCCGTCCGTCCGCTCGTCTATCCGCCCGTCCGTCTGTCCGTCAGTGTGAACGCCGAGATCTCGTAAGCCACAAAAGTTAGGGATTTCAAATCTTGCTTGTATACACCGTGTATACCAACGCTATACGAGTATATAATATTTTTTCGATAACTCATCTCATTTTTTATCGATAATAATCTATCATTTAAATATACATTTTTTTTATAATTTTTCAAGCCCAACTTGAATACTATTAGACATAGTGACTTCAGATGTATGCTATGTAGGTCCATGTGATTAATATACTCAATAATAAAGTTCCCATAGTATAGTCCATATTGCTTATTATCATATGCATAAGAGTAGTATAGAATGATTGGAAATCAGCTCTTTGCAGGGTTCAGGGAATCTCCTAGTCGAGCAGTCTCGACTAGAGCGCTCTTACTTGATTTGTTTGAAAAAGTGAAAGATCTAGTGCCGGCTCGCTTACCTAATGCTTATTAGACGCTGCAAAGGGGCGTGTCGGCAATGCTGTTGGCTACAGTGGAGCAGCCACATTTATGATACATTTTCAGCTGTTACTTGGCTGCATTCAGGCTCTATTCAAATTTGGCAACTGTTCAAGAAACTCGCGACGATTCGCTTGAATGATTCGCTGGTACCAGCTGCTTGCATTGGACCTATCATTTACTATCAATGGCTGGGGCGTGGGCAATGTGGTGCTAACGGCAGCAGCAGTGGTTGCTGTTGCTGTCTGCGGTGCCTTCTCATCGTTATTGGTCTTGGCTTTGTTGTATTTGTTCTGGGCCAGCAGCTGTTCGGCTGGCAACTCGAACGGCACTAGAGGCAAATCCTTGTCTATGAAATTGTGCAATGTTTCAAAGGCCAAACTGCCATTAGGCTGGGTTATCAGGGGCGTCTTGCCATTGACTATGTCCAGCACAGCTGGCTGCAGCACATCCTGTTCGACATTGATGTGATTCAAGTCCAGGCCATGTTGTTCCTTTAGCTGCTTTGTCACCTCATGCTCCACTTGATCCACGCTCACATTCAAATGGCTTTTGGCATCCCAGCTCACATTTGCAGCTGGCTGCATCGAGTGCTGTGTCTTGAATATATCTGGACGTTGTGTTGGCCAAATGGAGTCCACGGGCTCATCGCCCGGTGCATAGCTCTGGGAGTGTGCCAAATAGCCGCTCTCCCCGTCAGCTCTGTAGCGCGTCACCTGGATGAGTCCATCGGGACGCACATAGCCATAGCTGCCCTCAATGCTGCCATTCAAGTAGCGTCGCTCATCACGGAATTGTATATTGCCTGAAGGGGCATCCTCCAGCTCATAGCCAAAGGCATAGGTATTGGGACCTGCATGGTTTAAAATTTCTCTATAAAATCTCTTTTCACTACACTCTTTTCTTAGCCTACCGTATGGATCGTGTAAAAAGTAGTTGCTCAGTTTGCTCTGCCCGCCGGGATTTTCAGTTGCTGTCTTCTCGTATGCTGCATTTCCATTTGCAAGTGGTGTTGCTAATGCGGCGTATACTTTTGCGATCAGCAGCAGCATCAGCAACTGTAAGAGAGAGTAAAGCTTAGTGCATACTTTTCGGCTAGTAAGCGAGGTCTGAAAGCTTGGACTAGCTGAAAAGCTTTATATGGATTTAATATTGAATTAGATTTTCTTTTTGGAATATGTCTTGGATTAGATAGAGTTAACTTAAAAGCAATTGGGAGCTTATACGATTTATATACTCTATGCATAATTTTGGGCTTATATTTGCAGAGGAGAACTTTGAATAGACGAAATCGGTGTATGAATAGCATTTGTAGCATTTATACATAATCTAATTCTTTGTTATATATAAGCTTGAAAAGCTTGAAAAAGTAGTACTAATACTAAATTTAAAGCCTCTGGACTTTATAGTCGTAGAGAATGACAAATGCCAAACTGATTCAGCATTCTGATGAATAACGTTCCTTGTTTAAGCGAATGAAATGAATCAAAGCTCAATTCCATTTGTATGAAAATGGTTAATTAGGCTATTCAAATATGAATCAATAAACTACCTTATGAATATGTTTTAAAAATTCAAGGTCCTAGAGCTAGACAAAAATTGTGATGCTTATGTTCTCTTAAAATTAGCTGAATTATCCAAGTAGCCCAGCTTTTATATCATATAAATTTACATATTACATTGGCAAATTATATGTATATCACTTCTGCCTTATACCAGATACCAGTTAGTAATAGTAGCTGATAATAGGCAGCTTATAAATAGTTTTTTTTATCCTACCTTTAGCTGCTATACTTTACAAACTTTAGCCAGATTTTCATTGCTTTACAAATGTTGTTTCTTGTATACATTTCCCTGCCTTGGCGCATGTCATCATCGCTAATAAAATCAATTTCTTATAAAATATTCACGCACTTACAAACAACCAAAATCGATAAATATTTGACAGAACTGCCATTGTGAATTTTAATGAGCTGCAAAACACATTTGTTGAGAGCGCCGCTCGCTCTAATCAATTACTTCTATATAGACGTAAAGCCGACAACTTGTGCGCACTTTCAATAGCAAAATCCAACTGAAGACTCAATCGACAAACTGTTGAAACATAATTGACTCAGCCCAGAGCCCAATTAGAAAGAGAATGTGAAAATGCTAAATAAATTGCAGCGGGCTCATTCAAATTAATTTGCTAGAAAAAGAGGCTAAGAAATTGAAAAAAAATATAAAATAATTTTGTATAATATGCTAATCAAACTTGACCTCTGTGTTTAACATCTGTAAAAAAAGTATATTAAAAAAAAATTAATAATGTAGATGTTAAGCTGTAAAAAATGTATACTTCAAAAAAATTAATTTGCTTAAAAAATGTAAGATAAAATATTTTATAATATTTTTAGTATTCTAAACAATCTTGACTTCTATAAACGTTACACCTATCTGATATATTTTGTCGTATAAATTCTTATTGATTTCTTCCTAATTTTCTAAGTCTTTCAAGTTTACCTAAGTCTGTAAAGTTTTCTAAGTCTTCCTAATTTTCTAAGTCTGTAAAGTTTTCTAAGTCTTTCAAGTTTTCTAAGTCTGTAAAGTTTTCTAAGTCTTCCTAATTTTCTAAGTCTGCCAAATTTTCTAAGTCTGCCAAATTTTCTAAGTCTTTCAAGTTTTCTAAGTCTTCCTAATTTTCTATGTCTTTCAAGTTTTCTAAGTCTTAAAATTTTTCTAAGTCTTCCTAATTTTCTAAGTCTGCCAAATATTCTAAGTCTTTCAAGTTTTCTAAGTCTGCCAAATTTTCTAAGTCTGCCAAATTTTCTAAGTCTTCCTAATTTTCTATGTCTTTCAAGTTTACCTAAGTCTGACAAATTTTCTAAGTCTTTCAAGTTTTCTAAGTCTTTAAATTTTTCTAAGTCTTCCTAATTTTCTATGTCTTTCAAGTTTTCTAAGTCTTCCTAATTTTCTAAGTCTTCCTAATTTTCTAAGTCTGCCAAATATTCTAAGTCTTCCTAATTTTCTATGTTTTTCAAGTTTACCTAAGTCTGCCAAATTTTCTAAGTCTTCCTAATTTTCTATGTCTTTCAAGTTTACCTAAGTCTGACAAATTTTCTAAGTCTTCCTAATTTTCTAAGTCTGCCAAATATTCTAAGTCTTTCAAGTTTTCTAAGTCTTCATAATTTTCTAAGTCTGCCAAAATTTCTAAGTCTTTCAAATTTTTTAAGTCTTTAAACGATCACTAGCATTATGTCTAAAGTTGCCCTTATAATTATTATTTAAACAATTCTTAAGAATTATTTATAACTATTACAATTTTGCTTAAAGTACTTAACATTATTAACAAATAAAATATTTACCTGACCACACTTCACTACTTTCACTTTCACTTTCACTTTACTGCACTGCACTACTGACCCCCACCGGGCCTGGACGACTGAAGAAATGCTGCAGCTGCTGCTCTTTATATAGGGCTCACTCACTCAAACTCCAAGGCGAGCTCAAATGTTGAGCCTGCGTCGAGTTGCGGTCGCTGCAGTCGATCGTGAAGTGACCAATGAGAACACTCTCTGCTGCTTCAAGCATTCTAAGTGAGTTTAACTTAAATGTAAATGTCAGCAAATATTGCTGCGTATATATAGACAACATAAATGATCTTCTGCTGCTCATCTTTGCTCCTTGCTTTGGTTAGGCAGACAGACAGACAGACGGAGATACAGACTGAGTGATAGACAGACAGACAGACAGACAGACATACAGATATACATATGGCTAGTATATAGTTAGATCGGCAAATAGACATATTTAATTTTCAAGATATATTTTATATACATATATATTTCCCATATATATATTCCTAATTCTTTCTCATTCTGTGTGATATTTTTATTTATTGTTATTATCACGATCTGAAAATTTTATGAAGATTGTCCGTCCACAAAAAAGTTATTAAACAATTAAGTTCCCATAGTAAGCTCACACTGCAGCCCATGCCTGCTATACATACGTTCGTGCGTATGTGTGTGTGCATGTTTGGTTTTTTGTAGTAGTCGAGTAATCTCAACTAGAGCTTTTTAGCTTGTTTTTTTTTTTTTTTTTTTTTTTTTAATGTTTTGATGAACAATAAACTAGAAATATATAAAAAAATATTATTTATCGCCGCATACTTTTTGTATAAACTGTACTGATAATGTTTTTACTTTAAATTGTTATTGGTTTTGATGTCAATTTAAACTTGACCTTTGTTAAAGCTGTTAAGATGTACTGAAAATGAAAATAAGAAAAAACTGAAGTAAAAATTCGTATTGGAGTTTTTTTTTTCAATTCGATTTTTATTCATTTTTTTGTAGTTTTCTATTAATACATTTTTTTTTTAATTTGATAATAATGTGTAATTTTTTTTTTTTGTTTTTTTTTTTTCTTCTGCATTTTGTTGTCGTGTTTATCAAGAAATTTGCGGTTGTGTAAAAATAATTACTCAATGTACATTGAGCGTGAGAGACATGTGAGAGTTTTGTTTGTTTGTTCCTCCTTTTCGATCAACAGAGACAACACTAAATGAATTTTTTTTTTTTTTTTGTGATTTTTCGTTTAACATTTATATACATATAGATTGATATTATAATTAAGCGGCATAAATTGTTTATAAATATACAATACACACAAATTGTGAAGAATACTAAATGCAAAAAAATGAAACTAGATACAAAAGTGTCAGACTGAGTGAGTGAGTGAGATAGTTTTGAGAGTGTTGAATAATAACAAAAGAGAATGTGAGTGAGAGAGTGAGAAAGATTAAGAGATTATGAGACAGTTGACAGTGAGTGAGAGACAGTGAGTGAATATGGCTGAGATAGATTTTGATAATATGTTCAGATATATGTGGAAAAGAGTTGAGCGTAAACTGAATGGAATGAATCAAAAATATGCACGAGGGCCAACAACACACAGTGCTTGCCAAACTGTGCGCCAAATGAAATGGCACAAGATGCTTCCATTTGCTTAAATATTAAGCAAACAATGCGGAGCTGGGAGTTGGGCATATAAAAGTTCTTCGCTTGGGCACAGGCTGCTTATCATAAGACATCGATAGAGAGATAGAGAGAGAGAGATAGTTAGAGTTGCATAAATATATTACAAAAGTAGAGAGCATTGAAAATGAAAGTTAAGGAAAATAGTTTCGAGATAGAGATAGAGTTGGGGAATTCTAAATGTTCTGGTCGGACGATGCCTTTGCTTTGCACTTGTGTTTGGTTTGCTTCGTTGGCCTTGGTGCTGTTAAATCGTTAAACATAATATGAAACATGGATTAAATATACAAATTATACAAATATATATATACGTTGATATATATATTCATATAGAAAAACTTTCGTGTACTGTGATTTCTGCTGCTGCTGCCGTTGCTGTTTCAGTTAACGCTTTCTATCAAAACATTATCAACGTTCACCAACATCATTCTCATTATCATCATCATCATCATCAGCATCATTATCATGCAAGATCAAGTCATTATGCTTTTGTTTATGTTTTTTGTTTTTTGTTTTTGTTTTCTTTTTTCTTGTTCGTATTTCCTTCGTCCATGCCATGCCAGATCAGCCGGGTGCCGGGCACCCACTAAGGCGCCCGTTTCTACTAAAAAACTTCTTAGCTACATTTTACTTACATACAACGTGGTTTTTGCTTATATCTTTTGTTTCTTTTCTTTTCTTTTCATTCTTGTTTCAATGGATCTGTTTTATCTGCCTGTTGTTCCTATATTGATTCTTGTTGTTGTTTTTGTGGTTGATTGTGTGGTTGAGTGTGTGGTTGAGTTATGTGTTTGGGAGCACCTTTATGACTCGACGACTCCACGGAATTTAGTAATGCTGCAGCAGAGGACCATGCGACAGCACGGGGGCGTGCACAATGGGTGCATGTGCGATGATCTTGGGCGCGGTCTTGTGGACGACGGCATTGAAACCGTTGTGGTCATCGGCGGTGTAGTCCACGGTGCGCACAGAGCCATCGGGCTCGACCAGCGAGTATTGGCCTAATTGTAAAAGATGGGTTAAATTATGTCAAGTTTGTTGCCTAAGTCTTTTATTTGTGGCTTAAGTCTGTCCTTTCTGTTGCCCCTTCAACTTACCCTTCACAACGTCACCATCACGCTCCTCAGCCTGAGACTTGATGTCGCCAGTATGGGGATCCTTGATGCCATAGTTGAAGGAGTATTTGGGATAGGCCACGGGCTCGGCATGCACAGCATGGGTCAGCACGGGCGCATGATGCACCTGCAGCAGCGATGGACCATAGTGACCCAGCTCAATGGGCACAGCCTGGACGGCGGCGAACAGCAGAGCGATGGCAGCAAAGTACTGTATGTAGAAGAGGCAGAGGAGAAATGAATCCTTGCACACAATTTGGCTTTGCTTTTGTTTTTTTTTTTTATTATTTTTTGTCGTACCTTCATGTTGTTTCTATTGAGCACACACGACGCGAACAAGGACGAAGGATTCGTTACAAAAAAGTCAAACTGAACTGGCACAACTTTTGATTGAGTGTGTGTGTGTGTGTGTTAAAGCACGGCTTAGACGCTTTGGAGGACCGTTTGTAGCACGAAATCGTAAGCTGAACTGATGTCTGCAACGATGACCAAAAGTATTTATATACGCGCGCAGGCGATGCCAGCGAATAGCAAAGCAGCGACAACAGCTACGACGACAACAGCGACGTCGACGCCAGCAACGAGTTGCAGCTGCTGCTGTGAGCAGTCGAGCTGGAGGAGCTGAGGCAGCGGGTGGGCGACGTAGTTACAGACAGAGTCATAGAGACCACGCATGTGCCGGCAGAGATCGCTGCAGTTGCTGTTGCTGCTGTTGCTGTTGCTGTTGCTGTTGCTGTTGCTGCTGCTGTTGCTGTTGCTGCTGCTGTTGCTGTTGCTGCTGCTGTTGCCGCTGCTGCTGCAGTTGCTGTTGCTGCTGCTGGGTGCGGCATTTTTGCTTGGGCCATGAAGGCGTTGCTAGCTTTTTGTGACTTGGTTTTCGGCAGTTGAATGTGTATCTGTTAAGGACAGATAATGCAGCAATTGAAAGTGACACTTTAGAGCTGCTACTACTCTTGTAGTTGTTGTTGCTGTTGAGGCTGCTGCTGTTATAGCCAAAGCTGTTTATTTATTGATCGGTTGCGGTAATTACGACTCACAGTCGGAGGCAGTTTTAATAGCTCCAATAGACGCTGGTCTCTCCAAATAGTATTACCATATCTGTGACAACGGCGGCGGCGTTATAATTACTAAAGCAACAGCAACAATAACTGCAACAGCAGCAACATATTTGACGCAATTGCTTGTCACAGAACTTTTGTGTGTGTGTTGCATGCGTTTGTCTCTCTGGAATTTCGATATTGGCAAATGCTCGCATATTTTGGTTTTACTTTTTACATTTTATGCTGATTTGTTGCTGTTGCTGTTGTTGTTGTTGCTGTTGCTGTTGTTGTCGCACGCATATCAAACGCCGCTCGTTTTCAATCAACATTTCAATGTGTTGCCATGTGGAGGTATTTAAATTGCTTTTTCTTTGTAGAGTATTTCAAGTTTTTCCTGCACCATATTCATAATAATGCAACAGTTACAAAATAATGTAGCTTAGTTGGCTTTTTTCTCTCTTGTAAATAAAGCTTAAATGCCAAATGGGACGAGGTCAAAGCATGATCAAAATCATATCAAGCAATTGAATCAGTTCAGTTTTAACGGAGTTATGGGTAGTTAACGTCAAGCAAGGGCTGTAATAACTCTGGCAATGAAAACTAAAATCTTTTAGGTAATCTGTAAATGTTTTGGAAACTCTGACAAAAATAATACAATGACTCGAAATACTCTATAAGTATAAGTGTATTTTTATCTAAATTTGTTGCAAAATTATCAATAATTTAAGCATATATTTCTAATGTTAAATAATACAATAAACTCACAAATTAATTTTTTTAAAATTTATTTATTTAATTGTTAATAGAATTAATTTACAAATTAATTTATTCAGAAATAAGGAACCTCAAAAATTAAATATATATTTTGCATGAAGCTTATCTTATGAGTTATGAGTTAGGAAGGAAAACTATAAATATTATTTCATAAAATTATAATAGTATATTCGTAATGTATATACATAAATATAATTAAAAAAAACAATAATTTTTCATAAAATTATAATACACATACATGTTTATAAAATATAATATTAAACAATATTTTTATTTAAAGTCAAGGCAAAAAGTAAATTATTGCTTCATCAATTTAAAGGTCAACATATTAAAACTATAATTCAATAACTCCACTAACATATTTAGTTTGCATTAATTGCAGACAATAACTTTAGTTAATGTCGGAATATTCGTAACACAAGATAAGAATACAAATGTTAACATAGCATAATGTGTGCATAGATAGCACAATGCAAATTTTAACAGAGGTTGGACCTTACTCTAGGTGTAACGCTCTTTTAATGGCTAGAAGTAGATCCCAATTCTCATGCTAACTATTTGGAATTCACATTTTAAGCTATAAAAGGAAATGCATTCCTGGAATTACTTCATTGTTTACATTCAGTAAATTTTGAATATAAATTTTGTAAAAAATAAAAAGCTAATTTAAAAAATTTTTAAATTTTGTTTCTACACAATCAAAGAGAAATCTTTTAAAAAACCTAGAAAATTATTTAATTTTTAAAGCTTTACATAATAAAAAAAACGCCTTTTTTAAAAACATTCTGAAAATGATTTTATTTTTAAAAACTACGAATTTCTACAAAATTAAAAAAAGTCTCATATATAATACTCTGAAAATTATAAAAAAATATAAAAAAAATTTTAAAATATTTAATATATTTTTCATTATATTTTAAATTTAATTTTGAATGACAGATCATGACCTGAATGCAAGCACAAATTTGTTAAATGTGGCTTATTCTACAAATCTATTAAATCTAAGTACAGGGTAGCGCTCAATCTTCACTCTAACAAACAGTCGAACAACTCGTTTATCAATAAGTCGTCAAGCGTCGCTAATCTGGTCGGTAATTAAATTTAATCATTATAATTATTGAATTGAGTTGGCCAAGCGAGACGCAGTCTTAAATCGCGCCTTGGCGCATATTCAGCTTAATGCGAACTATCGCATCGACATATCGAACTCGCTCAATTCGTTTGGCCACATGAGGCGTTAAGTTATCTATGCCCAAAGCTGTCAAATTTTGGACACGCTGACTTGAAAATTTTGGGCTAACGCCCACGACAAAGCATAAAAAAAAATAAATAAAATAAAATCAGCCTTGCTGCAAAGCAGCACGAAAATGTTCTTGCATGACATATCAGAAAATTATTATTATATCTTCTGGTTGAAAGAGCACACACAAGTGGCCACATGTGCTGGCTACGATGGGAAAATTCAGCCAAGACGTGGCTAAGAGAACTCCACTAAAGCTCATTTGGTGGCTGGTGGAAGGCAAAGCAGAATCGACTTACATAAAATGACTTTAAAGGCGACACATTTACCGAAAGCAGCAAAAACCAAAAAAAAAAAACATTTCAAACAATTGTAGGCAAACAACAGCAACAACAACAACAAAAACAACAATGCAGCTGATGCTGAGCCAGAGGCTAAGCAAACAAGTTGGCCACGTCACGATCGCGATCGCACTTTAAGAGCAAAGCTGAGGTGGAGGAGAAGGTGGAGGAGGAGAGCAGGAGGGGAGGAGGAGGAGGAGGAGGGAAGCGAACCGAGTTCGATTTGGAGCCTTTGGAGTTTAGTTGGTTAGTTGGTCAGCTGGCTGCACAGAGTGGAGCACGCTTTGGCTTTGTCTTTGTGTTTGTCTTGCGATTGCGCAACAAATGCTGCGGCACAGTTTGAGAGTCATTGAATTGCATTGTTTCGCTGTGGGCTGTGGGGGCGAGACATTCGATGACTGCGTTAATTGCGGCACCTGCGCTCAACTCGACGCTCAACTGTCGACGCATGCCACAAATATGCTGGCATTCAAATTTGATATCCAAGCGGCTCGATCTCAGCCCGTCTCGAAACGTCACACGCTAAGTAGAACAAAGTTTTAATCTTGATTTATGCGCTGCATGCAAAAATATTTGGACAATGGTCGCTTTTTTCTATCGGTTGGTTCTCTTGAACATTTAAACGCACTTTGCATTGATTTTAATGACTTGTCTGTTATGCACTGACATTGATTTATCTACATTTATGCAAATGGTCAGCTTTTAGAAAGGCCGTCAAAGTCATAGCGCCCAAATGTAATTCGAGTTGGCAGTTAAATGTAAGTTTCTTTTTTTTTATTATCGTCGCACTACGCTGCGTATGGGTAATGTGGCATTTCCTTTAGCCGTTGCGGACAATTATTGTACATCCGTTCCATTTTAACTTGAGCCGCGTTTCCTTGGGAAAACTCGCTATTCAATTTCAATTTCCCAAACGTAATATGAGACTCTGTGAACAAAAGGGCTTATTGCTCATGCGCAGTGGTGTACTCAAAGCGTAAAATGCACGTATCAAATTGTGGTTGATAAAGAGAAATGCAGAGATAGTATTTGTGAAATATTTTAAAATAATAGATTATTGGATTAATAAAAAAAAAATTTTTTTAAAGTACTATTCAAAAATTATTTATATATCAATTAAAAAAAATAAAAATAAACAAAATAAATTATAGAGAAAATATAAAAAATATATATATACTGTATAATAAGAAATTAATTTTAAAAAAGCCTTTAAAAATACTAATATAAAATACTAATAATAATAATTTAAAATATTGTCTTAAAATAAAAACAAATAGTTTGCTAATAACAAGAGCAATAATTGTGTATGTAACAAAATTAATATATTTGATTGAAATATAAATTTAAGAAAATAAATATTTTTTATATTCTAGAAAATGAATACCGTTTTTTTATAAAATTAAAAATTAAATTTAAGTTTAAATTAATCATTAAAGAAAAATTAATAATAAAATATTAATATTTAAAAAAGTATTGTTACAAAAAAAACTTTTGAACAATTCCTTCACTACCATAATTTTTTTTTTTTTTAAGAAAAAAATGTTTTTAATATTTATAGAAAATAATTTAAATAGTAAAAAATAATAATTTTTGGGAAAAAAAAACGTAAAAATAAAATAATAAACAAATTTATCATAAATCTTATAAAAAACAATTTTTCAACAACATTTTAAAACGATTGAAATATTAATAAAAAATTTTATTTAAAAAAATGAATAATAAATTTTTTGATTACTCATTTTAGCTAAAAATAATAGTGTTGTATAGTAGTGTATAGTATGCAACAAGAAATACATAGATTTCAAAATCCATTTCAAGAGTCATATAAAGTTGCAATTAAATGTGCGCTCATTGTTCATATAAATTGTGCCTTTGCTAGGCAGAGGCTGCCGGCAGAGCTGAACACGTATTTCTGTGTATTTTTGCCCTATCTCGTTGCATCTGTGTCTAATTAAAACATTTTCGCTGGCATTCTTGCACGTCTGGCCGAACGCATGCTGTCCAGTTTTGGAGGCAACGCGTCATTCTAAGCGGCACGCCATAAATCTTCATCTGGCTGGCGCAATGGCCGCAATGGCTGGCCATCCACTCTGGGGATGCTATTAGCGAGAGATGCCGTTGGCTGCTGTTGACTGCTGTTGGCGGACTATTTGGCTGGCCAAATATAATAAGAAGGCGCTTGTCAATTAGGCACACACGAAGCCCAGCCAAATGCCAAACAGCTGCCAGACCAATTGTGTCGCCAACTCAATTGTGAGATTAACTAACTGCATTTGGTCACGCTGCCAGGTGCTCAGCTAGCTCAACTGCTCGACTGCTCCACTGCTCAAGTGCTCCTCCTGCTCCTCCTGCTACACCTGTTGCATCTGTCGATCGTTTGGTCAGTTGGTTAGTGCCATTTCAGCCGCATTACCGCATCGTCAACGGCAATACAAAAGTCGTTTGATCCAATTTCTGATTTCTGTTTTTGCATTGCGTCTCTCCTCCTATTTCTCCTCTAACAAAAATTTTCGCACATTTAATGCGATTTTGCGCATTTGCGCGTATGAATTAAGCGAGTGACGAAATGGACTCTCGGCTGGCATGGTTGCCAAGTGGAGCACATACGATGCCTGGTTGCTGCAATTGCCAATTGCTGCTGCTGCTGCTGCGACGGCTGCTGCTGCTGCGCCTGATTGATTCCGATCGAACGCAACGGCAACGCACACGCTTCACTGCCACCAGCAGCTGCAGCTGTAGCAGTCGCAGCAGTTGCCGCAGTCGCCATCGACTACTCTTTGGTCAGCTCGGTTGGATTACGCAAAACCATTCCCAGCAGCTACAAAGTAGTCTGACACATATTTCAATTAGCTTTTAGATTCAAAATGCAACTGAATATATTTGCTCATGTAAGCTAGTAGTTTTAGTATTTAAACCAAAAAATGCCATTAAAATTTTATTTTATTTATATTAAATTAATTTGAAATACCATTAAAATTTTATTTTATTTATATTAAATTAATTTTAGAATTTTTTTATTTTTATTTAATGTTGGTATATTTTTAGGTATTTTTTTCAAATATTTTATTGATAATTGCTTTTTATGGTCCAATTCGATTTGTAAATATTTTTCAGTATATTTATTAGTAGTAGCGTTTAGCATATTTTTTTTAGAAATTTTCGGCGCTCCAATTAGTAACTGATTTTGGTATATTTTTTCAGTAAAGTATATTAGTATTTTTTCAGTATTTTGTTGATATTATGAGTTGCTCAAAAAGATTCTCTGTGCTAGTGTCTAAAATATCAGTTTAGTATTAAAAATATAATACTCAATTGTTGCGGCTTTTAAAATTACATTTAGTATATTTTGGGAATATTCTTGGAATTTTTAATAGCTTCCAAGTGTTGGTTTTTTGATGCTTTGCTGTAACATAGCAGTTAAATATTGTAAAATATTATAGCTATTATAATCTAGATGCTTAAAATACCAGCAAATTCCTAGCATAATAATTTTGGTTAACATATTAAGTTGCTTACAAGTTGATACAATAAAAAGCACTAAAATACCAATGTGTGTGAACATTAAAAAGGATTAATTTTAGTATTCTTTATATATCACACATAAAACTTAGTAGTAACGATGCTTAGTCTACTTTTTGCGATCATTAGTAACAATTTAAGTACCACTAAAATACCAAATATTACAAGAATTCTAATATTCGTCGCTGTCATCCTCCTCCTGCTGCTTACTCTGTGTGTGAGCATCTTCGTAGCCCTCTTCGCTGCTGCCTTCGTATTCCTCATGATCGCCGCCGCCTTCATTATCGCCCTCCTCCTCACCTTCGTCACTCTCGTCGCCTTGATTCTCATGCACCTTATACTGACCTGGGGCTGGTGAGTGAGCAGGTTTCCTATGCTGCCGTTGGGGCTTCTCCTCCTCCTGCTCTTCAGCGCCTGCCTCATCCGCCTCATCATCCACCTCGTTGGCCTGTTCATGCTCCACTTGCTGCTCCACATGTGCTGCACCACCCGCCTCGCTGCCATGGCCATGCAGTGTGGCCACGCCATTGGTAATCACCTCCGCCTGGAAGCCGTTGGCATCGTCCGCCGTGTACTTGACCACGCGCAGTGTGCCATCAGGATCGACTACGCTGCGTGTTGGCGACGTTAATGACAGTGCGTTGACATGGCAAACATGGCTAACTGGTAAACCTACCTGTAAACGCCGCGCACCTCGTCCCCATTCCTCGTCTCTTTGCGATTCTGCAGCACACGCGCCTCACCGTCTTCGATGCCATAGGCGAAGCTGTATTCGGGTCGTGCCACATAATCCGAGTGCGTGCCGCCGCCATAGTCATCATGCACAGTGACCAGACGCTCCGGCCCCGCCACCGGACCCTCGAATCGCGCATAGGAATAACCAACAGCGGAGCAGCAGCCGCCGAGCGAGCAGAAGATCGCAAGAGCCAAAAGCAGGTGAACTGGCAGCAACAACACCTGCCGCCTGGCGCGTGCCGACGCAGCCGACGTAATGCGGAAGCACAAACAACAACTCTCAAATGTTGTTGTTGTTGTCCAAGTTGTTGCTGTTGTTGTTGCTTTTGGTTGTTTATTTATGCGTTGTCGCTTCTTCATTGCAGTTTTTTGTTAATTGAATTTCAATGTTTGCTTTTTTTCCCTCCCTCTCTCTGTCCCTCTCTATATCTCTCTCTCCTCAATTGGCTTTTGATTGGCGCGCGTCTTGCAGCTGATTTAATCCACGCGTTTCTTTAAATACTAAGCGTGAAATATTACACTTCTTGGCTATTTATATACTGGCTAAAACACTGGCGAAAGGTTTCGGCTGTCTGTCACCACAAATCAATTTTTTTTTCTTCGCCTTTATTTGCATATTTCCGCACAAATTATGCGCTTCAATGGCCAACCGCATCCAAGTGGAACTGGCCAAGTGAGACGTCTCTGTCGCTGTGGTCTCCATTTGCCCACTTGATGGCCAGCAAATTGCATACTTCCTAAAAGCACGTCGCAGAGTGACGTCATGACTGAAAGAGAATTGTTGAGGTAATAGTTTGGTATTTAAAGATTGGCTTGAGTTGGTTAAGAGGCTAAAATCAAGGGCTATTTTGTGAGGGTGCCAAGTCTGCGTGCATTGTTAAGTGGGCTGGCTTTGGAGCTAACTGAAGTGCGATTGGCTCAGATATGTTGAGGGTATATATTCTATATGTTCTATAGATTTTATATGTAATAGAGTATATCAAATATATATGTATATATATGTATTTCATATATTCTATACCACTCCATATACTCTGTAGTATTCAAAATATTATTATTATCCTAAATATAGATATTTATTATATTCGTTATATTTTATATATACATTTATTTTAAGTAGATATGAACTAGGGTGTCTTGTACTCTTAACTAAAAAATATAAAACACAACACTTTTGTATACCTAAATTTTAAATAAATAAATATAATGTGTCAATAAATATAATGTGTCCCATACAAATAAAAATAAAAACTAAATTTAAAAAAATTTATTTAATATATATTTTATATTTTAGAGGGAGTTTTTACATTAAACTATTTCTGCTCATATATTCCAGTTGCTTGACTTTCGGGTAGGAATTATCTTTATAGAATACTTTATAAGATATATTGTAGAATATGTATATCCCACAAAGGAATATATCCCACATAGGCGCATATTCTCAGCACGGCATTACATAGTAGTTGAGCCCACTCAAGCTAGGGCTGAGCACGCCCACAGTCAAACTTAGCTTGAACTTACAGCTTGCACTTTGAGTATGAAATGGCTCAGCCCCGACTAACTATATGAGCAGCTAGCTTTACACTCTTCTGCTACTTAGTTAACAATATAGCTAATCATCAAACAAATAGCTGATTTTGTTTTACTAGCAATACAACTTTGCAGTCACTGCTCAATGGCATTTAAGCTCAGTTACTCTTCGCTTCAAGTAATATGCTACTTCAAGCTCAGATATTTAATAGCAATTTACAATACGCTAGATTTTATGGGCAGTGAACTCATTTTGTCGAACTTAACAGCTAACGGTCAAGAGCAGCTTATTCAATAAAAAATGTAATTAATACTCGATTAACTTATATAATTTATAATTTGTATCACCTTTTTCAACAGTCTATTTTACTTTACGACTCTGTTTAAGCCACCAACGACTACGTTGTTAGCCTATGTAATGTGATAGCCTACAAGAGGAGGTCAGAGGGCAGTTCTTGAGGCAACAGCCGCAATAGCTTGGACGCTGAATTTGAAATAGAATTGAATAAGTATTCTTTTTGAGAAAAGTGCACAGATTTGAAAACTCTGTGCAATTGACTTGTGCAGTCAACTCAGCTTTATTTATACTTCTATGGTTCACCGAACGGGTTGCACGTGTTGCCTGATGATTATTTAGATTGACAGTGCATATTTTATGCAATTTTTATTCTCATAATGCACTCTGCATACATAAGAGCACATAGGCAAGCAGACAGACACACAAGTCTCGAGCTCGACTCGGTTATTTAATTTTATATACTGCAGGGTGCATTGCGGTCCAGTTCGTTGCCTAAGTCTTTCATGATGCCTAGCTCTATCTATTATAATTGTATATGTATATATTTTCACATAACTATTATACTCTCTACTCTCATGTTTAAGCAATTTTAAAGTATAAAAATAATATTAATTTTTATCTATTTTGCTTTAACATATATCAGCCACCATAAATTAAATTGCTAGAGAAAACTAGTTTCTACTCTCACAGTAATTACAGAATATATCACATATAACAAAACCATTATAACCTGATTTCCCATTCAGGGTATACAAAGAAAATATAAATATCTCTACCTCTGTCTTAGTCTCCTTAGTTCGCCTCCTTGTTATAGCTTCATAGCCATACTATTATCGTCTGCCAGACTAACATAACTCGAAATGATTTCCGCCTTTAAACAAATTTCATCTTCACTTATACAATTAAATGCATATTTCTTATTTATATCTAATATTTGAGCATTGCGAATTTAAAGCTCATTAATTGCTTTGCATGCTTGCACACAGTTTTTTTTTTTTTTTTTTTTTTTTTTTTTTTGCCTCTTCATTGCTTGTTGAGCTCATCTCATAATTTCAAGTGTTGCTGACCAATTTGGCTAAGAGGCTTGGGCACACCTGTTCACACACACACACACACACACACACACTTATATACCTTCCCCTTTGGACATGGAAATCGCTTTAAGTGCGTTCAGCTGATTAGCTGCTGCAATTGAAGCTGTAGGCGATGCTTATAATGCCTGCTTAAAGATCGAACAGTTCGGGTCATGATAATCTAGCAAAAAGCATGAAAAACCAAACGCAGCTGCAATTTTTATTTTTTTTATTAATGTTGTTGTTGTTGTAGCTGTTGGTGCAGCTTTGACCTTTTTTTGTATGAGGGTTCCGCCAAAGAAATATGGCTATTATTTTGACTACTTCTAATTTATAAGCGAGTCGCATTGTTGCCTGGCTGCCTGCAACTGTTATTTGGCATGAAAAATGCATATATCATTGGCCTCTGGTACTTGACGGCTGTTTGTTTGGGCTTTAAGAGAGAAGCAAAAAAAAAATGCACGAGTGCACACACAGTAGCCCAGACAGCCGGGCAACCGAGTCAAGCAGTCAGCCGGTCATCGTGGGAAAACTTGTTGTTGTTGGCCGACAACAACGTAGACGCTTAATTACCCATTACACAAATGCCGCTTGGGCTGCTGCTGCTGCTGGCTGCAAGAATCGCTCAATGTTCACTGCTCATCTTTTATCGCAATTGCAATTCGCAAGTTTTTCGGTTTTATGTGTTTTTATGGTAGTCGTAATTAAGACGCCAACAGTTCGTTGCCTAAGTCTTTCGTTTTGTGCCCTTTAGCGGCCGCGAATGAGCCAAATAATATGCCATTGCATTATGACTTGTGTTGCAATGCAAATCGTTGTCATTGCTGCTGCTGTTGTTGTTGCTGTTGTTTGTCTGGCATGAGGGACAACAAACAACAAACAACAAACTGTGCAATCAAAGTCTATTAAAAGCAAAACTAAGCCACATGCCAAAAAATCATGTTTGCTGACCAAACTGCGAACGCGCTTCGCTCCAGTCAGCCAGACATCTAGCCAGCCAGCCAGCCAGACAAAAGGCCTAAATAGTCAGCCAGACAACGAGTAGGAGTTGTGGAGCGGCAGGCAGAGTGTAGACAATGTCTGCCAGATTTCTTTCTTGCAATAAATTGCATTTTGTTTTTCGCTGCGCCGCTGCTGCTTTGCTCTGTTTCTATCTCTAGTGATTATGTAAGTTGAACAACGTTCCAGTCTCAAGCGGGCAACAGCTAAGAGCTCACAGCTCACAGCTCACAGCTCACAGCTTCACCACATCTCGCATTGCCCAGTTTCCAGTTTCAATTCCCCCATTTTCACTATTAACTGCTCTGGCTTGTCTTTAGCTTTGATTTCATTTTCATTTGCCTCGTCAGCCTCTGGTCAGCTACAGCTACAGCTACGGCTACGGCTCCAGTGATTGCAAAAGCAAGCCGAGACAGACATAGACACACTCACACACACACACACACATATACTCACACACACTTACACTTTCAATCACACAGAAATGTAATGAAAATGAAATTGAAATGCGAGTGCAAGTAAAAGCGGTTCCATTAGCCGCATGCTTTCGCGGTTTTTTGTGTGTGTTCTACGTAAGCGAAATAATAGCATTTGGAAAATTTGAAATTTCTCAATTATTTAGTGTATTTTCAACTATTATTATAATTGAACAAATTTGAATGAAAACACTTGTATGAAGGCTGCAAGGCTTTAGTTAGTTAGACCCAGTGTTTAGATTGAACTATCAATTTATGTTTAACTAAAAGTTTTGTAAAGTTGCTTATGCAAAGCTAACCAAAGAGTTAGCAGAACAGGTACTAGGTAACAAGAAACAAAAAACTAAGAGTTTACCTAGAAAAATTTGAACATCTAGAGCAAGATCTAAATAAAGTGAGAGAAAGAGATAAAGAGATGGAGCAGAGAAAAAATAGAAATATAGAGTGTGAGAGGGATCTACAGAAAAATTCAGAAAGTGCTCTAGTAAGAGATGAGAGGAGTGAGAAAGCCAGAGTGAGAGAAGCTAAATAAGTCAAGGTGGAATTCTTAGCTAAGTCTTCCTAAATAAAAAAATCCTGTATACATTTTAACAACTAAACAGCTCATTATATACGAGGATAGTTTGACAAATTTTCAATTTATTCTAGATTTTAAGCAAAGTAAAATATAAATTAAAATTAAAATAAATTAATAAATATTAAAAAAAATAATAAATAATAAAAAAAATAATAAGTAAAATAAATAAATAAATAAAAGTAAAATATATAAAATTTATAATAGCAAAAATACATTTTCTTATTAAAATTTTTTTAAAATTAAAATATGTACATATGGATAATAAAATAGATATTAGAAAAAATAAGTATGAATAAATTTATTTAAGTTATTAATATTTTATTAAGCCTCTCTTCACTGTGCATAGCCAAGAAGTGGAAGTTTAAGTGCAAGCTTCAATCATAGCTTCTCCAACTTTCAGGTTATGTCGCTTTATGGTTTTGGGCTTTGTTGTCATCATTCCAAGCAGCAGGACTTAAACTTTACCAAAGGGTCAATAATTGAACTGCTATTAATAACAATAACCAGAAATACTTTATACAGATGCTCAAAGAGAGAGAGATAGAGCTGCAAACAGCTGCACACCAAATTAATGTGATACCTGTTGAATGACTCTAATTAATAGCCCCACAAATTTCAGACCCAAGAGCATAAAGTTGAAATATCTCCCAAGATATCAAAATTCAAGCAAAGTTGATCTCTTTCAATATTTTTCAACATGCGTAACTCAATGTCACAACGCATTGCGTGACCAAAGCCATTGCTATTCATAGGCATGAACAGCAGCAATTGCTGCCGCCGCTGCTGCTGGTGCTGCTGGCGACTACTTGCAACAGTTGCTGCTGTCAGCTGGGGCACAGCAGCAACATTTGTTGTCCAGTTCTTGGGAGCGTGTTACAATGTGCGAAAACAAATGCGCGTATTTCAATTTTGACAATGCACAAAATGCGTGTCACATAAATTGACGCAATGTGAGCCATGCACCACTATCAAGTGCACCTACACACGCACACACACACACACACGCACACACGCACACTCGTGTCTAGGTGCCAATTAAAGCGAGTCCACAAAAATGGAACAGAACCGAACTCAAACAGACGCGACGCGATTCAATGCGATACGATTTCGATTCTTGGCGGCTTGTTTAATGCACCTTTGACATGCAACCAAAGCCGAAGTCCATGCTGAGTCGGCATAGTTTACACACAACAACAACAACAACAACTGCAGCGTTTTTTTTTTTTATCGTTTGTTCAATATAAAATAGTGCAGAAATTACGAAATTTGTCGTCTGACAAAAAGCGCTGCAAACGCTATAAATTAAATTTACAATTTTGGTGCTCATTAAACGTCGAGAGCAGATCGGCCAATAAATGTTTGTTGTCGCTATTGTGAAAGAGTGTGGAGGTGGACAATAGGGGTATATTAGATTGCACAGTGTGTAGATGATCAAGAAGAGAAAAAGTGTGAATGCAAAAGAAAGAGATAGTTAAATTGAGATCAGAGAAAGAAGGAGAAGAGAGAGAGAGAGTAAGAGAAACGAAAGATAGAGCGACAAATAGAGAAACAGAGATGGTGCAAGAGACGAGAATGAAATGTACAGAGTGAGAGAGACAGAGAGAGAGAGACAGGGAGAGGAAGAGACACATAGTGAGAGAGAGAGAGCAATTGAGAGAAAAATAGAGAGAAATTGAATGAAGAGAGAGAGATTGAAAGAAAGAAGAAGAATTTGAGAGAAAAATAGAGAGAAATTGAAAGTAGCTAGCGAGTAGAAAAGAGATAGAGTTACTAAAAAGAAAGAAATATTCACTCGATATATAGAAGAGAATGAAAAAGTGTGAGAAAGAGGAAGAGAGCAATGGGAGAGGAAAACTCAGAAGGGAAAAGTTAGAGGAAGAAACATAAATAAAATAAAAGGACAGATATGGAAGGAGAGAGAGAGAGAGAGAGAGAGAGAGAGAGAGAGAGAGAGAGAGAGAGAGAGAGAGACAGAGACAAGAAAAATGAGGGAAAATGAGATCGAATTCCGACACAAACAAATTGAGAGAGAGAAAGAGAGAGAAAGAAACAGGCAGAGACAGAGAGAATTGGACAGACGAATGATAACCAAAGTAGCTACTCTAAAATAAAATAATAAATATATATCAATATCTCTTACTTTCCCAATACAAAGCTCAAACTGATTCCCGTACTGAGTATCCTACAGTCGAGCACACTACAAACTTGCAATGCTGCTGGGCTGTTACCGAAATCGAGAACAGCAACGCCTTGGGAAATGGCCAAAATAAACGCCTTTAATTGTTGTCAATTTGGGGTCGCTTTAAGCCGACTTTGCTTTTGTTATTTTTATGGCCGTTAAATTTTCTCGCGTCTGTCACAAATTGAATAATGTCTCAATTGAACAGCAAGCGAGGCAGCAACAGCAAAAGCAACAGCAACAACTCAGACAACAACAACAGCAGCTCAAACAACATTGTTTGCAAAGTTCAGCTAATTATGAGCTAAGCAAAAAGCATTAAAAGAGACAAGAGTTTTTTGTATTAAAGTATTTAGGCAGAGTCTATTATATAATCGTGCAGTTTGATAAACTTATGCGAGTATATATGTGTATATATATATATATGTATATATATCCTGCCAGCTGTGGCGCTAGAAAGTGAAAGGCAAACATGCAACGCCCACTTGGCACTTGGATACACACAAAGATATATGTATATAACTATAACTCTATATACATATATATATATATATATATATATATATATATATATATATATATCTTACTATAACTAGATTTTTATATAATTGTAACTATTTTCTGCCTTTTGACTAATTTGCCTGCGTTTTTTGTTGGCCAGCAAAAAACGAAAGACTTCAACAACGAACTACAAGTCGAACTAAACTAAGCTTTAACCGGTAGCCAAAGACAGAGCAAGAGACAGCCTCTGGCTATCTGACAATCGCACCACTGACCAACATTTGACTCTCGCTGCACAGCAGACATATGCATATATACACATATGTCTACACATATATATCTTTATATATGGGTCAGCTGGCATATGTCGTGCCACGTAGACATCTGATAAACAAGGCTGGCAAAATGCAATTTTAATTGCCAATCGTCAAGGCGCATTAAAAGCTGCCGATTGTATAGAAATGAGTGAGGGAAAAGGCTTAGCGGAACAATTGCATATGTGCAGATCAGTTTGATATTGGGGGCCAATTTAATATGTGACCAGGAATAGATTTTCAAAAAATTTTTAGAGCATAGCATGGGATATTAAAAGCATAAATTAAGCTCAAGTCCACTATTACAGATACAGATAAAAAGTAAAGTATCGAAACGATTCATAAGTAGCTGTTTTCTACAGAGACTGAATATATTACATAATAAAATATCTTATAAAATATGATAATAACCTATTTTATATTATAAAGCTGCTCTAAATATATAATTTATAATACAAGCTTAGCACAATATAAAAAAAAATTTAGGAACAAAAAAAGCTGGAAAAGTTTTTTCGGAATAACTAGAATTCACGCCTCCAGCTGTTCAATTCTTAAATTAATTCAATTTATTTTTATTTATTGATTTTTTGTTAATTTTTATTTATTTTATTTATTTATTATTTATTTTATTTATTTATTATTTATATATTTACTACTTAACAATTTTCAAAGATTTAATAAACATTTCATATAAATAACAAAATAATTTTGCCAATATATATAATTATCTAAGCTATATTTTAATATGCATTCCATAGATATTACAACAAATTTATGCTAATATATATAATTATCTATGCAAAATATTGATTTACTCCACCCGATATTTATAAATAGTTTCAAGCACTCTATTAGTATTACTTACCTTGTGTGCATTTAACCAAAAAATCTATGTATGTGCTGCACCTTTTTGAGAACGACTTCAATTATGCGTAATCGACTTTCAAAGCCGAACGAGCCCCAAGAGCTGCCCACGCCACAGATTTTTCGTTTTCAATGTTCAATAACTTAATTAAAGCTTCAATTTGCATGCAAATTGTAAATGGCAAATAAATTTTGTATACGCAATTTTGATAAATCGATGCGATAATAATCAAAGCAATTAAATAAATAGAGGATAGCCAAAAGCAAGCGCAAAACGCTTAATAACAACGCAATTAACTGGTTGACTTATATGTGCTTCCATTATAACGAAGAACAAATAATTGGCGTTGATTAAAGCAACAGTTAATTGACATTTAAGGCGATTCATTACTTAACTAACTCTAAATAAAAGACAAAAAAAAAAAAAAAAAAAAAAAAAACAAAAATAAATAAATAAAATAAAAGAGAAGTAGAGAAATATCAGACTAGAGATATACGATTTAATAACGTCTGCGGGGGCTGCTTTTTCGTAGTCGAATTTGGGCACAGTCTCTGTTCGCTGTCTGAAAATACCAAATCGAAACGGAGCCAAAAAAAGCATTGGCTAATTGCATCGACTGCATGCAGCAGCAGCTTTTCGTGGAAATTCAGTTTTCACATGCTCGACTTTGGTTTTGTACCAAAAATTTACATACGTATTCAAATGTGTTGGAGTTTCTGTTTTTGTGTGTGTGCGGCGCCACAATTCTCAGGCTCGAATGGACATTGGGGCACTTGTTGTTAGCGGCAATTAATGTTAGTTGCAAACGGGCTGCATAAATCAGCCTAATTGCTATATTTAAATTCTAAATTTGGTTGAGTTTTTCTTCTTTTTTCTGTTTTTTGGTATACGACATTAGCTTCCATGTTTTTCTTGACATGTAATATATGCATAGGTTTATTTTTGCTGGCAGGCAACAGGTGGTCCGATTTGAATTTGAATTTTATGCTTATTAAATATTTTCGCTGAGAACATAGAATATCAGTTTCAAATTGCGCGCGCTTTTTTAACGTTAGGCTGTTATCGTTAACAGTGCTGTAAAGCGTGTGTTTGCCCAGCCACCACAGTTACAGCAGACATGCAGCGCAACTAACAGCATGTTAACATTTCTGTTAATAAAATAAAGCAAAGTCATAAATGAAATGTAAATAAAATTTAAATATAATATTGATTTTGATAAGTCTTTTCAGTTTTGCAAATAATTAATTTCATTTTCATCTCTGTTATTTACTTCCATATAATTTTCGCCTAGTAGAACTGCATACATGCCTTAAACTTATCGATAAGTCGATAGCTTGTACCTATCGCTCACAGGCCGGCTAGCAATTTTTGCAAAAGAATTTTGTTTACATTTAACAAAAATGTCATTATCGCAAAATAATTGCGATATTGTAATGCAAAATGAAGCGACTGACGTTAAAGATGAGATTGCGACCAATTCAACTGACAATGAAACAGTAAAACGTCCCTCAACTGATAAAACAGCACAAGACGCAGTTTACGATGCGGACTGCGAGATGGTGGAATCAGCCGAAGAGGAAGACGTCGTAGAGGCAGCGCCAAAGCAAGAGCCGTTCACAGATGATGATAGATCCACAGTAATCGCACCAATTAGCCGCCCACAAACCGATCCCGTATCCAGGCACAATTTGAAATGGAATCTGCGCGTCATCATCTCCAATTTGTATATGAGGAGTGAGCGGCGATTGCCGAGCGCCTGTGTGCCCAAATGTCTGCACAACACGAGCCAATGCGTCAGTCGACATCGTTGTGCCATGCTGCCCGATGCACCCGATATTAGTGTAGCTCAAGAGCTGCGCAACAACCTCTATAGACAGCATTATGATACATACTTGGATATATTGGAAACGATGGCGCTGCAGTCGGTTTTTCCAGACGAAGCGGTTTTCGATCGACTCTTGGATATGATTATGGTAAGAGAATTGTTAAGAGAGACCACTTATGTTAATACTCTTTATTTTTTAGATACTCAACAGCAAGAGCTTGACCCTCGAAGAGCTGCACAGCAGATATAGAAATGTCATACGCATCTATTATTTGCTAGTGGATGCATTTCCTCCCTGTTGGACAGCTCTGCGTCCATATTATCTGAATTTCCTGGGTGCTACGAGTGATAAGCCACAGAAGCTGCAGCTGCTCTTGGATTTATTTGAAGATTGTTTGCGCCGATGTAGCGAAACAGAACTGACTCAGCTAACGCCTTACTACGAGCAATTTGTTCCTGATTATGCGGCTGATGAGAACTCGGTATTAAGCCCTGATGATGTGTTTGAGCGTCATGTCCAGGACTACGATTGGCAGAGCGGAAAGCAGTGGCTGGATGAGTTTAATGCCATGTCATCAGCGGTGCAGCTGGCACGTCTTTGCGATGCTTTGAATATGATTTGCTGGGTTTTGGAGCGGGAATTCTTTGCCTGGCTGGATCATAATCGTCTGCAGCAAACGGAGCCAGAGATATTTCAAGAGGACTCTAAGCCATTTGTGCTCATTGTCTTTGGCATAGAAAAGGACAAGAGATTAACGAAATTAACCCAGCAGCTACTGCGTGTTTATAGTCGTGCAGCAGCTAAGTCATTGTATGCAGATCGTTTAAGTATTTTAGAGGTATGTAGATATACCATATCTATATATAACTTTTACTAAAGTTTCTTCTATCATTTCATTCAGCGCTTTATCTCGCTGCTCATGGAGGCTAGCAACACAGCCGAGCTGGAGTATGCCAACAACTCGTTAATTTATCCCAATTTGGGTCCTCAAACACGTCGCCTAATTGCAGAGTTCTTTAAGATATTTAAAGTGGAAAATCCCTCAGATCTCACGACTTATATACGCACCATCTCGCAGCTGAGTCAGCCCTATGTGCGTTGGGAATTTGCGGATAATTTTCTGAGATTATTCTACTACTCCGATGCGACATTTGGGCCGGAGAAAGTGTGCGAGGAGCTGAAGTCGAAGCGTTGGCTCAAATACAGACCACGCAGCACCATCGATGACTCAGACAACGAACTGCTCTCTAGAGAGGATTACCTTAAGATCATGCTCAATGCGCTGCAGGATTATTGCAACTGGTTCGATTTGCAAGCCTGCTGGAAGTATATAAAAACCAAAGGGCCCGTCCAGCAGCTGCAGGCGAGAACAAGCAGTCCGCTGGCCACGCCCGCTGGCCTCGTGTCTGAAGATGTGGGCAAAATCTTTATGCTCGACGAGATGCAAAAGGAGGCGCACACTTGGAAGCAACGCATCAACGCAAAAGTGATTTTGGCCAGGCCCAAAGTGAATCTTCCAGTGGCTAGGATCAGCATAAGCACCATGGCCGAGCGTTATGGAAACGATATACGACAATTGCGATATCTGCGACGTATTCTGCTGGAAGTTATGCGTTTTGAGGATGTGTCAGATTGGCTGAACTATGTGAATGATTTTCTGGGTGAAGATGAGCCAACTGTTTCGTCTTAATCTTGGTGCTGCAGCAGAAACTGGGCACAACTTAAAGTGATAGCTGTAAACTAAAGGTATTTGGTAAATAGATCCACTACAATAAGTTAAAATATATATGATACATATTTAATAAATGAAAAGTGTAAAGAAAAACAGGAAATGTGTTTTACTTAAATTTTTTCAAAAACTACCGGCAAATTCGCAACGTAAGCACAAATGCAGCTTTATAGCGTAATGTAGTGAAGAAAACGTAAGCGTAAGAGGAGCAACGTAACGTAAATTTGTATAAAATTTCTACCTTATAAACTCAAACGAGCAATAAGCGCCAAAGACGTAAGATAAGTAAACTACGTAAGCGCAGTGTGAGCAACGTAAGCGTAAATTTGCGCACCATGCGCAAAAGCTCCACCACTTAACAGAGAAGGCAGTCATTTAACAGAGTAACTCCAATGCAGGATATTATCCTGCGAACGCAGAAAAAATACTTTTAGTTGATTTTAGCAGCACAACCCCGTCGCCAGCAGCAGCAGGAGCAGCAAATGCTTGCCGTCGCGACAAATACGCAAAATTAAACATTGTGTTATTCAAAAAAATAAATAAAATAAAATAAATAAAAACTACAAATCGAGTGTAAAATCAAAATTCTGCGTAAAACAGCAACAACAACCAAACAACAACAACAGCAAGAAAATGTGCGGTGCAATATAGTGTGTGTGTTACAGCAACAGCAATAACAACAACGAACCGTTGTGAGCACAGTGGTTAAAAATAAAAGAAAAACACAAAGAAGAAGAAGACGCAAAGGGGCAACAACAGCAACAAAGCCAAAGAAAGCGCAATCAAAATGTCGACAACAGTGGAACAGGTGAGTAAAAAAGAAGACGCAACGTAACGTTGAGTAAATTTATGTAATTTTGTATTTTCTTTACATTGCTTGTTGTTATTTTTGTGTGTGTGGCGAGTCAATCAGTCAGCAATGCGGCAATGTTACGGTATTTTGAACGGCAGCCATTGCCGACAACTGCGTAACATTCAGTGTCAGTGCCGACTAGCTGTCTGCCTGTCGCTCCGTCTCTCTGTCTCTCAGTCTGTCTGGCTGGCTAGCTCTTTGTCTGTCTGTGTGTAGGTGTAACCAACTTACGCGCTCTCTCTCTTGCCCTCTCTCTCTCTCTCTGTATGTGTGTGTGTATTGGCATGCGGCTGACTGTTTTGCATTGCCATGCCAACGGCGACGCTGGCACTTCCTGTTTGGCTGATATTGCCTCGATTTGACAGCAAAATTCGATTAATTTCTAATCTGTACATCAGCTCGGGCAAGTGCCACACAGCCAGACTGAGAGTCAGACTTACTTGCTGGCTTCCATACGTATTCAGCGACAAATATAAATAGCTGTCATTTTGTCAGCGAATTGAAATTCAAATACAATCACATTCACACTCACACACACACATACACATACACATGCACACGCACTCAGTCACACGCACTAGACGCGACATTGCATGCAAATTCCGTTTGCATTTACAGTGAAGGCTCGCATATGAAGTCAAATACCTTTAGCTGGCTTAAACTTTTCCAGTTTCCAACTATTTGAAAAGTTTACTTTGCAAACAGCTTTTCTTTTTTTATTTATTTATTTTTTTGCTTTTAATAACGTGCGTGCATAAAAAGTTTTATGATATATAAAAAAAATCCTTGCTCTGACGTTCTTGCTAAATATAGCTTTTGTTTTATGATTCAATGAGGACGTGTTTATATATATTTTATGGCAGAATACACTTAAAATTTATGTTTTTATTTACTAGTAAAGGATATTTACTAAAAATTGTACTTAAATGAGGTTTTGGAATAGAAAATAATGTGTTTTTTCAGTTTAAAAATTATTTAATATCTTTATTTTCTATTTAAATATAATATATTTATTATTTATGCTTTTTGACGTAAAAGTTTTTAATAATATATTAATAATATATATATATTGATGAATATATATTTTTTAATTTATTATTTGTCTTTTAAAGTTTTTTATATATATTTAAATTTTTGTTTACATTTTTAACAACTGAAAAAAGACTCAAAAGAAATAACTTATAAAAAGAAAAGAAAAATTATTTAAACCCTTTATTTTATATTTTAAAACTTTTATATATTTATATATATTTTTTTAGCAACTAATAAACAACAAAAAAGATTGACTGGAAAGGAATAATATATGGGAATTTTTCTATAGCCTCACCGAAATCACACCATATTGATTTCTATCTCAATTCTTGATAAATAGTTAAAAAAAAGGCGACTAGACAATGTTTTTCTGTTACTTATCCATATAAACATACATCTCTATCTCTATCAACAATTGTTCTGTCAATGGTGACATCACTGTACTTTGAATCAATCGTGCATTTGCTTGTCTGCGATTTGACATTTTGTTACAGCAGCCAGTCTAGCTGGCCCCACTTGACATCCCCCATTCACTTTGTAACAAAGTATCGCCCCCCAGCCAACGTATACCCTATTTCCATATTTCAGTTTAATAAAAAGGTATTCACGACACAAGTTTTCACTTTGCGTGGCTTTAATTCTCTAATTGTATCTTAATTTTATGTAAATGTTGTCCCAGCTCCGAGTGGCAGTTGGCTTATGTGGCATATTCCTTTTCTTCTACTTCTGCTGCTTCTTCTTCTTGTTGGCTTTTATGTGACGCGTAAGATTCTCGCCTTGAAAGTCAGGGAAAAAGTTTTGTTGCATATTTCTGGCGCTCATGTAGCGCGAGTCATTACGTTTTATAGACTTTATAAGAACTTCGCTGATGCAGTTTGGTCAAAAGTTTTTGCTGCGCTGCGTCGCGTAGCCAGGTGACTGCTCCTATATAGAATAAGATATATATAGATATATATGTATTTATATATAAAATGTATAGATATATGTATACATGTAGCAAACTGATGAGCTTAGGCTACCGAAGGCAACTTCCTCTTTGGACATTAAAGTCGAGCGAAAAGAACAACATTTTGAAGCGTTTATGGCCAACGCTGTCTTATCCTGGCTTTTAATATAATTTTTGTTCGCTTTGCTTTGGCTTGAGTCTGGTCAAACAGAAAAACAAACTGGGAAATAAATCTCATTCCATTAAATTGTTTATATTGCTTACCACATGGCTAATCTAAGCAGAAAACAAACTTTTCTGACATTTTGTATAAGATTTAACTCCAATTTAATTATCTAATTGGTTAGGGTTTTATTTAAATATAATTTAACTCAACTTTAGCAGCTGCTTAATATGCTTTTTGTAAATGTTTCTTTTGAATAAAAAGTTTAGAGCTTTAGTTTAATTTTTTACAAATGTTCAGTTAGAGAGTTCAGCTGAAAAGTATGCTATACTTTTTTGTTAAAATCAAACTAGGGAAACTTGTTGGATTTGCATATTCTGTTGGTATGAAAATGGTGTGTTTGATTGCAAAAGGCATATTGAATTCTATGGGGTATATACATATATCTAAATCTATTCTTGATCTAGGTAAATCTGTAGCTCTTATGACATCCATTTTTGCTTATGTGTGTCTTATATCTTAGAGAACTTAAATAAAACAAATGTTATTCAATTATATAACAAGATTTATATAAAGAAACATCTATGCTCAAGGTAAAATAGATAGTATTACAGTAGAAGGTAGTATTAGTGCGTTAAGTAACGAAAATATGATACATATTTATGTATATTATGTATATAATATTGGAAGACTTAATATGAGGAGCTATCGCTTAAGCTGCAGCTATTGTATAAAAAACTTGTTTCTCTTTTATTTTAAGATAGTTTGACTTAGATTTTGAAGTTCTTACTGGATTCGGATATATGAATAAATATATAAATATATACAAAAAATATATATACAATATATTGCTGCCACAAAACTATATTCAAATAAAAGTTATTAAAAGGAAGACTTACTCCTCTTTGAAAGATTTCCTGCAGCTTACTCATTACTCCTATTTTTTGAACATTTTCTGTTACTCACTCATTCGCTCGCGGTTCTATATTTTCTCTCTCTATATCCAACTATAATTAAGTCTATATCTTTTCAATATCCAACTACCTGTATACCCTTACCAATATATTTTTATTTATATTTCTCTTCCAATGAAATTTATTTGTGTGCTTGCTTGGTTAACTAAGAAAATAATTGGAATGCGTATGAATTATGGACATCATGTTTTATGTATAGCATATAGCAAGCCGATTTGTAACGGTGCATGGGCTAACTAACGAAGCGCACACAGACACACAAGCACACACACACCTACACACAGACATAAGCACACTCAAAATATCTAGTTGTTGTAGCTGTGGCTGTTACGTGCGAAGCTTCCTGCTTTTTGTGTGCAGCATTTTAGCTCGAGCATAAATTACAACTTCAGAGGTTAGCAACACTCACCAATACACACACACAATGAGACACACACACACATACACAGAGACACACACACGTATTTATGCTTTGGGTAGCTGCTTGGCTGTCAGTGTCGCCGGCTGGCAGTGCTTACATAATGTTAATGATGCTGCCACCTCCGTCCAGTGGCGGGGCTCATTTCATGTTGTTTACAGAAAAAATAGCAGAAATACAAAAGTAAATGTCAAACAATATGCAGCTGCTGCTACACGTGACATGAGGCGTGGGCGTGACCTGCGGATGTGCACAATGAACGCACTGCATCCTTTACTAAATTGTTTTCCCCTGTTGCTGTTGTTGTTGTTGCTGTTGCATATTATTTCAATTTGGCGGCATAATAAAGTGCTTCCGTTGTGAGTCGCCTGGCAGCGTGTGCAACGCCTCAGCTGCAGCATCCCCAAGGATAATGCCATTCAAGCTTGGCTTCGTTATGCTTGTTTGCGCTGATGCACACATGGGGCGTCAAGGGATAGTGCTATGTATGTATTTCTGCCTTGACACGCCTCACACACACACACACACACTCATACACTCATACACTCATACAGCTGCAAAGTTCATGGCTCCCGCTTTCAGCTCCGACAATTGGCATTAAGTGACCGCCAAACGTGTCATTTGTGCTGCGTCGCCTCTGCCCTGGCCAAGGTCAAATTTAACTGTTTTGATTTAATTTATTGTTGCATACATTTGAGCGCTCATAAAATGCCAAATACACAGACTAACAGACACCTGCTCCAGCTCCCAGCGCGCCTCGCTGCCTTTGCTTCCTTCCTCTTCATTTTTTTTCAGCGGCTAGCAAAGCCAATATTTTGCTTGTCTGCCTCTGTTTATCTTTGTCTTTGTCTCTGTGAGCGTGTGTGTGTATGTGTGTGTGTGTTTTGATTGCTTTTGCTCACACTCTCACACACAACACCCCATTATACACACACACAGTCATCCACACCCACACAGTCAAGAGGTGACTCAATGTCTTGCTCATTTCCTTCGAATGGACGAAACGAAACTATATTCAACATTTCTTTATGCCCAGTATGTATGTGTGTGTGTGTCTGTGCGGATAAGATTCTTTGTGGCATAAATAGGGGTTTTCTGCTGCCATAACATACATATATACATACATATATATAAACATATCTGTGTGTATTTGTAGCCAACTTTAAATGACTTTCCTTTTGCCCATTCGTAAAAGGCTTGTAAATTGCTTTTACATTGGTTTCTTGTTAGCTTTATCTTTACCTCATACCTTACCAAATATATTTAATCTTCTTCTTCTTCTCTTTTTTTCGGTCAACTTTATGTTGCCTTGAAAATTAACTGAAAAGTTGTATTTTTATAACCGTAGCGAAATCTGTGCTAAGCTGAGAACTTTAAGAAACCTTTCAAAATGGCTTCCAATCAATATTTTTTACACAAACCGAGTTAAATATAAACTAGAGAGCTTTTATTATAACTCTTGCTGCAGCTCGAGCAAATTTTTACTACCTCACAGCTGAGTAAATTGTTTTTTTTTTTTTTTTTGTTGCTTGCTAAAATTAACTTGATTGTGAGCTGCAGTTAATGGGGTAGATTAGTGTGGATGAGTAGCTTCTGTGGACTTTGGATAGAGTCAAAAATAGATTTTAGCAAACTTTTAAGTAAAGTTTAAATTAGTTAAAAAAGTTATAATATTATAGACATTTAAATGATATCTTATGGATTAGGAATTTACGGCATACGTAGTACAAGGTAAATTTTCTATCTATCATTATTTTAATTACTTTTAGATAGTCACAACCGTATTTACAGAGTCATTTGGTTTACTTCTCTTACTCTTTAGCGGTTTTTACAGTGTCTTCTTTACTTACCCACTTCATTTACTCTTTAGCTGTTTTTAGAGTATTCCAAAGTCTTGTTCTTATTATTTATATTCTTCATTAGTTATTTGTCCTTTTGCTTCTATAGTTACAAGCATAGCTACTCTTAGCAATTACAGGGTATTCAAGAGTCGTGTTTGTATCATCCTTAAAACATCATTATATCACTATTCTTATGCTTCCACAATACGAAGGATACTCACTGTTATATTGCTCACCTACACTCCCTAATTCATAACACAGGGTATTCCATAGTCATGTTCTTATGTTCCCAAAAGCTTCATTAGTTATTTTCTTTTGCACTCATTAACTGTTATCGCAGTTTTTCACCGTATCACGTTTTAATACAGGGTATTCCATAGCATGCTATTATGTTCCCTGAAGCTTCATTAGTTATTTTCTCTAGCACCCATTTACTATGATCTCTTCCACACTCCTTTACAGTTTCACAGTTTTTACAGAGTATTCCAAAGTCGTCTTTATATTTCCCTTAAAGCTTAATTATCTTTGCTTTCACTGTATGAACTTTACCACACAGCTTCAATTACAGTTTTACAGTCCCTCAACTCACCTGCAATCCCTGTAATTACTGGGTATTCCATAGTCGTGCTTATCTTCGCCTTAAAGCTTCATTAGTTGATTTTCCTTTTGCTGCCACTATACGAACTGTGCAGCCATTAACTGTTATCTCTTTCACAGTTTTCGGCTTCCACACGCCATTCGCCATTCGCCATTCGCTCGTCGTCTGATTGTCTGTTTCTGAAAGCTATATTTAATATACACTACCCAAAACAGCACCCGTTGGCTATAGCATGCCAGATGTTGCAGCAATTGTTTCTTAGCTCTGATATAAATTGAATATTCATCAGGTTCAATTTATGGCCATGTATCGATTGCTGTATTAAACCTTCAAAATTGGCTTTTCTCGCTGAGAAGCTTTTATTATTAGCCTGTGTTTTTTTCACATATATCTTGCCAAAAAACTGCGAATCATATTGTGGGTGAAGAGGGCGCGGCTAATGTAGGAGTGATTGTGCTCTGCCCTCCACACACACACACTCACACACACACAGACATACACACACGCATTGTTTCTTTTCTCATTTTCTTGATTTTATTACTTTTCCTTTTTCTGATTTATTTGCCGAAATTTCTTATTTCCCTTTGCACGCAGCACAGAACAGAGAGCAAAGCAAGGAAATTGGCGTATTGTTATGGTTTGTTGCTCCAGCTACTCCTGCTGCTACTCCTGCTGCTGCTCCTGCTGCTGCTGTTGTTGTTGTTGTTCCTCTTCCTGTTGCTGCCACTGTCAGTGCCACTGGTATTCCCGCTACTATTGCAGCCACTCAAAACGCAATTTTGTGGCAAATTCAATCAACGTTGTTGTTAATCGATTCTGCATAGTCCACTCCACTCCACTCCACACCACTCCAATCCACCCCGCCGTCAAGCAGCTTGCCACCTTTATCAGCTTTCTTACATGTTTTCTCCATGTGCGCTGTATGCTCTTTCAGCATTCAGCTTCAGTCTTATGTACACACACTCACACACACACACACACACACACACACACACACATGCACACGAGTTTTCATTAATCATACGCCATGTTGCATCCACATAGGATTCGCTGCAATCACTGACTGGCAAGTGGCATTGCACACGGATTTTCCATGCCTCTGCACACGTATCCACTCACGAGGATAGCTGAAGTGGAGCAGGGAAGAGAGTAGAGGAGGAGCCAAGTCCCCCCGGCTTGCAGCTTGCAAACATAAACACATGCTCACCCACACACACACACACACACACACACACACACACACACACATATGTTCAAATTCAATTCTGTATATTCCGCATATTCCATATTCTATAAACCCATTTTCATTTATTTCCGCAAAATAAAATTTAACATACATACATATATATATTTTTTTTTGGTGGAAAAATACGATTTTTGATGTGCAAATTCCACGTGAAATATATGTATAGAAAATGCGTAAAAATTGTAGCAATTGAGAGAGTAGAATTTGAAATGCTCTTGCTGGCATGAAAAGTTTTCAGGTTGTTTTGATGGCAAATGAATGAAGTGGAGTCAATTGAGCTAGCGGCAAACAGAAATGTGTGTGTTGGGAGGGTAAACAAATTTAATTAGCAGTTCGATCTGAACAGGGTGCTAGCTAGGAGAATATAGGTGTTAGATATTGTTAGGTGTTGGCAAAGTTGATTATATTCGTGATCTGCATGGAGATAACCTATGCTGGAGGTTTAGCATGTCTCGTAGATAGAAGCGCGGACTTTTGAAGAATTTCTTGCGATGCTGATTAGGCAGCCTGATTAGCTAGCTTTAAATTAAATAGCTTTACGATCTGTCAGTTAATCATGGCCAATATGTCATACACTTCACAGATTGAATCGATATATGTATATGTTGTGTTAAGTGTCAGTATATAGTCATAGTCTTCAGAGCAGAGCAAAACAAGTGAGGTCCCACTCGATGGTTTTTAGCATCGATGTTCAAGCTCGTCATATTAAAAAAAAAAATAATAAATTAAATTAAAAACAAATTTAGACAAAAAAAATTCTCGTCATATTAAAAAAGTAATAAATTAAATAATAAAAAAAATATACGAAAAAAAAAACTGGATTTTGTTTTAAAATCTAATTGACTTCATTTTTGTAAATTAATTATAATTTTTGAGTTTTAAGGAATATTTCACTCTTATATTCTAGTCTACCTTACTAACAATTCTCTCCGATTCAACGAGTGTCTCTGGGATGCACAAATCTTTGTCAGGGAGCGAGACAATTAAATTCAGCTTTATTAATCTCTAAGAAATTCGAGCAGTTAAATATATATTGTGAAATATTACTTACATTCCATTACATTAGCGGACTATTTTACCTACAAGAGTTTCTTTAGCTATTCTTTAAGTTATACAATATAACAATATCAAACAAAATCCATCAATCAACTGCAAATTATTACTTATTATTATTAGTATTTATTATTATTACAATTTTGTTTATGGATGGTCTGACTAACTCCAACTTTTCACTAATTTATAGACTTGACAAGGCTATACTTATTCGTAAGGCATTTTTTAATAATATATGTTAGGGTATACAATATTTTTGCATAACTAAACACAATTTGCGAAAGTTTAGTTATCTGGAATTCATATAATAGTAATGTACGATGTCTAACTTTAACGAAATACCTACAAATCTACTTGGCTCTGTATCAAAATAATTTCCAGCTATTAACTATTTATATAGTTTTAAACACGCTACACAAACTTCTGGTGCATTTACATGCTACCCATTGTTTGGCCAACAAAAAGTTAGTTTAAATTGCTTTTCAAATTACCAGACCCGTTTAACCTATGACTGGCAAATTTTAACATCATATTTTTCGCAAATGGCAAATTAAGTTTTTCGCCAATCAATAAAATCGAATTAACACACGCAAATATTTAAATATTGGCTTTATTTTTGCCCGCATACGATTAGAGCTGAACATTATTCAGTTGCTGTTTCTGTCTCACTCACTCTATCTCTCTCTCGCTCTGCGCTTCCTCTCTCAATTTAGTAAATTGCACACGGACTATATAAAAAAAAAAAATGGGAAAATTACGTTCGCTCCCTAAACAGGTTATCTAAATTGCAAATTTTGCGGCTTGCGTAATTGAAAAACATAAACCGGCAGGCAGAGCTGCGCTTAGCTGCCTACCTCTCTCTCTCTCTCTCTCTCTCTCTTACTCGCACTCTCTCTCTTTCTCTCTCTGCTTTAGTTATGCAGCATGGGCAGTAAATTAAATGAAAATGTTGCTAAAAATAGCTAGCAAATGTGTTGCCTTTCTCACTCTCTCATTCTCTCTCTCTCTCACTCTTGGTAATGCAATTACAGTAGCGCTGTGTCAATTTACTGCAAAATGGCTGTCATCGATTTCCGCTTATATTCCGCATGTTATTCAATAATTTTGACGAAATCATTTTGAATGCGGTTCGATTTACACTGTTATTTTGTTATTCCATTTTCGCAGCTCTTTTATGTATTTGACATTTTGTGTTTAGCGCTTCGAATGCCATCAAAAATATGCATTAATTTGTTGGAGTGTGTGCGGCTGATGTGTATGGGAGTGAGAGTGTAAGTGAGTGTGTGTGTGTGCCCTTTGCTGACAGCAACAACATCGCTAACAGCCACATGAAGTTCAATATTTGCCCGCGTTAAGCCGTAGATGTATTAACATAATGTGTCAGCACAAAAAAAAAAGTAGAGAATGTACGCACACACACAAATACACACACACTTATGCATGCACATGATGGGACTTATACAATAATATGTGTATTTTAGAAGAGGGCATACAGAACAGTGGTAGTTAAGGTTTGCTATTGATGGATAGATGAGGATATTGTGAGGTAAATATCTTGCAATGAGTCAATATGTTAAATAGAAGATAAATATGTAGATAACATAGAGAAAACAGAGAATACATACAGAGAATATACATAATATTATACTAGAAAACTGAATACTTTGTAAGAAATCATGATATTCATAGGTTGTAATAGATTGAGAGAAAGCGATGCAAAAAAAAAATAAGACAAGAACAGCTAGAAGTAAAGACAGCCTAAATGAGAGATAAAGAAACTAGGCTCCAGATGAATAGATAGACTTGTATTGTACTATCATATAAACTTAGTACTCAATGAAAAGATGGAGTAAGGAGAGGAGTAAGGAGAGGTGCAGAGAGCAGGAACTTTCCTGCTGAATACTTATTCAGACAGACTTGATATAAATAATACGAACTTCATGGGAGAGAAAGAAAGCGGGAAAGAGAACGAAAGAGACTGAGCGAAAAATAGAAAAAAATAATATAAATAGACAGATTTTCATATAGATTAAGAACTTGAACTTGAAAGGAGAGGCAGAGAGGAAAAGGGGATAAACTAAAAAGAGAGAAAAAGTGTGAGAAGCAGATATAAGCCAGAATTGACTGTCAAGAATGAAAGCTAGAGACGTATTAAATGTGAGAGGAAAAAGAGAGTCAGATATAGAAAAAGTGGGAGAGAGAGATATAGAGATGTAGAGATAGATACATAGATAGATAGATAGATAGAAAGATAGATAGATAGATAAATAGATAGATAGATAGATATATACATAGATAGATAGATAGATAGAAAGATAGATAGATAGATAAATAGATAGATAGATAGATAGATAGATAGATAGATAGATAGATAGATAGATAGATAGATAGATAGATAGATAGATAGATAGATAGATAGATAGATAGATAGATAGATAGATAGATAGATAGATAGATAGATAGATAGATAGAAAGAGAGAGAAAGGCATAGAGACATAGATACATAGACACATGGAGACATAGAGATATAGAGTCACAGAGACATAGAGATGTAGAGACACAGACACATAGAGACATATAAGCATAGAGAGAGAAAGCGCGAGAGAGAGTGTGGGAGAAAGGCATAAAAGAACTAATGAAAGTTAGACAAATTGACATGCCTAATTAAGATTATGATCTGCGGGATATAGAGAGATAGATAGCCTGCAAAGACTGACAGCTGATAGATATGAAATCAATATATATGACAAGTAACTAGACTCTTTCTCCTTCTCGCCCTACTCATTTAAAACACATAAATCACATTTGTGTAACTAAAACCTAGCTAGCACTCGCAGCTTCTCCATTACGTATACACACATTTCTCACAATTTCTAACCACTGTGCGTAAACATACTTCAAGTTGCTGTGCGCAAATGTTTCTGTCGCTTGAAAAATATGACGACAACTGTCAGCAGGCGATACCAGAGTTTCAGCCATTTTTCCAGCTGAAAGATCCGAATTGGCAAGGCACCGCGTTGCGTTAACTTCTTTTCCTGTCGCGGTCGCAAAGGCCTCCTGCTCCTGCTGCTCCTGCTGCTCCTCCTGCTCCTGTCAGTTGCTGCTGCACAACGCTTCCGCTGCTTAAGCAACGTTCAAGCACAGACACAAGCACAGCACACGAACACGACTAGAGTGAGGCGCTGTGGCTGAGGCATGTCACGTATGTTTGTGCCCAAGCATTCGCATAAACATTCCGTCACCATTTTGTCTACATACAGCTCCTGGCTGGCTGGCTGCTTACGACCTCCTGCCAGTGTCTCCTACTTCTGCTCCTGCTCCTGCTTGTGGCACATCTCATATCCATCTGCAGTGACAACACATTGGCATTGACGGGCGCGCGTCGTTTGTGTTAAATGTCAGCGCTGTGGCAGGCCAGGTCCCTTTTGGCTGGGGTCACACCAATTGACCTTCCATTCATCACGGGCTACAGCCACCGACACAGCCATCGCCATCGCCATCGCCATCGCCAAGAGCTCTGCATATTGTTTACCAAGGCGAAACTCTATTGATGTTTACAAAATTCATTTATTGATTATGGCCACGAAAGTTTTTGGTTACTGAAACAACACAAGCGCAAAATGTGCTGGCATTGCTCTAGGGTCCACTGGGTCTGTGGGTATTCGCTCGGTCCCCTTTAATTATCCACTCAAATGAGGCTGAAAAAGAGTCGAAGCTGAGCTGTAACTGCTGTCAATTCCTTTTATCTGGCGTCTTCTGTCTGTCTGTCTGTTAGTTAATGATGAGTGCGTCGAGCTCCTCTTCCATATGGCGACTTCCGTTTTACATTTTCACAATTTTTCCTTTAAGCCTTTTTCTGCTTGGCAGCCAAAAAAAAAAAAAAGAAAACTGAATAACTGTAAATAAGTAGGTTTTGCCTTGGAATGCGAAAAATGCTTCTCGTCGCGTCCTTCTCGTTCAAGGCAAATTCAACCCACACACACACAGACACACAAAAGGCAACAAATGAAAGACACAAATATTTTGTAATGAAAGGACTTGAGAAATATAATAAATAATGACAAGTCCCCCAAGCACACAGCAAAGTGAGATGCAACCATGAGTAGGGCGTTGCCCCGCCCACCTCCACTCAGAATTTCTCCAACGCTGATGTGATGTTTAAAGCACGATGACAATTAGAAAATCTTTTGGCACTGTATAAAAAGGGTTTGCTCCAGCCATCCAACTGTTTTTCTCAGTGCTCATTTCGAGAATTTGTTTTTCTTTTCCCGCTTTCTCTTCTCGCTTTTCTTGGCGTGAAAAATGAGCTGCAAGGCAGCCTATAGTGAGGGAAATAAAAACAAAACGAGTCGAAATTTCCTTTTCAGCTGCATTTGAGCGTGCAAAAGATTTATGCTTGGGTCTTATTTTTTCATTATCTTTCCCTTCTGCCAGATCACAATGATGAACCAATTGTTGAGCTGCAAATCTGTGTCGCGTTTCTCATCAGCTAATTGATGTGGTTGCTCTCTTTTGGGTGGATAACAAATTGAGGCTGAAGTAAATTTGAATTTTGCTGTGGTTAAGAGATCCCTTAGACGAATAGTGCTTGAAGGGCATTTAGGTTATTTTTATACTCATTCACGAAAGTGAATTAGTATATTGGTTTTAGGGAATGTCCGTCTGTCTGTCCGTCCACAAACTCAACTATATTTTGAACACTATGAATGCCAGGGACGTGAAATTTGGAACAAATAGTCGGATTGACAGTTCAAAATTTAATAGATATAGATCTGGCAGCGTTTGGGCTGTGAATGAGTATTCTGCAGTCGGTAACGTCCGACTGCAACGTTCTTACTTGTTGTATATTTTTTAGATATTTTCATTCTGCTTCAAATGGAGATGTAGCTGAAAAGAAATTCCTTTTGGGAATGGGAATATGAGTGGGATTTCAGGATATATCCCCATCAAGTATATATATTCTAGATCAGATCTAGATCTTGTCATGTTTGTCTATCCGTCCGTCTCTTTGTCTGTCTGTTTGCAAGAACGCATTGCTCTCGTAAGCCTCAAAAGAAGAATATCAGCTCTATACAGAAGAGTACTTTCTAGTCAGAAACTCCCGACTACTCTTACTTGTTGCTCTAACAATTATCATATTAAATTCGTAAACATATGCATTTATATTTGCTTTCAGATCATAAAATCAATTAAATATTTAAATTATAATTATACAATCTAGTTTAAATACATTTTATAAACAATAATAATTACAAAAAAAAAAAATAAATAAAACAAATAATATTGATATGATAGAAAAAAGTTAAATACCCAAAACACATTTGTCAATTTGAAACTAATTTGCATAACATGCCAATTTAATGTAACTTTTTGCATTCATTTTCCATAAAGCAATCAGAAAACATTGACTAAATTATTCAAAGCTTAACTAAAGAGACAACAGCAACAACAATTAAGAAAACAAGCTGACAACATGAAAAACACAGCAGAAAATGCAAAACATGAAAACCATTTTATGATGAAAGCCAAACAAAAAGCTCAATTTAAAATGCAACCAAAGGCCAGATAGATGTGCAATATGACTGCATATATATTCATATATATATATACATACATACATATACGCATATATATGGCACCCACTGTCCTGAGCTGAGTCAAATCCTTGCTGCAATCTCGCTGCCTAAATTAATTAATTGCTGCTGCCTGTCGCTGGCAATTTGCCACGCCCCCATCGAGAACTATAAATTCAATTTGCTTTATCTATACATACATACATACATATATTCCATATATATATAAATATGTGTAGCATAATTTTTTTGTTAGCTGCTTGGCTGTCGCTGAGAGGGCCAAGTCAGCAGCGAAGCCAAAGTAACTTTTGCCAGCACCCGAAAATCCTTTTTTAATTAAATTTTCTGTACATTTTGCAGTTTTTAGGTTTGAGTTTGAGACAACGACGAACCCAACGCCTCATATATGACAAGCAAGTCCTTTGACTTCCCTACCTATCTCTCTCTCTCTCTCTCTCTCTCTCACACACTCACATTCTTTCTCCCCCCATCTGTCTCTCTGCCTCTGTCTCAGGCTTCTTGCAGTTGCGACTGTAACCAAAGACAAAGTTTTGAGCTGCCTGCATTCAGCTTGCCTCAGTCTCTCTCTCTCTATGCTATGTCTCTCCTCTGCTGCTTCTTTCTCTTCTCATGCCACTTGCTGTTGTTGCTTTTGTTTTCTGTCAACTTAATCCAATTAGATGCACACGTACTACAACACTCCGTCTTGGCATTGAGCACACATGAACGCAGTTTGCACTCTGATTTTCGACCTACCTCTGTCTGAGCTGTGGCTGGCTCACATTTATCATCCAGTCACGATAATAATACCACCTTAGATAAGAGCATTTTTGTTTGCAGATGACACAGCTTACAGTATCTTAGATTAGATGTGTTATGTGTCACAAAGGCGTTTATGATATCTGACATTCATTCTTGGTATAACATGACAATAAATAACAAAGTCTGGAGTATATGAATATTTTTGAGACAGAAATACATATATTTAAAAAAAAAGGGTTTATTTTTATTTGAATTATTGTAGAATTTATAAACATTTTTAATACATTTTTTCTATTAGCTATTAGCTCTGTTAAGCTTTATTGGGTATTGTTAGTTTACTCTTTCTTATTTTAATAGCAATGTTTTTATAATATTTTTTTATTTTTTATTTTATTTAATTTTATTTTTTTTTTATACCTATTTCTATTCTAAGCAAAAAAAGGTCATATTTTTAATGTACAATGGACCAAATTGAGTTTGATTTAGTTTAAGTTTGTAAACTAATATATATTAAAGCTGTGTTCATGAAAATAGTAGCACCACACTACGCTACTATTTTCATGAACAGAACTTTTATACATATCTATTAGTTTACAAACTGTTGTAAAAGACATGCATACATGTTTTAATTATTATATGTATATCTTTTATAACTATATATATACATGAATACATATGTATATCTTCTATATATATATGTATGTGTTTGCCATATATATTTCAGATAATTAACAATAAAGATAAAACAAGCTCATTAATACACAATTACATGACATGATAGCTTGTACACGCTGTAAGGTTGCGCTCTCTCTCTCGCAGTTCCTCTCTCTGCCACTCCTTACGTCTCTCTCTCTCTCTCTCTCTCTCTCTCTCTCAGATCGTAGCTTTATGCAACATGATCTCATTATCGTTTGCAGCCTGTCCCTCTCAGTCTCTCTTTAATTATCTGCAGCTTATCAGTGGCTGACCTGCTGTGCAAATTGTGAACTCACAAGCAAAGCCAATGAGCACAGCTAGAGAGAAAGAGAGAGTTATTCTTTATTAGCTCGATTAGCAGATTGTTACATACCCTGTAAATAAATATTAAACAAAGATAAAGGATTAGTTGCAACTTATTCTAAAATATATACAAAGCTGATTTTCCTTAAATCAACAATGAAGTTATTATAATGTAAACGCATGTTAACATTAATAAATTAAACTATACTATACCTATTTACAAAATTTTAAAAAATAATTCTATTAAAAATTTAAAAAGCTACAAATAAAAATTTTAATAAAGTTTTTATGTCCAAATTGTTTTGTCTACTTGTGTATATAAATGAGAATTGAGAGGAGGAAATTTTTGCATATTATTATGTATGATGTTTATCATATGTAAAGCAAATGCTAAGAAATATCAAATATTCTTAGTAACTGTGAAAAATTATAAAAAAAGGCAACAAATGCTCATAAATACCCAAAAAAGCTCACATTTGCTGTTGTCTTGTTTATATATTAAAATATATAAATCTATACTCTATCTATATTATCTTTTATACTATCTTCAATTATCTCTAATAAATTTATATTTAAAAATATATAGTAAATAATCTTTAAAAGTTAAATATTTATAAATATTAATAATTAAATATTTAAATATTTATAAATATACAGCATATCTGTCATTCGCACCAATCTATAGTCCCCGAACTATTTTGTCTTATCTCTGAAATTGGAAAGCAAGCAAAGTCAAACCAGATGCTGTTCAGTTGCTTTGGTTAAAAAAAAAAACTGTTAGAATAGCGCCAAGGCACAGGCACGACGGTTATCAGTACGCTTCTCTCTATATGCTGTGTCTATATCTCTCTCTCTCTCTCCCTTTTCTGCTCCCTCGCTCCAGCTACAACCCTCTCGATTTAGCTTTGTCTCTGTGTGTAGCAGCATTTATGAACATGACGTGCATTTTTATGAGAGGCAAGCACACGCTCCAATCTTTTTTTTTGTTATTTATAAATAAAGATTTGCTTGTATGGGTTGGATGCTGCTGTGGTACCCTTTACCTCTCACTCTACCTCACTCTTTCTCTCTCTCTCTCTGCTTCTCTGTCTGCTTTCGAGCTTAGTAGCATTTTTGCAGTCGAAAACGTGTGACACTTGCGTCCGGCATGCGCTGGCGGAAACAAAATTAATTACAAAATACTCGTAATTTAACATTTAATACAAACGCTGTCATCCATCCACTCAATTGCAGCCGTCCACCGATGCGCACACAGCACAGGGTGCGCTGACAGCAACAACAACAACAGCAGCAACATCAGCAGCAACAGCAACAGTTGCTGCAACATCCGCGTCATCCACAGAAATTGAGCAACTGCAGCAGGCGTTGCTCGAGAAGCAAACGCAGCTCTACGCTTTGGAGACAGCTTGTCTGCGTGAGACGGAGCGTCAGGTGGAGCTGGAGGATAGTGTGATTGCGTGGCAGGATAAATACGATCGACTCTACGAGTCGCACAAGCGTGTGCAGAAAGTCAATCAGAGTCTGGAGGATAAAATGCTCAAGCTAGTCGATCGCAACACCAACGAGCGAGCGCAGCTCACCAGCGATGTGGCCACGCTCAGTGTGCGATTGGCCCAGGCCAACTTCAACATTGCCAAGCTGCAAAGAGAAATTGTAAGTAGAATGAATTTTTATTTATATTTAATTTATATACTAATATGCTAAAGGTCGGTCTTTAGCGCCAGGCATACAAAAACACACATTATAAGTGATAGAAATATCGAAAGCTAAATGGTTTATTAGTATGACATCCCCCAAATTTTCAGAGTCAAAAACCAAAGTAAATTTATTTCTACCCAAATCTACATATAGTCCGCCATTCAATAAGAAATTTCAATTATTTTCTTGTTTCGCTCTATTAACCTTGAATTACTTGAAATAAAAGCTTCGAGTAATTAAAAGCAAACACATAATTAATTAAATATGATGCTAAGATACAGTAAGATATATTTAAAAGTGTATGCCAGTTTAATCTAGGTACGGAGCACACATCATTTTTGCTTATATCTATATAAAATGATAATAACATCGATCTATTGAAAAAAAACAATTGAAAAAACTAGTATGTCAATATGTAAGATGTTGGCGAAAGATGTATGTATGTCAGCTCAAACAATGATATAGAATTCCATGACATGAAAGTGATAGAGGGTTACCCTAATATCGCTAAAAGCTAAGTTTCTTAAAGAAAATAAGACAGTAATTATTGGAGTTACATATTTAATTTTAATAAAGGAATACGCCTAGTAAATAGATTGAACTAATTAAACTAAAACTTTCTGTCTAAGTTGGCTTCAAGCTAAACAGCTACTCAATAGTAATTACTAAGCTCAATATCGAGCAAACTCAAAGAATTTTAGCAAATTTATAATCTGTCCATATTTTGCTGACAGTTTATATGTCTAGCAAAAAAAATTCCTAGATAAAGTCTCTTCAATTTTCCAGCAATTTTTAATGAAATAAGTCGCAGTCATTTAAAATGTTACACTAAAATAGTAAATCTCTATACCAAGACTTTTTCTTGCATAAAACAAGAAACCTAAACTACTTCATAACAGTGCACTTCCAAACGAGCAAAAAAAAAAGACTACGTAACTTCTGAGGTCAATTAGAAGTAATTTCAATTCATGCATAATATATATGCAGCTATTACACACAAGCCACCCCAATGCCTAATAGATAAAAGCCCCAAACAATTCTCATGCTTTGTTAATTAGTGTAGCATGTAAAGAGCGGCGAGTGCTGTGCTAGGGAAATTGTAATGCGCTTTTCAGCAGCATGGAAAATGCAGAGAAAAGCATCGAAATTGCGCCCGTAAGGCTGGCCAACTAATTGGTGGCCAACTTTTTGGATAGCTGTTACCAAAAGGGAGCGGGACTTTGACGGGGATGTGGATGTGGCATTAAAAATTTGGTAACTGGAACTTTAAGCTCCTGAAAGTCGCTTAGTAGAGCTAAACAAATGCAAGGCGGCAAAGCGTTAAAAACTAGAAACTTTTCCAATTCACTTTGTTTTTCTGCTTGCTTTTTGTATATTACGAAGCCAAACACGAAAAATATCAGCGCGAAAGTTTTCAATTAAGGCAAACAGTAAATCGCCATCGGGCCGAATGCACTTCAGCTGAACGAGCTGGGCGGAGACGGGCCGGGGTAGCGGGGAGAGTAGGGCTTGGCATCAGGAAGCCTTTTAACGCACTTTTACTATAATCGGAGCAGCGTCCAGAGGCTGGGTCGAGGTCGAGGTATTTGTACTGGCTATAGTTCATGCTGCAAACAATTAGCGACCCATCGGCCAAAAGGGAATCTACAAAGTTGAGGTAATGGTTAATGGGTCTGCCCAAGTTGGAAACACTTGCACACACGCACGCACACTCTGTCTCTATATATAGAGCTGGTCAACTAACCAACTGGAGCTTTATTTTTATTTCTTTTATTAACTTGTTTTTGTCTTTGTCGCAAGCAAGTGTTGGCGCAAATTAATACTTAAAAAAAGGACATTTTCACCTTTTTAAAAGTTCTACTCGGTGTTTTTACCTTGTTGCGTTTTAAAGTGGAGAGGGGGTTTGTTGAGTGGTAGAGCCAGAGGTAGTAGAGGTAGAGGTAGTGGTAGAGGTAGTGGAGCCAGAGGTAATAGAGGTAGAGGTAGTGGTAGAGGTAGTGGAGCCAGAGGTAATAGAGGTAGAGGTAGTGGAGCCAAAGGTGGTAGACTCAGAGGTAGTCGAATCAGAGACAGTAGAGGTAGGTAGAGGTAGTGGTAGAGGTAGCAGAAGCAGAGATAGTAGAGTTTGGTAGATAGAGGCAGAGTTGTTAGAGGTTGGTAGGTAGAGGTAGCAGAGCCAGAGGTAGCTTAGTCAGCTTATATAGAGAGACGTCTATATAGTATTCAGTTGTGTGCATACTCTATATTTTTGTGAGTACTATTTTAGCGAGTTTCCACGCTGAAATGAGGAAACTTTGGTGAAGGTATAAATAGCTTAAAGTGTATAATAACATAGTAAAATATAATAAGCCAAACCACTTGATGTTATATTATAATACCTCTAAAATGTGGGCGTGTCATATAGACATTACAACTCAAGTAGTCAAGCATTTGAGTTTGAGGCCACGTTGAGGCTCTCTATAGATCTAACCTTTTGAAAATAAAATATTCTCTTTTATAATTTCTCCAATCTAATAATTTCTTCAAAATGTAATGATCTCTTCTTAAAGTCTAAAGATCTGTCTAAAAATCTAAAGATTCTGTTTCACAAAACTTTATTAGTTTCCGAGTTCCATGTCGATCCCACACATTTCCACTTATATATCACCCCTAAATGTGAAATTTTCTTATATAAAATTCCCAGATAATTAATTTTAGAGGCTAACTATAAGACTTCCAATAACTAGTTTGCCCCTGGCTAAATTACATTTTGGCCCTCATATAGTATATAGGAAAAAATTTCGTTGATTGCAGTTGTTGTATGTTTTGTTGGCTGTTGCTATTGCTATTGCTATTGCTTTTTGTTGTCTGTCGTTTGTTGCTGTTTTCGTGCGTTTGGGGCTTGGCGACAATGTCAATAACCTTTAGTAGTATTTTTGTGCTTTGGCCACCCTGTTTGGCCGGATGAAAAATCAGCACTTGGTCATGGACTGTCGCTGCGTCACGTGCCATCGTGGATTCCGTGCCCTCTATCTCCATTTCTCTCTCTCCATCTCACTCTCTCAATTACTTTCTCCCTCTCTGTATCTCGCTTGCTCTATCTGCATCCTGTGTACCTTTGGCATGCCTTGGCCATGGTTCGTTAATCTGCCGTTGGCTTTTTGCATGATAGCTTGGCATTTCCGTTGCAAAACACTTAGCCGTATGCCATAGTCCTCTGCTCGTCCTGTAAACTGTTGTCTATAGTCGATCCCTCTCTCTCTCTCTGTGTGTGTGTGTGTGTGTGTGCGTGTATGTGTGTGAATGGGGCGTCGCTGTGTCCTGTAATCGCTTGCCATCCTTGACGGTTGTTGTGGGCTGTTATTGTTTACTGTTCAGCCCGTATGCAAAAAGATTTTACTCGCAAATACCCTGCAATCAGCTTTCAGTTGGAGGTTGCCTTAAAGAGGCATAAGGTTTTTTAATAAGTAAGTAGACTACTTAGCGGTCAATGGCTGCTGAAAGTTGGTGGGATATGAAAGGGTGTGAGGAAGCTAAGTAGTGCAGGCTTAAGATTAAGAAAAAGTTTTTTAATTGCAAAAGGTTGATGGAGCAGAAGTATATCTATAATATAAAATATATATTTAAAATTCTAAAAAACTCTATGAAGACTTTCATATTATTCTTCTACTATTTCTTAACTGGTTAGCTGCAATCAAATATATATAATAATATATTAAGTAAATCAAATGTATAATTATATATTAATTAAAAAATAATAGTAGAATTTTTTTTAAATAAATTAAATATATGCTAAATATGTATGTATATATTCCTCAAAATACAGCACATTTCATACAAAAGTATTTGAAAGGTATATAAAAAAGACACGCTATTATTAACTATACATTTTTGTATATATACCTCAGCTATTAACTATATATATGCACATATACATAGATAAACATATATAGATAGATAGATATATTTTGAACCTACTCTAGACTATCTAGAAGACTCTCATATGATTCTTCCACTTCTGCTCCCCAAAGTCCGCAATCCTATGGTATTTAGCTGCATATTTTGTACTGCTTTCTCCATGCCATATTCTTTGGTTTGGTTTGAATATTTTATGGGCACTGGCTTCCATTTTGATACAGCCATAACCCTTGCCTGCAGCCCCAGTCTCAGCCCCATTTCCAGCCCCAGTACCGACCATGGTAATTCCCACTTGCATTAAACGCCGAGCAATTGTAAATATGCGAAGCCCCGTTGCGCTGCAATTGGAGCAGATAAAATGCAAGCGCACAGTTCACGTGGCAATCGCACAGCCAGCGCCAGAGCTGGCGGCTCAGTCACATTGATGCGTGGGCGAAGGTGGAGGCGTGCTTCCGTTTTTCTCAGTATTGTTCTTGTTTTTTTTTTTTTGTTTTTTTGTAATGTTTTATTTGTTATTTTTCTTTTGCTGTTGCCCGGAACTGGTGTAATTAATGTTATGTACCTGGCGGCATCTGTTTTGAGTGCTGTTCGCGCTGTTCACTTGTGCTTGAGTTGTGCAAGTCAAGACGGCGGCGCTGCCTCATTGTCATCTTCCATTTGAATGCGCGGCCCGAAAACTTTTCAGTACGCCCGGTGTGCAACGGTGCGTATAAGTGATTGCATTCTCAGGCTGCTTCATCCTGCTGCCATCCTGTTGCTCAAGTCGCTCTGTTCGCCTCACTTTGTTTTTGGCTTAGGCGTCGCTGCTTGGGCGCTTGTTTTGGGCCTGTGTGCTTAATTTCTTAAAAGTTATTTACATATTTGCCTGATGTGGTTTGCCCCAACTAAGCGAACGTGGCTTAGTTTGGCCTCCTCTGCTGCACAGCTGCTGCTGTTGTTGTGGGCGTGGCTACGTGCTACGTTCTCGTGTTGACTGATGGCTCGGGCGTCTAGCTGGCAGGATATTGGCCCAGGGATTTGTGAGTTTTGAGGTAAAGTGCTATTTGAGGCAAATATTGGAGCCTCGAATTAGCTTTATCTAGCAGCAAACAGGAGCGCAGAGACCGAGTGCAAAATGTGGTTGAAACAATTTCAAAAGTTTTATTGTATTTAAGGCCAGCATCAAATGGCTTTCGCTTATATTGCTTTTAAGTCAATAGCTTACTCGTTTATTTACTCGCTACTGCTATTTTTTCTAGCTCTTATTACAGTCTGCTTTCGCTCATACTCAATTCATCTAATTCTCTGTACTCTGTATTCAGTGTATTACTTTTGGTATTAGTTTATTGCGCTCTGTTTCCATTACTTCTTTTTTTCTCGTTTTCCCCCTTTCTATCTGCCTTCGTCTTTATCGCTTCTCCCTCTTTATTTGTCTTTTTATTACCTTCTTCCCGAATCTTTCTCTCTCTGGATCTTTTATCCCCTCTCTCTCTTCCTCTCTATATCTGGTTCTCTCTCTCTTTCTCTTTCGATCTCATTTTATCTCTCTTTTATATCTCTCCCTTTCTCTTTGTCTGTCTCCCTCTCGTGTGCTCTCCCTATTTCTCACTGCTACTCCTACTTAGTCCTTGTCCTCACTTGTTTTAAGTCATCAATAGCCTCTCTATGCGATTCTCAATTCATAAAGTCTCAGACTTTGACAGACACTCTTACATAATAGCTACAGGCCATACTCTTTCGAACTCTCTATCTCCATCCATTTCCTTATCAATTCCATCTCCTCCTTAACACTTTCCTTCCTCAATTTCACTCTCATGTACATATATCTCCACCCGCTGACGGCCCAAAATCAAATCAAGCAACGAAACAACACGATTGCAATCACGGTTCAACTAATCCCGCTGTGAATCTATCTTGCTTTTTAATTTCCCTGCACAAACATTGAACCGGCTTCCGGTTGCATGTCAAATGAAGCAAAAAATAATAAAAGACCTGGAAAATATGCGGCCGAAAATGCACGCAAAATAAAAGCCAACAAAAAAATGGTATAAAAGAGTTGAGAGGTGAAGACAGGAAAAAACTGTTTCGCATTACAGCAATAAAGCTGCGGAAAATCAAAACTGAACTGTTGTTTCATCCACGATATGAATCGCTCCGTGTTTGTTTTTTCAGGAGAAACAGCAACAAAAAATGAACAACTCGAAAAATTGGCGAGAAAAAATGCAAAAAATTAACCAAAAGACAAACAGACAGTTAGGGAGAGACAGAGAGGGAGAGCGAGAGAGAGAGAGAAAGAAAGGCAGCCCAAGTAAATAAATACCAAGGCAACCAAGCGGGGTGCTCGAGCACACACAGAACCTGATGTACATTCGACCAAACTTCTGGTCTATAAATGTCTACCTCTACGCACACATTTGCATATTGCAAACACACACACACACACACACAAACACACACAGGCACACATAAACACAGATAGCGGCCATTGTGCTGTAGCTCACGGTTTTTTATGCTACAGCCTTTTGCCTTTTCCCTTTTAAAGGATATAATGACTGTGTTATTAAGTATGTAACGCATTGGGAATGTGTTTTAGTTTGTCATCTTCATTTCTTTTTTTTTTCTTTTTTTGCCGGTTTTTTTCCTGTCTCTCTTTTATGGGGGACAATAACGAGCTTTTATTGACCCCTGCGTGGTCACAAAAAAAAAAGCAACTGATGTGTGGATGCGATGTGTTTTCATACATGTAATCGATGGCATGTTTTATGTATCCTCGGGGACTTATAAAAACACGTAGAGTCATATCAAGGTTATCTTGAATATTATTGCTTACATAAAATATTGTTTAAATATACAATAATTTTCTTTGACTTTGCTGGAATTATGTAAAATGAATGTACAGAAAATGCTTTTTATTTATTGAGAGTATGATATAGATTGAAACTGAATTATAATCAGCTGTTCAAATATTTTTATAAGATTTATTTGAATGCTGAAAATTTTTAAATATTTATTTATATTAAATATATATATTCAAAAGTGTAAAAGAAAAGGTAAACAAATATTTGTATAAAAAAATTGTTGGGTTAATTGGCTATTTTATATCTATAAATATTTAATATAAATATGTTATTTATTATTTCGAATTTTATTTTTTATAATTTATTATTTTCTAATAACTACAATTTATTTAATAAAAAAAAAAAACTTTGCTAGAAATGCTAAAAAATATTTATATTATTAAATTCCTAATTTAACAAATATTAAAAATTAATCAAAATATTTACAAAATATAAATATTAAAGAAAAAAAATTGTAGAACAAAATTTCATATTCAACATTTTACAAAATATAATATTAAAAATAAACATTTAAAATAAAATCTCTAGTAGAAAAAAAATAATATTATGTATACAAACATTCTTGGTATATTTACCCAAAACTTATACATTTTTGGTTAACAATGTGAATGAAAATGTTTTCTAGAGATATTCTATGGAAATCCATAAAATTAATTTGTCTAAATTCGACTATGAGCAGTTTATTTTAAGTCAGGATAACTATATTTTATTTTAATATTAAATTGATTTACAAATTATATGATATATTATTAATTCTCGAAATTTTGTACTTTTAATAATTTTGAATCCACCCTACAAAGAATTTTCTTTTTCTTCTTCTTCCACCCATAAACTCTCAAACAAAGAGCATCAACACTTCGCCCTTACCTTGTTACATTTAGCACTTGTTATGCCTTTTTCCCTTTTAAGTGGCAGACTGTTGCTTTTTTGGCTCTTTTGTTTGAGGCGGAGGGCTGCCTGCCTGGCTGGCTGGCTGACTGTCGGTAGCGAACCTGGGGCGTTATTTCATTTCGGGCTGACAAATCGATATTTTAAGCATTTTAATGTCTGCGCCAAGCGCAAAATGTTGGCGCCAGGCCCAAAACAAACCGTTGGCCTGAGTGTCCATGTCCATGTCCATGCCCGTTTCCGTATCCGTATTCGTGTTGCACAGTTTCCTGCTATGCTACGTGTATATGTATGTGTAAATGTATTTGTGTATACTTACCCTACAGGCTACAGGCTTCAACCCCAGAGTTGGCAACATGTGCACCTCATATTTTTCTACAATTAGCCTTAATTTAGTGTATCAATCATGATACTAGAAGCAACAAAAATAAGACGCCTTCGCTTATTTTTAGAGTGGCTCCCTCAACATATATATGTATATTTTTGGCCGGAACTCGGCTAGATAACCAAATGTAATGTACTCTCTATGAGTGTGTGTGTGTGTGTGTGTATGTGTTAGTTTAAGAGCCATTGTGGCTTTCAACTGAGATTCGGACCGTTAAGTGGTTGCCAGTGTGGGTTGATTGTGCTTTGCATACGAACAACATGAAGCAGGTGGCCCTCAAGTGGGGTGGCGGCTCACAAATTAATGTTAGCCAAAAGTGGAAAACATTGGAGCACACTTTATATAAATGTTGCCAATTTTATCTAAAAGGCAGCTAATGTTATGCTTTGTAGTTTAAATTAAGGTTGAGGCAATCTATATGTTAAGTGTCTGAAGTTGGTTTTGCTCAAGTATTATTAAGTAAGGGGTTAAGAGACCCAAATCAAGCTTTGATTAAAATTGAAAATTTGTTGAGTTTTCATGGAGTTGAATGAGCTTACAGTTGAGAGAAATTTTAAATTCATCTTGAATTGCATTAGACATACAAATTGTTTGAGTATGGAGAACGTAAAAAAGCTTAGAATTTAATATGAGACATTTTAAAATTAATCTGGAATATTTATAAAAAAAATGTCTAACAAAATTTATTAATGTTAATTAATAAAACTTTGATTTTGTAAATAATCTATAGATTAAAACTAAGCTTAAAGGTTTTAATATTAATAAGAAAATTAACTGAGTTTTTGCGGCAAGCTTAATTTGGACAGCTTATGAGTTGTTGCATGGCGTTCTATATAGCGCAGAAGAAGAAGAAGAAGGTCTATATAGCACCAATCAGAATTTTCGATGGTTTAAATAGGTTACACCTCGAGTGCCGAGCCCTGTAATATAATTAATATATATATAATTAAAATTTTTTGTTGAATTTGAGTACGAAATATATCTAGCATACTAATCCTGACTACAATCGCATAAAACAAGAAATTTGTTTGGCAGTTGGAATACTATAATTTAATAATATAATTTATATCAAAACTTTACAATTAAAACGAATTGTTTTATTTTCTAAAAGACTGAATGCTAGGGAAATAATTAAATTAAATATTTATTGGAGCATAAACTTACAATGAGTAAAGCATTGAGTACATTTTTGTATAGAGTCGCCAGATAAAAGATTTAAAATATTTAAATGCTGCCATAAAGTTCAATTGAAATATCAGATTCAAATTATGAAAATATCATTATTAATAAAAAACATAAAACTTGTTTCAATTTCAAGCCAATAGACAGGCAGATTTAGCCGTAATCCGAGCTTTAACTTTTTTTTAAGCTCAAATTTTATAATGCTTCAATTCGTGTGGCGCAGCAGCAGCAACAGCAACAGCAACGGCAGCACCCACAGTAACGCAGTAAATGCCATGAAAATGTTGAATTACGAGCAGCTTTTGTTTCGGCTTAAAGGCAACAATGGGCCGTGGCAGGCATTTGATAGAGTGCAGCCAGCCAGCGCAGGTTTATACCCTCTAACTGTTGACTCTGGGCGAATGCAATTGGCCAGCCTAACATGGGGGTGGCGATAAGGAAACATGCAACACAACATTTTATTGTTAGTTGCAGCACAGAAAATACAAACATCAAAAATTGCACAATTTTAGATTTTTGCCTCACTGAAAGCTGTAAGCCAAACAAAATGTGAAAATGCAAAAAAAAAGAAGGGAAAATATAAATGTATGTATATACAAATATGAAGCGATAGGGGTGCATGTGTGTGTGTGTGTTTGTGTGTGTGTGTGTAGCCCACATAAAACTTTAATATGCCCGTCGAGTCGAGTCGAGTTGAGTTGAGTTGAGCTCGACCCCCAACAGCAATGTGTGAGTGTTTGAATGGTTTGCTGATGGTTTTTTCTAGCATCTGCAGCTTTTTCAGTGCTTGCAGTTATGCAATTTTCATTTTGAAGTTTCGCGCTGTGGGAAAGACCTTCGTCTGTCCCCCTGTCCGTTTAGAAGTTTGATGCGCGCCATTGGCCGACAGCTTTCTAATTTGCAATATGGCCAACACTATTCTGGTTGTTGTTGCTGTTGTTGTTGTTGTAATGCGCTTACTTAAATCAAGTGTGAACAGGGTTAAGAAAATGTTACGCGCACTTAAGCCCGCTTTGGCTCTTTGGGCCATTTGTCACGCTCCTTGCGGCGTATGCGCAATATTTTTTGCATACATATATATATGTATGTATGTATGTATGTATATGTAGGTAAGGCGAGTTCGAATATATTTTGCTTGCACTTGATATATGCACATTGAATTGCTGCGAGAGTAACAACACGTCAGCCACGCAAATCAGCAATATATCATTTGTCTGCTTCTTCCGTTTTGTCTTTTCTTGCTGTCTATCTCTCTCTCGCACTCTCTGTCTCTCTGCAGCCCAGCATAGCTTAAGTGGCATGCAAAAATCCAACGTCACTCAGGCAGAAGGCAGCAGGCAGAGCAGCCTGGCAGCTAAGCAAATGCAGTAGTCCGTTCGTCATATCGTTTCCATCGCAACTCGAACACTTTTTGCTCTCTTTTACTTTCCATATACCCTGTAGACATTGGAAAAAGGGATGAGCTGGGGCGATCAAAAGAGTTTATCTAGTTTTGTTTGTCTACCTATCTGCATACCTCTACATGGTTAGGGTATCTCTTAGCTCATTCACATGTAAACTAAATCACTTTCGTTTTACTTCTTTTATTGGTTTCCTGGCAGTTGTTTTTCTCTCTGCTTCTTCCTCTTTCTATTCATGTTTCACGTTCAGCACGTTTACCTCTTGTGCCTGCCTGTTGCCGCCTGCTCCGTCGGCTCTAGTGCTATTTATTATGTAACGCAAAGTATGGCAAATCATTTACATAAATCAATCTTAAGCGCCAAGTCGAAAGAGCGAAACCCTAGCCCGCCCAGTGTCCACGCTGAGTGCCAGCCAGCATATTCCATGCTGAGTGTTGGCGACGCCATTTCAGCTTTAAGTGCCATTTGTAACGCAAAACTTGCGCAGCTCCGGCTTCCTTGAAACGTTCCATAATCTAACTAGTTCTTTGACTTAGAAGTTTTTTCTACTTTCGGGTTATTTGGCAGAGAAAGCCTTGAGTGAAGTAAACTAATATAAGCTTTTTGTATTAGCTTTGATATAGATATATTGCAGATCAAGAAAATCCTTATCTGTATCTGTATCTGTATCTGTATCTGTATCTGTATCTGTATCTGTATCTGTATCTGTATCTGTATCTGTATCTGTATCTGTATCTGTATCTGTATCTGTATCTGTATCTGTATCTGTATCTGTATCTGTATCTATGTATCTGTATCTATGTATCTGTATCTATGTATCTGTATCTATGTATCTGTATCTATGTATCTGTATCTATGTATCTGTATCTATGTATCTGTATTTATGTATCTGTATCTATGTATCTGTATCTGTATCTGTATCTATGCATCTGTATCTATGTATCTGTATCTATGTATCTGTATCTATGTATCTGTATCTATGTATCTGTATCTATGTATCTGTATCTATGTATCTGTATCTATGTATCTGTATCTGTATCTATGTATCTGTATCTATGTATCTGTATATATGTATCTGTATCTATGTATCTGTATCTATGTATCTATATCTATGTATCTGTATCTGTATCTGTACCTATGTGTCTGTATCTATGTATCTGTATCTATGTATCTGTATCTATGTATCTGTATCTATGTATCTGTATCTATGTATCTGTATCTATGTATCTGTATCTATGTATATGTATCTATGTATCTGTATCTATGTATCTGTATCTATGTATCTGTATCTATGTGTCTGTATCTATGTATCTGTATCTATGTATCTGTATCTATGTATCTGTATCTGTATCTGTATCTATGTATCTGTATCTATGTATCTGTATCTATGTATCTGTATCTATGTATCTGTATCTATGTATCTGTATCTATGTATCTGTATCTATGTATCTGCATCTATGTATCTGTATCTATGTATCTGTATCTATGTATCTGTATCTATGTTTCTGTATCTATGTGTCTGTATCTATGTATCTGTATCTATGTATCTGTATCTATGTATCTGTATCTATGAATCTGTATCTATGTATCTGTATCTATGTATCTGTATCTATGTATCTATATCTATGTATCTGTATCTGTATCTGTATCTATGTATCTGTATCTATGTATCTGTATCTATGTATCTGTATCTATGTATCTGTATCTATGTATCTGTATCTATGTATCTGTATCTATGTATCTGTATCTATGTATCTGTATCTATGTATCTGTATCTATGTGTCTGTATCTATGTATCTGTATCTATGTATCTGTATCTATGTATCTGTATCTATGAATCTGTATCTATGTATCTGTATCTATGTATCTGTATCTATGTATCTATATCTATGTATCTGTATCTGTATCTGTATCTATGTGTCTGTATCTATGTATCTGTATCTATGTATCTGTATCTATGTATCTGTATCTATGTATCTGTATCTATGTATCTGTATCTATGTATCTGTATCTATGTATCTGTATCTATGTATCTGTATCTATGTATCTGTATCTTTGTATCTGTATCTATGTATCTGTATCTATGTATCTGTATCTATGTGTCTGTATCTATGTATCTGTATTTATGTATCTGTATCTATGTATCTGTATCTATGTATCTGTATCTATGTATCTATGTATCTGTATATGTATCTGTATCTAATATATATATATATATATAGATATATATATATATATATATATATATATATATATATATATATATATAGAAACTAAACTGAGTACTCAGAATCAATTCAGTTTTATTTTATCAAGCAAAACCTCCAAACACTTTGTAAACTTCTGAAGTCTAATATTTAAGATAAATATTGCGCCACTCAGGACTAATTTTAATGCTAGTTTTTCACAGAAAGTTTTTTACGGCTATGTGCTTTAGCTTTTTTCATATTTCTGCGTTTTTGGCAGGTTTATCGGGCGCATAGAAAAACACGACCCGAAAATGCTGTACATTGTGCATACGCCGTGTTGCACGTGCAACATTTTGTTGCACACACTTACACACACACTTAGAGAGACTTGACTGTTGCTGTTTTTGCCATAAAACTTCTCAGGGCTGCTGCTGTACGGCTTAACTTTGTTGTTTAGTGTAAAAGCCGTACAGCTGACTTGGTGTTCTGTTGTTGTTGTTGCTGTTGTTGCAGCTACTTTTACTTTGTGCACATTATCACTTTGCCTTGCAGTTTGCCAGCAACGGAAAAGACAACTTTGTTCGATCTTCACAGCAGCAGCTCGCTCACACACACACACATATATATATATATACACAGAGTACAGTTATAACAACTGATATACAAAATGCTTTGGCAAATAGTTTTGCTAGCACTTAAAGTAGTTGGCAACACACATTTGCAACACCTTTAGTTGGCCTTTCAGCAACACGCACACACACATCTAGCCACGCCTCCAGCCCACTACCCTTTTTTGGCAGCCCCTTGCAGCAGCTGGCTTTCAAAAAATTTCATTTGTGGGTGGCAGCTCTCAACTTTTCTAAAGCAAAAAAAAAAAAAAAACAAAATTGAAGGAAAGAAAAAAGTTGCCCTTTTGGCAACGCTTTTGGTGGCCCTTTTGCCAGCTGCTGTTGTTGGTGTTGTTGTTTGTGGTGGTTGATGTGGCCCCGCTCTTAATGCTTTTTGCTGTATTGCCAACATTTGCTGCCGCTGCTGCTGCGTTGTCTAAATAAATAAAATTGAAATAAATATCAAATAACTAGAGCAAAAGGCGTCAGGGAATATGTGTGCAAGAAACCAAGAGGGTTGAAGGCAGGCAATGAGATGTGATAGATATCTTGATATATATATATAGAAAAACAATATATGGTGCAGTCTTTGGCATAGGAAAACGGAGTTCAAACTAAAGTCATAAGAGCTTAAGTGGTTAGTTATGAAGGATTATGGGCATATTGTAAGGGAATCAATAAGAGAGAAAAGAGAGTCTTGTGAAGTATTTAAGCTAAGATTATAGAGTAATTGATTGAATAATAAAATGTCTGAATGTAGAACTTAAAAGAAAACAAATGAAAATGAAATTGAAAAAGATATTTAAAAATGATTTTCTGTAAGTTTTTCTGTCTTTAAATTGAAGCTTCAGCTGCTTCTTTATACTCTCACTCTAAAGTCTAGAAAATCTTGTGAACATTATTTAAAAACTATTCTCCATTTGTCCTGATTTTATCATAGTCTCACTCTAAGACTTGGAAATCTTGGGAAAATTTATTTAAAAATGATTTTTTTTACTTTCCCAGCTTCAGCTGCTTGTTCATAGTCTCACTTGAGAAAATTATTTAAAAAGGATTTTCTGAGTTTTCCTGTTTTTCCCTTTGCGCACTATGCTTCAATTACTCACTCAATCAATCAAATTAAATAGATATATATGTAAATTAATTTGTTTACGTTTAGATTTAATTTTTTTCTTTCTTTCTTTCCCTCCCTCTCTCTCCGTCCGTTATTTATTTATTCAATCAGAGGCCAAAGTGCTTTGCATGTCTTAACTTAATACACTCAATTATTCAATACATGTTGCGATTGCCTCGACTTGCCGCTTCGATTTATTGGCAACCTTTGGCCTTACAATTTTCTCTGATTTTCCGGCTTTTCCTTGCTGCAGCAGCAGTAGCAGAAGCAGCAGCAGCAGCAGCAGACATTTACATAAGTTATTAGCTAATCCCATCCTTTTAATGTTGCGCGCAGCAACAACAATAAGAACAACAACAACAACACTTTACACTAATTGCAGCACGCACACACACACATACACACATTCACTCACCCACACACATGTGTATGTATGTATATACTCCCACACATATTTTATACTCTCTGCTTGCTTGCTTTGCTCTCTTCTCTTCTCTCCTCTTCTCGTCTTGTTTTTGGCATTTTATTGTTTTCATGCTTCGCATTTTAGCCTGACACGCAAATAAATTTATTTCTGTGCCACTTCTCCGCCCCCTTTCAAAATCAAATGTTAAGTTGAGCCCCTTTGCCCTACCCCTTGCCCCTTACCCCTTACCCTACTCCTGCTCCTACCCCTCCTCTTCCTCCTCCTCCTTCTCTTGCTCTTGCTCTGCCCCTGCTTTTCGTTGTTTGTTTCAATTGCGTATACGCCGCATTTGCCCCTTTCCCTACGTAATTACTGCCAAGTAATCGCTTGATTTTCGTTACATGTTACATAGAACCCAGCCCCGCCCCCACTGCCTCTGGGCGGCTTGTCCTTGCCCAGCTTGTTGTTGTTAATCATAAATTTGTTGTTGCTTGGCTCGTTGGCTTGCATTGTTTTGACATTTGGCGCCAACTGGCTGCATGATTCATCGCCCGGCATCATAGTCATTGCGTTCGTCGTTCGGTTGGGCCTTTGTCGCACACACATTTCACGTTTTGGCTTACGCAACGTGATGCCCATGGTAGCTGGCACGCCCATGCGCCCACACCATGTCCATGACGTCCAGCGTCCTATTTGATTGAAGCGCATTTTTCTGAAAAATCAGCTTTATTTTTTTATCGATCCGTCGTTTTAATTTTTTGTTATTTCTCACACACACACACATGGATATACACATATGTGTATGTGTGTGTTTGTGTGTGTGTTCATCTGTGCCTGATTGCTCTGCTCCTGGGGCTTCATGCTGCTCTGTTGTCCTGCCTTATGACCTGCTGTCAGCTGCGCTTTCATGCAAATATATTGTCCCTTTTTAATTAAAACACAAGACTTAAATTAGTGCGCACGCACACACACACACACACAGACACACGCACACAGACACATGCACACACATTCATATGTATCTCTTAAATTTTGCAAGCTTTTGTTGTGTGTTTTCTTTCTTCTGTCAGCCTGAAGCGATTTTATGAAGTCACTTGCCTGTTCAAGTCGTGTTTGTTGCTTTGGTCAACATTAAAATTTGTAATTTGCTTGGCTTTAAGAAACTTCGGTCCAGACGCAACCACCTCGACCCACATACACGCACACACACGCACACACACACACACACACACGCACACACATCCGTTCGTTCATTCGAGCTCCACCCCCACCTCACACAACATGTTTGATGTGTAATTTCTGCTGGTGCTCATTAAAAATAATTACATCTGCTTTGGGCCAAGAAAATGGCATTGGCGAAAAGGCAGCGAAGCTGACAGGTGAAGAAACTGGAACTGAAACTGGAACTGAGTTTCCTTCGTTTTCATTTTATTTATTTCCAGTTTTTTGCTTGTTTTTGTTGCTCTGTGCTTTTCGCGATAAAAATTTAGATGGCCCCATTTATTTTCTATTTACACACTGTAAACAAAGCCAACGCGTGCAAGCAAACAAATAATGTTAACAAATTGTTTTGCTATATATTTTCCTCTTCTTCTTAAATGCGAACCAAACGAGCCATCGAACTTGAGAGTAGATAAGAATTTATGGTCTCAAATTTGGCTGGATCTAATTCGTTTGGATTTATGGTTTTTAAGCTATTATAATGCCATTAGTTGTTGAAAGGAAAGATGAAAATCTATGAAAATCTAGGGAATTCTATAAAAATCTTATAGGACTTTAAAGATATCATAAGAAGATCTTATGTATGATATCCTTAAAGTTGATGGTGTGACAGTTTAGTTATATCTAACAAAAACCATTTAAAGTTTATAGACTTTAAGCTCTTATTATTCTATTAGTTGTAGAAAAGAAAAATAAATTTGAGAAATTCTAAAAATCTGATCTTAAAAATATCATAAAAGGATTTTATTTATGATGTCCTTAAACTCGATGGCAAGAAAGTTAGGTTAGATCCTAACCAAGCACATTAACAGCTTATAGATTTCTCTTACATATATTCTATTAAATATTTATTAAATTTTAAAATATTAAATTCGCTATTATTTGTATATGTTCTAGAGCATTTTCTAGGGTATTTCAATTTCCATTGGCAAATTATCACTGTAGTTGATTTTTAAAGTATTTTTTTAGTATATTTTATTTTCTATTGACATATTATCAGCTTATGGTAACTATAATCATATTTTCGAGGGTATTTCATATTCGATTATAAGTTATACTTGAGCTAAGATAATCTGCTATTTACAAGTGTGCTTTCACTATTCAATAATATACAGGGTATCATGAACTTCATCAGTATCATCATCTGTCATTTGAACTTATTTACACCAAATATAATGTCTGCATCGTTAGACTATTAGACATTGTTTAAGTGAAGTGAAACCGCATTTCCCTTTATAAATCAGCTCTTATCATATATATTCTACAGGGTAGTAGTAGTTTTCAACTACTTTATAACTTGACTTTTTTTTAAATCTTACCCCATTTCGAAATACTATATCAATTAGTTCAAGTCAAATCAATGCTGTCTGCCTAGCAGCTTCTTCTCCACTTCGCCCACTTCATTCCACACTCATTTCACAGGGTATTTTTAGCTGCTGCCAACTGCTGCTGCTGAGCATTCACATTCTCCTTGCTCCATTTAGCAATTCTATCGATTGTCTAAGACCTTGGGCAAACAATTTGCCAAGACTATTTAAATAATTAAGCGCATGCAAAACAAGATCCAAAATGTTGCCAGAACAAACATTTTATTTCGAGCTTGACATTCTGTGGCCAAGCCTCAAAAATAAACAAACAAAATAGAAAAATACATGTATATAAAAAAAAACTTAAATAAATCAGGACTCTCTCCCATACACACACGTGCTGATTGGGATGGTAGCCTAAAAAAAGCAAAGGAAATAAAAGATGAAAAAACTTCCGCACTTGAGACATTCGTAGCCTGAACTTTGATATCGAACTGAAAACAGCCCCCATAAGACCAACAACAACAACAGTAGCAACAACATGCAGTCAGTATATTTATGACCATTTTCATGATTGACCGACTCGCACAATGGGCAGTTTGTGGGGGGCAGCAGTGTGTGTGTTGGGGACAGGGTATATAATATATGAGCATTGCCCGGCTTTCATGCTGAATGTGCGTGATGAATAAATGATGCGCCATGGAAGAAGTTTCAATGATTTGGCTTTAGTTTCGCTTTAGCATGCATTGCTTATCCCAATCACCCACACACAGAAGGAGACAGAGACAGAGACAGAGAGATAGAAAGAGAGAGACTGAGAGACAACACATCTGTGGGCAATGTTTTGGTTTATGGAAATGGCTGTCACATAAAGTCCTTAAAGCTACACACCCACACAAGCATCAAATGCAATGCTATTAGAACCTGAATATTAAATGAAATCTTTTAAAAACATGTGAGAAGCTGAGATATGAGCTATAATAACAAATGTGGTTTGGCTATGAAATTAAACATAATTGTTTTTATATATACATATAATGAAGATCGATTAAAGCCCTTAAGCTGTTTTCCGACCTTAATTTATATATACAATATATATTCTTACACACTTGTTTTCATAATAACTAGGACTAGAATTTTTATGTTTGCAGTTCTTTGCTTATCTATATGATACAAATATATACATATTCTTATATTCTATGAATCGACATTTCTTTATAATTACAAACAATATTTATTTTATAAATATATATATATTTTAAGTAAAATAATTTATTTTATATATTATATAATTTTTAAAAATACTTAAGTTAGACAAATAATTATAAGTATATATATATAGAGGCTGTCATATGATAGAAGTCTGTAATGCAGATGTAAAAATAGATCTAGTATATTTCAGACTACAATATACATACTAGTATTTCTGCCTATAGCCAGATCTAAATCTATAAATCTTACATAGGCGCATATCTATTTATTACAGCTGAGTTAGTACTTCGACTATATGACAGGCTATACAAAAATACCTAGATAGATATTTATATATCTACTTATATATAGATCAATATCTAGGTATAATATATATAAAATATGTATATAAAATACCTAGATAGAGATTTATATATCTACTTAGATATAGATCAATACCTAGGTATTTTTTTATAGTAGAAAAAGTTCCAAAGAATATATTATATACGTTTTACAATTACATTTAAGAATCAGTATTTTCATAGACTCTTCACAAAGTTTGCTCTTCAGCTAAAAACGTCTAATATGTATATTCAATATAACTAGAGTATTTACTATTTGTTAAGATTTGCCTAACCCACATAATTTCCCATTTCTCATTTTCATGTTTTGTTTCTCATACTTCGTCTGCTTCTGTTGCTGCTGCTAACTTATAGTCAGAATTGCCATGTGTCGCATATTTGTTGCTGTTGAAATAAAAATGTAAATTGTGAATTTTGGTACGCACAAGCGCACATTGTGACCGTTTGTTGCCCCAGCTTCAAAAACCCCATTCACATCTGTCGTTTGGCCCATTTTTATTTGCTTTTGGCATTAGACAATGGCCTTCCCTCAGCTCAGCTGTGTGTGCTAGTGTGTGTGTGTGTGTGTGTGTGTGTGTGTGTGTGTGTGTGTATATGTGTGTGGGTTAACATACTGCATGAATACACAACAAGGCTCTGCAGTCCATGTGACTTTTGTGATGTCTGTCGAAATATTGTTATGTGTCGATCGGATAACATTTGAGAGAGAGAGAGAGAGGGAGAGAGAGAGAGAGGCAGCTCCCTAAATATGTCTGTGTGTGTGTGCTTAGAATTGTAGCTTTGCTTTAGTTTGTTCTGTTATCCTTACATATGTATGCGCAATTGGGTGTGTTTAATGCACTGGCTGGCAAATGTTTGACTTGGCCTACGCACACACACAAACACACACAAACACAGAGAAACACAGAGCGCCTGAGCACTCGTTAATGTTTATGCTTATGCTAATTTTGGTCAGATCTGAGCGGCGCTTAGTGTATTCAGTCAGTTCACACAATGTTGTGCTCGCTCGACTACAACTTAATGCTTTATGAGCCAGTTTGGCAATTTGGCCAACAACAAAATTAGTTGTGTGGCCTATAAGAGGGAGTGTTCTCTCCCTCTCCCTCTCTGTCACTCCCTCTCACTCTCTCTGTTTAGCGCATAAATTAGTTAATCAAATGCAGCAGTTAAACAATAATGCACGCATTTTGTTGACTCCACAATTGCGCAGCGCCTGCAGCATTTGCCAACCTGATTCCCTTCAGGCAGCGCCATTTCAGCAGGCGGCATATAAATGTCATGCAGATGCGCTTTACTTAGTTGCTCGCTGCAAAGCTTTTGAGCAACTAATTAGATTCAGATAGTAGCCAGCCCACCTTGCGCCTCTGCCACCTGCCACGCCCAGCAACAAGCAACCGCCCGCAGCTGCATCCCTTGCTCAAGCATAACTTAATTTGCAATGCAATTGCTTTTGCTGTTGTTGTTTGTTGCTGTTGTTGTTTGTTGTTGTTTGTTTTGTTGTAGCTGGAAAATTAATTTTCTCATGTATTAGTTGGCATTTGTGGTTTTGATTTTGCGGCTGAGTGGCCTTTAAAGGGTCTTAGCCACGTTGTATGGACATACAAAATAAAAACGCGTTAATTAGCGCAAAATATTACGCATACGTCATGTGCGCCCATTCAATTGCCATAGCAATGCCCTAATCCACCTGCAATGCCAGCTAGAGCGTTAATAGAAAAAAAATATGTAGGCCACATGTCCGTAATCTATATAAACCTAAATGTCACGTCAATTTAATGTGGACCCAATTCAAATAAGTTGAACTCGGTTTATGCGGGCAGCTGAATTTGAATGGAGAGAGGGAGACATGAAGTATAACTAGCAGGATTAGTGTGTTTTGTAGAATGATTATGAAATTATTAGCAAATTGTAATTGAATTGTGTTAAATGTAAAGAGTTATGGAGTTTGCTGATGTGAACTGATGCGAACTGATTTCTAATTATATTTCCTATAAGCTTCTTAGGCAAAGTCCTTAATCAGCTTTTAAAACAGGGTAATTGGGTCTTCTTATATTGAGCCTTTATCTTTGATGTGTGAATCAAATCCTTAATCAGCTTTTAAACTTGATTTGTTGGAGATTCTCTTATTCTACCTTTATTTATTTTATACATTTTTTAAAATTTATTTTTTGTGATTTATTTTCCTTAAACTATTTTTTTACATTTTTAAAAAGCATTGTGTATTCGTATAAATTAATTATTTACCATATTTGTGATTGAGTTCTCTTGCTAATATATAAAATGAGAGCATCCCAAAAACTCTTATTACGCCTCTATTTTCTATACAAATACTAAAAATATAAAAAATACAAAAATTAAAATTTTTTTAAATATAACTAATATACAAATATAAATATATAAATAATATAAAAATATAAAGATATAAAAAATATATAAAATATAAAAAATTTAAAATTTGTAATAAGTTTAAAAATATAAAAATAATAAATAAAATATAAAAAATATAAAAGTAAATAAAAAATATAGAAAATATAAAAATAAAATAAAAATAAAATAAAAATTATAAAAATATATTAATATAAAGAAAAATTATAGCAATTACATATATATCCCTTTTTCATATAGAACAAATTTACAAACTGCAATATGTACATCATATTCTATATGTATTCATCCAATATCGTCCCATATTCCCTTTCAGCTCAGCCTTTACAGTCTCTCCTGCAAATTCACTCAAAGCTAAATTTAGTTCGCGTGATCGCCATATACACTACATAAACGTCGTCTAGCGTGTCAGCAATTCTATTAGGCAACTCCAAGCGCGAGCTAGCCCCTACCCCAACCCCTGCCACACCCCTTACAGCCCTTAGTAACCCCTTTGGCTGCCTATCTACCCCCAGCTCCAATCGTATGTGGCTCCACGTTTTGCTTGCGGTCAGTTGGTCGTCGGTCAGCAAACAAGCGTGAAATTGCACAGCAATCGTGTTGAGCTGGAAAAACGTGGAAAAACCAGAGAAAAAGAAATAGAAAATGGGGTAAAGAGAGAGAAAGAGTGAAGGACGCTGGAATCGGCACAAAAGGCAATCAAACCTGCGGCCGATGAATGCGAAAAACCCTTAAGCTTTTTGTTTGCAATTTTGGCCACATGCAAAGCAGGCAAAAGCTAGCAATTCACTCCCTCTCTCTCTCTCTCTCTCTGTCTCTGTCTCACTCTTTCTCTTTCTATCTCTCTCTGGCATTGCAATCAATGCGCTATTGATGATGTTTGATTAGAAAAGTCTTTTAAATGCCAACAGCTGCAGGGGATTTTGTTATTCAAATTAAATGCATACAATGCGAAACACGCGCTAATGAATCAATTATCCTTATTACTTGTCCATAGAAATACACAAAACACTAACACACACACACACACACACACACACACACACACATACAATCACACACTGTTAAATATGCATTTGCAGCATGTACATATAAATGCGCCCCTCGAGGCACCCCTCGATGCACCCCTCGTTGCGCCACAACGTTTCGTTTAATTAAAAGCGATCCAATTCGTTGGCCAAGTCCGCAGCACGTTTTAAATTTAGCTCAATTGTCCAAAGGACCAGAAGAATTTTTGCCGCTCAAACAAGGCAGAGGTGGGAGAGGGTGGGAGAGGGTGGTAGAGGGTGGTAGAGGGTGGGAGAGGGTGGTAGAGGGTGCTAGAGGCTCACAGGCTCACAGGCAAGGCAAACTCGTTCACTTCATTAAAGAACGTAAAGTTGAACAATTTATTTGCATCATGCGCCAAGCGTCGTTCAATGTTATTGAGCCTGAATGTGGATTGATGGCAGCTGCTCGGCTCGATGCTGCATAGCTGTAAATTTATCCATTGAAGGCTCGCCCCAAGATTTGCGGCCATAAACTGAACACGATATGGGACAGGCGCTAGCTGCATACTGCACCTGGGGAATTGAGACATGCATACAACATATATTGAATAGGGTTTCAGGTGTAGCTGTAGTTGTAATAGTAGTAGTTGTAGGTTGCTCAGGTGGTCAATTTTAAGTGCAACCATTAAATTGAAGGTAAAAGGCTAAGTAAATATAGGACAGTCAAATGGAATAATATAAAAGCAGTCTCAAAACTATTTTAAAAAGCAATCCACTCTGAATACGCTGATCATGTTAAGTTACAGTAAAAGTTTATGTTAATCCATTGATTTAACAGATGCTGCTGAGCAGCAGCACTGACCATACAACACATAGATAGGCCAACTAGAGCAAATTTTGTACACAAAAGAAATCTGGAGATTACCGACCGCTCGTATTTTTGTGTTGATTCGTATTTGCTCGGCTCGGTCGCTTGAGGCTCGAGTAGTCAAAATATGACACGACAAAGTTAATGCGCTGCGAGCGCTCAAACGAAACGGACACATGCTTCAGCACGGCTATGTGCTATTTTTCCTTACTCTCTCTCTCTCCCTCTCTTTATGCTCTCTCTCTCTCTATGGTCTCTCAAACAGTGATGTCATTTTTCTGTGAACCAAAACAGCTAGATTGACGAAAAAGAAAGGCTGAAAAAGGCTGAATACCCGAGGAAAAAAGTTGAAAAAAAGGCTGTTTGTTATAAATTAATGTTGTTTTTTTTTTTTTTTTCAATAAAGACATATTCATATTCATATGAACAAAACTAATTATATTTTTAACCTTAATTATGTATTATATTAAATTTTATTTTAGTTGCTTAGAATATTTAAAACAAAACAAATTATAGAATATTTAAAATATCGGTTATGTCAGGCTCATCGCTCGGATAATAGTCCCGCTGTGCTATAGTAGATAGACAGCTGGGTGGTAATATATAGTCGAAACAGCACTTGTTTTGTCGGCGCAGTCCATACCTAAAATTTCAGATAAGTGCTTTTTCGTAGCACCATGTGCACGCGCTTTGCAGTTATGTTGCACTTACAATAACTGCAATACGCCCGTGTTAAATCAGTGGGATCCTTCTTTAGCCACTCCTTAAATTCGTTGCTCTGCAGCCACACATCTCGCACTTTTTGCTTATAAAATTCTTGAGCATCTTGCAAGTGTAATTTGAATTCTTTCTTTGGCGAACGAATTTCACAATGTTAGGCATGGAAACGCGCCAATTTAAGAGGTGGGAATTTTTGAGCAGAGTTATTCGATAGATGTAAATATCGATACTTTAACAGTAGAATAACATTTCAACCGTCAAACGCGTTAAAAAATGCTCAAAAAATTGAGAAAAAGTAAAATAAAAAATTTAAAAACTGAATATGTTAAAAAGGCTAGAATTCCGGCTGCCCGCTGTTTTCAAATTTATCCCGCAATTGCATTTCCAAAACAGTCAGATTTGACGGGAAAAAAGCTGAAATGACATCACTGCTCTCAAATAGCAGCAGCGCACAAAAATTGAAATTTGTCCGCGACGATCCCATGTCTTTCCTTCCGCGGAAAGAGTATACCGAATTCTTAAAACGGTTTGCCATGCTCATACAAAATATTAGCGTTTTCATGATTATTTCTAGGAAGGGTATGAAAGCGTTGATGCTCATAAAGAATATGGTTTCGCGACGAGCATGCACACACACACTCACAGTGGCTTGCTGCATGTATGAGCATTTGTGTGCCTGTGTGCGAAACTGTATTCTTGCTGTCGATGGAATATCGAACTTTTGAAAGCGTTTGTCATTCTCATGCAAAATGTTAGCGTTTTTATTATTATTTGTGGGAAGGGTATGAAAGCTATGGTGCGAATATAAATATCATTTCGTCAATCGTCCGTTAAAGTCCCGTGCTTCATGTATGAGCATATGCATATGTGTGTGCCTGTGTGCGAAACTCTTGCTGCCTGTAGAAATTGTGAAGCTCAACATTTTTAGCTGGTCGGTCTTGTGAACTGCACACACACACACATTTGAATATGTGTGCTTATGGGAGGCGATGCTTACACTTGTCGAGTATCACTTGTATAAGTATTTCTGTGTCTGTATGAGAAATTTTTAGCTGCCTGTGGAAATTGTGTAGTGCACGCATGGGAGATGAACATTGGCGTGTGCCTACCTCAACTTTGAATTGTGTGAACGATTTTGGTTTAGAATTGCAGAATGATAGTTCAATTATATTTTATTATCTGATTTTTTCAATGATCTTGGGTTACTATATTATACACTCACAAGCCAATAGCTTTTTATAATTAAATATTTATTTACAACTTAACATACGGCTAATTTATTTATATATCTTAAATTATATATTATATATTAAAAGCTAATAAATAATTAATACATATATGTATTCCAAAAGACAAGCCAATTGCGCACAGCATTTCTTCGAGACGATCGCATTTATTTCCTTCTGAAAATTGTTCAAAGTGTTTACCATGCTAATTTAAAATGAATACATATGTTTTTACTTACATGTATACATATCCAATTATGTGCCTGTGTGTGAAACTCTGTTCTTGCTGCCTGTGGATGCATGTATGCGCATAATACATGAATATTGTCTTGTGCCTGCCACGGGCAATCTTCTCTGTTTGCCATTTACAATTTTTTCTAATTAAAATCAAAACAAACATATTGAGAATAAATTTCCTATGCTGAAAACAAGGGTGGGTGGGGGAAAACCATTCATTATCTAAAGAAAATTTTGCTGTAGCGTGCATGCAGTACAGAACAATTTTTTCTTTAATACGAGCAATGTATGGTTTCTTGTTGAAAATTTTTTTAAATACTTCGAAATGCAGTTTAATTATTTGATAGAAATGGTCAGAAGGGGCCTTCAACTTCAAATATTTGTTGATGTAGTGATAATTTTTGTTGAGTATCAAATACTCAGAAGAACACTGCATTTCATCCGATGATTTTTGAAGATTTGTACAAACTCTATAATAAATGTTTCTATATCTAGAAGCATTTTTCAAAACTAAATATCTTTTTTTTAAATTTGTATATTGTTTTTGTACCTTCTGAAGGTCTACTCCTATGTCATAATATTTTTTTCTATAATATACCTCATTCTGCTCTCTTTTCAAACAATTTGAGCAAAAAGACCTACCGTTGGCTAAATCTTGCCACAATTGATTTCTTAAATCATTGTCAAAGCTTAAAAGATTCGCCAAATCTTCTTCCTCGTCACTTTCATTCCGAACGTTTTGATGAGGCTGTTCTGTACCAGATGGCTTCACAAAGTCATCCAATACTATATCTAAACTTTTCCTTTGATAGCTATAAGGTAAAATTTCCTCCTCCTGAATGTCTATTGAATAAACCTCATCATTAAAGTCAGAAACATTTGAAAGAAAATTTGAGTTGCACAAATTTAAGGTTGGGATTGCTTTGACACTTAATTTACGTTTGCAAAAATATTTACGTTCGAAATGCCTGTTACATATTTTAGCCCTTTTCCGGTCGAAATTATTGGGTAAGTTACATGCTTCGATCCACTTGTTTAAGTAAATCTCTTTTGACGGAAACGAAAATAATCTAACCGGAAAGTTAATAGAACTTTTTCTATAACTCGCACCACACGTTTCAATTATACATTTCGCGCCATTTCCTCGCGAATATATTTTACTATTTTTCACGCCAAGAACTGATTTCTTAATACCACTTGTTTCAGCCATAGTTTTGAAAAAAACTTATCTAAATTTTGGCACGCTTTTTAACAATAGCAATCACTGAAGGGATAAAAAAGGTCACTTAACACTCCCTCTGCAGATTTAATCCAAAATCGTTCGCACAATTAAAAGTCCGTGGCAGGCACAAGCCAATGTTCACGTATTATACACATACATGCACACATACAAGTATCCACAGGCAGCAAGAGTTTCGCACACAGGCACACACATATGCATATGCTCATACATGAAGCACGGGACTTTAACGGACGATTGACGAAATGATATTTATATTCGCACCATAGCTTTCATACCCTTCCCACAAATAATAATAAAAACGCTAACATTTTGCATGAGAATGACAAACGCTTTCAAAAGTTCGATATTCCATCGACAGCAAGAATACAGTTTCGCACACAGGCACACAAATGCTCATACATGCAGCAAGCCACTGTGAGTGTGTGTGTGCATGCTCGTCGCGAAACCATATTCTTTATGAGCATCAACGCTTTCATACCCTTCCTAGAAATAATCATGAAAACGCTAATATTTTGTATGAGCATGGCAAACCGTTTTAAGAATTCGGTATACTCTTTCCGCGGAAGGAAAGACATGGGATCGTCGCGGACAAATTTCAATTTTTGTGCGCTGCTGCTATTTGAGAGACCATAGAGAGAGAGAGAGCATAAAGAGAGGGAGAGAGAGAGAGTAAGGAAAAATAGCACATAGCCGTGCTGAAGCATGTGTCCGTTTCGTTTGAGCGCTCGCAGCGCATTAACTTTGTCGTGTCATATTTTGACTACTCGAGCCTCAAGCGACCGAGCCGAGCAAATACGAATCAACACAAAAATACGAGCGGTCGGTAATCTCCAGATTTCTTTTGTGTACAAAATTTGCTCTAGTTGGCCTATCTATGTGTTGTATGGTCAGTGCACGATTGAGTGATAGTAGGTTATGCAAAGCGGTCCGTTACATTAACAGTGAAACGTCACAGTTTCAGAAAATGTTGCGCGCGCGTTCAAATTTGTATGAAAATCAAGCAATTTTGAAATTTGCTTATATATAGTTAATTTTGGTTGTTTTGGACCACTTGGCGGATCTCCGCTGGAGTGCCCGCCAAGCTTCAGCTAGGATAACAGAGCACAAACTGAAAATGTGACGTCACAACAGTCTGTTAGTTAACATTAGAAGTAACGGGACTGGTCTTTGCGCAACCTACTGTGTCTTTTAACAGTGTGGTCAGTGGCACGATAGACTGAGTAGTTTAACAGTGCTGTTAAGCCTGACTCAACGTTGTTAATGTTAAATACACAGCGTTCACTTCGCAAGCAAATACTGAAGAGCGACGTAGCGTAACGTAGTGTTAATATTCGAGAAAGCAGAGAACGTTTTTCCAGTAAATGTTATTAACAGCTTGATTTTGCTATCACTTAACATCTTTATGTTAATTTCTATCTATTTAAAATATAGAAATAAAATGGGCAAATCAACTTAAATTAAATAGACCAAAATTTAAAAGAATTCAAAGTGTATTAAAGTATTTTAATATAATTAATTTAATTCCCTTCCATCTTCACACCTTATCGTTAACCTAATTGATTGACATAAATTTGATTATATTACGCAGATAAATTCAATAAAAATCCGTTTGAGATTTATTTCAATTGTTAAAATCTGAAACATTGGCATTAAAATAGCAACGATATCGTGTGCACTCAATCAGTTTTCAATTATAGCAGCTAATTTGACCGGCCTTTAAGCTCACGCTATATATAATATAAATCAGTATATATATGTATATTAATCTGTATATATCTGTATGTAATGCCACTTGCTATACCCTTCAATTTGATATATATTTGTTGGAGTCTATGGCATGCCGTGCCCATTACTGCAAATGACACTATGCCATACTGGAGTTTATTTCGTTGCATTCTTTTTTATGCACAGAAATCGCTGCAAGCGCACAATATATATATATGTATATAAAGAATACAATAAAAAATACCAGGATAAACGACTGAAGGGGAGAAAAAAACAGGCAGAAAAGTGGGAAAATGGAGTAAAAATGAGGCGCATAAAATGCAAGCGGCGGCATTTTGCAGCTATGCGGCATGAAAATGCACGCAAAAAACGAAGCGAGCACAAGAAATGCAAAAAAAAGAAGAAAAAAGTGAAAAGAAAGAAAGCAACACGAAATTGCAGTGTGACATGGCGTGTAAGTGTTGGTAAACGCGGTGCGAAATGCCTCAACGCTTTTTGTCTCTGTGAGGTTGTTATTGTTGTTGCTGTTGGTTTTACAAATGTTATGTGGGTCAAAGGAATGCAGTTGACTGATGCTGTGCCGCAACACCCTGTAAATTGAGCTATAGAGTCTGGGTAGCAATAGTGTTGAGTAGCGCATAAATAAAGATAATTTAAATATAAGTATATGCAGCAGTTAAATTTATAAAATACATCATATATAACAATAAACAACTAAGGCAAAAATAAGTGTTAGATTAGTGTTAAGTAACGTTTAAAAAAGGCTTTTAATACAGGAAAACAATATTAGATGTATAAAAGAGCATATGTAAAGGATTACCAAAAGAGTTAGATATATAAAGTAAGAAGAACAGAAGTATTTTAAATACTATATTAAGGATTTTTAAAATTAGTGTTGTATAATGCCTAAAGACGATATACCTAATCTGAACTATCTTAATAAATCACCGTTAGTTAAGAAATAATTACTAAACAAATACAAATTTTCTGAAACAATGTCTAAGCTTGTGTCGCTAGTGTTACGAATGCGTGGTATAACGTTGTTCAACACTGCCAGCAACGCCATTTGCCTGCTAACTTGTGTTTCTCGCTCGCTGCAGTTGCTGTTGTTTAACAAGTTCGAGTGCAGCGCATTTGCAAAATTTAAGAACCATCTAAAGTTTGGTGTAAGCCACAAAAAACAAAGGCGAGAGCGAGGCAAGCGGAGAGGGAGATTGAGAAAGAGAGAGAGAGAGAGACGGAGAGAGAATGAGGGAAACTTTTTGAGGCTGTCGCTGACACCGAAATACAAAGGCAACAGCAAAAAGTTTGTTTAACAATGTGTTAAGAAGCTGAACGGAAAATGGCCGGGAAACTTGGAAGGGTAGAAGCTTAACAGTAGAATGCATGGATGGCATCATGTGTGTGTACGTAGAGTGCACAATAGTATAAAAAAGGAGCAGAAAAAAGCGAACGACAAACATATTTGACATTTGCATACGAAAAGTGTCAAAAGGGTAACACATACACAAACACACACATAGAAAGAGAGATGAGGCCGCAACTTCCTGTTACGCTCTTATCTTGATATATTGCTTGCTTCTGCTTTTCACTCATACACATAATCTCTACTCGCTCTCTCACTCTCACTCACTCCCACTTGCTCTGTTCATCTCTTTTGCAGGAACGCTACAAGGCCGACATTAGTCTTGCCATACAACTGCTGCAATGCAAGCCGGACAGTTTTGTGCCCCAAAAGGTGTCCTCGGTAAGTTGCGTTCGCCATTTTAGCCAAGAGCTTGGCCAGGCCTATATTAACTCTTTTTTTTGTGCCTTAGCTGCCAATTGATATTCAGTCGAAAGTTTCGGCCTATATGCGACTGGAGACTAATTCGCATTCGGACTCGGAGTGCAGCAATAGTGGTGTTGGCGTGGCCACCACAGCTTCCTATAAAGTGCTTCCGGTCTCGGACTCGCCACCGCCAGCGCCATGCCCCTTTCCGCCCACGGCCATGGTATACTCGATGCGGGGCCTCGGTAAGTGTTAGTAGACCATTTTGATTTCTTTAATTACTCGTATGATTTACATAATTTCTTTAACTCGTTTCATTTATTTATATTTTAGATTGGAGCTCTATTTGACTAAATATATTTTTATTTACTTTGTTGAACTTTCAGCCATCATTCACAATTTATATTTTTCATTTATTTATTTTGATTTTTTTATTGCATTTTTCATTGTAAATAGTTGATGAGCTTTTGTGCAATTTATTATTTCACTTAGTTTATTGTTTTAGTTTCAATTACAGCTCAAATTTATTGTAAATAATTGGCGCAATTTTTGTTTATTTGTTGGTTTTATATCGTATTTCAAATTTATGCCATATTTTATGGCATTGGCAATATTTTTAGCTTGAATTATTGAAATCGTTTAAAGATTGATGCATCCATATATGATATGTATATGTGATTATATGTGTGTATTATATACACATATATATGCAGCAAATCAATTAAATCATGGCTGGCTGCATTATAGAGCTTGACTAATTAAAATGAATACAATTTCGTAGATGCATTCAAAGCTTTGGCTTATAATTAAATTCTTAGCATATATTTGGAATTGGAAAGTGTGTCTGTGTGTGATGTGTGTATGTTTGTGTTGTGTGTGTGACTATTGAGTGTATCTGTGTATATGCCAATGTGGAAGGCTTTATAATACAGTGTGTACTATACAAAGAGAAAATGTATTTGAAATTTAGAGCAAAGATGAGCTGATGGGAACTGAAACATGTGAAATGTAGCAAAGTGTATAGCATATGCATAAGATTATCAATAGAAGCTGAATTATCGATTTAATCGACATATTTTCATAAAGATAATAAAAGTGAAGCTTTCCAATTTAGCGATATAGTATATTAAAGTGTTGTCTATTAAATATGCTTTATTAAAATATGTAGTTAAAACAGTACCAGTTACATTTTCCGTTTTGGTTATGCCCTTAATTAGTATATGTATAATTGTTGGCAAATAATTAGAGGTAGTTATTAGTAGTATAGTAATTTAGTCCTTAAATTTTGGTTTTGTAATTGTTAAACTATAGAAAATACAGCTGGGCACAATTTGCCAAGTCCACTGTAGGCGTAGATATATCCGCCATATCTTTTTGATATCTGGGTTGTTATCCGTGTATAAATACAGGGTTGTCCATATTCGACGAACCCATCTGAGGTTGCCTATATTTTTATTTATTTTTTTTTAAATGAAAGAAAAACACAATTTTTTAATAATGAGGATAATAATCATTTTAATTGGTTCAAGTAGATTTCAATGTGATATCTCAATAAAAAAAAATTGTGTTTTTTTATTAAAAAAAAAAAAACAACAGTGGGCCGTTGAATATGGGCAACGTCAGATGGGTCCGTCGAATATGGACAGCCCGGTACGCACTTAAAATTTCAAGTCTCAAGCATAAATAGTACTCAAAATAAAACCCAGCACTATGCAGTACAGTCAAATCCGATTTGTGACTCCCCAAGTGGGCATAGACATGTAATTTTTGACCAATGCTTAGTAGGTGTCTTGGGTTGCGTAACTGTAATTTTGTAGCTTATACTTAAAAACTGTGGAAATTTCAAAGTTTTTAAATCCAACTTATAGTTTTTCTTTGCCATGCAAGAACCCATCTCCATATGCTAAGTCTATCTTTATTGCCTACCATAAACAACTCTGATTCATTCTAAACAAATATTGCCAAAAGAACTAGAAAATCTGTTTACATATGCCCAAATCATTCGTCCTAGCCCAAAACCTGATTGTCTACTAAATTGCTCATTGTTTTCTCTTCTTCTCAATCTGACTCACCCAAAACACAGACGCCACTAATGGCAACTCAGCCAATGCACAAACAACGCCAGCGAAGAACAACAACAACAATAACAACAATACTAACAACAACAATAACAGCAGCACAAAGGACACAATTAACAATAACAACAACAACAACAAGCTCGGCTCGAAATTCAGCTCCAGTCAAACGCTCAATGGTCAGACCAAGACCAACAACAACAACAACAACAACAATGTTGATCCAGACATGATTTCGCCCACAGTTATGGCCAAATTCCTGGAGGATGAGCTGAAATTGAACGACGTGAAGCACTGCGACACATGCCAGTGCAGCAAACAGGATCTGACCGTGCTGGCAGATGTCTCGCGTTCCTATACGGTGGCCACCCAGACGCCCCACACTGAACGCAGCCTGAACGAGCCGCTGACTCAGCTCTGTCTGCGCTGCCACAGCAATCTGAATTCGCCTTCAAGGACCAATAGTCCCTACTTGATGAAGTTGGTCAAGTCTAGTGATTCGGTTATATCGGAAACGAAGAGCTCCGTTTCGGATCTGAATGACATGGACAAGCTGTTTACGCCGCCCAAAAAGGATGATCTGATGGTCAATCCCATCTTGGGGCATCACAGGCTGTGCGAGCGCACCGCTGGGCCGACTTCGACCTCGACCCTGATGTATCCAACCACACATCTGGGCGCCTATGCGGCCGAGAAGTATCTGCTGGAGACGAGCAATCTGGGCCAGCTGCGGCAGAGCAGTCAGCGACGCTTCCTCGATGGCGGCGGCACAGCGCTGCAGCTGCTCAACAAGTTTGAGAGCTCCACCACAGCTGCGGGGCCTGAGGAGCTGGAGGATGAGGTCAGCAAGCCGCTGCTGGCGGGCATATCACAGCCGAGTCTGCTGGAGGCCGAGCAGCCGCCAAATACGCAGCCAACCAAGCCCGAGGATGTCTGTGAACCGCAGCCAGCGAAGCCACCAGTGGCAGTCGGGACAGCAGCAGCAGCTGCAGCAGTTGCTGCCAGCTCCTCTCAGCTGAAGTCAACGAACTCGGGCAGCGTGCAGAGCCTGTGGAGCAACAAGACCAGCAGCTGCGAGGGCGCCAAAATGTTTGAGACCTTCAATCGGAATCTCATCAAGACAATTAAGGTAGATCTCATGGACCATTATATTTATAATTAATATTTTATATTTTATATTTTATATTTCATATTTTATATTTTATATTTTATATTTTATATTTTATATTTTATATTTTATATTTTATATTTTATATTTTATATTTTATATTTTATATTTTATATTTTATATTTTATATTTTATATTTTATATTTTATATTTTATATTTTATATTTTATATTTTATATTTTATATTTTATATTTTATATTTTATATTTTATATTTTATATTTTATATTTTATATTTTATATTTTATATTTTATATTTTATATTTTATATTTTATATTTTATATTTTATATTTTATATTTTATATTTTATATTTTATATTTTATATTTTATATTTTATATTTTATATTTTATATTTTATATTTTATATTTTATATTTTATATTTTATATTTTATATTTTATATTTTATATTTTATATTTTATATTTTATATTTTATATTTTATATTTTATATTTTATATTTTATATTTTATATTTTATATTTTATATTTTATATTTTATATTTTATATTTTATATTTTATATTTTATATTTTATATTTTATATTTTATATTTTATATTTTATATTTTATATTTTATATTTTATATTTTATATTTTATATTTTATATTTTATATTTTATATTTTATATTTTATATTTTATATTTTATATTTTATATTTTATATTTTATATTTTATATTTTATATTTTATATTTTATATTTTATATTTTATATTTTATATTTTATATTTTATATTTTATATTTTATATTTTATATTTTATATTTTATATTTTATATTTTATATTTTATATTTTATATTTTATATTTTATATTTTATATTTTATATTTTATATTTTTTATTTTTTATTTTTTATTTTATATTTTATATTTTATATTTTATATTTATATTTTATATTTTATATTTTATATATTTTTTTTATATTTTATATTTTTATATGTTATATGTTATATTTTATATAATAATTTATGTTTTATATTTTAAAATCTATTCCAAATCTAATCCATCTCCCATTTCAGGCCGAGAATCCCAAGTATCGCGGTCCACGCCTCTGCGCCATGCGCATACAGCAGAACGGCCAGAGCAACATATTGCTGGACAATCTGGAGTCGATTGAGACGCATGTGCCCGTCATCTACAAGCGACGCGAGCGTCTGCTGGACGAGGAGCTCAACGATGGCAAGGACATCATCACCTCCAAGGAGAGCAATGCCGCGGCGGCTGTGGAGGCCTGGCAGGCCTCGGCCATGCCACATGAGAATGTGGCGCTGCAGCCGGTGCTGGAGCCGCAGGTGGAGCTAAAAGAGACTGAAAAGGGTGGCTCACTGGAGGGCCAGGCATTGCCTGCCGAGGCAGTGGGCAGTGAAACAGCAGCAGATGATCCGGTCAATCTGACTGCAGTTGGAGCAGCTGCAGCAGCTACAGTTGCTCCTGCTGCTGCTGCTACTGCTGTTCCTGTTGGCTCGCCCAAGCACTCGGCCAACTCGAGCTCCCTGAGCGATGCCATCGACTATCAGGAGAGCGTCTTGCTGCGTCGCCAGCAGCTCAATCGGGTCGCTGAATGGGTGCAGCACAATACGCAGCAGTTGGAGCAGCGTGCGTTGCAGCAGCCCACGTTGCCCAGCGACTCCAATTCGGGCACGGAGCGGCAGTCGTCCTACTCCACGCTCGATCGCATGGACTCCATATCCATAGAGAAGCTGAGCGTGGACTCTGGCTACAAGACAACGCCACAGCAGCTGACCAATGGCTATGCGGATGCGGGCAAATCCACAGAGGATTCACTTTCACCCAAGACGGACATCACTAGCAATTCGCTGCCCGATGGCCCGACGGCCGTCAGTCAGGCAGCCGTTGCGGCCGCGACTGTGGTGACCAAGAAGGCGGAACTCTGCACCACTTACTACAGACGCACCACGCGATCCGGTTTGCCGGTGGCCTACACCACGACCATGATGACAGCCACCGCTACGCCAGCCGATTCGCAGGGCTGCTCGTCGTCTGGGTCGCCGGCACTGCAGTGCCCCGAACAGCCCACGTGTGATATACTCAACTACAAATACTATCCCAATGACACGGACAAGACGCGCTCCGTGCAGGCCGAGCTGCATACGACCACACAGCACGTGGACATCGCCCAGATGGAGTACAATGTCAAACAGTTTCTGCTCAAGCAGAACGAGTGGTCGATGCGGGCGGAGGGAGCAGCAGCAGCAGCTGCAGCAGCTGGTGGTGGTGGCGGTGGTGGTGCTGGTGGTGCAGCTGGCGGTCCCGGCGGTGCACGTCTGTTGCGTCACACGCGCCTCATGGGACCCGGTGTGGGTGAACGAGTGCGCATGGCCACGCCCGGCGGTGCGGTGGCTGCCACGCCAAGTGTCCTCGCCCCGCACAGAACTGAAACGAATTTATAAGCCAGCGGATGGAGGGACGAATAGATGGACAGATAGATGGATGGATCGATGGATAGATGGATGAATGGATAAACCAAATTGTATTCTAGTTTAGCGCCAGATACTAACCAGGAGCAATGCTTATAAGAGAATCTTTAATTTAATAAGTACTATATAGTTAATGTACGATTTATATACATATATATATACACATATATGTATATACATATACTTATATGTATATATACATATGTATATCTATGTGTAATACTTTAAAGTACGTCTAAGCTAGCTGAGCAGTCGCAAAGTTGCGCTTATAATGCAGCTAAATGGACATCGTGGCGTTGGTATATTATAAATTAATATATTACACAATATTTAGATTTATACACTTGGAGAAAAAGTCAGATGTTTCATATTTGAATATAGAAAATAGTTTCAAACTCAAGAAAACTAAAATTTCACTGGCCTTATTTATGTTTTCAAATTCCAGTACTTAATTCTGTAGTCAATGAAAATATAATTTGGTGTGACATGAAAAATTTATCAAGATGCATGGAAGGAGACGGCTTGGAGAAAACTATATATATTCTATTCTCTAGCTACTAAGATCTCACAGAGCATATGCAATCATCATATTATAATTGTTCTATAAAAAATTACTTGTATTTTTCATGGTATCTTTAAGTAACTTCATCAAAATCGAACTATGATATTAATACTATATTCTCATATTTTTCCCTTAGATAGATAACAAACTAGAATATCTTGTAAAAAATTCCTTATCTTTCAAGATATCATCTCTCAACTTGATATATCGCAGTTAAATTACGTTTTGTGATATAAAAACAAACCATTGTTTATATCGGGCTATTATATCGTATAGTCATAATAGAAACTAACAATCAAAATATGAGTTTTTCTATTCGCTTCAGTTTATTCTCTCGAGGAAACTTAGCAGAACTATATAAATTAAAAATTCTAAATGCTTTTTATATACAAACAAAAATCAAAATCGAACTGTTGTATCATATTAAATTTACAATATGATTGCATATTCAAACTAATTATGTCAAGATCAGTTTACTATAATACTGATGAAAAATTTGTTTTAATAGGAATTGATTTTCTGTTTTCCAAAATATCTTGACCAATCCTCACGATCTACGCTACTGCTTGAAATATATATTGTTTAACATATCTGCTAAATTTAAGTCAATTTAAAAAAAAATTATAGTTCCGATTACGACTTTTTCTCTAAGTGTAACACACATTCTTTGGAAGTCTTCCCTCTGCTGTATAAACTGTATAAACTAAACTATAGAGCAAGCTTTTCGCATTTATCAACTACTCCACTCACAAACACGAGCCCAATTGTAAGTCTTCCCTTCGCTACTTTCTCTTTCTTCACAACTCCGCCCAGCGCCACGTTGACCCAGCTAGTCCAAAGCCTATATATATATATATACCATATATATATGATAAAAAGCATATGATTATTCCATATGATATTCAAATTTTCGCATTACCTTTTGGTGTCTGCATGTTAATCAATCCATTTAATATACAACCATATATATAGATATATATATATATATGTGTATCTGCCTAGGCTATATATATATATATATATATATGTAATTTGATAAGCGCATTATATTTTCTAGATTCCAATTGTGCAATATTTGTTATTAGCAAAAAACCAAAAAAATTATTTTAAAAAAAATCAAATGAGAAACAAAATTTTTATTTTTATAAAATGCGACCAAAAAACAAAAAGAAAACATACCGAAGCAAGAAAAAAACCTATTCGAAATTTCTATATATGTATTTATTAAGTTGGAATAAAGCCGCCAAGAACCTGCCTAATGTTAGCTTCTACGATATAGCAGCCGCTCTATAACTAACCTATATACAAGTGTACTGTACCTTCTTAGTAAAAATTTGCAGCAACTGTACTCATTCCTGCCCATTAGATGACCTTCATAACACACACACAAACATACACAATCTCTATCCTTATATATATAGAGAGAAAGAGAAACGAATGTAATCTTCAGTCAACTAACATTTGCATACGTATCTGAACATACACACATACATATATTTACACACACACATATATATCTATATATATATATATACCGCAATCATATTCATATATATATCCACGTATACCCGACCCACATAACTTTCAAAGGCTTCAAAACACTTATCTTATAATCCATCCCATACTCAAATCAAAATTTCGACAAAAAAACAAATGCCTATTTACTCGTCTATATTTACATAACATGCAATACATACATATAACTCCACATATACATACATATACATACATATATATATATGACTTATACACTGAGCGAAATGCAATATGATGAAATGCTTTAATACTGTTATGTTTGGCCTAATTCTAAACGTTTAATTAGATCAAATTCTCACATATATGAAACTTACTATTATCTACTTAATAAACAGCTTGAACTTATCTAAAGTTTTGACTATCTGAACAATCTGTTGCAGATTCCTAACTTGATTCGTATAATTTCAGCTAAGTTCATTCAATCAAAAGAAACAAAAAAAAAAAAAAAACTCAAAGACTTGAAAATGTTCTTCGAAAGACACGTAAAGATTATATATACATATATAAATCCAAACACAATCAAAACTAACATATTCAGAACCCAAATCTATGCTATAACTCATTCAACTCGCTGCTCAAAAATGAAGAAGAAGATGATGACAAACTTCCCTTTTCCCTTTTTTTATAGCCATAGTACACTGCCCCAAAAGTCCCCCTCTCAATACCCCTCCTCCCTCATTAAGCTATGCATTTAACTTTAAGTAGAATTATTTCACAACAAATTTTCGAGCTCAAAGAACTTTTTGAAAAGGCAGCCTACGATTATTAGCAAAAACAAAACTATATATATATACATTATATATATGAAATGAAATGGAATTTCAAAAAACAAGAAGAAGAAACAACTTAAAATAATATAAACATAATTTTAGCGCAAATATTTGGGCATAAGTTGTTCCTCTCTCGATCCCCTCTCCCAGCTTAGTTCTAAGTGGTTTTTTGCTGAGTATTTATTTTGTAAGCTCCCCATCCTAATCTAGCCTTATATAATATAATGATTATACTATATATATATGAGTGTACAATATTTTGCGCCTAGTTTGATATAAACAATTTTTGAGCTATCGAACCACCTTAATGTGTAACAACAACTAAACAAAAACCGAAACAAATTAAATAAATACGAAATAATTTTTGACAAAAACAAATGGCAGTTATTTTTATATTGATAAAGAGTTAGGTTTGAAAATTAAATTATTAAAAATATTTTATTTGTGTTAAAAAAAAAAAATATATATATATATATATATATATAAAATATATATGACATATCTTCGAATACTGTAAAAGTGCATAAGGTAAGTGATTATTAGGATTATTTGGAAGTGTCATTTCATTATATATTATAAAAAAAATTAATTTCAGTTACAAAGAAATATTTTATATTATGCCTTTTTTTTAAAGATTTGATTTTTCTTCAGATTTTATGATCTGAAACTTTCTAGCAATTTTATTTACCTACGCCCTCAACAGGTAGTTGGCATTGGGAGATGTTGGCAATAGAACTTCCTCGAACCCATTTAGATATCATCAACAGCAAACACACCTGTTTTATGTTTAGGTAAATGTATTTAAGAAAGAGGTTTGACCATGACATAAACAATATAAATATATATTTTTTTTTTTTGAATACCGAAAAAGATATTTGCGATTGGTTGGTTTGACCTTGACTTAGAAAAAATTATTATGGCTAAGCAGAAAAGTTTAAGGCTCTATCAGTAGACGTCTATCCCGACAAAATAAGAAAATATTTTGAGAACTCTGTTTTCTTCAACAAGATTTTTGTACTTATTTATCTTTCTAGGTATTGTACACAAATTTTTCTGTATGTCATTCTCATTGGGGTGGGCTAAGTTCAATGCGGTCTAATAGCTATGTTTTATATAGCTGCTATAGTCGTTATTGAAGAAATTTGAAAATAAATTGTTGGAAAAATATTTATATTAAAAAAATATATTTTTGTATAAATGCCTTATTTCTTGTTTTTATTTTATTTTTTTTTTACAATTTTGCGCAAAATTATTTTTTGCAATCATTTTGTAAATATTTTGTTGATTATTTGTATTTTTTTTTTAGTTCTTGCGAAAAAAAAAATTGGAAATAAAAACTTTTTGTATACAGTTCATTATTTAATTTATATTTTTATTTTTACTTAAAAATAAATTCCTGTAAAATAGGTATATAAAATATTATATATTGTTCTATGTATTTTTATGTTTTTATTTAATTTATTTTTAAATATTAATTTTTTTTATTTTTTTTGTTTCAATTTAAAAATAAATTTTTGTAAAAATAAAAGTATAACAAAATATTATAATTTTGTATATATGTATATAATTCTGTAAAAATAAAAATATTTAATAAAATTTATTTTTGAATATTAAATTTTTATTTTTTGTTTCTATTTATAAATAAATTACAGTAAAAATAAAACATCTATTATTGTATATTTTTTGTAAATCTTTTTTTGTTTTTATTTAAAAATAAATTCCTGCGAAAATGAAATAAATAATTTGTTTGCATGCACTTAAACAACTATGGAAAGTTTTTTCGCTTGCTTTCTCTCCCTCTCTCTATCTCTTTCTCAATTTTTTTTCTCTCTCTCTCTGTTGATTGAAAAATGGCGATGAAAATGGCTTCAGTCAATGCTACGTGGCGAGCTGCAAGAATTGGAGTTGAGCTGAGTTGGGAAAGCTGCGCTCAGAGAGCAACGGCGCCATCCTCAGTTGCAGCAGCTGGAGCGACATCGGGATCAATCTCTGGCTCCACGGAGTTGTTGCTGGGCACGCGCTCGGCGGCAGCATCCTGACCAGAGGCATCATCGTTGACCACGATGACCTCGTTGGCGGGCACCGCCTCCTCGAAGGAGTCGTCGGTGGCCTCGGCGCTGCTCCTCACCTCATTCTCCGACTCGGACGGCTGCTCGGCCACGTCGTTGGCCAGCTCCAGCTTGTCGGCCACGGCCGGTTGGACGGGTGCCTCGGTCACAATGGGCACGGCGGGCACAGCTGGCGTATTCTGTGGCCGATTGCCGCCCAGGAAATTGATGATGCCCTGCAGCGGACCCGTCTGCTGTGGCTGTGGTGCAGCAGCCGCGGCCGTGGCATTGTTGCCACCGCCAAAGACATTGTTCACAAAGGCCTGAATGGGTCCGGGCGGACGCACCGTGGTTGGCTGGGCGCTCTGCTGCTGCTGGCCCGTCAAGCCCGACAGCGTGTTCTGGAACTGTGTGCCCAGATTCGTGGCGAACTGCTGAATGCCCTGGAAGGCCTGAGTGGTGCTGTTGACCACACTCTGCACCGCATTCTGGGCGGAGGTGATGGCCGCACTGGGATTCAGAAAACCGGGCACAGTCGGAGCAGGCGTGGCCACCTGATCAGCCTGAACTGCGGGCTGCTGCTGCTGCTGTCCGAACTGATTCAGAAATTGGCCAATGGGCGAGTTCTGGATCAATTGCTGCACAAAGTTCTGCTGCGTGCTGCTCTGGGTGGGCGTGGCCTGGGTGGCTTGGCGTATGTGGGGCTGCACGGCGTCGGCTACTTGCTGCTGTTCCTGCTGCTCCTCCTCCACCACTGTCTCAGCGGGCACAGAGTCCGCCAGCTCTTCAGCGGCCTCAACGGGCTGGGATTTGAGAATGGGCTGAGCTTCAGCTTGAGGCTGTGCTTCGGCCTGAGGCTGAGCTTCGGCCTGAGGCTGTGCTTCAGCTTGAGGCTGTGCTTCGGGCTGAGGCTGTGCTTCGGGCTGAGGCTGTGCTTCGGCTTGTGGCTCCTCCTGCTTCTGCTTCTGCTCTTCGTCAACTTTGGGCTGCTCAGTTTTGAGCTCTGGCTCAGCTTGGGGCTGCTGTGTCTTTGATTCCTGCTCCAGCTGCTCTACTTGCTGCACTTCTTCCACTTGTTTCTCCTGCTTCTGCTGCTCCTGCTCCTGCTCCACTTTCGGCTCCTCCTTGATCAGCTGCTGCGGCTCCTCTTTGATGATGGTCACGGGTATATCGAGCGCCTCCTTCGCCGCTGGCTGCAGCACACGTCCCTGGCTGCCCAGCGCCAGGCAGAGTAATACCAAAGCAATTGGCTTCATTTTCTCTTTTCTCTCCGTCTGCTGCTGCTGCTGCTTCTCCTGCTGCTTCTTCTTCTGCTTCCAACTGCTGAGCTTGATGTACGCAAGCGCCTCACGGCTACGACTGTTTGAAATTTCTTCAGCCTCGACGCATTTATACACGCGTCGATGTTGACGCCGACGACGACGCCGACGTCGACGCTGCTGCTTACACAGACGCCGCAGCGGGCGTCGATGGCGACGGCGATGGCGACGGCGATGGCAACGGCAACTGCAGCCCAAAGACAGTGAAGACGATGCCGTCTTGGCCAATTCTTTGTGCTAAATGTCATTGAACTGCTGCAGGCGAAGCTGAGGACGGCATTGCAGTTGGCCCTCTTCAGTTGGCCCTCTGCAGTTGGACCTCTGCAGTTGGCCCTCTGCAGTTGGTCCTTTACATTGCGGCCACGATAATTGGCCAATTCTAAGGAGCTGTACTTGCTTATGGTCAAAGAGGGCGCGCGGGGCGTGGCAGATTCTAGAAATTGTACCGATCAAGGTTACACTTCTTTTTATATTTTAGTTTTTTTTTTTTTTTAGTTGTAATTAATTAATAGATCGATTCGACTTTGAGTGGGTTTGCTTGTCTTTTACGAGCTGCGGCGAGGGCCTTTAGCCATGTGGCTAAAATTAGAGATCATTAATTTGATAAGCGGTAGGAGCGAAATTCTATTTCAGGCCGTCGATTTTTAGTTAGGGTGTTGAGGGAGTTGATGTCTTAGTTGGTGGATTAGAGTGAAAAAAAAAGAAAAGAAGAAAAACGGGAGTATATAATGATAATGATAATACTAATAATAATCCCAATGTTTGTATTACGGTGAATGTTAATGCTAATACAATTAGTAATAGCAATACTAATGACAAATCGTATATAGTTTATTCCAAGGAATATTTTTATATTAAAAGTTCAATTAAAAAGGCTAGTAACTATGACTAATAGCAAGAGTCAAAATTTCAGCTAATGCTAATTCTTTTCATAATATTTTTGTTAATGCTAGCTGATTTTCAGAATGCTAATGCTAATGCGAATGCTAATGCTAATGTGAATGCTAATGATAATAGTAATGTTTGTGATAAAAATTGAAAAGAGAATTCCATTGTCAATGTTAATGCAAACTATCATACTAATTAAAAATAATACTAATACTTACTTATGCTAATGGTAATGTCGATTGCTAATGCTAATGCCAACGGTAATGCAAAAAATCATACAAATTCAACTATCATTACTAATACTAACTCTAATGGAATATTATGTATATCATACATAATTATACATACATAATTATGTATATCATACATATCATAAATTATTGGGGTAATGGCAATGCTAATAAAGTTGCTAATGCTAATACTAATACAAATGGTGATGAATGCTAAGATGAAAAATGTAACTTACATAAATTTAAAAAAAAAAAACAAAAAAAAAAAAAAAAAATTAATGCAGATAATTAATGATAATGACTATGATAATGAAATTAGATCTTAGTATGATTATAGTAATAATGGTGATCATTTTGATACTAATAATAAAAATGAAAATATTATTGCTACTGATATATTGATATTTTGTGATATTGATATATTGATAATATTATTGCAATTGCTAATGATAATTAAATTGACAATAATTCTATTGTATAAATGTTAAGATGCCAATGGAGAGATGCTCACTAACATTAAAAATTATTTCAAAACCTCTTCAAATGCTTCTTTTATCATCATTGCCACGCAGATCATAGCACTGCAATCGAAGTACCTTTCCCACTAACTGGCAGCAGGGTATTTGATATTCGCCATGGTTAGGCCATGGCCATGTGCCAGCTTGTTCTTGGCATTAACGATCGTCGATTAATTTTACAGCAGATCCAACATTGTGCGCTCTTTGTATGTGGTGCTCGTTCAACACTCATTTTGTCCCACTATGCAACTGGTTTGAATGCCTTTTATCGATCGGACAAGAGATCTCAGCATATTTTCCAGACAGTCAGCCAGTCAGCCAGTCAACCCACCCACCCACCTCCGCCCGCAGCTGCCAGTTTTTCACTCTCGATGCAGCAGCAGCAGTCGAAGCAGAAGAAGAAGAAGAAGAAGAAGATGCTGCTGCTGAAGATCCAGATGCAGATGCAGTTGGTGATGCTTACAAGAAAGTCTTTGGCTTTTGGGTCTTCGTTGGTTCTTTGAAACGAGTTTTGTTGGCCAAACGAAGAAAACCAGCTCGTGGTGCTGGCTATTTTTAGATCCAATTAGCTTTTGAGCTGCAGCGACTGTAGAAGGGTTTTGAAAATCAGAAATCGTAATCAAATTGGAACTCTGATTCAAAATTCGATTCGTTTTCCAAATTTCCCCCAGCTTGAAGTCAACAAATTCATTCCCATTAGTAATTTATTAGTCAAGAAATAATGCAAATTATGCAGATGCATTAAAAACTAGATTTAGTTAAATGGGTCAATAGGCGGCGCTGGGGGCGTGGCAAAGATGAACAAAAAAAGAAAATTTGAGCAGAGCTTTTTCTAAGCCACAAAAACTGTTGTTAGCTGAACTTGACCAGATTGCCAGCGAGTCCAATTGGCAAGCCAATCAGAAATCCAATTGGACAATTGTGGAGGAACTTGTTTTCGCTTTGGCCCTTTAAAAGCAAAGCCAGACAGAGCCAGGCTAAAGGACATTGACATTAGCTTTGATTTTTTATAGACTTGTTGTTGGTGGTGCTGCTGGTGGTGGTGCTGTTGGTGGTGCTGCTGCTGTTGGCTCGTTTTGTGCGTCTCTTAATTGATTTCCGCAACAAGCAGAACAAGTTCGAGTTTATTTGTATTTGCCATTAACTTGATTTTAATGTGCGCTTTTAACTTGGCTTAAAGAAATTTTATGTACACATATATATATTTATATACATACACACTCTTGGCCACAAATGTCGTTCAAACATTATGCAATAATACAATTGACGAAGGTGAAAAAAAAAATAAACTAAAAAAAACGGGCTAAAATAATTGTTAAATGAAATTAACACCTCGCTCACATATTTCACTTGACGCCCAGACACGCATCAGCATTGTGGGCGGTTTATTTTGATGGGGCGTGGCCGTGTGAGCAAACGGTGGCAACTTTCACTTGACAATCGTGCGGTCTACGAATTATAAACAATATCAACAATGACTACAACAACAACAATGAAAGCACATGCAAATAACGTCAAAATGGGAAGGCGTCAACAGATCTCTACAACAACAACAGCAACAACAAAAGCCAATTTTGGCTTGAAATTTTCAATATTTTTGCTGATTTGTTTTTTGCTTTTTTTTTTTTTGTCGCAATATTTGTGCCATATTTATGTTTATACTTCATTTGTCAAGGTCAGTAAGCAAAAAATAAAAAAAATACAAATAACCATTTGTTTGGCTAATAAATAAAAAAGTTGTGCCAAAAAATTGAGCACAAATTGCGATTGGACAAAGAGATTTTAGTTGAAGTGCAGGGAATATGCAAATTAGGCATGGCACAGGCACAAGGTAATGCCAAATTGACTGGCATAAGCTTAAAATATCTACAAAAGGTGTTAATTTATGGCATAAGTTTAACAATTTCAAATATGTAAATGTTTCAAATTCAAACTTAACGGACAGTAACAGCGGCTGCGCTTTGCCATAGCAAGCAGCTTAGCAGCGCTAGCAAAAGCTAGCTGACAAAAGCTGCCTAGCACGTTTAATGTAACCAGTGTTAATACTGTAAAATGTGCGCGCTGTAAAAGTGCTCAAAAATTTAAAAATAAATAAATAATAAATGACGAGTAATAAAATTGAAAAATTCGATAAGTTATATTAGATATGCCTAATGCTACAAACATATAAATTTCCTATATCAATCATTTAAAAGTGATATTTTCAGTATGTTTTAAATGCCGCCAATGGTGTACTCAAAATGGTCATGTTAAGTCAAAAAGAAAATAGTATAATTGTCTAGATGTTGGTTGTTATGAATTATAATTATTTTATACAGCAGCGCCAGTCATAAATAGTAACAAGAGAACAATGTAATAAATTTATTTACTTGTAATAAGTAACCAAAACAAAAAACAAATATTTCTAAGGCAACACACAAATTTAAAAGCTAAAGCAAATTAATGGTCACTCGAAAATATCGCCGCCCTAACATAGCAACCTATCGATAGTTAACAGCATGCATAACTTAACATAACGCCGCATATTTACATTGGCATCGCAGTCACGTTGGGCAAACAACAGCCAGTTTGCTACCGTCCCCTTCTCTAGTTAGAGGCTGCAAAACTATCGATAGGTATCAACGCCGCGCGTTCGCCTCAGTATAATTGTTAAATAAATAAATAAATTGTATAAATCATGTGCGATGTGTAAAAAAATGTGTGCGTAAGCCGCGTGTGTTAGAACGCAACACAACAGTGAAGTGCGCGCAGACAACAGTAGCAGCAGCAGCAACAGTAATAACCGCAGTGCTGCGAGCGCCCACACCAACAAAAGAAGCAGCAGCAGCAGCAATAACAACAACAAGAAGAACCAATTAAGCAAGCGCAGCAAGCAACAAAAGTGCCAATAATAACAATAATTAATTAAGCGCTTGTTCAAGACAAAATAATTTAATTATTAAAAAACTCAATGCGGCTTCAAAAAATCTACCAAATAAACAAGAACAGCAACAGCAACAACAACAACAATAACTGTTGTTCATGTGCTCGCGTGTTTGTGTGTGTGAGTGAGTGTATGCTGCTTGTGTTTATGTTTGTGTGTGTGCGTGCGTGCGTGTGACAGCAGCAACAACAAAAGCATTGGGCTTGCAATCAACGGGATCGCCAGCACTTGACGTCGCGGTCGCGGTCGCTGTCGACGCTGAAGTCGTTGGCTCTGTTAATTTTTGTATATGTTAAATAAATCTGATAAAGAAAATGAAATTAAATGAAATACAAATAATCAATTAAAGTGCAGTTGCTGTTGCCCCAATTAGCGTTTCTTATGTGTTTTTTCGTTTCGCTTCTTACGAATAAACCATTAAAGTGAAATACAAAAATAAAAAAGTACAAAAAAATTCGTCAAAGAAATTATTATCTGCTTGCGTGTTGTTGTTGTGTTTGTCTTTGTTTGCGTTTTTAGTCCCGTGCATTGTGCTGCTTCCTGCTCTCGCTCTTACACACACACACACACACATACACTCGCGCGCGCGTTTCTGTTGTTGATTTATGCATGTGTGTGTGCGTTGCTAACGGTTATTGTCGAGCGTTTTTCGCCACAAGTTCTTATCAGCGCGGCGCAACGGCAACGGCAGCGAGTTCAAGTTCGTCGCCGTCTGCGACAACAACAAAAGTAACAACTGCAACAATAACAACAACAATAACAACAATTACAACAACAGCGACAATAAGAAACGTGACTAATGCACTGCTCGCGTAGCCTCTCAGCTGCCGCGGATACAACAACATTCTTCAGCGCAGCGACTGCGGCGTCGGCGTCGGCGTCCGCATCGGCCTCCTCTGCCAGCACAACACCAACAATGGCAACAACAACAACAACAGCAACAAATGCTAAAGATGGTAAGTTGAAAAACATTTAAAATTTACTTACTTATGTATATACCGTTATTATATTGTTGACCCACTAAATGGCTAACGAAAATTTCGCAATTCGCCTGGTTTGACTTCGCCTGAAAGTTCAAGGCGAGTGCAGCACAGTTTTGTTAGCCAGTGACTGCAAAACTATGTCGAGTTGACTTTAAGAATTTTCTATGTATATTGATCTGGCTGGTAGGTGTGGGAAGTGCTCTTCTATGCGATTTTCATGAATAGAAAATTTGTGTGTTTGTGGATGGTAGAATCTTGGATTAGATTGGGAAAAGATTGAAATGAGGTAGAGAAGAAGAAAAAGATCAAGAGACAGAAAGCTAATATAAGAGAGAAAGATAGAGAGAGAGAGGGAGAGAAAGAGAAGTTTGAGAAATTTTGTAATATGCTTAGAGGGGGGAGAGAAGAAGAGAGAAAGTTTATGAGATAGAGAGAGGGAGAGAGAGAGAGAGAACTACAGAGAGAAGCCTTTCGAGATAAAGACAGACAGGCAGGCATACAAAGAAATATATAGAGGCCAAAGGCTGATAGACAGAGAAGAGAGAGAAATAGGAATATATAGAAAGTGAGAGAAATAGACAAAGAGAAGAAGAGGGAGAAAATAGGAAAGGCTTACAGCGTGTATGATAGAGAAGATTAACGAGATAAATAACAGATCAGCAGACTTCAGAATATTATAGAAAGCCAAGTAGAGAGCACGGAAACGAAATAGGATAATGTAGATAATAAAAACTTGCAAATTTTTTTATTACATCTCTTTTCTCTATTTCTCACTCTCACACTCATCTTAATCGAACGAATTTCGCATTAAAAATCGTATTTGGGCTTCAATTTTATTATCCAATATCAATTACTTGGAAATAGATTCAACTTTTGACTTCTGACTGACGTAAGTTTTCGTGAGACGCGTGTGAAATTGAAGAAGCCTTAAACATTTCGCTTGTTGGCCGTAAAATGTTGATTAATTAATTCCAACAGCATCGAAAACATGGTATTAGCTGGCAAAATAGAAATTCGCAAAAGAAGCAACAAATGGGCTAACAGAAATAATGATCGAGAATCAAGCTAAAAGCCAGCCGGCCGGAAAGTAGCAACAAAGTAAACGAACAAAGCAGAGAAAAAAAAAGTTAAAATTCGCACAAATCAGAAACCGGCAAGAGCAACAACAGAAACAACAATAACGAATACAACAACAACCAAGAGCAACATTTAAGTATTTTTGCGTGCAAAATACGTTACGAAAATACGCACAGACTTAAATTTAATTGGCTTAAAGGGATGGGGTGAAGATGAGGTGAGGTGAAGCGGAGAGGACCGCAGCGGGGCCATTCGCAGTGTGGAAGGTCGCCAAAGCGCTCCAAAGGCTTTTGTGATGAAGGTCAAAAGCATTTCGAAGTTGTCGTCACCTCTGAACCCGCTCGCAATTATTGATTTTACACGCAACAGAAAAAAAGAGAGAAAAATACTGAACATAAACAAAACAAAAGAAACGGAAACCTACATTTTTGTTATATATATATAAAAATGTACATATATAAAGGGATATATACTTATGTATAAATATGTGTGTTTATATAGTACGCTTGTTTGCATTTGTAATCTACACAAAGTTGTGCAGCTGGGGTATGCTCGACTGAGCTGTGCTTAGTGGGAATGCGGGGGCAGATGAATTGAAGTAGCTGAAAATATGAAATTGTAGAAATTTATAAAATGATGTAGAAAATATAAAATCTAAAATATATAAAAAAAATAAATAAATAAAAAAAAATATATATATATATATATATATATATATATATATATATATATATATATATATATATATATATATATATATATATGAAAAAAAAATCAAATATATAAATTATGAATATATTTTAATATAAAAATAATTTCAAAATATTTTCAATATAGATATTAAAAATATTTATTTATATAGAAAAAATATTTGTATACAAAATATTTTAAAAAATATAAAACATAAAATATAAATATAAAAAAAGAAGTTTTAAATATTCGAAATAAAAAATAAAATATAATATAGATAATTTAAACTTCCAGAAATATGCTTCATATATAAATTATAAATTAAAAATATTTATTTATATATATACAATTTTGTAAACATTTTAAATGATTGATGATTTAAAAAATATAGCAAAATATCTTTAGAATTAGGTAATTCACTATTTTTAGTAATTTTTTGTATTTTTTTTTTAGTCAATTTTAAAGCTATTATAAATTCAATCCATATTAGTGTCACTTTAAAAAGAGCATTCCTAAGTCGCATATGCTTGCTGCATTCCTATGGCAATGCTTCTTTCTTTTTTTTTTTTTTTGCTACTCTGCGACCGTCAGAGCGACTTTTGTGCGGTTTAGCCGGGCTGCGTTTGCGAGAGCTGTTTTCTGTTCACTGTTCGCTGTTTTGCTGTTTTCTGGGCCGGCTTTGGCTTTGGGTTTTGCCTTTGCGTTGGCTTATGCCAAAGGCCAAATGAGAAAAACCTGCTTTTTTTTTGTGCAGAAAGCAAATCTCATCGATGGTCACAAAAGACAGAAACAAAAATAAAATAAAAAAGATATGACTGAATTTATTGAAATCATTAATAAAACATTATTTAATTAAGGCAAAAGCTAACGGTTCATGTTAATGTTAAGCAAAAAGGCAAAGGCAATAGGGCTTACAGTTTTAAATGCATTGTCAATTTATAATTTGTATATAGTAATAGTAATACTTATATATATATATATATACAAAATACATATGTTATATATTTGTTATATATAAGTATATTTGAGTTTCCTTTAATTAGCTACAATTGTTTGTTAATCGATTTTTTATCGCTTCAATGATTAATTAGTTAATTTATATAAATATTATTGAAAGTCTTTCAGTACAGCACGAAAAATTGTTTCAATTTTTTTCTCCGCAAAGCTGCACAACCAATTTTAATTAGTTATAGCGTTTATTGATAGCTGGCATAACTGTCATAATTGTGTGAATAATTGAAATTGTTGGGCTTGGAATTTTTCATTAATAATAATTAGGTTTTTTTGCTCAATGTGTCTCATTTGATAGGAGATTGTTTAAGGGTTTAAACTAGTTTGAATTTCATAGGAATTTTAATTGTAAATGTTTGGAATAACTTTTCATTATAATAAAACGTAATTTTTTTTGTTATTAATAGAGATTTTGCAGACTTCTTTAACCTACAGTTTTATAGGCATAGCTAAAGTTTTCGAGTCAGCAAAAGCTTTTTGTATTGAATCTCCGTAAATTATTGCTTTACTCTACCCCTTTGTCAGATACTATTTCCTTAACTCTCAAATGTCTGCACTTCAATACGACCTTTTTTTTTTTTTTGCTTTGAATCATAAATAAGAATGTTACCGACTGCATGATGCTCATTCAGCTAAATCATTCTTGGTAAATCTCAAAAGGGAGGCTGCAGTATTTTAATTGTCAAGCTTCTGCATTGTAGCTACAAGATATTGGAAGATCACGCCCACAATGGGGGCTTTGACTAAGTTCTATATATGAATTTATGTATGTATATGTATGTTTCATCTCTGGTTGTTGGCCTTATATATATGTAATATAAATATGAAATTTCTAGTCTTTCGCACCGTAGATATTAGAGTTTATATATTGGCCTATAGTATATAGCATTTGCCTATTTGCCACGCCCATACGGAACAAAGAACAGTTAGCCAGTTGTATTTAACACTAAACTAATATACATTTTTCAACTCGTGAACGAGTATAAGATTTCCTCTTATTTTAGACCTTTTTCTCGTAACGTTTATCTCAACTAATTGGCGGCACAAGTTGTATGCTTTATCAGCACAACATCGTACTCATTCATACATATATATATATACATATGATCTTATATATATACATATATATATATACATATGATCTTATATATCTATATATATATATATATATATATTCATATACATATGTATGTATCTACAACTATTACTGTATCGTTTTTTTTATCAGTTGTGATTTCGTGCTTATCAGCAAATGCAACCATTTACCCAGGGCAAATACTATGACCAATACACGTACAACATTTATTTATTTTTGTTGCCGTTTTCAATTAGTGCACAACGGCAAAAAGTCAACAGCAACAGCAGCAGCAACAACAATAACAATATAAAGCTACACTTTATAATTCCATTTCAACAATATCAGCGCAAAAAAAAAAAAGGAAAAACAATTAAAGTGCAGATAGCTTCAAACAATATTTAATGAACATAAAAATTAAGAGAGAAAAAAAGACAATGAAATGTATATATAAATATAAGAGAAGAGTTAAATTCGTACATTTTATACACTTGTTGACATGTGGAAAATGAGCATATAAATGTATATGCTATAAAGCTGTATAAATGTATAGCCTTAAGATAAATCTTGATTTGATAACTGATAATATCTGTATTATGAAATAGACACAGATATCACATTTATTATGAATATAGTAATATGTTGACTTTAAGAATCGTTAGGTAATTGCAAGAGTATTTTAAAGTATGTAGATCTATATAAAAATTCATGAAAGTCCATTACTTAAAGCAATTTATTGAATTGCCTTCTAGCTAGAGCTTATGTATATATTTTTTATATAAACATTTAAATGAGTCTTTTAAATTAAATTTATGATCAAATTCAGTAAATTCTGGATATGCATCTGTATATATGTACATATATGTATGTATAACTATTTTAAATATTTATATGAATAAATATAAATATAAAATTTTACAAGAAAATAATTTTGTTTTCCATTGGACAGCATCTGTTTTCAGGAGATTAATATACATATATCATGAAATGTAAATGAAAATAATTGAATATTAGAATATTCTCTTATATATTTAATATTCCTTTATAAAAGCTTCTCTTATATATTTAATATTCTTTTATAAAAGTTTCCAATATGCACAACATTTAGTCTATATCAAATCAATTAATATTGAGTATATATACATCTATAGCTATTAGATATGATATTAGACATAAACTAACATCTATCAACAAAGCGCTAGCTTATGATATGATAAAACTAGTATACCCTATGAGTATTTATAAAGAACAGCATAGAACTTCCACTTGATGCGCAAATAAACACTCCACTCTCTATATACCTAATCCTTTGCCTTTCTCTCTCAAACTCTCCCTCTTCTTTGTTCCCCCTTTAATACACAAATGTGCAATTAGTAAGCTAAAAAAAAGGTGCAATAAAAATTACAGTTAATATGGCATAAAAATAATCAAAAACAGAAAACAAAACTGGCAAACACATAAAAATAAATATAAAAATATTTTGCAAACATATTGAATGTTAGATGTTGGCTGTTTTGTTGTTTGGTTGTTTGCCTGTTGGCTGTTTGCCTGTTTTTGGGTGGGAATGAAGTTTGGGAAATTTTCCGCTGGGCGTTGCATTTGTGAGTTTGCACTTCACGGGCGCAGTGCTCATTCGGCAAATGCATTTGTTTTTTTTGCTTTCTGTTTTTTGCAACTCAACTCGACTCGACTCGTCTCGCCTCGCCTCGGCTAGGCATCATTTTTCATGTGGCATGCCATTTGCCTGGCAAGTGGCGGCAGTTTGTCATGTCCCATGTCCCGTGTCCATGTCTAAAGCTCCATTGCCCAGGCAGGTGCTCGTCGTCGTCCGGCTTCCTTTAGCACTCACTCAGACTCTTACTCCCTCCCTCTCTCTCTCTCTCTCTCTCTGTACTTTTTGTGATTTGTGGCATAGTCTGTTGCAACAATTTGTGCTGAATTGCCTGCCGTGTGCGAGTGTTGCACTTGTGAATTGCTTTATTACAAATTCTGTCGCTTGGAGCGGCGCAGTCAAAAACAGCTGCCACTTGGCAGGCAGCTGACTAAATTTAATTTCAAATGTGCTGATTGTCAGCACGATTAGATTTTTATTACGCACTGCACTTGGTATATTTATCATGGCTATTAGAGTTGGCCAAGGAACAACTGTTGAAGCTTTAGTCTTCAAATATGACGAAGTCAAAGAGGACGTAGGAATTACAAAGTGATAAGATAAGTTGACTTTAAATTGTGATTTACTTTCTAGTTGGGAACTACATTATAGTTTTATATATATTTTAAAAGGAGAAGAACGAGAGAGGAGATGGAGAAGAGGAGATAGCAAAGGGATCTAAATGACAAGAGAATTGGCGAGAAGAGGACATATAAATAAAAGGAGAGAAAAGAACAGATATGAATAGAGAAAGGCAAACATCAAAAGAGAATCTAAGAGAAGAGAAGAAGTTAGGAGCGGAGAATAGAAGAAATATGATGATAGGAAAAGTGAAGAGAAACCTAGTGATAAGGAGCGAGAATATCATAGAAAAGATAAGACAAAAGAAGATGAAAGTGAAGATTGAAGACTACAAAAGAAAAGAGAGATGATGGAAGCATCCAAGCAAAGTTAGAAGAGAAGAGAATATAACGGATTGGAAAAGAGAAGAGAACATGATAGAAGGGGAAACAATGTGAATCCGAGAGAGAAGATAGGAGAAGACACAACACGAGAAGAAAGAAGAACAAAAGACAGGAGACAGAAGATTTAAGTAAATCTAAGAATAGAAGAGAGAAGATATAAGAATATAAGGGACAAGGGAAATGATAGAGGAAAGAAAGAAAATAAAAAGAACGGAATAGAGAGAGAAAATATTACACACGATTATATAATACCTAGTATATGTATACATATATTTAGCTATAGTATATAATAGTAGTATATAGTAAGCATAAGAATGTTCAGAGAGCATTCTCTACATTTATTTTCATAATTCTTTAATAACAATAATTTGCATTTCATTGTCTTCACCTTGCACTAATTTGCGATGCTTAATAATTGCACGTAATGCGTTCTAGCAAATGAGGCACTGTTAAATGCCATAGCCGCAATTGTTAATCACTTGAGTTTTCAACAATTTGTCAGCAGTTGACTCATGTTTCATAATTACTCAATTACTTTATCAGCAAGCTCTGAGCTATGATTGTTCTGCGCTATATTTGGTATTCAGTTCATAATTCTAATTGAACTAACTGCAACTCCCACAGATGCCACATTAACAGCTCAGCTCAAGCGCTGCAGACTAATTTGTCTCACATTCCATTACACTCACTCACTCACTCACCTGTCGCTCCTCTTCACCTGTTTCCCTTTTGGCCTGGTCTTGTCTTGCACTTTGACGCTTTCGCGCTAATTCGCTTAGCGTAATTTGCATTCTGCAAACATCATTTGAGGCGTGTGAAGAAAAAAAAATGGAAAAAGAAAATAGACATCAACAGAGAGTATCATGATAATTTCAATTAAGCAAAGTTGGAATACCCTTAATGTAGTGTGAGGGAAACATTGGAGCGTAAGCTGAAGACGGAAGTAATTAAGTTTGGGACGTTAATAATATTTTTAGAGTTTTAGAAAATATACTTGAGAAATTTACTAAATTAAGGGTATTCCAATATGAAAGTACCTTTTGATATGAAATTATTTCAAATTAAAAAACTAAATAAATATTTAATTTAATTAATAATTTAAATAATATGCAAAATTTGTAAAAAATACTTAAGAAATATTGAATGAATAAACATTTTAATATAAAATTATGTCAAATTTAAATTAGAAAAAATTTAATAAAATAAATAATATGCAGAAAATCTTTTAGAAATATTTGAGAAATGTTGAAGATATTAAAAGCATTCAAAAAATGAAACATTCTTTTCACATTATAATATATTAAATTATAATTATAATATATTATTCAATAATGTAACAATCTTTTCACCTTATATTAAATTATAATTTTAATATATCAAATATTTTATATATTAAATTTGGTTTTAAAAATGATTAATTATTAATTTAAATAATATATAGAGAACTGTCAGCGAGTACTTGAATAATATTCGAAATTAAGGGTATTCCACAAATTAAGAAATATACAATCATAAAAAATTGTATTATTAAATAATATAAATTTATTTCTTAGCTGTAACTTTTTCTAATTAAATATCCAAACACAGCAGCTATAAGAGCTGAAACTCAATAAACTTCACTTCAGTTGAATCAATTAAAAGAAATTCTTTAAATTTTGTATACATATATATAAAAAGAAAGTATATTAAGGCATGTATATTTCAACATAAATTTTAATACACTTTGCAGCACTGACTCATGCTGCATTTTTGCTGCAATTATTCAGTTTGCAAATTTCAGTTTGCTTTGTTGTCTTTGCACAAGAGTATTGAATATCTGGCGTATTAGGTTCAGCCTTTGCCCCCGGCTTCCTTCTTATTATTTGTTTTTCTTTTTGGTTAATTGCTGCTAATTACGCGCATAAAATGCTTTGACGTCCCTTCAACGCTGTTTCGCCTTTAATGTCCATTCTGGCGTTTCGCTTTATGTTGCGCGCTTCATTACAATTTTTATTGCTGGAAGTTGATTACGAAAATATGCAATATGCTAAGGCGGCGAACTGAGGATGGACTGGGCTGGCTATCAGCCTTTGCATCTCTTGAGTTGGACAGCCCACCTGCCTACCAGCTGCCCACCTGATCAGCAGCCCAGCATTCGCCTCTTGGCATAAATCAAATGGCGCGTGGTCGCATCAAAACTCGTTCAGCTGTCACAACAAGCGCTCCTTCAATGGATGCTGTGGAGTCGCGATCCTCGAGGCTGCAACTTCCTATTGCTTCGCTCATTAGCGCGCAATTTCCACGCGAATAAATTTGAATGTTCTGTGACGTATCGCCGCCCATTGCGGTTGCCATCAGTTGCCTAACAACATTTTGCGTTTTTCTTTCATTTTTATTGTACAATTTTTAATTGACGTTTCGCTCGTTTTGCTGTCATCAAATGCCCTCGCACCTCAAATGGACAGCGCCAAAAAAAGAAGTATTTGATTTGAATATTTTTCGTTTTCGTTTTTTAAATTCTCTGATAAAACGCTTTTGTTGAGTAGCTGCTGCACCCACACAAACAACACCCAGAGAGCTTACTTTGTGTCTATATATAAAGTTTTTTGCATTTTACATATTTGGCATCTGCTGCGCCTGGAGGCGCATTGAATCGATTGATTCGACTCCGCCACGCCTCGTTTCGCACCGCTTCGCCCCTCCTCGCCTGACGCACGACTGCCAAATAGGCCAAATGGGCCACAGCGAACGCCCATTCGTTGCAATTATATTAACACTGGTTACGCATCGACAGTTTCACGAAATGCAAGAGCTTCTCTCTCTTAATACATACATATGTTTGTATATAGATGCATTAAAATTTACATTTACATTTACATATAGTACATATAGTACATAGCAACGCAATTCGACTCGGTTTTAATCAGTCTCTATGTCAATGGCAGCCGCCACCGTTTCCAAATTGCCAAAATCGCGTGTAATTCGCGAAGCATCTCGAAATAATTAAGCGGGCATTTCGTGGCATTTCTGCCATGTTGCAATTTTAGTGAAACTAAAGAGGGACAGTGGTATAAAATGGGGTTTGGTGTTGCAAAAAAAAAAATAAAATAAATAAAATTAGAAATATATAGGTAGCTGGAAGTGGAAACTAAGGAGATATATTTTTTTTTAAATTCAATTTAAATACCTGAAAAAATATATATATTCTACATTTTTGTTAGTTTGTAGATAAATATAACTATAAATCAACTATATATAGCTTTACAGTTGATTTATAATTATATTTGTCAACAAACTAACAAAAATGTAGAATATATATATATTTTTTTTCAGGTATTTAAATTGAATTTAAAACAAAATATATATTCTTCATATGAAGCTTAATAAATTAGTTTAAAAAATATATTTTTTTAATTATAAAAAAATAATTAAAAATTAAATAAATAGTATTTGAGTTAAACTAATTTGGAATATAGTTCACGGCTTTACATGAGAGCGCTAACAAGTGAATTTCTCTGCTAGCTTATATATAATATGGTATTTGCCTATATTTCTAGAGTTGTGTAAATTTCTATTTAAATCATAATTTATGCTACTGCAACTTTTATATATATAATGCCTTTATCATACCTTTGTATATGACTATAATTTGTAAGCTTTTCATCCATATTTTATGATAAAAATACAATTTCACATTCTACCCAAAAAATAAATCCATTGTCCATGGCTGTTCAGAGCTCGAGCTTAAGCTTCACAGCGAGCGCTCGCAGCTAAATTTTTGCGCTACGTGAGCCCAATGCAATGCTGGACAATGGACAGAGAGACAGAGGCAAGTAGAGCAGGAAGACAAAAACTGATAGAAAGAGAGGGAGGGAGAGTGAGATAGTGCAAGTGTAAAATAGAGAGAGAGAGGGACAGACCTCTCTACACCCACCCACGCTCATCCACTCGAATATGTAGAGCAAACAATTACCGCAGTTGCATCTCTCATTGCATCCACCTGCAGCAAGTGCACCACAGTTAGATGCAGACCACACTTTGGACCGCTAACCACATTGTGTGTGTAGGAGGTTCGTTCGCACCGTGTGCGGTAATTTAATGCAATTTGTAAATATTTAATGTACATTAATTAAATGCAAATGTAAATGTGAATGCAAACGGTTTTGTTGGTTGCAGTGGCACTCTAGAGTAGATGTAGGAATATAGATATAGAGTATGTATATGTATGTATATATGTTCATATATATATGTATATATATCTATGTATATATTTTTATTTTTATTTGTATTTGTATATTACTTTTTTCCATATTTCTACATATGCGAAACAATTTTCATTTAATTTTACTGCCAACAACAGAAGCGAGTGCAAAATATATATATATATACATATACATATATATTGTAATGCTTAAATTTGTTTCGCCTGTTCTTTGGCGAAATTTTGAAGCCCACACACTCTGCCAGCAGCCTGTAGCAGCTGTGTCCTGTCGTTGTCCTTGGGCTTTTGCATCAGGTGGACGCGTGGACGCCTTTGGCAGAACACGCGCGCCTTCCCTTTGCTCAATGTGCGTAACAATTTTTATGAGTATTGCTGTTGCTGCTTTTGTTGTTTGCCTCGCAATTTGTGGGCGTGCCACGCCCTCCACATTCTTTTTATGATTTCTTTTTTACCTTCTCCTTCCCCCTTTGCTCCGTCTGTTGCCGTTGTAGTTTTTTGCATGCGTTTTATAGTTGAAAAATTCGGCAACTACGCTTGATTGCGCTTTGCTCAGCCACGCCCCCCCACACACACAGACAGAGGCAGGCATACACACCCACACACGCACACAACTACACGCCTTTAACAATGGGCTGTGTGTGTGTGTGTTTTGTACAGCTTATTTTTAGCATTCCTATGCAAGGACGAAGCTTTGTATAACCAAAATTCTAAGCCTCTTTTTTAGCTTTTGTTTGTGTGCGTGTGTGTGTGTGCGTGTTTGTGTGTGTTCAGTCTACCCTGTAATCTAGGGCGTTGCTGCATTGTTGTGCTATATGTGAACTAAATCAATTGTGGCTTTCAATTCAGCAAATGAATTTGAACTACCTGTTGTAATGTAACAAGCTAATTCTGTACAGGAATTTTCGAATAGGCTGAGGTAGGGGTACAATTTTGTATACCTATTTGTTTGCAGAGTTTTAATTAAAAATGGGGGCGATTAAAGTGAAGTGAATGAAAATTAAACCAAAAAAAATTTTTTTGGGGTTTGTTTTTTAATACTTTTTATACAGATTGTTCTTTTTATTGAATTTTTAGTATTCACAATATTAAGATGTATGAAGAATAATCTGTAGAATGTTTTTTGTGCAATTTGTTATTAGTTGTAGTTCGAACTCTTTAGCTAAGACAACAAATATATTATAGTTAAAATAAAACTTAAAAAGTTCTTAACTTAAAAGCTGTTCCATCTAATATAATGCTTCTGCACATGTATATAAACATAAAGATAAAAGAAATTTAAATCTCAAAATGAAATGATACCCAAATTTACAAATAAATGTGTTATCAAAAAAAAAAAAAAAAAAAAAAAGTATTTGTACTTTTTGTTGTTTTTATGTTTTGAATTTGAATCTTCTTTTTTTATGGTAAGGTATATACACGTGCTTAAAAAATATACATATACGAGAAAACTGCATTTTTCTATTATATATATATATATATATATATATATATGAATATATATATATATATATTTATATTTTTATTCAGAAAACGTGTTTAATTCTGATTAATTTAAAAGTACTAGTAGGATTAACTTAACAATAACTTTGAAGAAGGGCTTTTACAGCAATTCACCAAGTCAATAAAAATATCTTCATTTGAACTATATTTGTTTTTAGGTCACAAGCTCATATTCTGCTTTCCTACCTTTCATTCCATATTCAGTCAACACATTTCTCTCATTATAACTGCAAATAGCATTAAGTCTATATCTCTGCATATGCCACTTGTATAGGATTTAACCAAAAAGTCTACTCGGCACGAGGTATGCTAGAGTCGTAATCTTTTCGCGGTGCGCCCTTTTGTTATCTCTCTCTCTCTCTGTCATTGAATGGGATAGTCAAAAGCGTTATTGTGTTGCTTGTGGTTGTCATTGTTCTAGTTGGTCTACAGCTGTCATTTTTGGAGGCTGTAATTTGTTTGCATACCCAAATGCCGCCTCCTGCTAGCCGTGGCCGCCGCTTCCTCCTCGTACGTCCGCAACATTTATAGTCCGCTTTAGCTGTGCGTGGGCAAGCAACTTTTGCTTTCAGCGGCTGCTGCTTGAGCATTTCCATTTGTTTGTTAGCCAGACGGGCAGACAAACAGACAGACAGAGAGACGGACAGACAGACGGACGGACAGCGAGAACAGATAGAACAGACGGAACAACAAAAGCACTTGGCGCTGTCAGTGGAATATGCACTACACATCTTTCAGATACTTTTGATATTATTGGTATCTGCTTGAGCTATTTTTAAATAAAAGAGATAGAGAGAGAGAAAGAGAGATAAAGATAGAGAGATAAATGAAAACAGAAATATCTTTGCCTTTTGTTTTCCAAACAAACATGCGAACAGCTCAGCGAGCGCTACACGAGGCAACATGTTTAATTGCTCTGCTCGTTTGACTTGATAAAGTTACCAATTCTGCCAGTTGAGATTTTTAATTAGCCATCATTGAAGTTGGCCAAAAGACAGCGAGAGAGAGAGAGAGCGAGAAACTGCGAAATTGTTGTCAAAATTAGCGTCAATTTTTTTGCGAGTTACTTATTTTTTGGCTGCCAACATTATGATGACCATTTGTTAAAAGTTTCTACTTCTGCTACCTCTTCTTCTTCCTCCTCTTCTTCTTGTTGCTTTTGTTGTCGCTGTCTTTTGTCAACGCAAAGATAGCGCAAATTACTCGACCGCAGCGAAAACACCAAAAACCAAAAGAGTTGAGCAAAAAGCAGGCAACAAAAAAAAAAAACTAAACTTTGCCAGCGACAAAGTTTCCCAATTTCTTTACTTTTATAGAAAATGTTTTCGCAGCTGCCCGGCTTCCGCCTCCTGCCGCCGTCTTCTACTCCTGCTCCATCTTTCAATTTCTGCTTTGACTGCCGCCCACATTTCATTTCATTTCATTTATTTTCGTTGCTAATTTTTGACATTTTTCGCTGGCGACGCGGAAAATACTTTTGAGGAAAACATACATTTTATTCTATCTATATATATAGATGTTTTTTTGCCACTTAAACATTTGATTAGCGTGTTTTTTATGGGCCGGACACGCGTTCACATTTGCCGCACACCAATTTGACAGCCAGCTTAATATCAGCTTATTTTATGTTTGATTTTCGATTTGCTGCGTTTCATTTGACCAGGGGGCTATAAATTTGCTCTGTCCTGCTAATTGGCAGTCTCATGAGTGCGCTCAATTAATTTTGCTTCGTCAATTGACGCACGTTTGTGCAGGTGGCGTATACTTGATAATTGTTTACACTTGCCAATGCCGACTGGGACTGGGGATGGGGCGGGCAATTCAATGCGAAACATGACATGGCAAAGATAACAACAACAGCAACACGAACAAGAGCAACAAATGTTTGACAATGGCACAGCATCAAACAGATTTCGCAGCGGAAATTTATTAAATGATGTGAAATAGAAACAAAATGTTGGAATATTTTTTGAATATATATACAAAAAGATTCCTATATATATGTATGTTTATAATACTTTTTAGATATATATAAACAATATTTAGACACTTTAATAGGTTTATTTTTAGATATTCCAACTGATTGATATAATTTTGATTATACATATAAGATATACCCTGCTCGTTGTCAGCATAGCTCACTCTTTATGTTCTCCGTTATTAATGCTATATCTTTTTTTGATATTATTAATGTTATAGTCCTAAAGTTTTCTTCTATTAAACTCTTGTTTTAGTCATCTTAAAATAAAATACAACTGTAAACTGTATTATGTATTTCAGCCAATATTTTTTACACTTTTTCAAAAAAGCTTACTTAAAACGATTGTTGTGAATATCCCAATTTGGCAACTAGATTTACCCAATTATTCTTTGTATGCCACAATATTGATCTTCTTTGTGAAACAAAATGATTATAGGACGATAAATAGTATTATCATTGGGGAAAAACTGCAGCCGACATTGATTTTCCACTACCTAGACCAAAAATCGGTATAAAAGTTGCCAGACATAGACAAACTATTATTTCTTTTCTTGGAAATTACGAATCCTGCTGAAAAAACTTAATTAGCAGTAATAGGTACAACAAATTGACTATTTTTAGTCATTCCGACTAATTGCTATAATTTTTATAATATTTATTAAAATTATACTTCTATAACTGAAACTTTTATTGTACAAAAAAGGTTATTATAGCAACTTCAACAACTTGAACTACTTCATTAAACTCCTTTTGTAAAATATATATTATAATTTTTATAAAATTTTCTTATACACAATTTAGCTAAAATTTCACATTTTGTATTAAAATTTTTATAATAATTTATATAAATAATTTATATACATTTTTAATATTATTTATGTTGAATTTAATAGAAATATTTTCAAATATTCCTAATGATAGTATTTTTTACATATTTCTCAAAAATTTCTATGTTTAATATTTGTTTAATTAAAGCTAAAGACAAAGCTCTCATAACAGCTTTAACAGTTTTATTTAAATTCAATTAAAATTATTTATATATTAACATATTTAAACAAAATTTCTCTTAAATTTTCTTATATCTTTTGCTTAAAGCATACATCATAATTTATATATTTTTATATATACTTAATGTTTCATTTCTTTTCTCTCTCATATTTATTACATATTTCACTTTAGTTTCCCATTTCCCACAGTTCACATTTCTTTGCACAAATGTCTGGCACTTATTCATTTATGAGCTATTGCTTGCCTGTTTCTTGGCTGGGTTTATGCAACTCGCACTCTTTCGATTACATAACCCAGTTATTAATGGTTTTTCACCTGCCATTCAACCATCTTTATCTAACCTGAACCTCCGCCGTCGTTGCCGTTGCCGTTGCCGGCCCGAGCTCTGCTCCTCGTGTGACGCTGTGACTTGGCGACTTTGTGACAAGCGGCGTAAGACAAATGTGGAGCATGACCGAAGCGAGATAGAAAGAGAGTGTGTGAGAGAGAGAGAGAGAGAGAAAGAGTAAGAGAAGTTGCTTTTATGTTAGCTTCGCCCACTGCTGTCCAAGTTCATTTACGTCATGGCCAGGTGAAAGAGTGGTCTTTGGGGAGCAGCTTCTGACATAGCCAATTGCCACATAAATTGCCGGCTGTCATGTTCTCTTCACACACACACACACACACATACATACACACACACACTCACACTCATTCACACACAGCCACTTCTTCAGTATTGGCCAATTTGTTAATGAGTTTTGCCTCTCGACCAATCGGGCGTATGAGTTATGCTGCAACAGTTTGACACGCACTGATTGGATGGAAGTTCATAAAGTTCATGAACTTTGGCAGTCGGCCCAAAAGGCATCACTATGACCTGAGCACAATGCCTTTGACGCCGGCCTAAAAAAGTCAGCTCCATTCTCTTTCCCTGTGACTGTCAAACTGTGTGCACACAATGCACACTCAATTGTGGGTTAGTTTTAAAGTCATTCTTGGCGCAAGTTTATGTGCAACGCCTTTCAATACACTGCCACAACAATTGCGGCGTAAAAGCGTAAAATGGCTTCAACAAAGAGCAGGAGGGGGAGGAGGGGCATGGAGGAGGGAGGCGTGGAGACGTTTGTTGGTAGCTATAGAAATTGTCACAGGATGGCAAAGTTCAGAGACTGCACAGGTTTGTTTAGAAATGAAAATAAGTTGGGTAGTTGGCAACACTGCGAAAATGGAGTGTGCACTGAGAGAAAAAGGGGAGTAAGGAAATGATCTTATAATTATATGAAAGGCTAAAAATAGTGGAGTAAAAAGTAAAAATTACATTTCTTAGCATACAAAAAAATTTAAAAAAAATATATATATAACATTGCTATAAGTAAATTTATAATGTTGTATTAAGAAATAAACAGAGAATCATTATTTTTGCTATAAAAATAATTGCAGATAATTTTTTATTCAAATTTAAAAGAGTTTACTTTGTTTGGCATAAAAAAAATGCATAAAAAATATATAACATTGTTAATGATTAAAAATTAAAATTACAATTGAGGTCTAACTTTATACTATAAAAATTATTTGAACGGAGTAAAGGATCACGAACTTATTTTAAAAAGATTTGAAAGGGTGAAAATAAAGGAAAAAAAATTGTTATTACAAAGCCTACCATAAAAAACTAATTATTTTTAATGATTACAAATAATAATAAATTGGCATTGAAAAAAACCTCAATACTATAAAAATTATACTATAAAAAATATAAAAAATATCTTACAATATTTAGAGATAATTTATTATTAAAGATTTAGTATTCTTTGAAGCAGTAAAAATATAGGAATAGAAAATAGAAACCAACTTTGATTAGCATAAAAAATATATATAAAAAATATGTTATAATATTTACGAATAATAATAATATAAAATTGGCAGTCAAGTTTTTGCACTTTAAAAATTATGTAAAAATATTTATAGATATTAAAAGATGAAAGACTTTGATCAATTTCGAGTAAACTTTACTAGACCTTTCTCATAAATATTTTAAGCTATACATCTCTCTCAAAGCCAAGCTCTTCTCCTCCCTCTCTTCACATTTTCCAATGACAACTTTCTCATAAATTTCGCTCAGTGCATTTGCTGGGCTTTGCTTTTATGAAACGGATGTAGCCGCTTGCATTTAGTGCACTTGAGCCTTGAGCGTCATCCTCTTCGCCGGCGTCGTGCTGTCGCTTCTGCCAGTTGCCTGCTTCCTGGCATTGTGAGCTGCTCTGGCCCACATGTGTGAGTTTGTGTGGCATGCGAATAGCTTCACGCGCATCTACGATGCGTGTCCTGTATATAAATTCACTCTGAACGGCAGAGAGTCCGAGTCCGAGCAGGAGTTTAGTGTCACTGCCAGGGCAGGAGAGGGGAGGTGAGGAGAGAGCCAACAGCAGCTGCTCTACATTAGATGGCTTTTTGGAGCTGGTCCATGTGCTTTGTTTCGTTAGCTCAGCCTCCTTTGGCTGGCAGTGAGTGCAAGGACCCGTCTTTGGGTCCTTCAGCGGCGCACCTCAACAAAGGACAATCTCGTCTCGTGAATGGCACTGCTGGGGCAGACTGAGGCAATCAAAGGCGCTGCTCCCTTTGTGCCCAGCTAGCCATTGTGTTAATTCAATTAGTTGGCGCTGTGCAAAATATATGCAACAAATTTCATTTCAGCTCCAACTCCAGCTCCAGCTCCATTTTATGTTTTTTTTTCTCTATTTTTTTGTATTTTAGTTGAGTTTAATTATTTCTGTTTTCATTTCTTTTTTTTGCCATTCAAATGCCTCGCACGTTGGATATTTTGATTGGATTTGTTGTGCGTATTATGCAGACATTTTTGATTTGATTTTTAATTTAATTTATGCATTTTTAATATAATTTGTTTTTTATTTTTCTTCTTTTGACATTGTTTTGCCGAGTGAAAGGCAACAGCAGCAGCTCTGATAAGAGAGAGGCGTGAATTTATGCATGAATTCATATATATATAAATTTTTTGTCGTTTGAACAAGAAGACAAAATTTGTGTTGACTCTCTTGATAGAATAATAAATGTTCTATAGTTGTTGGTCATTGAACTGTTAACTGTTTTGCGAATTAGGCTAGAGATTGCCAAATTGATAAACTGTCTAAGCAGAAAGGCTTAAAGTTTGCGTTATTTCAACTTTGCTCAATGTGTGACAGCTTTAAGGCTTAGCTCTTTGCTGTGCTGTGCTATGTGTTGAAATATTTATGGGAAATTCAATATTCATGCAGTTGTGTGTTAAAATATGTGAGAGGTGAGCGGATTTGTTATGATTCTGATTACATGTAAATAGAAATGAAGAATTAAAAATAAATAAATGAAATTAAAATAGACAAATGAAATAAAATAAATAAATGAAATTTAAATAAATATGAAAAATAGAATAAATATTTATTGACAGTTGTTTTAAAATAAAATCAACTAATTGTTCACTATATTTTATTTCCATATATTTCTAGACAGTTCTGGTAAATGATATATTTTTTTTAGATTTTTTATAGATTTTCATAATGATTTAAATTCCTTGCTAAAATATTTATATAGCTCTGAGTTGATTGAATTATTATATTTATCAATCTATGTGTCAGTTAAAGGTGTTTGTTTAATTTCGTTCGATACACATAGATTGATAAATATAATAATTCAATCAACTCAAGAGCTATATAAATATTTTAGCAAAGAATTTAAATCATTATGAAAATCTATATATCTGTACTCATCTATATCCCAATATAAGTCATATCTATTCATATACATCTGTTTATTCATTTACTTATACGTCTTTTCATCTATACTGCTGTCTATATATGTCTAGATTTGTATCACCTAACATTTTAGACTTGTATTTACTATATACGTTCACCAAGCTCACTTTCTTATCAACTCTACCCATTCTATGTCTTCATTAATTCCTAACATCTCAATCAGTTTATCTCTGGTATTTCATTCCCATCTATCTTTAACCGAAGCTGCTTGAATACAAATCTACCTATCAAATATAACTCTCTACATGGCTAATCTCTAGCTTATGTCACATGCTCACTGAATCAAATAAATTCTATGCATTCATTTGTTAATTTTCTACTCAAAATACGCAAAATGCAATTTCCCCGCAAAGATCAACATGAAATAGAAGAAGAAGAAAAGAACTCGAGACAGACGCCAATATGTCGCTTGCTGCTCGTTGTTGGCTCGTTTCGACACAGACGCATCTGCTTAGCATATCAATGTAAAATATTTGCATTTAAAGCCACTTCATAGACATTAGCAGACAGAACACACACGCACACCCTTTTCTCTCTATGTGTGTGAGTGTGTGTGTGTGTTTGGTCTTAGGTGTTATAGCCACTCTATAGTCTCTCTGTCTGTGTGTTTGTGTTATTTATGCGTCTGTTTGCACTAATTCCGCAAAACACCAACTTCCAAGTTTTTGGTCTGGCTTTGCGTTTGCTTTATGGCGGCCACACACACACACAACACGCACACACTTACACACACACACATTGTGTGTCCCTTGTGCGACATGTGTGTGACTTGTCTGACAATTGACGGGCAGCAGCTTTCACTTGCGGCTTATCAGAAATTCTAATTGTCGCCTGCGACAAGCCAAAAAAAAAAAGAGCTTAACAAAACACTCACACACATACACTCGCACACTCGCCTGCATAGACAAGTAAAATATAAATTGAATTACATATTTTATGCAAACAGCGCAGACAGCAAGAACTCACACCTTTGCTTGCTTCTTTTGGCCTGCCTCCCTTGTCAAATCATTCTGTTAGCTGCCAACGTCCTTTCGCCTTGGCTTTTGTGTTTGTGTGTTTCTTTTTTGCAACACCACACAAAGTTTTCCGTGTCCATCAGTGTCAACAGCAACAACAACAACAACAACGTGAACATTTTGGACACCCCACGATGTCCGTCTGCGACATGCGACAAATCGTCGCATTTCAGCCAAAGTGTCGCCAGTGCCAAAAGTCAAAGGGTTTCACCCTGTTACTTCAGCTTCTCCTTCCCTCACTCCTGCTTGCTTGTTGACTTTCTGTATATTGAGTATTTATTAAATAGTTTCCGGCAAATCCCTTTGAAGTGCTCGACAACTCCGTTTAGTCCTCGCCTTTTCGCTCCTTCGCCCTCTCTTTGCAGTTATATCAATTAGCAGTCAACTAGAGCTGCCATTTTTATGGCATACATGCTTTCTCCACAAATCCTTTTGTGTAAGGATTCTTGTTCTGGATTTTGAGGATTTAACAATTTTACTTGCTCCAGAGCTCAAGAAGTTTATGCAATGCCAGCAGATTTTAATGCTTTGAGTGCTTAAGCTTTGAACAGTTATAGATTGGTTTATAAATTTTTATTTATAAGCTTGAGATGGTCTTATCGAATTATTTGTTATGTTATAATAAATTAAAAATTATAGTATTTAAAAAAAATTTTCAGTGTTTTTTTTTTTTTCAAAACTATAAAATCTACATTTAATCATATGTAATATTATAAAAATTCTACAAAAACAATTTTTTTTTTTTTTTTTTTTTTTTGTAAATTTTAAAATAATATTTAAAAATAATTTAATTGTATTTTTATTACATATCAAATTTTTAAACATTTGTCTAAGTTTTTAAATGTATGTAAAAGTAAAGAAAGAATAAAAAGAAATGAAATGCATATAAAAATTAGGAACAACAAAATTATCTACATTATTTTTTGATTGTATTTATAATATTATTTTTAATTATATTTAAATTTGTAAATATGCCAATATTTGAAAAAATGTTTATAGCAATATATAAAAATAAAAATAAATATCTGCCTGAAGGCCTTTGTTGCTCTGGCATAAAACAAAATTGTTATTTAGAATTAATTCTTTTAACAATTAAATAAATAAATAAATAAATAAAAATAAATATGAAATATTATAATTATTTTGTATATGAAAAATTAATAGCAAAAAATAGCTTTTAAAATATAACAAAATTTTACATTATGTTTTTATTATATGTATTTGTGAGAGAATTATATATGTGTATTTTACTATATATTATTTATCATAAATATTTTTTTAAATTTTTGGCAATTGGCATTAAATATTATGTTTAATACAAAATATTTTATAATATACATACATAGAACTTATAATTGATAATAAGAAACTTTAGCTTTTAGACTCTTAGCTTAAGGTAAAAATGTGTAATTTATGTATTTCCATGTCAATCTATAAAATGACCATGTAAAAGTCTTAAAACATTATATAATTAAGACTCTTATAGAGGAACAATTAACTAGTATGAGTAGCTAGAGTAGCTGAGTTCCATTTTACTGTCTACACTACCTGTAGTACTCTTATACCTATTGCCTTTCTCCGCACTTTACATACATCTCTTATAATTCTCTCACTTACCTCTGCCCTCATAATTCCGCCCATGAATTATGCACGAAAGAAAAAAAAATGTATATATAGTTTTTTTATTAGCATGAAAACAAATGTTTTTCGTTTATGATTATTTCCGTTCATGTTGTATGTCATCAAGTTTAACGTTTTACGCAATTGTTTATTAAGCAATGACCATAAAAAAGAGTAGTTATTTTGTCGGCGCAAGTTTAACGACTTTAGATGAACTTGAACTGGGTGGAGTGACTTGAATGCCCAAATGAGTTGAGAAAAGGTTTTGTTGAGAGTGAACTTGAGGCAGTTGGAGTTTGCTACTTGAGCTGTTTCATAAATTATAATATATTTATATATATATTTCCTTCCAAGATTTCGTCTGCTGGCGCATTGCTCATACGCCGCTTTGAACAACACGCAATCAGACTGCATGATATTATTATTATTATTATTTTTATTAGTATTAGTATTAGTAATAGTATTATTATAGCTGCTATTATTATTATTTTTAGCGGATTTCCCCCACTTTGCGCACATACACACAGATAGTTGGCATGTATCTATGGCTATATTTTTCTTGGATTTGGGCCAACGAGTGTGTGAAAATAGAAAATTTTGCTTAGCATTGGAATGTGCCATGTTCCTTTTCAATGTGTCGCCGTTGTTGTTGTTCTTGTTGTTGTTGTTGTAGTTGTTTGCAGTTTGTGTTTTTGTTTGATTTTGTTTTCATTCTCGTTTGCAGTTTGTATTTTTAAACATTTTGCAAAATGCTCCAACCTAAAGTTTGATAGCTGCAATTTGTGGCATGCACTCAAAAAGTGCAAATCCTATTGGAATGGGGAAGTGGATTGCCATTTGCCACTGTTCTCTCTGTGTGAGTGTGTGTTTGGGGCGGCAGAATATCGATGTTTTCACAGTGGGCGTGGCCGTCCGTCCGTTCGTTCCGCTCGCCTTGTTGCCAATCGGCAATCAAGAGTTTGTTGTCGTTGTTGTTGCTTTTGCCTTCCTCTCTGGTTTTTTGTTTTCGCGGAAGTTTCGCCGAGCACTTGAAAAGTTTTGGAACGGCATCTGATATGACCTATATATATATATATATATATATACGTATATATATATGTGCTGGGACGTAATGTTTGCTCAATTGAATTTAATCGGATTATTGCGATAGAACGCTGCTTTTAATAGAAGCGCAATTGAATTAAATTGCGTTGACAGGATAACAGCAAATGTTGGTTAGAGCTTTTAATGTAGATTAATGCAAAATCAATTAAGAGACGCCAATTGGAAATTTGTATGAAGAAAAGTTATTAGCTGGCATATAAATTTGTTTAAAATTGCTGAAAATCTAAAACCGTTTTTTTATTTTGTATTTTAAATTAGCTTTTAAATTAAATTAATGCAAAATCAATCATGGGATTAAAATTGGAAAGTAGTATAAAGAAACGTTATTAGATGCCATATAAATTTATTTAAAATTGCAGCTAAAAATCTTTAGCCTTTTTTTATAAATTCAAATTTGCTTCTAAATTAAATAAATGCAAAATTAATTAAGAGGCGCCAATTCGAAATTAGTATAAAGAGAAGTTTATTTGCTGGCATATGAAATTATGTAAAACTGCAGCTAAAAATCTTAAACCTTTTTTATCTAAGTTAAAAATTTTCCTTTAAATTAAATTTTCATCATACTCAAATATAAATCTCACAAAAAAATAGGCAAATTTTCTCTTATCTCGAACCTAAATTCAAGTTTAAAATGTAACCTTTTCTGTTAATTTTTATTTGAATATTCATGAGTTGAGACTTCAGTTTTAAAGCTGAAGAGCTCAAAAAGAGCTGCCCGTTCGCCCACCTGTTTCCTGTGCCAAAGCCCTTGAGGTGCACACAGACACACACACTCATTATTAACCTGCCCACCCAACGACTTGGCAAGGCAATTATTAATTTTAATAAACCTGAATAAAAGGCCGACTAGAAGCTGCCCACAGGCAACGCCTGCTGAGTGACTTCTCTCTCCTCTGCCTGTTGCCTGTGCCTCCTGCCTCTACCTCTACCTCAGCCTCTACCTCTACCTCAGCCTCTACCTCTACCTCAGCCTCTACCCCCACCTCCACCTCTGCCTACTCTCTGTAGCTCAGCTCGATTTCTTGTTCGTTCCCTGCCCGCGTTTTTTGGTCTAATGATATAATTTTTCTCAGTTAACTAATTGAATACATTTGCAGCAGGCAGGGCAAGGGACAGGGGCATGGGCGACAGGCGAAACAGGCAAAACACATGGCGCGCTAACAAAGATTGTTAATAATGGGGCAAACAAGCGCAACGAGCACTGAAGATGGAGTTGAAGGCAGACGCCCAACTTCGATGCCTGCCACTTGAGCCAAGACATTGACAAGGCAAAGAAGAAGTGGGTGGCCAAAAGGGATGCGCACAAGTTAATTTGCGGGCAAAAGAGGTGACAGTGGGGTGGAAGAGTGGGAGGGAGACCAAGAGACGAGCACACAAAACGACATTCCGCGGCAAAGAACTTGGGCTTGGGCTTGGGCTTGAGTTGAGCTGAGAGTGCAGCAAAGGGAGCAACGCATTACAAATTCCATTACTTTGAGCAGCGAGAACATGACCTGATTTTTATGTAGATGTATGAGTGTATAGAAGAACTCCCTGCCACTTCCACCCACTTTCACCCGCTCTCTCTCTCTCTCTCACACTCTTTTCTCTTTGGAAGATGCTGTGAAGCAGGAAATTAGGCAGACAGGCGAAGCTGTCGCACGCCTTAGCCTGAGTATGTGAGCTGAGCTGAGTGTACGTGTGTGTGTGTGTGCGTGTGTGTGTGTGTGTGTATGTGTGTGTGCGTGTGTGCGTGCGTGGGTATTGAGCCACGTATTGAGCTAAATGTGGTGCTGCTGCTGCTGCTGCTGCTGTGGCCCCCTTTCACCCACTTGTCGAGTCACGTAGCAAAAAGTTTTAAGCATCGGCACTTGCGACGTGCAATGGTCGTCCTGCCAGGCCCCCATACTTTAAGCGCTGTCTTGGCTATAAATTAACAAAAATGAATGGGGGCCAACATACGAATGAGTCAAAGGCCAGCACAGAGAGAGCAAGAGAGAGAGAGGGAGGGGAGATTGTGTGAGAGCTTAAGGCCAGCAGCTTTCTATACCCTGTATTAAGTAGAGATAAGTGAGTGGCGTAGGCTCGTTTCATTTGGGGTTATAAAGTGCAGTGGGTTATTGGCGCACTTTTATGACACGTCTGACCAGCATGACACGCCCACACAACAGCACACAGGCGCCCGCCCCCGTACAATTCACAATGAAAGTGTGACAAGTGCGGATGACGAGGAAGGATATAACCATGTGACTGTTTTAGGGGCTGTAACCGGTTAGGAGACGGCTTGTTAGCCTGCCTGCGGGCCTCAAAGTGCACTTTATTCAATTAAAATTGCGCACATACAGAGAGATAGCTCTCTGCCCCGCCCTTTCGCTTGGCCGCCCTTCCTTTGTCGATCTGTAAATTGTTGCAAATGTAGCCCAAAAGGCAAATTGTGTGTCAGCTGCAAAAACGAAAACTAATTATGAGAAGGGCTAAAAGAGTGGGTGAAATATTAGCCAGGTTAATGTTAGTGCGCTGAGTGGGTCGATTGATGAGCCATTAGCTTACATAAACTGACATAGTTTTTGTTGCTCTCAAAAATGAAATTTAAGCTGGCTAAACATCAATTAACTAGAAACAACATGTTTGAAGTTAAGGTTGAAAAAATGATGGAGATGGAGAAGCTGAGCACAGGGAGAGTGGGAAGAAGCAAAGATGAAAGCAAATAGATAGATAGATAGATAGAGGATAAACTATTCAGATCAAGAAAGAGATAAAAAATTAAAATAAAATAAAAATATATAAATATATTTTTTAAATTATAAAATTAAAAAAAAAAAACTAATATAAAATAAAATTATAAAATATAAAGTATAAAATATAAATTATAAAATATAATATAACATACAAAATACTTTTCTTTTAAAATATAGAATAAAAAATATAAAATATTTATTATAATATATAAAATATAAAATAAAAATTATTATTATCAAATATAAAATATAAATTATAAAATAAAAAATACATATTTTTTTAAATAATAGAAAGATGTTAGATAAAAGATGATAGAAGGAAGAAGGAAGAAAATAGAAGGCAAAAGATAAAAGATAATAGATAGGTCAGAAATGATAGATGATAGAGCATAGTAGATAAAAGGCAGATAACAAGTAACAAATGACAGACAGACATTAGATGATAGCCAACAGAACATAGATGACAGAAGTTAAATAATAAATAGGTGATACACTACAGATTATATATAAATAGTAAATAAAGGATGCAGTGGAACAACTCAAATACACCTGAAAGATTAATACAAATGCAAATGAGCTACATTTGAATGCATATTTCATTGTCTGCATCTGATGTTTACAGCAATTAGGTAAAATGCGCCAGCAGAGGAATATTTGTGTATGAAACTGAAGTAGATAAATCTGTGTAACATTTGCGATTGCACTCAAGTTAATTACATATGTATGAATATGAATTTCACTTCATAAATTGCCATTAGTTGGCAAGCGCACAGTCAGACACTCTTAATTAGGTAGCTGCTATGGATGCCGTTGACTATTAGCAGCTCACACGGCAGACGCTGATTCAAAATTCAAATTTCCGCAGGTGTTTGAGCTATGACTGTCAGAGGAGCAGAGGCAGAGGCAGAGGAAGCGGAGGCAGCCACAGCAGCCGGCAATGAAAATCACTCGATCTATTACAGCAATTTGCAGTTATTAATCAAAGGGATGTGCAGCAGCAACTAGACTTTGCTGCAGTTTCTGTCCATCAAATATGCAACAGCTGTGGCAGCAACAACAGCAGCAATGGAAACTGAAACTGAAACTGCAACAGCAACGGCAACGGCAACGGCAATTGTGTAACAAGCGAGTGTTGAAGATTTACGACCTACTTTCGTATGCATGACAGCTGGAAAGCAGCCGACTGACTAACTAACCAACCAGCACAGGAAGCCACTCAGCCACTCAGACAGCCAGCCAGCCAACCAGCCAGCCAGCTAGTCAGCCAGGCGTAATCAGCAAACACATATACGACTCAGCTCAACTCAACTCGACTCGATTCCTTGGCCTCCAAAAATCCTTTTGCCAACAACAATAAATTGTAGCATGTGTGTAGATTGCTTTACAATTGGCAATGTTTGAATGCTCTGTAAGAGAGAGATATGAGGCTGAATATGGTTTATTGATATTATATATAAAATGTAGTAAAGTATATTAGAAAGTTATGGAATAAATATAAATATAGAGCATCAGCACGTTATGGAACATCTTCTTTGTACAACGAATTCATTTTGGGACAAAAACTAATATGAGATATATATTATGTAGACTTGTCTCTTAGCCAATTTCAATATACAGCTATGTGTGGCTAGCCAGAGTCATTAAGTGTTTTACAGGAAATTAAAAGAGCATGGAAAAACTTCCTAATATCAAATATTTCAAAAAAAAAAAATCCATTATATATAGAATATTTTATATAATAAAATATATTGAGATATATATATTTTTTCCGACTAATTTAGTGCAATAGTTGCTATATAGCTGCCTATCAATCGTCTATAGATCAAGTTGATTTTAAGTTTCCTTTTAAAATCACAGATTTTTTATGGTTAAACTGCAAAACTCTAGCCTAGAATTTAGTCTGCTGCTAGGTTTACTATATAATTTAAAAAAAAAAAAAAAAAAGAAAAATCCATAAATAAGTTAAGTATATGCTTAAATATATTCTTATATGAGTAAAATCATATCAAATCACAATATACAAAATAAATATACCCTATAAAAAACAAATAATAATAAGAAGAACTTAAACTATTAGTAAACCTAAGATATTGTTGCTTAGCTAAGTGAATTGTTAACTGATTATCACATCATACATATCACATATAATCAAAGAGTCTCTTAAAGAGATGTCACTAACTTGATAAAGTATCGTTGATACTCCAGGTGCAGAGTATTTACACACGTGCATTCAAATTGCGTGTCATAATAAACCAAAGAAACGTCGGTAGAAGTTGCTTCTGCTGTTGCTGCAGCCGCATGTCATATGCAACTGTGTGTGTGAGTGAATGTGTGTGTGTATGCTGGCTGGTATCTTAACCCACAGCGAACTGTTTTGCATTACTCATTTGACACTTTGTCTATCCGAATTGTAGCACCTGCTGGCTGAAAACCTCAGAGCCTCAGAGCCCAACGAGTCGAAGATGGCAACAGAAGCCGCAGACGAAGTTTGGAGTTGGTTTGCTATGAAGACGTTGATGAACGGTCTGGCAACTGGTCGCCCTCTCCCTCTCTCACTCTCTCTGTCTCTCTCACTCTCTCTCTCTCTCTCTCTCTCTCACTCTCTCTCTCTGAGTGTGTGTTTGTTGTGGCAGACGAGGCATACAATTTAATCCTTCATAGCACAGACATGCAACGCGATGTGGCAAGAAACAGAGAGGGAGAGAAAGAGAGAGAGGGTAGGGTGTGTGTGAGAGAGAGATGGAGGCAAAGCTGCGGGCACCGTATGTGTAGCTTGATATAAATCTCAAGAGCTGGCTGCCATGCACAACATGGCAACCACTAATTGAAGTGAAAAGAAAAGGCAGCCAGAGCAAATGATGTTAGATGAGCAGATCCCGGCTGTAGTTTAAAGCTCTCTGATAAGCAGCCAACACGAATGCCCTCCATATAGTAGTATATAGTAGAGAGTGTGTCTGTTGGTTTGGTTTGCTTTAGTTCTTTTCAGTTTTAATTAACATGTGGCATGACCAAAGAAAAAGCGTTGCAGTTGCAGCTTGTTGCTCTGTCTCTGCCTCTGCCTCTTCGACACTCAATCAGCAAACATATACTATATACTATATACTACATATATATATATGTATATAGCTATATTAAAAAAGTTGCCAACACAAATGCATACTAATTGGGGTTAACAAGCCAAGCGAATACACTGCCAGAACTTTGCTGAAGTTTTTCAACTCTTCGAACTCGGCCGGCAGCTAATTTCTTCTTTTTCTTTGCTGTATGAAGTTTTTTAAAGGCCATGCAAATTTCATGCCCCAAAATGAGGCGCAATTTTCTGTTGATAAATTTTCATTTTGTGCAGGTGAACTTTTTTCTCTTTTTCCTTAAATATTCTTCCGCTTTTGCTTTGTTTCTGTACATATTTTAAATTTCTTTCTTTTATTTAATAAGTTTTCATGCTGCGCGTGATTGCTTTTAAAACGTATTTGCAGTCTATTAGGCTAGCTTAACCCTTATGTTGTTTATATTTTTATTGGCTTTGCTTTGAGATTTTAGCAGTTGCTGTTCATAATGTTTTATGATTACTTTATATTTATTTAATTTTTATACCCTGAACCCATTAAAAATGGGAAATCAGGGTATAATGGTTTTGTTAAAAGTATGTAACAGGCAGAAGGAGGCGTGGCAGACCCCATAAAGTATATATATTCTTGATCAGGGCGACAAAAAAAGTTGATCTAGCCCTGTCCGTCTGTCTGTCTGTCTGTCCGTCTGTCCGTCTGTCCGTATGTTTGAACGCGTCGATTTCAGAAGATATAGGAGCTAGAGACTTGAAATTTGAAACTGTAGGTCCGTATATTGCACGCGCAGATCAAGTTTATTTTTTTAAATCGATAACTGCTTCTGGTTTTTTGTTATCGATAAAAAACCTTATCGAAAATCAGTTATAAAATTATATCTTCTGCACCTTTGAAGATAGAGTCTCGAAATTTAAAATGTAGAATCATATGTATTTTTAAGTATTTCGGTTTTTGTCATATTTCACCCCCCACCCTTCATAACACCCCCTTCCCTACAAGTTTGCAAAAACCGTATTTCAAATACTAGAGACTTGTGAGCTAGTACATACACACATTTTAATGTTATTATCACGGTCTGAAAGTTTTATCAAAATTGTCCGTCTACAAAAAAAGTTATTAAACAAATAAGTTCCCACAGTAAGCCTACACAGCAGCCCATGCCTGTTTATACGTGCATGCGTATGTGTGTATGTGTGTGTGCATGTGTAAGTAGAAATGAAGTGACGAATTATTGAAATATTAGTTCCTGGAAGGGTTCAGGGGATCTCGTAGTCGAGCAGTCTCGACTAGAGCTTTCTTACTTGTTTGTTATTATACTTTATTTTAATTTTATGTGTTTATGTTTTTTTTTTTTAAATGTTAGTTTATATAATATAAATTTAATGTATTCATATTTTATTTAATTTGTTTTAAAGCACACATGTTAACTTTTTTTAAATATTTATTAATTTGTGTTTTATTTTATATAATATTTTGTTCATATATTTGTAATATATTTGTTTTTTTCATTTTTTTTTATTATAATAGTTTATTTATAAATCTACATAATTTAATTTCAATAAAAACTTTAATAAAATATGTATTCAAAATTCTGTATGCCTATTTTCTCTATTTTATTCCTAATTTTATTTTTTTTTTAATATTTTATTGATTATTTATTTTAACAATTTAAAAAAAAAATATTTAACTTATTTATATTTTTAATTTATATATTTTGTATTATATTTATTTTGTTAAATATATTTTTTGTATTTTTTTTTTTTTTAATTTAAATAATTATTTATTAATTGAACCTAAACAAGAAATAAGTTAAATTATAACACAAATATTATATAATATAGAATTAAATATTTATTTTATCATATCACGTTGTGTTGCCATTGTCTGGACGATAGAATTACTTTTGAATAATCGGTCCTTATATCTAGTAATTATTGCAAATTCCATAAAATACTTTCCATATCCAAATACAATGGGCTTTAAATCGACCCGCCGCATACAACAACAGGTTAAAGCTGGATTGTTGCGGCAGCAGCAGCATCAGCTCAACTCAATTATAATCCATTTCGAATGCAACACAAATCCAAGCGGATGGATGCCAGAGGCCTCGACATGCTGCGACAGCTGAGTCAACCTTGACATTAGCCTTGCCGCAGGGCAAACAAAGCCAACGTCGACGTCGACGTCGACGTCGACTGACAGCAGCTGGCGGGGCAGCTCGTCTAAGCGACTATGTAGCCCCACAGCCCCCCTCTTGCTCCCCCCTTCCTGCTCTGTGCGCTGTCTGGCTCACTGAGTCACTGTGTGAAAGAGACAGAGAATGAGTAGAGAGGCAGAGGAGGCGTGGCACGTAAATAAAATGCCAATGATAAAAGCGAGAAGAGGCATGCTGAAAGTCGTCAACGTCAGTCAACGAGCTGATTGAATGCGGCATACAAAAGGCAGCAACTAGAGCGAAAGAGAAAGAGACAGAGTGAAAGAGAGAGAGAGAGAGAGAGGGAGAGTGCCTGCATGTATACACAGTGTAGTAGGATAGGCCAACACAATTCACAATTATGATATGCAAATTTACTGGCAAAATATTCATATAAATTGTGCCGCCCGGCCGCAATGCAGAAATTTATTGTGCAAGCAAGAGACAGAGAAAGAGAGAGAGAAACAGAGAGAGAGGGAGACAGAGAGCTGACTTGGTCAGACTTTTAAGATAAATGGGAAGCTGCTTTCGCCAAGGATAAAATATCATTTCCCCATCTTATGCGCATAATTGAAAGCCAAATGTTATTCAAGTCCATTGCAGTGACGCCCACTAATTGCAATTCCAATTGCAAACTATCGATTGAAATTGCAATCACGATTTCACTCTGACTTCAAATTGGCATTTAAATAGAGACTTTTCTCTGGTTAAATTTGAGATTTGCATGTAAAATATATAACAATTTGTCGATTGGCTTGAACTGCAAATCAAAACTTGAGTTTTGCTAATAAATTTAATTGGAAAATGGGATTGTATGAGAAATGGGACAAAGAGTCTCAGAGAAAAAGACAAAGAGTTTTAAATTCTAATTGGAGCTGACTGGAATTTCAAGTGCAAAATAAACAAGTTTGTTCATGGGCTTGTTTATTGAAATATAATTAAGTCTTCGAAATATAAACTGTAGCCGACAGTAAATATATATAAAAAAAAATAGATAATTAATAAGATATTTAAAAATTTTTATAAAAACGTTTAAAATAAGCTTAAGCTTAGCTTATCTTATTTTTAGATTTTATATTTTCATTGTTGCTCCAATGTTATATTATTAATATTAAATACAAATTTAGTTCATCTTATTTAATTAAGAAATATTTTAGTTTTACTTTATGGGTATATCAAAATCTCATTTAAATTTCAGTCAACTTCGAATACATTTTCGAGTTTCCCTTAGTCTCAAGTCAATGTTCGTTGACTCCTTTCTCTATTCACTTCTTCTTCCTCTTCACTTTGCCTTATTTTCAAAAGCTGCACTGACTGCGCTGCCTATAACTGTTTTTCACTAAATAGTCATAAAGTTTACACAACTTTACTGGTTTTTCGCTAAAAGTTAGTTAAAAGTTAAATATAACTTTTAAGACTAATAAAAAAAAATAAATAAAATTAAAACTGCATTACTATAATGTAATTAAAAATGTAATCTACAAACTCAACTATTTTTGCACATTTTAATTAATATATTATTTGTATGCTTTTTCCATTACAGGTGAGTGTTATGTCAATTGCAGTTCTAAACTCTTTACTCTAATCAACTAATGGCACTTGGAGTTGGGTAAGCTTTATGCATGTGCTGACAATTGTCTGCCAGTTCAACTTGTTGTATTTGTATTTGTTTTTATTTTTCTAGTTAGGTTTGTCTTTTCAAGGACATGCATTCATCACGCTGTAGTTGAGTGAAAAAAGTGCTCGAAACAGCCATAAAGCGTGGCCCATAACGAGCCATGACCAAACAGCGAACGAACCCAGACCAGACCCAGAGCTGAACCGAACCCCTAGCCAAACCAAACAGCCATTCAAACAGACCAGTCAACAAACCCATTAAACACCATTTATAACTCTCAGACCCCCGAAAACAATGTGGATGATGTGGCGAAATCGCAAGGACTGACTGACTGTCGGACTGCCTGACGGACGGCCAGCCTTTCAGCCTGCAAAACTTTCATTATGCCATTTTTATTGTCCTGGCGACCATTCAGTGCCTGCATGTGCTTGTTGTTGTTATTGTTGTTGTTGTTGTTGGTATGGTATAGAAAATGGCAGCCGCTATGCTGGTTGGCTGGCCATCAGCCTCGCAACGGGCATCGCAATGTCAAACGCGCATTTACCGCTCACTGTCATATGTGTATGTGTGTGTGTTTATGTGTGTGAGAGAGCTGCCAGATGCCAACTGACTAAAAGCGAAGGCGACAATAACAACAACAACAACAAGAAGAGGAACAACAGAAACCAACAGTAAAGTCATGTCAGGCAGCAGCAGCAGCCAAAACAAGCCAAAAACAATAACAAAATGGCAAAGTTTTTTGTCGCCTTGTTTGTATTCGGCTCGCTCGCTCACTCTTACACTCAATCACTCCCTCACTCACTCACTCCCTCACTCCCACATACACACACACACTCTGCCCGGCTTACCCATCCTACACTAACTCACCCGCTCTCCCACTCTCTCTTCGCTCTCTTTGGTTTTCGGTTTCCTTTTTGATGCCTTGACAATGGCGTTGATAATTATTATTAGTTTTATTATGTAACTTTACAGCTTCGCTGTTGTTTTTGTCATAGCTTCGCTCTGTGGCTTCTGTTTACATGCGCTTTGTGTCGCTCTTTCGGCTAGTTACAGTTAGTCAATCATAGTCAAGCCACACAGCGAGAGAGTGAGTGAGCGATAACTGTGATGAGAGAGTGAGCAGCGGACGTATCAGTGTGCATGTGTGTGTGTTTGTTTGTGTCTGCTCGCTCACTCCTTTGTGTGTTGCAAATTATAAAGTTGAGTCTTTGTCACATTTGTGATGTAACGGGAATTATAATTATTTGCTAATTAGACATGCAATTGTCAAAGATACGACAGAGAGAGAGAACATGTTGAGTTGGCATTGTTGAGATTCAATGCGGATTCTAATTGGATTATTTCATTTGAATGCGGCTATTGGAAAACTGTCGTAACTTGGGTAAACTTGAAGTGATTTATAAGCAGCTTAGCAATTTGAGCTTGCTTTGCAGCTTTTGTTTGCTTAGCAATTATATTTTGTAATTAAATTATGTGTTTGATTGGGTTTTGGTTTAAATACAGTTTTTTGATAATATTTCAATCAGATTTATATTGATGTTATAAATTTATACGATTTGCAAATTTTGTTTATTTAGCTATTAAATTTTTAAATTGAATTAAATTTTTGATTAGAGTTTTTGGGTAAGCAAGAATTATTTTTATAATATTTTAATAATTTTGGTATTGAAGTTTTAATTTTATTCGTTTTTGGATATCCAAATTGATGGAAAATATTGACTAAATGAAGATGTAGAAATTTATTATAGTCAAAATAGATACCTGTATGTTTACTGTATGTTTGGAAGCCCATAAAAAGATTTCCGTTAAGGTAACAAAATAATCAATCTAAGCCAAAACTAAATCTTTAATTTTTAAAATAATTTTTTATGTTGACCCTGTCTTATGAATTTTATATAGTAGCTGCATATAGGCCAGCTTACACTTATGTTTTCTCTCTCTTTCTTTCTCCCTCGTCTCGATCTGTTTCACATTTATTGTTTGATCTCCAGCTTATGTCGTTCTTTCTTTCCAATCAACTCATTTGTCTGATTTTTGCGCTCTCAGGAACCTGCCCCATGGCGAACTCATTAAAAACCCTTGAGCTTTGCCCATTTGGAGGCGTACATGACGTTGTAAATTGCGACAGCTCAATTATGTCAGAAATTTACTGGGCTCAGCTCTGCAGCCATAAATGGCACAGGCGGCTGCAAAAGAATGCAGCAGTAGTTGCAGCAACAAGGAAGGAAGGTGGCAGGAGGCGAGAGGCGGGAGGCGGGACGCAGATGGGACAAGTGAAATGGCCTGGCCTGCTGGCTTCTGTGGCAGGCAGTCGGCAAAGAAAATTAAAAGCCATTGCAATCGAGAATACACAAAAGGGTTATATGGCTTAAACGATATTGTAGTGAAGAGGGAAGTGGGCTGTGGGGCAAGGGCAAGGGCGTGGCCAAGTGGCCAATAAAAAGCGTAAGTTATGTGGCGGGGGCGAAAGCAGGCGCTGAGCAATAAATTGATTGTGACACACACACATACACTGTAACTATGCAAAAAAAAAAAAAAAACATATATAAAAAATAATTGAAAACAAGAGACAACAAGAAAGAGTGGAGATACGACTAGGAGATACCCTGAACCTTGCCAAAGTTGATCTTACAATCATTCTACGATCCTTTTTTGCACACATACTAAAACACATGCAACCGCGCATAGTACTTAAAATACGATTTATTTTAAATTTTGGCCGAATTTATAGGTTACAAAATTTTTGTATTTATCACATAAATCTACACAGCTAATCTGAAGTCTGTAGGTCTAATAGAATTTAGGATATGCTTAAAAAACAAATACAATATTTCGATTATTATCGATAAAAAATAAATGGGAGGAGTTATCGAAAGAATATGATAAATTTGTACAGTGTAAGGTAAACAAGAGTATACATGTAAAATTTCAAGTCTCTAGCTCTAATATATTCTGAGATCTCGACGTCCATACGGACAGACTGACGGACGGACATGGCTAGATCAATAAAAATATCTATACTTTATGGCGTCTGCCACGCCTCCTTCTGCCTGTTACATACATTTAACAAAACCATTATACCCTGATTTCTCAATTTCAATGGGTTCAGGGTATAAAAAACTCCATTCGAATCTCAGTTGCAATGCGGCCCACGTGGCGTATGAGTGACGCGAATTTATGTTCGCTGTCCGAAAGCGCAACTTGCCACACGTTCTAATCAGTGAGTGCAACAGCAGCAGCAGCAGCAGCAGCAGCAGCAGCGAGTGGGCAACTGGTTCGCTGGCCACAGCAGAACCAGTTCAACCACAATTCCTGAGGCAACTTGCCACCCCTCTCTCTCTCTCTACATCTCATTCTCTCTCTCTTTCAGTTTTTTCTAATAGCTGAAAGTTGTTCACCTTCAACGTCCTTTGAGCTGGGGCTGGGCTGAGTTGGGCTGGGCACTTGAAGTAAATGCCACACAAAGCCAACGAATCAACAGCAACTACGTGTGTGTGTGTGTGTGTGGCTGTCTGCCTCTGCAATTACAATTCAATTAATGCGCTTAGCGCAATTTTTTACAGTGTAGTAAACACATGATAAGACGCAGAGCAGCACGAAATGCAGAGTCCAAGAATTTCTGCATTTAATCGTCGACTCAAAAGTTAAACGACCGCGCAAGTTGCGTGGAGGGAGGTGGCGGTGGTGGAAGTGGGGCAGGTGGGCGTGGCAGTGGGTATGATGTGAAGACGTGCCCCTCGTAATCAGCTCATGTGTGAGGCTCAAGACGACGACGACGTCGAGCTAAAGAAAATGGCAGCGGCAAGGTCCTTAACTTCCACTTCACATGCATCCTTATGGCTGTGTGTTGTTGTTGTTGTGGTTGTAGTTGTTGTTGGTATATCTGATGGTTGACTGCCATGCAATACACACACACACAGATACACACACACACACACACTTGTCATGGGTGTCGTTTTTCAGCCTCTTATGTGGGTGCACAGCCAGGAAACAGCAGCAGCCGAGGCGGAAGAGATAGGGAGAAAGAGAGAGAGAGAGAGAGGGGAAGAGAAACAGAAAGAGAGAGCTGTTCAAGCTATGTAATACGACTGCAATACGAACAACAACTACAACAACAACAGCAACAACAACAACTGCATAACTGCACAATGAACGGTTTTAAATTGCATTCTATTTAATTAAGCCCGAAGTGGCAAATGTGAGACAAGTGCCACAATTGTTGCCAACTTTTCTGTCTTTTTGCGACAATTTAATATTGAGTATAATAAATATGTAGCTGGACTTACTCATAGAATAAAATATAAGAATGTGCAGAAACTTTTGTTGGCTACTGTTTTAGCATTCCATTCTAAGCTATGTCAAAACTAAATCAATTTTTGGCTCTACTACAACAATGCATTTTGGCCATGTTTTCAACTTCAATTTAATTAAAGTTATATTTTGTTTAATCTATTTTTTAGATTTTATATATTGTTTGAAAATGGATAGTAAAATTCTTTCAAATATTTTTAGCTCAATTATATTTTGATGAAATTTGCATACCAATTTTTTGTAGCTTCTAGTTTTGTATTGTTTTTTAATTTTTGTAAGCGCCTAAATTTGCATATTTAAATATGGTTTGATTAAAAATAAAAATAAAAATAACTAAATATAAAGAAAAAAAATAAAGAAAATAAAATAAATTAACAAAATATAATGATTAAAAATAAAGAAAAAATAATAAAACCTTTAATTAAAAGCCTTATATTTTGTATTCAAAACTGAAAACTCAAATAAAAATTTAATATTCGAATTGAAAAATAAATACCAAAATCCAAATTTAAAAAAAAAATTTAATTAGAAGAAAAAAAGTCAAATTAAAAATAATATTTTTGAATAAAAAATAAAAACTCGAACTAAAAATTTATAATTTTTAAGTTGAGTTCTTATTTCTAATTTAAATTTTTCTGTTTAAAGTTTTTTTTTTTTTAATAAATTTTTATTTTTTTTGATTTGAAGAATTTATTTATTTAATATCCATTTTAAATATTTGTGTTATAGAACCATCTAACTATTTTTTGTTGAATATGAATCATTAAAAATTTGATAAATAAAATGCAATTCAAATTAAATTTATGATATGCGAATTCCATAAATTTTAAATCAAACTTTACATAACTAAATCAAAACTGAAACAGATTTTCCATAATTTTCCTTGACTTCTCGGCTCAAGATTTTTTTATTCAATTTTAATTTAATTGAGATTTCCAATTAAATTTGATATTAGAGTCATTTACATTTGATTAATCACACTTCCATAGCGCTGAAAGCTGACTGCAACACGCCACATGCAACTTGCAACATTGAACAACTTGAACTGTAAATAAATATAGAAAACAAAAAAAGAATTCCCAATAATGCCAGCCAACAACTCGACGCCCACTCAGAGTTCGAATGGCCGTTTAGTCTCAAAAGCACAAACTTCCGGCTCTTTTTATACAATTTGCCACAGTTTTTTAGAAATTGAAAGGGGAGCGCGAGCACCACATGCAAAATACCCTCGAAAAAAGACGCAATAAACATAGAGTGGATATATACACTCACATGATATATAAATTTGTTTGAGTCATCAAAGTGCGCGCGTCGTGAGAACGAGAATCCAATTCGGAACTGAAACTGAAAACAAACAAAATTGTTTAATGGGCTGTTCCCTGAAAGAGAGAGAGAGGGGAGACAAGGTGAACTACAGGTTCTCCCCTTCATGCAACATGTGTGAATCTCATGCGAGTCTCTGGGAAGCTGTGAACTCTTTCAATTTCAATTTGCATAAAATGCGAAGAGCGGAAATCATTTGCATGCTGTCGCTAGAGGAACTAGCTGGGGAAGTGAAATGAGAACTGGAACTGGCAGTGGAACTGGCTGGAACTGGAACTGGGAACCGGTCAGCCGCAGCTTCCGCTGTGCCAAGTGTCCACAAAGATGTCTCAAGCACTTTAATTGCCTGCCTCGTCTGCCTCGAGGCGCTGCATATAATTTGTTGCTTCCAAAACTCAACTTCTTGGCGCAAATTCAATATAGCAAATTGCCCAACGCCCTCCTCCCCCTACCCCTAAAAAAAACTTTGAAACGAATCTCGTTTTGCATAATTAGACAATTAGCAGCAAACCTAAAACCAAAAATTCAACTTTGATCCTCCTCCTAGTGTAGGCAGTACTAAAAATTTACCCTTTCAGGGTCTTCTGCGTCTGGTTTTTTGTTGTTTATTTTACTGCAACTTTGCAGCTCATAAAAATGCAGCCCTTATCCCCTGTATATCCCCCAATATTCCCCATAGTCCACCATCCCCCGCCTTGATTCAACTTTGAAGCAGGCCGCAAATCTTTCTGTGCATCTTAGGTTGAAACTGTTTTAGAACTGAGGTTTGCAACTTTGGCTTTTGTGTTTATTTGTTTTATATCTTGTTGTCGGTGAGAATACCCTGTAATTGTGAAGTATATTTTAAAGGGTGTGCGTGAAAATTTAATATATATGTGTATTTGGAAAGGCAACTTGAACTTAAAGTAATTTTAACTGTTGCATAATTAGACTAAGACTAAAATACTCCCATTTACAGGGTATATAACATGTTGATGGAGTTATTATTTAATATATCATATTATATTTTAATTTTTAAAATATTTTTTTTGGTATATTAGATTATAAAAATCATTTTTCATGCATACATAATTTGTACGTTTCAAGTAAATTTAACATTACAGGGTATCAATAGACGAACCGCAACGTATTTTTCGGTAAAAATCTTTTAGATTCCTTAGTTTAGTTAGATGCAACTTTGATCTACTTTGTATTTTATGTAGTATAAGAATTTTCTCAATACTTACAGGGTAGCAGCTAGTCTACTACCAGTTGTTTTCGTCATATGATATGCTATACTTGAGTAAAAGTTTATAGAGGCTACAGTTTTTCATGGCTTCTTTGAATTTTGTAAAAGTTGATCACATCTAGGGTATCAGCTCGTCGATCAGCGCTGCCAATTTGCTTGCTGCAAGGCAAAGTATATGAAAAATAAATATCAGTGAGTTTCGAGTTATGAAATTTATTAGCTGCAAATGCTGTTTTGTAGTTTCAGTTCATGTTGTTGTTGTTGTTTTGATTGTTGTTGTTGTTCTGATTGTTGTTGTTATTAGTTATCTGTGTCTGCTCGGGTCGCTCACTTCTCGGCTTGCTCAGTTTTTAACGGGAAGTGTTGCACATTAAAAATTTATTGTATACACAAGAATTTTCCTCGAATTTGTTGCCTTCAGTCGTTTGCTTGATTAATGAACTTGTTTGTTGTTGTTGCTGTTGCTCCTTGTTGTTGTTGTTGTTGTTGTTGTTGTTGTTGCTGATGCTGTTTATTGCTTAAAGGTCTTGGGGAATCATTTGATTGGATTTGCACAAATATTTGAGCTGATTGAGTTGTGGCCATATTTATGGGGCAATTGCAGCAATCAGAAAAAAAAATATATTTTTTTAAAAATAAAGAATTGCAAAATAAAATAAAATCTTTAAAATGCTGTGAAACAATAAAAAGAGTATATTACTGGCTTAATATTTAAATTGATTGAGAAGTTCTGGAAAGAATCAGAAAAGTTTAATGCTCATTGACTTAATTATTACTATCGCAGTGAATACTAGAAAAGCTTATATTTCTAATACTCATTATCATAATGACTATTTACTAAAAATAATTACCCTCTCAACTGTCATCCTAATGACAATTTAACTAACGATCTATGTCTACTATGTTTTCAGCCAAGTTTTCTAAGTTTCCTGATTTTCTAAGTCTGCCAAATTTTCTAAGTCTTTCACGTTTTTTTAAGTTTTTCTAATTTTCAAGTGTTTCAAGTTTCCTAAGTCTTTCAAGTTTTCTAAGCCTTCCTAATTTTCTAAGTCTTTCAAGTTTACTCAAGTCTATAAAGTTTTCTAGGTCTGTAAAGTTTTCTAAGTCTGTCAAGTTTTCTAAGCCTTCCTAATTTTCTAAGTCTGCCAAATTTTCTAAGCCTTCCTAATTTTCTAAGTCTTTCAATTTTCGAAGTCTTTCTAATTTTCTAAGTCTGCCAAATTTTCTAAGCCTTCCTAATTTTCTTAGTTTTTCAAGTTTACCTAAGTCTGTAAAGATTTCTAAGTCTGTAAAGTTTTCTAAGTCTATAAAGTTTTCTAAGTTCTCCAAATTTTCTAAGTCTGCCAAATTTTCTAAGTCTTTCAAGTTTTCTAAGTTTTCCTAATTTTCTAAGTCTTTCAAATTTCCTAAGTCTTTCAAGTTTTCTAAGTCTTTCAAGTTTTCTAAGTCTTCCTAATTTTCTAAGTTTTTTAAATTTTCTAAGTCTGACAAATTTTCTAAGTCTTTCAATTTTTCTGAGTCTTTTAAATTTTATAAGTCTTTCAAATTTTCTAAGTCTTTCAACGATCACTAACATTATGTCTAAAGTTGCCCTTATAATTAATATTTAAACAATTCTTAAGAATTATTTATAACTATTACAATTCTGCTTAAAGTACTTAATATTATTAACAAATAAAATATTTACCTGACCACACTTCACATTACTTTCACTTTCACTTTCACTTTACTGCACTGCACTACTGACCCCCACCGGGCCTGGACGACTGAAGAAATGCTGCAGCTGCTGCTCTTTATATAGGGCCACTATCACTCAAAGTCTAAGGCGAGCTCAAATGTTGAGCCTGCGTCGAGTTGCGGTCGCTGCAGTCGATCGTGAAGTGACCAATGAGAACACTCTCTGCTGCTTCAAGCATTCTAAATGAGTTTAACTTAAATGTAAATGTAAGCAAATATTGCTGCGTACATATAGACAACATAAATGATCTTCTGCTGCTCATCTTTGCTGCTTGCTTTGGTTAGGCAGACAAACAGACAGACGGAGATACAGACATACAGATATACATATGGTTAGTATATATGTAGATCGGCAAATAGACATAGTTAATTCTCATTATATATTTTATATACATATATATTTCACATACATATATTTTCCTAATTCTGTCTTATTCTGTGTGATCTATCAAGGTTGATATTTTTATTTAATGTTATTATCCCGAACTGAAAGTTTTATGAAAATTGTTGAGCATTTGGCAGCTATATTGTTTACTCCTTTAAATTTATATATAAATCAAGATATAAAGCAAGATTTATAAGATAATTATTTTGGTATTATTATTAAATAATATTTCATATATATTTATATATATAATTAATATGTTTCACTAATCATAAATTTAATTTTCTTTATTTATTTATTTATTTTTTTTTTTAATCCTAACAATATAAAAGACATTTTTGCTCATTAATCTAAACAAGTCTTACTTCAATCTTATTTTTTTATAAAAATTCAATACAAATCAAATATATAAATATATATTACTTGATGATTTTATAATTTTGCATGCATCAATAAATTAATGACAATTGCATTAATTAATTGAAGTATTTATCATAATGAAGCTTCAATTATTTAATATGCATTTTATGCTCAACTTATTCCCCTTCAACAAATTTGCATTAGTTTAACTCAAGTTTTCACCACATAATTAAGTTAATTAGGCCTTAATTTGTTAACACTTAATCTGTATTAAGTAAGCTCAAACAATGCAACGCAGTGAAACAAAATCAATTCAATGCTTGCCAAACTGTAACCGCAGCTTAACAGTTGCAGTTAAACCGCAAATAGCCAAAACTAATACAGACGCTCATAAACACTATGAACACACACACAGACATGCAATACACACACACACGCAGTTGGAATCACATTTCCAGCATTTTTTGCACGCTTTGAATTATGATTTTTGTGGTTGGCGGCGTTGCCAGCAGCAGCGTTTAACCAAAACACAAAAATCCGGCAACGCTACGCGGCATGTTTGTAATTGTTGGTATTTAAGCTAGCCACGCCCACACGCCCACTTGTGCAAACTTTGAATGCCAAGTTAATGCGGATCATTAGCAAAAGTGTGTTGGAAGAAGGGGGAGGGGGAGGAGGAGGAGGAGAGGGAGGGTGAGGAGGGGTTGGAGTAGCAGCAGTGATTCCACAAATTGAACTAGTTCAGTTTGCAATTATGTGACAAAATGAACAGAGAGAGGGAGAGGGAAGTGAGAGTAATTGAAAGAGTGAGAGGGAAGAAAGTTAAATTTGAGTCAATTACGTGAATATTGCAACAGCTGCCTTTGATAGAGTATAAGTGTAGCTGCATGTGTGTGTGTGTGTGTGTGTGTGTAGTGTAGTGTACATCTGTATGTATGCATGCATGTGTCCAGCATATGTATTTGCTCCAATTTCCAGTTATTTGTTGTTATTTGGCTCAATATTGATTTTATGAGCAAACATTTTGTAAATGTTTTCATTATGCTCGCAGCTAACTTTGATTACGGCCTTCCAGCTTAATAAACTTTTTGCCGCATTTATTATTTAAATGATTTTATGTGTGAGTGTGTGTGTGTGTGTGTGTGTGTGCTCATTTGTGTATGTGTGTGTGTGTGTCGTGTCGAAGGGGGCAAACAAATTTGGGGCATCATTTCGTAGTCGAGCATCGCTTCAAAAGTCAATTAAGTGCGGACATCGGAAAGCAGTAGATAGAGAGAGAGAGCGAGAGAGAGAGAGAGAGAGAGAGGAGGGAGGGAGAGAGCTTGAGACAGATGCTCCAATAAGCCCAAGTGCCAAATATGCCACGCCTACATGTGCCCTTAATGGGCCGCCCAAACGTTACTCGATTTTGTGGCTTCATCAAGAGGTTTGGGCTGCTGCGGCTGCTGCTGTCTTAATCCATTTCGATTTGCAATAAATTCATTTTGTTTATTCACATTTCGTATGCTCAATGTTTGATACACAAAAAGAAATGGGGAAGAAAACTGGAAATATCCAGTTGGCAGGACTTGAAATGAGGTTTATTGGGTAGATAGAGCGAATGCCTAGAGACAGGTTTCTATATAGATTAGATATCGTATTTCTTATATGGGCTGGAGAGTAACTCTTATACGCCTATGCTACTCTTATACCATGCTGGTTTCGAAACTTACCTTATCATGATAGACAAAAATTGCAATAGTAGTAGAAATCAAAGACAGGATTTCTACTACTATTTCAACTTCTATTCTATTTCTACTACTATCGATGCTACTGCTATTGCTGCTACTTCTACTACTATTAATACTGATACCAGTGTTACTTCTACTCTAATACTACCACCTCAACTAGCTACTACTATTTCTACTACTACTACTACTTCTACTGCTTCAGCCACTACCACTACTATTTCTACTACTATATCCATTTCTATTACTACTACTATAGTAGCACTAGTAGAATACTGTTTCTACTACAACTATAATTGCTACTATTTCTACTGCTATTTTATCTACTACTATTAATCCTTCCACTACTACTCCTATTTCCACTGCTGCTTATACTTCTATGACTACTGCTGCATCTAATTCAACTACCACCACTTCTTCTACTGCTAATAGCTACTACTTCTATTTGTAAGACTACTACTATTTCTACTACTGCTACTCCTATTTTCACTGCTGCTTATACTACTATTAGTACTGCAGCAACTATTTCTACAACTACTTGCTACTACTATACCCACATCTACTCCTATTTGTACGATTACTATTATAAGGTAGCCCATATTCGATAACTTCTACTACTGCTGCTGCTACTACAATTTTTCCTGCTTCTACTACTATTAGTATTACCTTTTGTACTACTACTACAATTACTAACTATTACTTCTACTACTGAATCTACTACTATTACTACTTGTTCTATTACTACTAGGCTTTCTTCAACAATTTATATACTTCTTATTTATAATTATAGTCATTTTGAATCTATCCCCTGGCTACCTACTACTAATCTCTAGTACTCCTTTTATCACTTTGTCGCCATTTAAGCTATTGAGTTCCCTGCATATTTATTACTATAATATAATACTATAACATAAAAATGTAGTGTATTATACCATTTTTCCCCATTCCAATCTTATCTCTTTGCACACTTTGAAAATCGAAAAACTTTAAAGTCATTTCTCCTCATCTCTCTGTCTTTCAATATCAAGGGTATTTCTTAGTCATTGCCTTGGCGAAATTCCACACTTTTGTGGGTTACTTTTTGGTCTATCTGGCTTTGGGTTTCGTGGAGAGGCGTGGCGTGGTTGGATTTCGACACACGTCGTTTTCCATTAAATTTGCCAGGAGATAAACGAAAAATGTCGAGCAAAAGTTTTTCCTTTCAGCCCGAAAACTCACGTGAGATTTGCTTGCCGAGCAGCGACATATCGAGTGGGGGGGATGGGGGATGGAGGCGTGTTAGGGGGCGGGAAACTTACACACGCATGCATATTTAAATAAATGTGTGCAGAGAGAGGAGGAGCTTACACTGGACCACGTGGCGTATGCGTAATGTGGCGTGTGCTGCCGCCGCCTGAACCCAAAGGACTCGCAATATTTTCCTTTTTGCGTTTACGCTTTTCGTGCTGTTGCACATTGAAAGATAAAAAGCAAAAGTTAAAACCAATTCGCACGCAATTCTCGCCCACTGTCTGGCGAGTCCTTCGGGGAGCCGGAGTTGCGTGTCACCGAGTCGAGGAGCTGAGCTGAGCTGAGCTAGGAGAGTTCGCCTCACCTGAGCCTAAACAAATGCAACACTTTGTTTTAACAGGCGGGGCATGACTACAAATTTATTTGTTTGCCTTTGCTTCGGCTACGGCTCCACTGTGCCCAGGTGCGGCTTTGCGGTTGGGCCCGCGGGGCGCTCAAATGCAAAGTAGCTCGACTCGAAATGAAGCTAAAAGACAACCAACAAAAAAAAAAAAAAAAAAAAAAAAGAGCAAGTACCGAGAACATGAAAAAAAGGTTGCATAATTGAAAGAAAACTTTGGAAACTCTGGCAGTGATTAGGGTGTCCGATAAGACGTCGGGATTAGCCGCCTGCGGGGCGAAGCTGACGAAAAGATTAATGACTCTGAACGGAACTTGTGCGTGTGTGGACTTTAAAGAACTTCGGCCGTGCCACTTGGTTCGCTGGTCAACCAATTCAGTTCATTGCCCATTCCTATTAAAATTAAAAAGTAGTTCGGCTCGGCATTTGATCTGGGTTTAAAACTATACAAAAAAGAGAATTTGTGGAAGTGGTAAAAAGGTGGAGAAACTAATAATGTAAATGAGCCAAAAGTGACTTTCTGGACAAACTCTAGTTTGGAATACAATGGAGGTGCAATGGGAGAATTTATGCTAGCTCTTTAATCACTAGAACTAGTTCATAGCTAAACATAGTAAAGTCGTAATATACTTTGTACTTTCAGTAGAAATAAATTTGATAATCTATGGAGTGTTAAGTCGTAAATAATTGGAGCTAGTTCACAAGTGAACATTTATTAAATTTTTACTTGCTCTACTCTACAACCAATTCCTCAAGACCTTCTCATAGTACAACTTTGGAAGTGTTACCACTTCAGAAAAAAATTATTAAATGTAATTTATAATTTAAAAAAGCAGAACTAGAACTAGAACTAGTTCAATACACTTGCATTTCAAAATTAATATAAAACTTCAAATATAAACTTAGAAAAGAACATGATAAAGTTCACAGCTTACTCAAAAAACACTCAGGCAGTATTTAGCTCGATTTGGAGCTACTGCAAAAGCCAGAGATAGCTTCAAGCTAATTTTACCCACATTATTATTGGAACTAGTTCAGAAGTCACACTTTGTATATATTCCAAATTTATTAAAGAACTGAACATGCAATGGTGTAAAGAACTGTTGAGCTATTTCCATTAGTCTCAACTAGCTCAAAATTTCTTTACTCAGAAAGGAAACAGCTAGTTTCATATGTATCAAAGCTGCAAATAACTATTTAATACCCTACTCAAAAGTTCTGAACTTAAATTGAAAACAGCTCACCAGCTGAACAAACATCACAAATTGGAACTAGTTCTCTCTGTATCAAAGTTTCAATTGGAACTTATCCAATAACTATTTTAGACCCCGCTCTAATCAGGCATTGTCAATAAAGCTAGTTCTACTTTGTACTAGTAAGAAAGCTGAACGCTGAAGTTATTGGGCAGTTCACATTTGAGCCAGTTCACACAGCTTATTCCACTTGAAATCAGCAAATCGAGTTTTTCATTTAATTTACTTTTCCCTTTTTTATTAATGTCATAAACTGCTCCAAGCCCCAAATCTAACCTACGTTACGTATGAGGTCGTGTGTTTAGCGGGTTTTACGGTACTTGGGGTCATATCTTTTTATGGCGCACAGTCACAATCAAATGTCCATTGGCTAAAGCTCAAACCGGGCAGAAGCCAACAGGAGGTCGCCTAATCAAATTTGCGGAATTCGCTTCCTGCGGCTCCAACTTTCAGTTCCTGTGTGCTCCCCCTTCACTTACAACAGTTACTCCCCTCACTCTCTTACGTCCTTTCTCTCCCTCGCACACCTGGGGGTTTTATGCTTGCACGTTTCGCAACAATTTCGTTGGCTCTGTTGCTCTTTTTGTTGCTGTTGTTATTCCCAAGCTTTTAATAACTGAACAAGCCGCTCATTAATAATTTAAAATAGAGCAAAAATATGCGCGCTTCTCTTTAGCCAGCTGTGCTTGCCGTTGTTGCTCGTGTTGTTGTTGTTAATGTGAGTCCCAACGGCTGCGTTGGCCCAGTGGCGCGTGGTCGTGGTGAGTTTGACTCGTGTGGATGCCAATGCACAGCGCCCACAGCAAAATAAGAGAAACAGAGTGAGAGAGCGCAGAGTTAAGCTGCCGTTGCTTGCTCTCTCGTTGCTTGCTCTTTGCATTGGCATTCGTAGCGCATTCCTTAAGCAGACGCACACGCACACGCACACTAGTGCATGTGTGTTCGGCTATGTTTGTGGGATGCCTTCGCAGACAGCGACTCGTTGCCACCACGCTGCCCATTCCACCTCAGCACGTCCCGCGCGCCCACACGTTCGACTGATGATTCATGCTTTCTGACTGTGTGTGAGTGTGTGTGTGTGTGGATGCTGATTGTTGTTTGTGGTTGTTGCTGCTGTTATTGTAGTTGTTGTAATGCTTAAATAATTTATGATGCCCGACACTCTCATAGAACAGCAGCAGCAGCCGAGGCAGAGGCAACATCAGCATTTGTTTTGTTTTATATTGGATTTTTATTTGTTTACTTTTTGCTGCCGCTGCCGCTGTCGCTGCTGCGGTCGCTGCTGCTGGCGACTGCACAGCCAGCGCTGCAGTGACGTAAGTGACGCAAAGCTGCGCAGCTGTTAAAATAGCACACAACAACAAAAACGTTTGCCGGCTGCGCTTACTGAATGAAATACTTTTAATAGTACGCTCAAAACTCACCACAGCAGAGCAACGACGGCAGCAACAGCAGCAGCGGCAGCGCCGGCCCAATGCAAGCCACTTGCTGACGTCGCAACGCGTCGCTGCAACCGTTGTTCGCGTTTGGCGTTGCCAATGCTCCTCAGTTCACAATTGAACGCTAACCGTGTCTGACGCGTCGCGCTCCGCCGTACGTACGTTAGCTTCTGTGTGACGTTAGCTAACGCTCTCGCTCTTACTCTCACTGTCAAGTGGCTCCCAAACCTGTGACGCTGTGCGTTGTACGTCATAATATTTAGTTACGTGCTGCTGCTGCTGATGCTGCTTCCGTTCGCATTTGCCGCAGCATCATAAATCAACACTAAACATCACAACAACAACAGCAACAACAATTATATTTAATAATTCTGTTCGCTCTATTTTTTAGTCATTCTCTCGCTTATTTATTTATTTGTTTAATTTATTTGCTTTCTGTGCGCGTGTGTTTGTGTTTATTTTTATTGTTTTTTTATGCTTGTGTATTCTTTGTTTCTTCTCCCTCTTTGTTTATTTATTTATTTGTGTGTGCAGCGGTTCCAATTAGAAACTACGTTCAAACTTGTACCGCAAAGCTAAGCCTCTCCAACCGCTACCCGACCTTAGCCCCCTTTCTCTCTCTCTGTCCATCTCCCTCCCTCTGCTTCTTATTATTTATATGAGTTTTTGCATAGTTTGAAATGCGTTCAAAAACACATTTATTTTCACCCACACACACACAGACAAATTAAGACTTTTTTAAGCTTTCCCATTTCGTTTTGTGAGTTGAACTAAAATCGGAACATTTGTGGAATTGTCATAAACTAAAGTTAAACAAGCTTTTAGCTTGGGTGAAATCTTTCTAAAACTCTCAGAAATGATTTATTTTATGAAAGTTTAGTCCAGTATAATTTTTATTATATGCATATATGTATAGTATATATATATAAAGTATATATATATAAACATAACATATCTGTTTTTGAGATGATCTTCAAGATGTTCTTTTGCAGAAAAGTTACAGAAGCAAAATAAATACAAATACTATTATAATAATAAACAATTTTGACAAATTCATTCTGATCATATTATATTCATTAATATTAAAAAAACGAACTAGTTTAGCTTGAACTTATCATAGATTTGCCAAAAAAAATTACCAAAAAAAAAAAAAAAAATCAATTGCTCTCAAATAAAAATTAAAGTACAAGAATGTTTAAGAACCAATTTAAAAAGTCTCTCTGAAGTCAAAAACTTTTAAAAAGAGGTTTAAAGAAGCGCAGCTGCTTAAAACTAAACATTTGAGCAGAATTTCCGAGAACAAGTTCAAACTAGTTCCTAAATCAAAATAAATATTAATATGTGTATGAACATAACAAATACGCTTTATTATTTATTTACTTTCTAGCTTGAAGCAGTTTCTTAGAATAATAGTAGACTATATATTCCCTATTAAAGCCAACAAAAAATTCCAAGAATTTTGGCTAAAATCTTTGCCTTTGTTATCTATGAACTTCAGTTTAAAAATAAACTATTCTGACCTAGATAAATACTAGTATCAAAATTCTTATCTCAGTTTCCTCGCCTGCTTCAGTGGACCAAATTAAAACTTGGCTAAAAAAGTAAACTATGCAAGAAAAAACTTGGCTCAATTGCACTTTGCATGCAGCTTGTGACGCAAATGCTTGAGCGCAGTGCGTGTCAAACTGTATGATGGCTTATCAATTCGCGCTGAGCTAAGCTTCTTATGACGACGTGCCTTTGACCCAGAAGTCTAACAACCATTATAGACTATGCCTTAACGAACCCACACCATCTAGAAGCTCCTTGGGCCAACACGACCTATGTAATCAACATTGTGTATACGTAACGTAATAATTGAAGCCGCCAAAAGACGCTACGCTTGCCCGGGCGCAACGACGACAAGAGTGAAACGAACTGCAAAGAGAGAGCGCTTTGCGAGAGAGAGCGTAAAGTGAACGAGTGTGGTACGCAGGCACGCACGCCAAGCCGGCGTGTGGAACTTAAGAGCGGCACACAACGTAACTGTGCGCTCTCTCTCTCTCACTCTCTTTGACGTACTGCATTCGCTGCCACCCACCCCAAAAGCAGGTGGCGCCCTTGCGCTACTTTCATGTTGGGCTTTGCTTTCAGAAAAAGAAAAAAACAACAAAATGTAGAAGAACGTAAAAACGTAAGCGTAACGTAGTATCTCGTTGACCTCATTTCGTGTGCGAAACTCAACGCGGCAGGTTGTGTGCAGCTCCCGCAGCCGGCTAACGGTAAACGACGACGACGACAGCGACTACGACGACTTTGAGCAGTCGAAATTCCTTTAAATACGTAAGCGTCGCGCTGTCAACGTTCGCGCTGTATTCGCTTGCCATATTCAAGTTAAATGTCAAAGTGTTTGCATTGCAAGTTGAACTCATAACCTCGTGTGTGTGATTGTGTGTGTGTGTGTTTGTATTTGTGTTAAGTTTATGATTTTGTGCGTTTCTTAAGTTGTTTTTGTTGTTTTGATTTTGTGATGTTGCCAAGAAAACACCCTCAACAATAACAACCCTTAAGAATCTGGCTTGTTGTTGTTGTTGTCGTCGTCTTTTGTTGTCTGTGGCTCGCATTTATTTAATGTTGTTGTTGTCATTGTTCTTGTTTTTAGCCAGAATTTGACCTCGTTCGAGTCTAGTCCATAAATCGGCCGATAACACACAGATATTCTATACTAGATAAAGTGCCATAAAGTGAAATTTTAACTTGTAGCCAAAATGTTTGCCATCAAATAAAAGTGTTTACAAACAAACCCAAGAAAAACAGCAAAGCTATAAAAAAAAAAAACAGCTAAATTTAGCAGAAACTGCTAAAATATAAAAATTTTTCTGTCGACACCTGAGAGAGAAAAACGGCCTCAAAATTGCCGAATTAATAAATCAACCCACAAAGCTCAACAACAACAATTTTTCGGGTGCGTATTAAATCAATTAAGATTGCAATAAATATATAAAAAAAATATATATATTAAAAAATTTGGTAAATTATAATATTAAAATGCTGGGCAGCACTTTAAGGCTATTTGCGCTTGATTCGCAGCCAGAGAAATAAATGTGGAATGCTTAAAGTAAACAAATAAAGCGAGTCGAGGCAACAATTTCTGTTGCTGCTTCTTCTTGTTCTCTTTTTCTGTCTTAAACTAACAATAAATATAATTTGATATTTTTATTTATAAATTTCGGTTTTTTATAGCATTCTATTTTTAGCTAAATTTAATGATTACAATAAACAGCTGAAAAAAAAGGCTTGAAGAGCGAAATGTGTTTTGTTTAAATTTGTAATTGCTTTTGCTTAATGTTATGGAATATATATATTATACATTAGGTAGACTCAGGTGAAATATGGAGAGGAATTCAGAAGGCAATTATAAAAGTAATTTGCTGTCAGTCTGTTTAACTATTTGAATTAAGTTTCCAACTTTTGTTTATTAAGTAATTACAAAATTCTAAACCTGTCAAAAACTACCCTTTAGTTTTTTTCTAGGTATCTGAAAAAGTATTGCGAACTTGATAATTAATTAAAGGGTAGAATGGTTTTGTTAATCGTATGTAATAGGCATGAAAGAGGCGTGGCAGATCCCATAAAGTATATATATTCTTGAGCAGGGCGACGAGCTGAGTTGATCTAGCCTTGTCCGTCCGTCCGTATGTATGAACGCGTCGATCTTAGAAGATATAAGAGCTAGAGTCTTCAAATTTTTTTTAGGTCCATATATAGCACGCGCTGATGGAGGTCGTATATAAAAATCGATAACTTTTCCCGTTTTTTTTGTTATCGATTAAAATCCCTATCGAAAATAAGTCATAAAATTATATCTCCTACATCTTTAGAGCTAGAGTCTCCAAACTTTAAATATAGATTCAAATGTATTTTTTAGAATTTATAAAAGAAGCGAAGAAATATCATTTATCAATATCATTTCCTCACAGGGTTCAGGGAATCTCGAGTCGAGTCTCGACTAGAATTTTCTTACTTTATTTTATTTTTTAATTAAACACCAAAGAAAGTAGAAAACAAACAATTGCTAAGCAAAAAACTCAAATTGTATTAAAATAATTATATATAATTTGGTATTATATATAATATTTAACTACATTTATAGTGTGTAGTACTTTAATATTTAATGCCGAATCAAACACAATTTTCTTCTAATAGTCAAGCTTTAACTAAAAATGTATTGCACTTAGTTAATGCATTTTTTAATGCTCCATTATGCATACAAATTGGCTCTCTATAATTAATATAATCAAATTTTCCAGTTCGTTTCAGAAATGCATTGAAAAAGGTTTAATAATCTAATAATAATTTAATTGCATATTTATTCTGAATTTCTCATTAGTTCTGCATTATTTGACAGAAATCCTTAGTTAAAAACAATTTAAAGCCTTTTGGGCTTAAAATTTGCAAATATTTTTCACGTGGCAAGCAGACCGTAAAAAATGCGCCCAAAATAAATAAATATATATTGAAAATATGTGTAAAAGCCTATTTGAAATGCTGAACAAATATTAAATGACAGACAAAGAGGGAGACAGAGACAAGGTGAGAGAGTGAGGAGGAGAGAGAGAGGGATACAGGGGAGTCAACTGTGCCGCATCAAAGTAAACTTTATTTAAATTAAGCGCAAATATTTTGACACGTCGACAGTGGAAATAAAACAAAATGAAATATATTTCAACAGCAGCGAAACAGAATGGAATGAAACGAAATGGCAAACGTAACTGCATTTCAATTGCTATATAAAAAAAAACTTAGTCGGGTGTTACCGACTGCTGAATACTCATTTACAGAACATATGCTGTTAGATGCATTTTCCGATTTTCCATGCCCCCACTTGGTATATATGTATATATATTACATTTCTCTTAGATTACTTAGATTGGGAAAATCTTGACACTATATGCGGAGGGTATACAAGAGTATGGTATAAGATTATGCTCAAAATTTCAAGACTCTAGCGATGAAATGGTTTACACTTATACGAATAGACGGACGAACAGTAAGATGGGCATTGCTCAAAACCTATATACTCTTTTCACGTTTATGAATGAGTATAAAAAGTTTACATATTTTATGGACGAATTGGCAACAAGCCTGCGGCAACAACCGATATGAACAATGCAGCAGACCCCCCCCCCCCCCCTCTCTCTCTCTCTGTCTCTCTCTCTCTCTCTCTCTGTCTCTCTCTCTCTTTCATACAGCCATGTCCGTTTCCATTGCCAACTCATCTCAGCGGCGTTTGTAACCGGCTTAAAGCAGCCAGCAAAAGACTTCGAACCGAACAGCTCGATTTTAATGGCATTTCTACGGTTCGTTGTTGTTGTATTTATTGCTCTCGTTGCTCCCGTTGTTGTTGTTGTTGTGCAATTGAAATTAATTCAAGTTAAATTGAACTTTTTATTAGAACATTGACCCAGCCACGACGTCAACAGCAACAGCAGCAGCAAAAGCAGCAGCAGCAGAAGCAGCAGCAACATCAGAAATAATCGAGTTGCTTTCATTTCACATGCAAAGCATTCGCTGCTCTAATCAGCTGTTAAATCAGTTGTTTAATCAGCTTTATATAACTCTCGATAAGCAGAATACATAAATACACACACACACACACACACACATCTATATACACATACATATATATGTTTATATAGTATATTATCTGTCTGTGAACATGAAACCGAAAATAACGAAAACACTTCCGTTATCGTAGCAGCAGACAGCAAACATTATAATCAGAATTCATTACAATTATTCAACTAGGAACTAGAAGGAATTGATTGCGAGTGGGGAGCTCAAGAAGTTGCTTGGGTGACAGCTCTTAAGTGAATTTGAGTTTGATAATATTTAAATATCAGTTGGAGTATCAATCAACTCTATCGAAGAAGTAATGCAAATAGAATATTCTCGTATATGTCTTATAAAGATTTCCTGGTTGATCGGAATCTCTGATTCTTATCAGATATTTTTCTCTATGCTTATCTCTCCAGTTAGCCTCACTTGAACTCTCTTACATCGCCATTTCGCTATCTTTAATTTCCTTATAGACGCAGGCCGTATAATATAAATAGAGTAAATATAGGAGAAAATTGGGGGAATTGTATTTCAAAGACGTAGGCATAGAAGAATTATGAATTTAATGAAGTATAATCTATCTTAGAATATCTCATTGAATTCCTAATTTTCCCCGGTCTTCTTCTTTGAGGTGTCACCTTTCCCACTTTCTTCCTTCTCCTATATATGCATCTTTCCCACTTTTTCTCTTTCTATCTCCCTTTCCCTCCATCTCTGTTTCTCTATCTATATTCCTTTCTTCTTTTTCTTTTTCTATCTCTCTGTCTCTATCTCTTTCCATCTTCCTTATTATTTCCTATCTCTCTTTCTCTTTCTATCGCTGTCTTTTCTCTCTCTCTCTCACTCTCTCTCTCACTCTCTCTCTCTCTCTCTCTCTCTCTCTCTCTCTCTCTCTGTCTCTCTCTCTCTCTCTCTCTTTCTCTCTGTCTCTCTCTCTCTCTCTCTCTTTCTCTCTCTCTCTCTGTCTGTCTATCAATCTATTTGAATCGCCGTCTCACCTCTTTCGCTAAAACTGTCGCCTGCACTGTCCTCATATCTCCAACATTTCTCTTCCAACCCTCGCTATCACAATTTCAGTTTGATTTATTGGACGACACACAAGGAACTTGTTTAGTTTGTCTGTTTGCTTTTGGCTCTGCCTCAATCAGTCGAACGCAATTTAATTAGACGTTCAACTGGCTGCAATTAGTTAAAGCCGCCTTCTAATAATATAACGCCCATATAGTAGAAATCGAGAGATTTTTCATTTCTCGCTTGCATTCGACTTGACTGAGAATGGAACTGTGCAAGTCTCGCCATATTTCCGATGGCTAAATCAATTAGAAAGTTGAGCTAAGGCTGAGAGTAATTAGGATTATATATGCTGTAATATAAAGTGTGTATGCATGTGTGTGTGTGTGTGTGTGTGTGTGTGTGTGTATGTATGTATGTGTATATATGTACATGTTTTCTTATTGTGAATTTTAATTAAGTTTTGCTCATTTGGCGATTTGGCGAGCTGATAAACGGCTAAAAGGCACGCAATTTGGCAACTCATGTATATACATATGTATGCGTGTGTGTGTGTGATGGATGTATGTATGTGCGTGTATGTGCAGCATTAAAACAGGTGTGTAATATCATAAAAATTGAGGCGTAGCTCAAAGCTAAAGTCGAAGGTTTGGGCTGCTTCGCATGCAACTGGTTGACTAATTTTGTAATACTCTGTTTTTTTTTTTTTTTTGAGACCTTTATCGTCCACGCCCCTTGCTGCGACCCGCCCACCTGACTTGACTGACGATAATTTGCGTTGCGATTTCTTGTTGGCGATAAAGAAAATATAGTTCTATATGGTAATAAAACTTGTTCTGCCTTAGCCCAAAATCATTTGTGCATAATAAATATAAATATAAATATATATAAAACGCTAAATGCCAAATTAATTTTCCCTTCTTGCCTTGCCTGAGCTCATTTAATGTGCGTTTGGCTTTATTTTTGGTTGAATTTTCTTCTTCTTTTTTCTTGGTTTTTTTTGTTGATGGTTTTTAAATTTTACGACTTGTCCAATAAATGTGTGAGCCAAATAAAAGGGGTGCGAACGGCGGCGTTGATTGATCAAAATTGCTACGATGAAATAGCATGAAATAGTGTAGGAGAAAGAAAGAACTGGAAATTGGGAGAAAATTAAATGATCCATTAAATAAAAGAGTTTTTAAGAGTTCAATTTTGAGAGAGAAGAATTCTTAAAATTTAGTATTTTTATTTTATTTTAAATATAAATATTTTATACAATTTTTCAAAGTATTTTTCTTACCTTACAACTATATTAAAATTAGCAATATTAGTACTAAATTTCTGAAAAAATAAATAAAGCTGTTTCCTAAATTACCTAATTTTGCTAAATTGTTTTATATAATTATGTTGAAAGCTAACTAGATTTTATATATCTAAAATTATGCATAATTCTCAAAATATAACGTATTTTCACTGTAAAAAAATCACTTAAGTCAGAGTTGATACAATTTTTGATAGGTGTAATTATTTTGGAGTTTTTCTATAATTGATTTAAAGTTATTTTTAAATAGCTAAAAATTATATACTTAAAATTTTTCACTTTATTGAATCTACCTAAATAGGTGGAATAGCTGTGAAAAATAATTGTTCCAGCTGAAACATTTGCATGAATAAAATATTAACAAGTTTTCTATAAAGTTTATTGTATTTTTATCTATTGCATATATATGCATAGATATATTTTTATAAAAAAATAAATAAATAAATAAAATAAATTCGTATACATAATTTTCATTCAATTGTTATTATAAATGTAGTTTTTTGCTTTTAGTTAAACGTTTTCCATTTGATTTGTTATTGTTGAATTTTGCATTAAAGTATTTGGCAATATATTTATATAAAAAATAAATAAATAAATAAAATAAATTTGTATACATAATTTTCATTCAATTGTTATTATAAATGTCGTTTTTTGCTTTTAGTTAAACGTTTTCAATTTGATTTGTTATTGTTTTATTTTCCATTAAAGTATTTGGCAATTTCGTTTAATTACTTTGAAATGCATTTCAATTAATATTGCATAACAAGCAAATACAAACAAAATATATGTGAATAACTGTAAATGTATGTATATATATGCTATATATATAGCTATTTAATCCCATTGCTAATCTCTGTTGCATAAAGTGGCGTGGCATAAAAAAGGATTATGCAAATTACCAGCAAAATTTGTCATTAATTATTGCAGCAATTTTATTGAAATTTAATGCGATTGTGTGTGAATTTCGCTCTCCCTCTCTCTGTCTCGGTCTCTTTCTCTCTCTCTCTCTCTCTCTCTCTCTCTCTCTCTCTCTCTCTCTCTGTGCATTGACATTTATCAATCCCCGTTGCGGCTACAAGCCGCAAGGCTTATCAATTATCCAGCTGCATTTTGTCCCAGCTGGAAAAGGACAAGGACCTGTTCCAGGACCTTTTGTCGCGCGTCCATTGACAGTTCAGTTCGGTCGAAGGCCAAAAGGCTTACAACCTCACGTGGTTGGCAGCCGTTGCTCTACGTCGCGTTTTTTGGCTATTTTCGGCCAACAGAAATTTTGTTGCCATTGGCAAATTGTCTACACGTCATTTATAAGCCATTTAATCAACGGCCCATTCAATTCCGTCAGCTGGCTGCACTTTAAACCTCTATTTTTGGCGAGATACAGATAGAGAGAGAGAGAGTGGAAGAGAGTCGGCGACTTTTGGTCTCTTTCCAGGCTCTCGCAATTAGTCAGCTGCTGTCGCCAAGTGTCAAAATATTTCGCATGAACATTTTCTACAGAAAATCTATTTTCTCATGCTACCGATTTTCACTTGGCCGTGCGCCCACAAAACTGACAGACGTGCAGCTGTATGTAAGAGGCGAGAGTAGCCTAGGGGCAGAGTGGAGGGGCGAAGGGAGGCGGGGTGGGGGCGTGGTTAGGGCTGCTGTTGCTCTGCGTGCATGGCCAAAATGTCACGTATACGTCGTGTGGCACGCCACGGCACGGCAACAGTTTCAGCCAGCTCGCATGTCACCAGTTGCCGCTAGCCACGCCCACCCCCCCGTAACCCGCTGCCGCCCCTTTGTCACCCATAGGTAATTACGTCATTAACAAGAAAATTTAAAAAGTGCTCATCATTTCATTTGCTGCCACAATTTATTTATGTTCCCACCGTCAAAGGGGTATATCGGTTCGTTGATTCAGTTTGTCAAAGATGTTATACATTATTGATGGGTTTTTCTCTTCCGACTTAGTCATTGAATTATTCATTTATTATAGTAGGTGTAGTTTGTTTTTGCTTGATCAACTTGACTCATTTTGGCGAAATATACGTGAAACACTAATGCACTTATCAATAGATTTGTATATACATTATCAGGGGAAATGCTTCGTTTATAAATCGACAGTTTTTGCAGTTTTTTTTTTAGTAATTATAGTATAATAATTTAAAAACATTTGAGGAATTTCTTAGATAGCTAAAACATATGTTACGATAAGTTATTTTTTTTATTATTTTTGCAGTTGTGCATTCCTGAGATATGATAAGAAATATATAGGTTAACATATGTTTGCATTAAGAATTGAGTAGTTTTATATTATAATATGGTTTTGCCGAGGAAGCAGGGGGCAGTACCTGGTACCATGCTGAGCATATAAACATTCCTATCATGTTATGCATAACATAGACATAAAATAAATAGAATCTATAGTTTAGTTTATACTATATACCCTATAAGTTGTATATTTCAATATTGTTTTGATATACGATAGGCAGAGACTGCAAGAGGCGGTACCTGCTACCATTGTGAGAATATAAGACATAGACTTAAAATAAGTGAATTCTATATTTTGTTCTGTAAAAGTTTTATGATATTTTAATATGGTTTTCATAAGCAATAGTAACAATAGGCCATTGTGAGAGTATAAGCATTCATATAATATTATGCTCACAAGAAATACTAGATGCTTCGTATACTTATAATAAAATCTAAGTTTACATATAATTCCTTAATAGTTCAGTACATACTATATATTCTATAAGTAATATAGTTTATTAACGACCTTATAGATTACATAACATACGCATTGAATAAATGGCGTACATTTACTTAAAAAATCACATCCTCAAACACAGATTTTCAATATGTTCTTAAAGAAGTTCTCTTAAGTTAGGACTATGGAAATTAAAGTTCTATTAAAATGCTTTCCTCAAAAGTATGATTTACATATCATACTTATGGTAACGTGTAATGTAATGTAATGTCAAAATGTAATATATATACATATATATAAATCATGCTTTTGAGGAATTCATTTCAAGAAAACTTTAATTTTCGTAGTCCCAACTAATTCAACTATAAATTGTTATATTATCTGTGACTTAGTTAATACATTGAATCTTCATATCAGATCAAAGTTCTTTAGCTAGTTTGGCTATCTTCCATATGACTCTCTTTAGTTACTCTTTTCTACTTAAGACCAAACTTCTTCAGCCCAATTAGCTACATTTGGATAATTTACCAAAATAGCAACCTTTTTGTTCAGCAATTCCTAGCAAAACATTTTTCCAGCCAAAGTCTAGTCATAAATAATGATAGATTTAGACAAAAGAACATGTAAATTTTTCTTACATATATATTTCGCTACAAGTGTAATTAAGTTGAATCTTTAATTGTGACTTAGTTGCTGAAAGGTACAGTGACTATTCGCATATACTAATTAGCAGACCGAGTTGAAGTCGACTTTTTACAGTGAATACTCGCATGTAATTAACAGGCATTTGATTATGGTCAATTGGCGAATTTGTCTGGTGCTAATTGCTTGTGAAAAGCGGTTCATATAATGCTGTCAATCACTGTGGCGCTGTCTGTGTCTATTTTTGAGGCACACCTCCCTCAGCCGACGCCCCCTAAGCAGGGCGGGGCTATTGAACTCGTTGCCTGCTGCTGCCAGTCAATTTTCGTCTGTCTTTGACATTGATGCCAAATTGCAAAGTTTGATTTGAATGCGGTGTGTGTGAGAGAGAGAGAGAGAGAGGGAGGGAGAGGTAGAGAGTGTATGTCTATGACTCTGTATGTATTCATGCAACTCATTAATGCAATCTAGCAGCAGCAGCAACAGCTATAACAACAAAAACAACAACAACAACAACGATCTCTTGCAACTGCAAGTGAAGCATCTGCCTGAAAGTTTTCGCAGCGCCTTTTGCAGTCTTAATTAAATAAGTTTGACGTTGCTGCAACTTCCACTTGCAGCTTGTTGCAACTCATTTTGCTTATTTGCCTTTTTAGTTGAAAATAAAAAATAAAAAATAAAAATATATAAAGTTTTCGCAAACAACTTTAATGGGCTTTTAAAAACAAGCAACGACAACTGCGAGTCATTTAATGTAAATGCAATTGTCGATGCTCCATCTCGCTCGCTCTTTCTCTCTCTCTCTCTCTCTCTCTCTCTCTCGCTCTCTCTTTCTTTCTCTACACTTCTAATGCCTAGCTTTAAAACAATTTGTCAGCTGCAGTCGACATTCTCTATTCTGCATTCGACATTTGCATATTGCATTTGCTGGCTGCAGCAACAGTGCCTGCAATTTGTATGCAATCGGTTGCGTTATTCAAGCCAAGGCCAAAAGGATCATAATCGGTTTGCCAGCACTTGAAGCCAACCAATTGCCAGCGTTGTGATTGCTTTTGTTGTTGGTAGTTGCCGCTGTTGTTCTTGTTGTTGTTGGTAAGTTGTGCCCGTTGATATCATAATTTATACCCATTTATACCCATTGTGTGGGTGTAGGTGGGGTATGCTGGCAGTTCTTATAAAGGTGTTTAGTAGGTAAATGTATATGTAAGGAGAGAATTGAGGTCCGTCTGTACTTTTTGAATGCCATGTAACTTTTCTTAGTTTATTTTTAATTATTCAACAACTTTTATGAAGTTTTATTTTCATTCTTTGTAATTCACTCTCCTTTTAAATATTCCTTAGTATAATTAATACAAGAATTTAATTATTTTAAAATTTTTAGCATTTGTAGAAAATAGTCTTTCTCTCGATAAGCAGAGCACAGGCTCTTATTCATTTTGTTTATTCCCTTTTCTCTTCATTCATTTCTCTTATTTCTAATATAATTTTCTTTTACCTTGTTAATCTGTCTCTCTTTCTCTCATTTCTATTTTAAGTCATATTGATTCTAAATTATTCTCCTTATTTCTTTCTGACTCTTTCTCTCCCCATCTCTTCTTGTTTTCTATAGCTCTTCCACTTGTACTATGTCCCCTACAAAGATTTACGCTTACAGTTCTCGATTCCCTATTTTTGTATTTTTTGTCTACTCTCTTTTTTCGCTTTCTTCTCTTGTAATATTTAACAAGCTTACCCCTCTCTGTGTCTTTCTCTCCCCCTCTCTTTGTGTCTTCATCTCCCTCTCGTTCTTTCTTTCTCTCTCTGCTTTATCTCTCCTTCTTTATTTCTGTCACTCTCTCTTTCTGCTTCTCTCTTTCTCTCTTTCTTTTCTATCCTCTCTTTCAATATCTCTGTCTCGCTCCTTTTCACTGTGTCTTTTCTCTCTCTCTCTCTCTCTCTCTTTCTTTCTTACTTTCTCTCGCTTTCTCTCGCTTTCTCTCTCTCTCCTCTCTCTCCTCTCTCTCTCTCTCTCTCTCTCTCTCTCTCTCTCTCTCTCTCTCTCTCTCTCTCTTCCTGCCGCTCTCTCTGATTTTCATGAATATTTACTCAAACTCTAACCTTACTCTCTTTTCCTATTCCTTCTCGTACTTAACTACCACATAACCTTACTCATATTTTCATTAAATGAACATCTCTTATATCTTAATCACATTCAATTTACCTCCAATTTCAATATTCGTCAAGTTATTTGTATTATATACAAAGAAACCTTTATGTCTCTTTTCTGTAACATAATTTTATACAAATACAATCATACACACATCAGTATCCATTGAGTACTACTAATTACATAGCATAGGCTCTAGTCGAGCGGACTCGACTTAGATAATACCCTCATTTGTTGTCGTTGTTGCGGGCTGGCTTATGATTTTGAATGATTTTGAGCACCAACAATAACAACAGCAAGCCATCTATATATGAGCTGATGGTTATGAGAGTGTGCCTTTAATTGAGTTGAAGTGCTCGATATGCATACGAGATATATTTATACGTACATGTATGGGCATGTCTATAGGTACACATGTATATATGTATATATATCTATCTCGTCTATCTATGAATTGATGGCATAAATTGCTTGCGCTCGACTTGTCTGCATTGTTGTTAAGCCAAATTGCTTTTGACAACAACAGCAATAATCATAATAATAATAATGGACACTACAATAACAGTAGGCTATCGTTATGGCGAGCGACACTGAAGAGACCGAGACACTTATCCAATGATTTAGTACTGTAAAAATAAATTCTACAAAAACTATATATATGTATATTTTTATGTTTAATTGTTGCCGCTGCTATGGCTGTTGCTGTTGCTGTGTCTGGCATTGGGCCGGCTGTCAAGGTGGCATGCAGCATTATGTGGCATCACTCACATCAATGCCAAAGTTTTGGTGGTCATGTTCCAAGTGGAAGAGTTTTGATAAATGACTTTTCGAGTGCCAATTTCCTGGCCAAAAACTTGTATGGCATGCAAATGAAGCAATGCCAACTGTACAAACCAGTTCGCATTGGCCTGGGCCAACTGAAGTGTGCATAATGTGGAGAAATGCATCGATTGGAAGTTTATAATGGAGCTGCCATATCAATTTAGATGAAAATGATGCAGAAATAGTTCGATAATAAATTCTTTAAAAATTTTAATTACTTTTGCATATCAATGAGAGTTGGGATAGGAAATATTTGCGTGAGAATGGGGTGCAGACTAGAAAATACCTGGAACAAGCATGTGAGCTGCTATTTGGAAGTTATTTCTAGATATACAGACTCCAATTTTAGATGAGAGCTATGTAAGAATGAGATAGAGATCTATTCAGTTTTAAGTGTATGCTTGTATGTGTATATATGTATGTATGTATGTATATATTTTTGTATTCGTGTATAATATGATATAAATGATATTGCCTAAAAATTGAAGAAAAAAAAAGAAGATATTTTGTAAAAAATAAAAACCTATAATCTATTTATTCTAAATGGATAAAAACGTTAATATTTTTGTAGAATTTATTATTAAAAGTTATTTGAATTTAAATTTACACTTAAAATGAATGTCAAAAGCAGTTCTAATAAAAGAACCCTAGTCGCTTAAATTTTGATCGAGTTATGTTTGTTTTATGTTAAGAACTTCCAAACAAACCTAACTCTATCAAAATTTGATTGTTCTTTATCATCCAGAACATTTTCTTTCTGTTTCGAGCTCTAGTTTGATTCTACATTTAAATTCGGTGCAGACTTGAATACAATTTCCATGGTAATATGTCATATCTTAGTTTTGAGCAAGCATGAGAAGAGTTACTAAAGAAAATAAATGTTTTTAAACTATGGAAACTTCATAACAAGCTACATACCAAATTCCATATTAGTAACTTTTAAAGTTTCCGAGTTATGCTGAAAAAAATTAAGCGGAAAAATCAAAAAAATTGCAGCAGCTATTGTAATCAATGTCATAAACTTGGCCTGCCGTGTCATAATTATATTTATATTAGTGTATTTATATCAAATTTCAGTTCACACTAAAGTTAAATATTTCTTAATAAACACAAATAAATAAAACAAATATCAAAATATATATAGTATGTATATAAATTGATTTGGATACAAAAAAACAGGCATGCAAAAGCTTTTTTTTTTTTGGTTGGATAACCGTTCGATATGAATATATAATACAGTTGGTTTAACTGTGCTAACCAAATCATTATGCCAATCAACGAGCCAGCTAAACAGTGCCAGCCATAATAAACAATGGAAAACAGCTGATACAACAACAACAACAACAATTACGCCCTGTAAATAGATGTGGCTAACAGCAAAAAAGTTGTACACAATTTGCATGGCTCACTGAGCGCTGAAATAAGTTGGTTAAATGTTACATTGGTCAAACAACAACCAAATTATATAACTCAATTACGAATGCACACAAATGTAGACAGATATATATACGTATTTGTATATCTATATATAGAGAGGGAGAGTCTGTTGTTTTACTATAAATACTATAAACAGCAGGCGCCCGCACTCTATGGACGTCTATATACCCATCAACGAAATGCATTTCTATTTTGAAGTAGTTTTTCATTTGAATTTTACAATGTAAATTGGCTTTTCATTTGGAAATGTGCGTGTCATTTGGGGGGGCAGGGGCAAGAGAGACCCCAAATCGCCCCCACTCTGTTGTTGCTGTTGCACTCCCTAGTTATCTATTTATTATTATGGCACACCACGCTCCACTGATTTATGTTAATTTGTAATGTCAACTTTGTTGTTGCTGTTGCGTGTTTTGTTTTATAATTGTCAGCGTGGACGGCAGCGCATAAGAAAAACAAAGCTCTCTCTGGCCACAACAAAAACTTTAAGAATATCAATCAATGATCAATGAAATAATGAAGTTTCTCCCCACTTTTCTTTCAGGCGTCACAATGCGGGAGAAAAAAGGCGGCGCCCTGCAGAAGCTCAAGAAGCGGCTGTCGCACAGCTTTGGCAGATTAAGTGAGTAGAGAAGTTCTATCGATAAATGCAATCGATAAATTACATCTTAGGGCACTTTAAACTTTGCCCAACAAAATTTTTATAAAAAAAACCAACTCTAAACAAACAAAAGCTAAACTACAATAAATCAACAACAAAAGCTAACCATAAATGGGCAACAAGAAAAAAAAAAGAGAAGCCAAGCTGACAGAAGCCCAACACAGAGCTCTGTGTGTGGGTGCAGCAACAATGGATTTATGTATAAATATATATATAAAGATATAGATATATATATGTATAATTTTTTCAATGGCCACATAAAGTTGGGCGTTGCATTGAGCAATGAGAAAATGTCGCGCATGAATCATGCACAATATATATATAGATATATTATATATACATACATATATATATGTATATATGTATATATATGTATATATGTATATATATGTATATCTTTATACACAAATATATATATATATTATGTATATACATCTATATCTTTATACACATATATATATCTATACTTCTCAGCTCAGTTTCTCAGCACTTGAGCGTGGCAAAAAAGACTAAGCTTATAAATTAGATGCACAAAGATTACCTTGGATATATGCAAAAAAAGAAAAAAAAAAAGTAAACTGTCTGTGAGAATTGTTTTCCATAATGCGATTCAATATATATTTACATATATAGATAGCGAGAGTACTTTATGTTCTCCAGCTTTATAAATTGCATTTCCTGGCATTATATTCACGTTTTAATGCGAGCCTAAGCTTGATTGTCTCTGTTTTTTTTATTAATTAATACTTAAGCTGGCATTTGTCATTATCTCTCCCTCTCTCTCTCTCTATCTCTGAGTTAAAGTCTTAAATGCGCAATTCCCTTCTTTGTTTCTCATTCATAAACGATCCAAAGGCAAATTTTGTATTCAATGCTTAAGCCGGAACTTTTTTGCGTTGGCTTTCGATAACTCCTGCTCTCTCACTCTCTCTCTCTCCCTGTCTCTTTCTCTCTGTATTTTTCTCCTTCTTGTTCTTTGTCCTTTTTGTCTTTTCTTCTGCGCTCTATCTCTCTCTCTCTCTCTATTTTTATTTTTCTTACTCTACCTTTTTCTCTCTCTCTCTCTCTCTCCCTCTCTCTCTCTTATTCTGATTGTCCCTATCTCTCACAATTATTGCTTCAGCTTGTCTTTCATGCTCTCTCTTCTAATTCCAAGGCAAGCTTAAATGGATTATGGCTATGCTTTTTACACAGGAAAAACTAAGAAAAAATAAAAAAAATTAGAAAAGCTTTTCATATATATTATTTTTATATTTTTTATTTGAGTTCATATATCTTATATCTAATTTCAAATCTAATTTCTTTAGTTTCACTGATGCTGTGACATAAACGTGTTTCACTTTTAACTTTTCGCTCTCAAAGTTCCATCAATTATGGATATTTATTTTTTTTTTTTTATGAGCCATCTCTCTTCAGCTGCAAACGCAAATGAGAAAATGTTTTAAAGCCCGACACACAATTTGGGCAAACTTTATTAGCTTCAGAGAGCAAGCCATAAAGCTGGCTTTGCCATGGCAAAAGCTAGCAAAAGTTGCGATGACAAAGTTCTCTGTGAATGGAAATTTAAATCTAGTTGCCAAAAGTTGCGATGCCTTAAACACATTTGCTGCACGTGAATGAAACTTGGCCAAAGCCAATAGACAACTAAAGCCAAACATAGAAGAAATAGTGGGGAATCATTTTCGAAATTGTGTGCCCACAGTTATGCACGGAGCTGTCAAAGCTGCCAAAGCGCTGGAAAACTGTGAAAATACGAGCAACAAATATGGAAAAACAAATGTTTGCTGCGTAGCAAGCGAACTGTCGAATGTTGAATCATTTGGCAAAGCATTTAATGGTCAAATAGCAGAGCAACAGCATCGGTAGAGAGAATCGGCATCAGCATCTGCGGGGGCTACCCCCATGATAATTGAATGCAGCAGCTGAAACTGACTATGACTGACAGCTGGCAAGGCACACAGACAGAAAGAGAGAGAGAGAGGGAGAGAGAGAGACAGATGGACATATAGTTGAAAGATGAAATAAATGGAATATAATCCACAATATGCACGCTAATACGTCTGTTAACCAACGCAATTGCTGCACTACACATATCCCTCAACCCTCTCTCTCTCTCTCTCTCTCTCTTACACACTCTCCCTCTCTTTCTGTCTCTTTACTCTTAACTGCACTTTTTAGTGGAACATTTTGTATTCGCCTCGCTGAAATTCCATAGTTCTTGTTTGAGTTTACCCTGTAAATATAGTGAGGTAGAGATGAGGTATATTAGGGTGAATTAAAAATGAAAAAAATAAAAATAAAATTATAGGAAAATCAAAATATTTATAAATTTATCTATTTACATTTCTAATATTGTAACCATAGCTTAGCTATTAAAAAAATATAAATAGGGAACTTACAAATATTTCTTTTTACTTTCATTTCATTAAATTATAATTTTTATATAGTACCCTCACGACTCAAGTTAATTTATAATATAAGACTCATTTATAAATATTTATAATAACAACATACATTATATACAGTCAGTATAAATTTTTTACAAGCGTAGTTAGAAGATTTTCTTTAGCAAAATAAAGTTTTGTGCGGATAATTTTTAGGAATTTTATTATTTATTATTATTATTATTTTATATTATTTTTTTTTAAAGCATTTTAGTGAAAGCGAATACTATGACAATATTTTTAGGATCCAAGTTGGCTTTATATTCTAGAACTCAAATGTCACATGTGTCAAGGATTAGCTCTTTGATCTAGAAAGATGATAGATTGTGAATGTATAGTTGAAATATTGTAGAGAGATGTAGGTATATATAGGTATATCTATATATATATATATATATATGTATAGAGAAGGCAATAAGCCACAAATAGGTTAGGGTCATTAAAAATATATTTGTTTGATTTGTGACATTAAAATGTCTTCAATTCTTTCTTTGAACAGTTAATATGCATATGTCTTGACTATTTTAAGAGCTGATATTTTTCGTGGCCTAAAATTGCCTGTTCACTTAATTTCCTAGCCATATCTTTTAGTTCAATAGTAAAATGCAAAGATTTTATTTATATTTATTTACATTTTTTGCTGCTAACTTTTTCTTATTTTAATAACAAATACCGATAACTCTGAGAACGTTTTTAATTCCGCCAAAGCCAAGTCTAAGCTCTGTTTACAGCATATTAGCAAGTCTATCATGCTCATCGAAAGCTAGTCGTCCGTTTTTTCTGTCACGCTTGGTTTGGGGCGCCACAGTGATTCCGTATGGCGAATATTTGTTGTTATTGTTGTTGTTGTTGTTGCTGTTGACTCACCAAAACTCGTTTCGGGTTGCGGCATGCGGCTAATTGTCTCTCAACGCCCACAAGTCAATGTTGTTGCTGCTGTTGTTGTTATTGTTGTTGTTGTGTCTGTTGTTTTAGTGCCTACTCTCGATATTCGCGTTTCAGAAACAAGTTTGAGTTTAGTCTTTATGTGCAGAGCATTATGTGAGCAAAGCTAGAAATAGCTAAAAACAGCTGTTAACTGGATAAATAGAGGGAGAGGGAAAGAGAGAGAGAGAGAGAGAGAGAGACAGAGACAGAGACTGAGCTAATGGCCAACATTTAGATTACTGTTCAGTGTGACCATATTTGGCAACAACTATTGATTGCCTAATATGCAATAGGGTCACATTTTGAAAATAATATTCCAGTTTTTAATCTAGCAAAAATGGAGCTAGAAAAAGAAAAAGAAAAAGGCAAATGAGAGAAAGAGAGGAAGAGAGAATGAGATTTCTAATCTAGCAAAAATTGTGCTAGAAAAAGTTAGTTTTAAGGCAAAAGAGGGAGAGAGAGAAAGATTTAGTTAATTCTTTATTTTTTTGTCATATATATATTCAGTATTTTTTTGGTATATTTCCCAGCATGAATACAAATTCGATTTATTCACGCTATTCAATTTCAAATCAAAAAGAGATTTAGCTTATTCTTTATGTTTTCGTCATATAAATATTCAGTATTTTTTTGGTATATTTCCCAGCATTGAATTTTAAAACTCTATTTATTCACGCTATTCAATTTCATATAAAGCAAAACTTTAAGCCAACTTGATGCCAACTTTATAAATATGTTATTTTGTCGGCTCAATCAGGCATGTTGTTAAGGGCTATTTCCAAGTTTTGTGTGCCTGGCAAACCGCTTGACAGAGTGCCTGGTAACCAACATTTGAAGTTTTGTGTAGCTCGAGTTGGATTTCGCCTCGTTTGTCACTCACAAAACTTGAACAAATAAATATAGAAGAAATATTGCAATTGGAAACGCAATATTGCTGTGGCTGCTGTTGCTGTTGCTGCTGCTGCTGGTGACAACTCTATGGGCGACAACTCTAGGAAAAGCTTTTGGCAATTGCATTGTTATTTTCCACACGATTTTGTCAGTGAATGCAGCTCATAAATTTTGCAATTGAGAAACGGTTCACAATGAATTGGGTTGGGTTGGGGTTTGCTGCTGCTGCTGCTGCTGCTGCTGATGCTGCTCAGTCGCCAAGTTGCTGCAACTTAAATGTTTTCATTGCATTATTGAACAGTTGCAGCAACAGCTGCGGATGCAACTTGCTGCCAAAGCAAAGCTAAGCTAAGAATGTCACACACAAGTTGCCAAGGAGCTGCCATTTGGCGACTATTTGTTTGCCTCTCTCTTTCTATCACTATCTCTCTCTTCCTCTTTCTTCAGTTCTTTCGTTGTCAAGGCTATTGCAACAGCAACTGTTGTTGCAACTTTTCATGCTTGCTTATGGAGTTAATGGAGTATATTGGCTTTGTGCTAAGTTTGGTTTTGTTGGACGTTGAAGCAGTAGAAGACTTGAAGGAGTCTTAAAAAAGATACGTAGAAGTCTTAAGATGCTTGGCTAGTGTCTGTTGTGGGCGTGGCAATACTTTAAGCGTTGTAGAAGAGAGGGGAAAATATTGCAAATTATCATACATAGCTTTCTTTATAGCTAGAATCCAATAATTTGAGTGACTTCCTATAAAATAATTTTGAAAGATTTTATATTTATTCCTAGCATCCAGTAATTTAAATGTCTTTCTATAGATGAATTCCTTATAGATGATATATTTATCGTTTGTGTAAATGACTTCCTATAGATGATATATTTATCCCTAGCATCCAGTAATTTAAATGACTTTCTATAGATAAATTCCTATAGAAAATATATTTTTAGCTAGCGTCCAGAAATTTAAATGTCTTTCTTTAGATGAAGTCCTTATAGATGATATATTTATAGTAATTGCAAAAAAAAAAGCAGATGATAAATTTATCCAATAGATGCTATATTTGTATGAGAGTCTTGAAGGATAGATAGAGGAAGCGGGTAGAACGATATCTTTAATAATTATAGAGTTAAACCTATATAGTTAACAGATATAGAGCTATAACTATAGCTATAGCTACTCTTTCAATATTGACAAAGCACATGCTGTAAGCTATCTTAATAGATAGATAAAGATATATGTATACCTATATGGTTCTTGGTACCTTGAGATATTCTATAAAACTTTAAATGATGGATAGAAAGGGGAACACTTTATAGCCATATCATCAACAATTATGGAGTTAATCTTCTAGTATAGATGTTGATATATGTATATCTATTCTTGAGATCTATAAACTTCAACAGCACCTATAAAACTTTGCTTATCTAGTTCTACAATTAAATCATATTTGATCTCATTTACTCATCAACTATAAATCCTAAAAAAACATTAAATTTTTAATAAAGCTTTAGCTTTAAAATGAACGAGTATTATGTAGTCAGCTTGCACCCAACAGCAGCATTGTTATTTAAGGCTTTGTTGCTTTTGTCAGTGCTGTGTTTAACTATCGTTAATTGCTATTAGTTGTTGTTGTAGCTGTTGCTGCTGCTGTTGTTGTTACTTGTTGTTGCTGTTGCTTCAATTTCAACGGGTTTTTCTTTCCAATTATGTACAAGCTCGACAAGCTCAACTGTTTCATTCGCTGGCAATAATAAAACTTATGAAGTAATAAGCGGACAGAGAGCGAGTACGGAAGAGGCGACAGACGGTGCAGGCATTAAGTAAATTGCATTTAACTGAGCTGTGTGCCACGCCCCTGTCCAGCCCCCGTCTGCTATCCAAGTGGCTGGGACGCATCAAGTGTCGCTCACGATTCCAAGCAAAACAGAAACAGAAACTGAATCTGAAACAGAAACGGCAACAGAATCAGAGCCAGAACTTAAGTCTGGCCTCTCTGGCGACGGGTGCTCGCATTCTTCTTCTTGTTCTTGACTTCTGACTGTGCTTTTTATATACACTTGCGACGGGTAGTATGGGTTTTGGTATGGAGAATGTATGTGGTGAGGGAAGTAGATGAAGATGAAATAAAATGGATTAGATTGCAGTTATTGTTAGTTTGATAGATGGATATATAGATTGATGGCTATTAATAGGACAGATATATTGATTAAAATATTGGATATATATATATATATATATATATATATATATATATATATATATATATATATAGATCATAGAGATCGAGATAGAAATAGATATAGACATAGACATATATACCTCGAATAGAAAGATACCCATATAAATAGAAAGGTATATACAGATATGTAGATTAAAATTTTACACAGTTTGATATAGGTATCTGCCTAGATGGATATAAAGGTATATAGATAAAGATGTATAGATAGACAACTCGATATATATCGATAGATAAATAGATAGGAGTATGTATATAGATAGTTTGATAGACAGGAATAGATTAAATGAAAATAACAAGATAACAAAATAACAAAATAACGAAATAGATAGTTAAATGTGATTATACATATACTTTGATATATATTCCTGTACATATAGAAAAAGAACGAAATAGAAATAGATAAACAGACAGAAAGATGGATAAATCGATAAACCGATAAATATGAATACATGTATAGATAGCAGGATAGACAGCTGGATGATGAGATAATTAAAATTAGATTATCAGCATGTTGATAGATTGATTAATACAAATTCATACCTACTATTTCTATGAAAAAAAAAAATTCTCTCTTATAAAATAAAAAAGTAAAATAAATATACTTACATATATTTTGTAAATTTTAACCAAAAGAAACAAGAAATTTACTGTTTTGTTTTCTGTTTTAAATAAGAAGTGGACATTTTTTTATTTTTAAACGGAAGAAGTTGCATGTGGTTTAAATTTTATGTATTGCAGCACTACTATTTTAATGAACACAAATTTATATATAAAAAAATATATCCTTATGGATTGGCATAGACATAAATAGCGACATATGTAAATAATGTTTATCTATGATAACTCTTCTTTACTTTTTCTTTCTTTTGGCAAGTGCATTCAGCTTTCTTCTATCTACAGTTTCCACTTAATTTCTCGTTATTTCATTTGTTAAACTTTATGTTGCCGGCACATTCCAGAGTCAGATTCTTGACTCTGCTGCTTGATAGTTTCTTGGCTCGCTTGCCTCGAGGCAGCAGCACAAGTTGCTGTTGAGTGTTGAGGCTGTGGTTGCCATTATAAATAAAAAGAAATATAATAGTTGACATCGAGCTGATAATAAATGCCATTAAACTATCAACATAATTGCAGTAGACCGCGAGAGTGAGATGCCATTTAAGCAACATTTTAAAGGCGATTTCTGCAATTTATTTAAGCAGAAATGCGACAAGCAAGCGACACTTATCCCACAGTTATCATTGAATTCTTTTTCAGTTTTTCAGTTTTTCATTTTTGCCAGTTTGTGTAAATATATATATAGTATATATGTGTATGTATATATGTATGTATGTGTGTGTGTTTTCCTCTTTGTGAGCTGTCAACGATATCAACGTAGATATCATTGTGGCTGCCTCTTTGTGCCATTGATACACTTGTCGCTCTCGCTGTCTCTCTCTTTCAGTCTCTCCCTCTCTCTCACTCTCTCTCTCTGTGTTCACCTCTTCGCGCTGTGCGCTTGTCATAATCCTTTTTGATAACATTTTATGTCACAAGCCATAGCCAAACACTCGACGTTGTCTATGACTTTAACCCTTGACAGCGATGTCTGTCTGTCTGTCGGTCTGTCCCATGCACAGCACTTGATAACTTTACACTTGAGTCTCTACAGGCAGAGGCTGCTGCTGCTGCTGCCACGCCTCCCTCTACCACTCTATCTGCCTCTCCCTCTCCCTCCCCCACTCTCTCTATATTTGCTGTAGCTACTCAAAGCGCGATAAGCAGCTAATGGCCTCCTACACTTCCTACTTTCTATCTTTACCTCTCTAGCACACAAAGTGCCCGCATATCGCTGTTTATAAGTGTGTGTGTGTGTGTGTGTGTGTGTGTGTTTATGTGTTTGTGTCCATTGCTGAGTCCATTCAATTGACTGCCTTCGTTTAGGTCGTCCACTATCAACACACACATGCTCACATATCGCGCATCATGTGTCGGCTTCATTGTATTTGCTCTCTGATTCGTATAGAGCAGAAAAAGCAGCTCGAGTTGCTCGACCTCCACCCCTCTCCCCCTCCCTCTCTACAGCCCTCTCTTTCTGCCACACACATTCATCAAAATCCGCTTAATATGAGCGTCCATTGATATGAGTTTCTTTTTCAAGCAGATCTTCGCTTTAATCTTCATTTTGATTTCATTTCATTCGCTACACGCGTCGTATGAGTAATCACGACCTTTCACATTGAAGCACATAAAAAACAAAAACACCTTGTACTTGTCGATGTATATAGATGATTATATACAATATATACTATATACATACATATATATATATTTAGCTTTCCAGCCAGCTATCATTCAACATCAAATGTTAGGCAAAAGAGATTTTGTTTTCTTTTTTCTTTCAAATGCAAATAATTTGAAGGTGCGAGAAATGTTTTTATTACAAATTTGAGTAATTTAACTAAATTGTGTGCGAACTGGTTGTGGTTTAGTCAGTGTATGCATTAAGTAGACGTGAAGATGGAAAGCCTTGATAGAGGGCAGTGAGGGCAGAGCTACAGACAGATTTATAGCTACTATTTAAATGAGTTTTTTTTAATGGAAATTTTATGAAAACTAAATATTCGGCAAGTCTTGAATACGATTTTATATGTAAACTAAATAAATAGTAATCAATTTCTAGCATTTAAAGAGATTTTACAAATAAACTTTTAGGAAACTAAAGATTGCGTAAATATTGAATGGGATTTCATAAATAAACTATATGAAAACGAAAGAATTTTTGAGTATTTAATGGAATTCCATAAGTAAACTATTTGAAAACTAAAGTATTGCATGTGATTTCATAAGTAAACTATTTAAAAAACCTAAGATTTCTTAAATGTTGATTTATATTTGATATGTGAACGATATAAGAACTCAGCATATTTCAAGTATTACTCAACTGAAGTTTGTTACCTTGAATAACCTTCAATGGTTTTTAATAATTTAAATTTTTGTTTAGCTCATGCTGTTAGAATCTTAGAGCATTGGAATCTCTCATATAACTTTAAGTATGAAATAATCTAGAGAATCATGTCAAATATATATATGTAAACTTTAGTTAAAGAAGATATGACAGAACCTGGGACTTGTTCTAGAGTCTAGGATTCTAAGAAAAACAAATAAACTATGGAAATTTATGTGAAAATTGTCTTGAGCTTATACCTTGTCTTAGAGTCTAGGAGTCAACAGCAATTTATGTATGTTGCTTATAAAACCCAATTCTATTTCTTGTAAGAGTTTTTAGTGTATTTTACCTTACACTTTTTACTTGTTTGTTAATTATTTCCACACTTAAGTGTAGTATTATGTAGTTTCTTAATTGCTTGTTTCATACTTAACAGCTGGTTTGACAATTATTTGACAAGCACATAATAAGGAAAATATCATAACTTACTATTATAGCTTAACTAGTAGTCATATAAAATGAAAATATTATATAATATACCATATATGTATACATTTACATATTATATATCTAAATATATGTGAGCATATTTTACTATATTTTATAATTATAATATATATTTAAAAAATCTTTATTTGATTTGAAAGAAAGAGTATAAAATAATTTCTTTAGTTAAATTTCATTGTCAACTACATTTTAGCTTTTATTTAAATTTGCTACAGCTTTTCACAATTTTCCCATAATTGAATAACTCTTCTTCTCGACTGTTCACAAAGCAGCCCCATCACTTCTTCTTCTTTCTGCTACTACTCCTCTTTTCTTCTTCTTCTCGTATCCCATGGTGCATGTCAGCTTAATTAGGCGTCTATACCCAAAACACCCGCTGTCAGTATCATTGACTGTCTATAAACATTTAACTGATTGTCTTTATTTATTGTAGGCACTGCTCTGGGCCCTAAGCTCTACCTTTCTCCCTCTCCCCCCTCTCTCTCTCTCTCTTTTACTCCTTTTCTTTTCTTATTACATACTTATATCAGTGTGTGGCATTGTGAATGACAGGTGGATGCTACTGCAGCATGTTTGATAATTTGTTTTTAAACGGCTTGTATAGCCCATTGTTAATGTTGTTCTTGTAGTTGTTAAGCTGTTGTCGAACGAGTCAGCAGCACACACACATACACATATACTACACCTGTGTGTGTGTGTTTGAGAAAAAAGCAAAGTTTTCTTCAGCCTCGCGCCCATTTGGCAAGCGAAGCGTCAACGTTTGCCTGGAACGTGCCTTGAATGCGAGCAGTTAGCAGACCGGCACACACACACACACACACACATTTGGCTAACACACACACATTTGCTGTTTGGCTTTTTATATTTGCTGGCAGCGTCTACAACGCCATAATAAAAGCGTTTTAAGTGAAATTCAGTGCCTCAACCGTAAATCGTAAAATTCAGTTTTCAATGTTTTTCAACGTTTCTTTCATTTGTTTTTATTTTTGTTGGCTTTTGTTTTGTGTATATTCTTTGGCTTTTACTCTATTTGCTTTGTTCACTGTTCGTGTTGTTAGCGGCTATATTTCTTGTGCTTTATTGGCAACAAAACTACTTACAAATACATTTTAAGCGTAAATCCGCAGTGGAACGCGTTCTGAATTGAATTAGTCTCTCTTCTACTCTTCTACTCTATATGTCTCGCTTTGCCCCTCTCCCACCCGCTGCGTAGTTTGAGAGCAATTTAACAATTAGCTGCGAACCGCATAACGAATGAATTCTTCAACGTCGTCTTCGTCGCCAGTCTGTCTCGCATATTTGTTCGCCTTGCCGCTCTAAACTCTAGCCATCTCGCTCACTCACACATTCTCATACTTTCTAGCAGCTTCTGCTGCCGTTCAATGACACGCTGCATGCTGCTCGCAGCGCTGCTCTGCTCACTATGCTGCTGCTTCCTCTTACCCATGCCCATGCCCCATCAGCAGCGCGCCCTCTCTGTTACTCTGACGCTGCAGCGCTGCAGTTTTGCCATTGCTTCTTGTGCCGTTTATTTATTGTTTATCTATGTCTCTTTTCATTTGCATTGTTTATTTTTGGTGGCTTATGCCGCCTTGTCGATCAGACCTCATGCTCTCACTCCCTCCCGCTCGCTCTCACGCTCTCTTCGATTATTATGTTTTTTTCGCATGCAAAGTGCATTGCCAACAGCGGCGAGCGATAAACAGCGAATCAGACAGCGAAGACAGAGGGACAGACGGGCGAACAGACAGCGCATAAACAAGACGCAAGGCACATGCCAGCTGCAGAGGCGGATAAGAAAGAGCTGCGACAAGCAACTGGAAGTGGAGGGGGGAGGGGAAGAGAGTGTGGGAGAAGGAGCAGCAGTAGGTTGAGAGCGGGCAGCCAGCACAGAGTGTAAACAGCGACAACCGCAAAAGGCTTTTCGCATTTTAATAGAAATGTGATTCGTCTTGTCTCCATGTCTCTTTGCACTCGCTACCCTCTGCCTCTCTCCCTCCCTTTCTCATTGCAGCTTTTGCTGTTGCTGTTTGCTGTCGTCTCGCCAGCTGCACAAGAGAACTGAAGTCTTATTGTTATACTCTACTCTTATACTATGTGGAAATTGAAGTACTGCATAACTATTGTTCAGTTTGTGTGCGGATGATATAAGGAGGAGAAGAACTTGAAAGTTAGGATTATTATAATAATTGAAGAAACATAAGAGATCTTTAATTTAAATATAACAAAAAATTGGTGAAGAGTAAAGAGGTGATTAAGAAAAGCTGGAATAGAAGATATTTTTGAGAAAAATATTGAAAAATTTAATTACGTTAAGAATTACAAAAAATTATAAAATAATTAAATGATGATAAACCAAACTTATTTCAAGATGATAAAAGTATGATATAATAATGTAACAAGAAATAATATTTAGGAAAAATATTCCGCTCTACTTAAGATTGTATTTTGATTCAGTAGGCTTCAGGTTGATTATAATAGATTAATGTATTAGATATGCCCTTTTTTCCACTTTCAATTTTCCAGCTTAGCTAAATAGAGTATAAATCAAGGTAAATACTTTTCCCCAAGTTTTATGGTTTTCCGCTCATATATATATATATTTTGTTCCCTTTGACTTCTCAGCATTGTCATCGATTGTCTATTTTCATGCTGTGTGTTTGGGCGCGTGACTTTGAGAATCGTTTTTCACACACATAAATAGAAAACACTCACACACACGCAGGCAATCGCATAAACATTTGATTATGGGGAGAATTTAGCTTTGCATTTACCACAGCATTTTCCGGGCGCTTTTCCGCCTTTTCGCCCGCCCGACTTTGGCTTGTCAATTGCGACCAGCGAGCAAATAACAAAATATTATGCTACGTGATTTGCAACAGCATTTGGCGCTTGAATGAATGCTGATTGCATTCGGATTTCTGAATTTTGGCATAATATGCAGAAGTGTATGTGGGTGTATGTGTGTTGGTGTGTGTGTGTGTGTGTGTGTGTGTGTGTGTGTGTGTGTGTGTGTGGGCGCAAATTGGGCTGCCATTTGGCTGAGCCTCTCCAGCGCCCACTTGCTGCCATAAAAGGCGTAAACATTTAATTTCCATGTGCCACATGAAGTGGCAGCTGAGTGAGAGAGAGAGAGAGAGAGAGAGAGAGAGAGAGAGGGCGGGAGAGAGATGGGGAAACTCGGCTAGCTAGGGCCCAAAACAAATGCAAAACAAACCAAGTGTTAAATATTTGACATGGGCATGACGACAACGACGAAAATTTCTAGAGCCAAAGGCAAAAACTCTGCTGCATTTCCTGACATGCCAAGTAATGCATGCGGCATGTGTGTGTGTGTATCTGTGTGTGTGTGTGTGTGTGTGCTGGAGTGCCTAGCGAGGCGTCTTCCGCTAATGACTTTTGCTTGCCTGCCACACGCCCCTCACCTGCCTGCCCCGCCTCCTGCCAACTGGCACTTCATTATTTTGAGCTGAATTCTTCTTCTTCTTCAGCTGGGGCCTCCTTAAATGGTTCAAGGTGTTGACTTTGTAGCGCAAACTAAGTGAGTTGCTTGTCTCCCACATGGACACATACAGATGTACATATGTACACACATATATACACATACATATGTGTGTTGTATTTGACTGCCTACACCTGCAGCAGCTGCCGCTGTCCTGTTAATGGCTTCCGTCCGCCCTTTCCCTGTCGCCAAGAGCATTCATTGTCTGTCATGGCGTAAAATGATTTCCGTCATGCACTCCCTCTCACTCTCCCCATCTCTCTCTCTCTCTCTCTCTCTCTCTTTCTCCTCACCCACTCTCACCTGCCTCGTCACCTTGCTTGCAATTCCTTTCACATATCTTTGCACTTGACACTCTTCACTTGGGTGGGCCGGCCTTTTGCAGGCGCCACAGTTTGAGCTGCACCGTTTTAATTACAGTTTGGCTAGCATTGACACTGGTCTGGCTAAGAAAAAAAAAAAACAACAACAACAACAACAACGAAAAGCATTGTTACAGCAGCCGCCATTGTCAGCCAACCTCTCATATTTCACAGTCACCCTGTGTGTTTGGCTTGGCTACTTTTATTTTAGCCTTTTCCACAATTTACAGCTAGGCGAGCGTCTATTGTCTCGCTTGTTAGACGGACCGGCCCCAGCAATTTCATCATGCATACTCTGTAATCCTAGACGCGAGTGTGGCTCTGTATCATAGGGGGTATCATAGAGAAAGAGGCAAAGACTCTTGTATGTAGAAAGTCTTGAAACTATGTAGATATGAGTAGGATTTTAGTCGAGAGCTTTAGGAGAGAGAGCAAGCTAAATTGGTGTGTGGTATCTATAAGGTTTAAGGTATACTTAAGAGAGTTTAACTCTAGAGGCTTAGAAGTGAAATTAAGAATTTTGAGTTATAGCAGCTATAAGATGTAGTATAGTAGTAGAAACTCGAGAACTTTAAGAACTAAAGCTTAGGAATTACGTATATATGTATATTTTGATAACTTTAAAAGATAGATTAGGAAAAATTTGATATGCTGTTTTTTATAAGATTTGATCTATATAAAGACATTTTTTTTCGAGAGTCTTAAGAGCTAGAATAAAGTAATTTAGTATAGATCTTCTATGAGGTTCAATATACAGTAGTAGATGCCCAAGCCGAGAACTTAAATATGCTCGCTAAGCTCGATCACTTTAAGATCTAGAACCGTCTAATTTGGTATATCGTAGTTATAAAGTTTCAAAAAGTTTTTAGGGAGTTAACTCGAGAGCTTTAGCAGCTAGAATCTAAATATTTGGTATATAGAATCTATAAGAATTAACATACAGTAAAAGTAGCATTTTTTGGAGACTCACAGATTAAGCCCTCGAATTTCATATATTTTATCTATGAGACATACTGAAATAAAAGAAAATGTTAAGCACAGTATCTATAAGGCTCTATATAGTTGTAGTAGCAGGGTAAACCGAGAACTTTAAGAACTAAAACTTAGAAGCTCAAGAGTGTGAGGAACTAAAGATTAAAGACTTAAGATTAAGACTACTTAATGTATAAGTACTGTATATCTTCAATAATATAAAAAAAAAAAAAAAAAAAAAATCAAGAAACATTAAAAATATGAATATAAAATTGTGAATTGTGGACATTTTGCTATATTATCGGTTAAAGACTTCCAAATTTACCCCATACAAACTCAACATATATAAACGAATTTAACATCTATATTTATTATAGGTATTATAGTTAATTACTTACTACGCAGTATATTCTAGTTAGTCACTCTCATCCACATGACTCTCACTTCGTTTTCTGCTACTTCATACCCATTGTGTTCTATGCTTCCTCCAGCACAGCTGCAAATGTTTGCTTGGTTTGTTTTGGCTGGCTTGGCGCTTGAGATGAGCGTCTGCCACGCCCACAATTGTTATATGGCAAACAGCCAGCGACTGTTGTTGGCAATAATAAACCACGAGCCGCGCATACCAAACGTCTACAATTTCCGTTGTATATGTCTCAGTCTGTTGTTCTCCAAGGGGTCTCCGCCGCTGGAAAAAGCCACAAAACAGAGCAGAAAAAAAAACTAAGAGAAATGCCCAAGGAGGAAAATGGAAAACTCGTGCACTTTTTCTTGTACTCGGAAGCGGCTACTTTTCCTAACGGGTCAAGATAAAATGTGTTTCCACGGTGGGGCAGAGGCAGTGGCAGGAGTGGGAGAGTGGGGGAGTGGGGCAAGGGTCCGGGCTTCACCTGCAAATTGAAAATTATTTTCCATTTAGTTTTTATGGCGAAATATTCAAAATGTGTTTCCATTCCCTTTTAATGCGCAAAGGGTCAGCTCGAGAGAAAAACAAATTATGAAAATGTTTGCGGAACATGTTTTGAGGAAATGCTGTGCGCGAAACCAAGTGGAAATAATGGTCATCAGAATTTAGATTGGGCCATTCTCATGAATGCTTTTCCCTCACGGGTCGTTGCCAGCGATGACTCGATGCTATTCGAAAATGGAAACATCAACATTTAGTGCCTATCGAAAGACGTATTTAGAAGGAAGTGACCATGGGGAAGGTTAAGAAGAAAATATCCTTGAAATTTGAATTTTTTAAGGCATTTAATGTGGGCTTTATATTTTAAGGATTACTTTAAGTATTTTAAGGATTATTTAAGAAATATTTATTAATTGGATTAAAAGCTAAAAGTAAGAGTGGGAGTGGAGAGTGAGAGAGTTGGGAGTGCCTGACTAGGATATACCCGAACCTAGACACAGAGTTTTTGTAAAGACCGAAGGACATACCAGGCTATATAGACTTAGCTCTTCATTCTGTGCAAGAGTATACATACTGTATGAGCTATACCACGCCTCTTTCTGCGTATTACATATCTTATTTAGAAGACTTATAATCTGAGTTCCCATTTTAAATGGGTTTACGGCATAAAAATTATATGAAACTATATCTTAGTTGTATTTGTATTTACTTGTATTACCAAAAAAGTAGCTAAAGCTATTAAAAGTCTTCATATACTTCGAAGAAATTCACCTCGGATCAATTCAAATGCTAACAGAGATATTCCTCATGAAATTTACTCATAAAATAGAAATATTTCCTAAAGCAACTCCCCCCTTTCCACCTGGCTCTCAAATCGACTTGCTTCACTTTCTTACAGCTTCAAGCATATGCTTCATGTCTCGAGTTCCAGCCCGCTTTAAGCTCTACTTTACGTTTTCATGATTCAGCGCCTCTCTACGCGCTTCTCAGCCAATTGGCACATCATTCGCAGCACTCCACGCTGATTATGAATGCCGGCCGGACGATGGCTTGGCTGCCAGGGCATAAACAAATGATCGACTGTGTGCGTATGCAAATGAGTAGCGCGAATGCTGGCCAAGAGATTGCGGCCGACACGCCCCCACCCGTCCACTAACGCCCACACAACAAGCCCCAAAGGAGAGCGAAACACAAAACGAAATTTTTTTTTTGGCGCAGAGATTGCGTTGCATATCGATGAGGCTGCGTTGCTGTCTTCAGGCCAACTCCAACTCATCAGCCTCAGATGGGCAGCGGGCGGACGTGCTGGGCGGGGGGCGTGGCTGGCTGATGGCGCTGGCAAATATTGACAGAGACAACAAGCAGCAAACTATGCGATTCAGCCAACCGCCAACCGCCAACCACTTGACTGACTTTTGTTGCAAATTATGATGATGATTATGATCATTATGATTATTATTATTATTATTATTATTGAGATTGCGAATTTGCATAGACAGGTGAGGCAGGTGAGCCGCTGAGTTGGTTCCCAGGACGCAGCCAGGCAACGAGCATTGCATTTCAATGACAGAGCGCGAGTCCAATGCTCCTTCAGTGACTTTATTTTCTCTCCTTTTTTTTTTAGCTGCTTCAACTCCGTCCGGGTTTGAGTTTCCAGTTTGACTTGCATTTGGCTGTCTGTCTGTCTGTCTGTCGGTCGCTTTGCTTGTGATTCTGATTTGATTACATTAGCTGGCAACGTTATCTCCGCCTCAGGCTCTCAGGCTATATTCATTTTAAAGTTCATTTACTTACCTCAACAACTTGCCGTTGCTTTCTACCTACCTCCCTCCCTCCCTCTCTGCCTCCCCCACCCTATACTTGCTATACTTCCGGCCGTGTTATTTACTCAAGTGCGGGATTTCTAGTTCGCTTGTCAACTACTCAGCGCCACGCCCACTGTGGCCGTCTTGATTTGTTTCAGCCATTGCTGTGACTGTGTTTCGACAAGTTTTTCTTCAAGTTCCATCTTTTGTATCTCTTCTAGTCGCGTATTTCGGCATTTACACAAAATTTGCAAGTCATAAACAAGTTTTTGCTTTTTACTTTACCTTGTTTTGCTTTTCTTTTTCTGTATCTTTATTTTATTTGGCTTTTAGGCGTTTTTTTTTGTTTTTTTGTTGTTTTTTGGTTTGCGGTTGCATGATTTGTGTATTTGATTTTTTTGTTTTACTTCGCAACCTGCAATGAAGTCATAAATTCTGAATTACTCGAAACTGAAAAGTTTCAGGAAGTTTATTTCTTTCGTTTCTTTTTGAAGTTTCGGTTCGGTCGCTGGCAAATGAGCTCATTAGAAGTGTTTGTACTTGGCATTAGGCCCCTTGACGGCTGTGAATTCTGCACGATAATCGAATTGTTGCTTGGCCTCATAAGGCAGTCTAAACAATACTTTAAGCATTGGATTGAAGTGAGTGGAAAAAGTAACCTCAAAATGAAGATAAATGAAATGATCATTAGCTGTTGAGAGAGGTTATTTACATTTGAAGTTTTTTTTTAGAGACTGGGCAGAGTTTATTGAGAATTTAGTTAGATTAAATGAAAGACTAATTGAGGGCTGGGAGAAGTATTTTATATGGGGAATGAACTTTATGGTATTTGAGATGGGCTAACTAATTTATATATAATTTGGAATCATTTGATTTGGAGTGAGAGCTATTTGAAGTATTTCAATTACTGGAGCCAAGCACTTGGAATCGACATATAATATAATCTCCCCAATATATTTTAAAGCTACCAAATACTCTAGTAAACACTTAAAATAGACCCATATATTAATTCTAAGGGATTTATAGAGTATGTTAAATACCTCAAATATTTTATAATCTAAATAAAACTATACCAAATATATATAGTATGTAGAGAAATTATATAACAGCAGAATTATATATCATAATACCAATAGAAGTTAATTTAAATTCAAACTGCTGATCTGTTGCAGATATTACAGCCAAGCTTATTTATTTATATATTATATAATATATTCTATTAAATTTAGAATTTAGCAAACTAAACAAACACATCTTCGATTTTAATCACATGCCAAACAGTCTAGGCTAAGTTCTATCGACATAAAGAGTTTCTTTGATAGTTTAAACAATCAAAAAATGATTTAAATAACAATACAATTTTTGACAATAAATATAAACAGGTTTAACTCTATAGACAAAGATTCTTGAACATCATCTATGAATTTTATGTTTGTCAATGAAATTTATGTTCAAAGTAATTTTAGAATCTAACAAATTCTACTTATGAATCATATCTTTAAACTTTAGCCTTTGATTGCTCAAACCTACTTTAAATATAAATTTAGTCAAAAAAGAATATTAAAATAAAATAAAGTTTAATTATTTATGTGCAAGCCAAGAGAATATATTTAATTTGTCAACTATTGGTCATATTAAAAATTAATTAATATTTATTTTTAGTTCAATTATATATTTAAATTAAATATGAATTATTAATAATTAAATAATATAGATAGATCCAACTAAAAAGTTAAGGTTTTGAGCAAAATGCGCTGTATAGTCAGAGGCAATAAACTGCAACAAATAAAATATAAAAAAAATTGAAATATTTTAACCTAAAAATAAATTTTTATTTAATTTTGAAAACCAAAAATAGCTGACAAATAAAACAAAAATTTATATAAATATTTAATAATTATTAGTATTATTATATAAATATTTGGATTTCAATTATTATAATAATATCTGCATGATTATTATTATATAAAATATTAGCAAATCTGTGCATATATTTACATGTATAAACATATTTATATATTCTTCTATATTCTCAATTTTCTCGCTTTCAATTACACTCTTCAAATACATAATAAAACCCCAACATATCTAAACATAATAGATCGCTTTATCATTCGCATCGCGAACAGCGCCTGTCACATTGAGTTGACAACGCGCTTCGAGTGCGAAGCCAGAGCACGACGACAAGTATTTTGCATCTGAGTTGTTGTTGTTGTTGTTGTTGCTGTATTTTGGTATCGAATTGGACGAGCCGCGCAACTCATTTGCCTGAGTGCTTTCCGTTGTTTGTTTTCTAGTAATTTGCAAACGGAAAAGCGAAAAAAAAACGCGGCAAGAACAAAAGCTATGTATTGCAGATATGTAAACGGAAGTTCTATTCGCGATGTCCTTGAGCCTGGGGAACAGCAGACAAATAATGTTAAAAATAAACAGCAACAGCAACAAAAACTGGGCAACCATCAATCAAACGAGGTAGGAGACCAGGGGAAGGCGGGGCCAGCCCATCAGCTGTTTAGGCTGTCGTTTTAGCCATACGGCATCGGGAGTCGTGTTCAATTCCAAACCGCTGGGAAATATATCAGGTGTGTCTGCTGTTGTGCAGTGCTTTTCCAACTCTGGCCACAAGCCACTTAAATATGGCAGCTAAATTAGCATATGACTCATGGCTCGAATGTCCTCCGTTTGCTTAGCCATTAATAATGAAAAGGAAAAAGGAAAAATAAAAACAAAATAAAAGGGAAGCGTCGAAAACAATTTGTGTAGCCAGTTTTTTGGGCGCTATGGCAATAACCACTTAAAAATAGCTGAAAAGCTAACAGAGAGGGGCAATCGTAAAGTTCTGTGTGTTTGTAACCAATTAGGAGAGAGGGAGAGGAAGGGAATAGTGCTTACATAACAAGAATTGTCATTCGCAAATATTACACATACGCCCAGTTGAGCTTTACAGTTAGCTGCATATAGCAGGCAACCAATTGGGAACAACAGCAGCTTCCATAGCCAGCAGCTGTGCCACGTTTGACAATTTGTATAAAAGGATGCAGTCAGCTGTATATATAAATATATATACATGTATATGGAGATTTATATGTGCATCACTCCGGACTACGGACTACGAACTACGGACTCCGTAGTCTGCAAGTCAAAAACCCGTACTGATGCTGCCTCGCCTCAATGATTGCGCAACATTAGTGTTGCTCGTTGTTGCGTGTGTCTGCATTCCATTCTTTGTAGAGTATATTTGCTGTTGACCCTAGCTGCATGTGCACTATGCAGTCGCAGTCGCAGTTGAAGATGCTTGGGAGTTATGAGTGGTTGGAATGCAAGTTTAATGTGTATGTGCTTTAAAGAATTTTAGAAAATTATATATGACATGCCTGCACGAGTTGCAAGCGTTGACTCTTGATATTTCATAACTCTTTTTGATGTCATATAGACCTTCTATCGTTATAAACATGTATGGGCGAGGCATATTGAGCTGAGACTTTAGGTATGCTAACTTATACTCAATAAGTGGATGACAAAAATATTAGAAATTATACACTTATAAACCACATAAACTCTAGCTATATTTTTCATAAAATAACTTCTGTGATATGTATATTCTACTCTTATACTGTTAAATATACTCTTATAAAGATATATGATTCACTTAGTAAGCAGTAGCTTTACTTTAAGTTGTTTCTTACATAAAAAATCTCATATACCTTTGACAAATTGATCCATATTTGATTTGATGAAGGTTAAAAGTGTGCTCTAACTATGCCCTTACTTTCAGACTTCAATTTTTCTTTTGAAATTAAAAATTAAATTTTAATCTAATTTGTAGCGCAACTACCTCTCTCTCTCTTTCCTTTGACCTCTCTCTCTCTCTTTCTCTCTCTCTCTCTCTCTCTCTCTCTCTCTCTCTTTCCTTTGACCTCTCTCTCTCTCTCTCTCTCTCTCTCTCTCTCTCTCTTTCTCTTTCCTTTGACCTCTCTCTCTCTCTCTCTTTTTCCTTTGACCTCTCTCTCCTTTGACGCCTTTGACCATTTCTATTTCTATTAAAATTAAAAAACTAAAATTTCATTTTCTTCCATGCTTTGGCATCAAACAAACACATTGCTTAATTTAATTAAAATTCATATTTTTTGCTGTCTTTAATATGCGAAAATTTCTGTTGAATTTAATGCGCCCAGAGCATAAAATGTTCGGACTTTTCCATATGCATTTTCCTTTTGCCCAACACATTTCTGCAGTTATTTTCCTGTGGTTTTTCCAGCTTGCTATGCAGCAGTCATTTTTGCACTAGTTATGCAACGGCTGTGATTTGTTTGGGGCTTAAGCAAATAACTGCCCACGCATGCCACGCCCCCTGTCCCTACCCGCCTCTTGGCCTCTAGCCTGCTGGAGCTATGTCTTAATGTCAACGCTTTTTTCTCTCTCAGTCTCTAGCTTGACATTTGCCTGCGAATTTTTCCTCTCTCTGTTGGCCTTGATAATTTAATATAGAATTTTTTTGGTTTTTTGCATTCTGTCTGTCTTGGCTAAACTAATAAACTATGTTAGCTTTTTACTCTTGTTCTTGTTTTTGTTGCCCAATGCATTCCAGCGTGGGAATTTCAATTTGTTGCAGCACGTGTTCTGTCTACGCTCTATAATTGACTTTGCCTGCGAAGGTTGTCAGTTATATGTATACACTATATATATATATATATATATGTATATGTATGTATATGTATGTATATGTATATGTATGTGTATATGTGTGCATCATTATCGATTGTCTGTCAGCTGTGCACTGCAAAGTTTTCACTCTTTACCTTTGCATTTTGACCATCTTGTCTCAGCCCGCATTTCAAAAAAGTTTCCTCAAAAGCTTTGGCCTTCATACTAGAACTAGCGCCCTCTCTTTCTCTCCCTCCCTCTCTTTCTGTCTCTCTCGTCCACAAATCTGTGTGCACCTTTGACAAAAAACGAACTTTGCCAAAGACATAGCTGTGGGGGCGTGCGTTAGTCACATGCATTTTTAATGCGACACAGCGCAGCAAAGGGGGCGTGGCATGGCCAGTCCAGGTCGTCGTCGCGTGTTGTTTGGCTTAGCTGACGCAATGCGACAGTTTTTAGTTGAAAGCCTTTTTTTGACCAGTCCAAAAATGGAAGACGAGCAACTGCAAGCCACGCAAATTGAATTGGTTTTAGAGAGCACACACACATGGCACACACATGAACACACACACACACACACTGGCACACACACATGAATTCCCAGTTTAATACTCTGCTGGAAATAATCGTTTCCGCTTGACTTTGCGTCAATTATGTCAAAAAGCTGAACTCAAATTCAATGTTACAAACCCCTTCAGCATCAAAAGCGATGTGTCTGAGAGTGGGGCAGGCAGTCAGTGTGGTGCCGTCAGTGGTGCACACATTGCTGCAACATTTGCTATTTTGTCTTCTTCTGTTGTGTGTGTGTGGCATAAAATTCTTCTTAACTAATTGCCAAGGCTTGTAGGAGGGCGACCCTCGTCTAATTGAAACATTAACTGTTTGAAAAACGGCAGCAATTTTTGTTGCATAAAAGATTTAAATTCATTTGCGGGCCCGCGGGGCTAACTCAGCTCAGCTCAGCTCAACTCAACTCAACTCAACTCTCGACGCCCGACGACGACTCAAAGGAAGCACTCAATTTATGCAAATCTCATGTAAATCTGTTGAGACGCCGACCAAGGCAGAGAGTTTGAGGGAAATTGCAAGCAGAATTGTCAACGTTGTGAGTGGAGAGAGCAGATAGGAGAGGGAGTCAAAGTCGGAGTCTCTGGGTGCGTGTGTATACAGCTTAGTATAATGGTAAATGTTAGGGAATGACAGCAGAAGCAGTCAGAGCAGGAGCAGCAGGAGCAGGAGTAGCAGGAACAGCATCAGCAGCCGCAGCTTTTCACTGTGGAATGCCAATTTGAATGTGCGTTAAATGGCAATTTACAGTTGAGGAGCAACTGGAGTAGCAATTCCTAGACATGGGCATATGTAAGGCAAATAATGGCGCGACTATAAAAAATAATGAGGCACTGGATCTGGGAGCAACAAAAAGGAAAATGCGAAAAAAACGTTGCTACGTGACACACTAGAAATCAGGGACGACTCCCAGAGAAGAAAACACAGATAACTTGCGGGGGATGGTTATAGAAAAACGGAAAATAATTGAACTGGGTTCAGAGATGTTAAAGCTAAGCGCTGCATGTCAAAGAACAAGCTAAAAACTGTATGGGGAAAATAAATTTGGAGATTAAAGCAGTAGGCAAAAAGAAAGAGGGGATTAAGTCAGAGTAGCAGAAGAAAGAAGAAAAAAACTTGGGATAAATGATTGGGTTGTCTAGCAGAGATTACAGCAGTGGAAGCTGCAGACATATAGTGGGGCTTCAGCTTTGGATGTGGAAAATATATATTATTATGATTAAAGAGAAAATATGGAAAAATTGGAGAAGCTACACTTAATAATAAAATATAAAGTATACAAAGTTCATAAAATATATTTAAAAAAATAAAATAAAAATTAAACATAAATAGAAAATAAATTTAATTTGGTATTCAAAAATAATAAAAAAACAAAAATATTTTGAAAAAAAAAAAATAAAATCAATAAACAAAATTATATTTATAAATAAAAACAAATAAAAAAACATATCCTAAGTAAAATAAAAAATATAACAAAAATATTTTGTATAAAAATGAAAATGTATTATTTAACAACAAACTAAATTAAGATAAAACAAAATCAAAAATAAAAAATTAAAAAACAAAAAATAATCAAAAAATATTTTTAATAAAAATTAAAATCAAACATTTAACAACAACAAACTAAATTAAAATTTAAAAAACTTTAAAATAAATAAAACAAAAATAATGAAAAACAAAATTCTAAAAAAAAAAAAAATAATAATAATAATAAATTTATAATATATAAAAAAAATTATTAAATTAAATAATAAAATATATTCTACAAAAAAAAAAAATTTAAAAATATATATTTAATATATAAATGAAGTTTTCAAAAAGTATGTCAAACTAAAATACCAAAATTATAATTAGTATTCTGTCAAGCAAAGACTAATGGTGTGTGTTTTGCAAATATTTTCCAGCTCAGACTAATGTCTTACTTTCCATGCTATTTTACTTTTACGGCAAGCATCTCTTCTGAACAATGTCTGTATATGTCTTGCTGCCTCTCTCTGGCGTCTCTATCACTCATACATTCCTCTGCTTAAGCTCTCTTAAGACATTTAAAGAAACTGCAAAAGTACATTAGTGTCTAGCTGAGTCTTTAGCTGTTACTGCTCTCTAGTCTCCATTTAATACGATTCAGCTAAAGCTCTCCTAAGGGCAATTAAAGAGTTGCCGAAAACCCCGAAACCCATTTCAGTGCGTTGACAAATGAAAGAATTCCTAACCCTCTCAGAGCAGTTCATATATAAATATTTTTTTTGTGGCCTGCTTCATTGGTCGCTTCTCACGCATCGCTGAGCTGCATTTGAGGTGCATTAGGTAAGCAAAGTTGTGAAAAAATGCCAACTGCTAAAGCAACAAAAACAGCTTAAGCTTATGATTGAGAGGGGGGGAGAAAGAGTGAGAGAGGGCGAGTATAGTTCGTCGAGCATACCCCTTGGGGCGCTTAGCGAGGGTTGCTCAGCTGCACGCTAATGGAGCCGGGATGCTGCTGCTTCGTTTGCGTTCAAAGTGCAGACACGTGCCATATTTTCGGACTGTAGTCGGGCTACAGTGGTGGCCAAAAATATTGCACACAGTTGCGACTTGAAGTTGTCGCGGGAGTTGGGGCTTTCGCTGTGGCTTTGGTTCAATGTACGACAACGCACCGTGCCGAATTTGCATGACTGGCTGACAGGGCACCACAACCCCAGTCAGCCTCAGCCAAAGCCACTCAGCCACCGAACCGCCCAACCACCCTGTGCATACATCATTCAAAATATGCACAACCACCCGGTTGAGCCTCTGGACGCTATCACAAGCTGCCACACGTTGGCATTGCAACATTTTCTAGCCATGTTATGTAAGCTGTTGTTGTTGCTGTTGCTGTTGCTTATCAGCGCCCATTTGGCAGCCCCTTTTGGGGGTTGTTTAGCATTTTTAGGGGTTGGCCTGCAATCGATATGCGTCTGACAAAACGCGCTACGCTTTCCTCTTTTTTGGTCCTTCACTTTTTATTTTGCGGTAGGCACGCAATTCTTTGACCAGTCAACCAACTGGACTCTGAGCCACCGACTGCCATCAGGTGGAGCTCAATTCACCCACTGCTCCACCCGCTCCAAAGTGCAGCTCCACGAGTTAAGCACTCGATAAGCGCGCTCAAATTTATTTTTATGATTTTTCTCGTTGTTGTTTTTTTTTCTTGTTTTCCTGTTTTCCAAATTTGGCTTTGTTGTGTTGCCCTTGACAGCATTGAAGTTGTTTTTCTTTGCCTTTTTGTTAATTTCCTTTTGTTTTCTTGCCCGGGCTCACGCAATATTCGATTTCACACTCCGACCAACCGCCCGCCCGCTCGGATTTGCATTTGTTTATCGAGAGCCTCGTCACCTTTTGTACATTTTCTAATTTTAAACCAATTAAAGTTGTCAAAGTTGCAACTTTTTTCCTTATTTTTCTTCCGTTTTTTTTTTTTTTTTTTGAGGGGACTGACGAGCTAATCCGGACGGGCTCTCGGAGCACATATTTATTTGCATTAAAGATGCCAAAGTTTTAAATTTCATTTGCACAAAATTTGTTTGTGTGCCTTGTTTATTGCGTACTGAACGGAAACAGAAGAGAAGAGAAGAGCAGAGCAGAGGGGAGCAGGAAGGAAAAGCGTTGGAAAATTCAATTTGCAGCTGCCCTCTGGGTGGTCTGATTGATGGGCAATGCCTTGGTACAGTTTTAACATGAATATATGCAGATATATATATATATATATATATATATATATATATATATATATATATATATATATCTGTATATGGGCAAACTTTTTGCCAGCTGAATTTGTCAGCTAATCTGAGGCGATAAAGTGAAGAGAGCAAGATTCTGGAATTGAAAGCTGTTTGGGCAAAGAAAAAAACGAAAAAGTATTTGCAAATATGTGATTTCTGTTTTCTTAAGTCAAATTGAATTTGAATTTGAAATTCTAGAGCAAGGACTTAGCCCAAAGCAAAGCTAGATAGAAAGGCAGATAAATTGAAAAAGAAGAAGAAGATTGTGTGTGGGCTGTCAGCAACTGTTTGAGATGCTTTGCTGGATGGCAAATGCAATTGAATTGCGCTAGTTTTATTAGATATATCGAGTACACTATCTTTGCTTTGATCAAAACTTATAGTTAAGCTGGACACTAGACTTTATTTCTTGAACCTATATACTCTTATTAGCTCTTGAAGCAGTATTGAAAGTGAGCTACCAAGAACTATCATGGAGTTCTTATATCGGATATACTACATGGACTTTATTTCATGAATAGGCCTTCTTTTAGTTGTGCTTATCCAAACAGTTTATTCTAAAAGCCTTTATACTCTTTCTGCTTTTTTAAGCGAGTATTCCAAATACATATATTCATGAGTCTTCTACGAGTATATTCATATATTATTTTTACATCATTCTTTTATACATATAACTACAAATATAAATATATCGACTATATTTTAAGGCCCAATCTTATAAATAAACTAGCCGTAGACTTCATTTCACAAACCTATATACTCTCTTTAGTTTTTTAAAGCAGTATTGCAATTGAATTCATATAAACTCTAATATAGCTTTAATATCTAATACTTAGTTGAAATTAATCAACATTCATATATATCCTAGGTATATACTTGTCTTTAGACTTTATTCTAGAAACCCATATACTCCTTTCGCATTTTGAAGCATTAAACTTTTCATATGTACCTTCAAAAACTACAAAAATTAAAGAATAAACTATACAAAAATATCTATAGTTAGTTGGTGGAGCTATTTACTTTTCATTATAGATGTGTTATATGAATGAAGAATTATATCACATCTTTATAATATGTTTTAATGAAAGGTAAACAAATCCATCAGCTATAGGTGTTATTTTATATATTTTTTCCATTAGCTGCAGAAGCTCAAATTGCCTTTGCGGATAAAGAGGTGTATACTTAACGTTCGCTTCGGATTTCAATGCGACGATCAAATTCTTGGCCAGCTCACGATTTGCATTCACTTTTCAAACAATTTTTTGTTTTGTGTTTGTGAATCGCGTGATTTATTTCTCTCTCGTCAAATGTGCTAAAACTTTTATATTATTTAGCTATTAACACTTGCGAAACGTTGATTGTTCCTCATTATCATCAACACCGTCATCACCGTCATCATCATCATCATCATCATCATGATTAGTCTTATTATTATTTATTGTGAATGCCTCAACACGTTTCGAGCATTTGATGAAAATTGTCACGACAATTGCCGCTTGTTGTTCGCCATGTAAATCAAATTTCTGCGAATATAATTTCCACACTTTGTCGTAAATTAAATGAAAACCGAATGGAAGTAGAAAACGTAGCAGAAGTTGAAGTACAAAAGGAAAAGGAAGAGAAAACACACAAAAAACAAAGCGAAGCTAATAAATTGGGTACGTGATAAAGAGTCCATTTCCACATATAATATTTAGCAGTTGGCGTAATTTGCTTATTATTGCATTTGCATATTTGGGCTGATTACGAATTCGCTTACATCAATGATTGACGTAATTGAAGAATCAAGTCATGAGTGAGGGAAATGTACAGTAAATCTTATTAATAGGAGACTCAGAATGATTTAGTTGAAGTGCAAAGGTATAAAGCATTTCTATATGAAAGAAGTTTGGTTGGTCAATTATTTAAAGTAGATAGATTGATTGATTAAGGGAATATGAATATATCTACTGAATTACATGATTGATAGATAAATTGAAATAGAAATACATAGATTTATTGTTTGATAAAGAGTTGACAAACAAAATATACATAGATAAATAGTTTGATGGATTAATTCATATACACTAAGAGAGAAATCGTTTGTTAAATTGGTTGACTGACAAAGAGTTAAAAATCACATGCTATGATAGCAATATTGATTGACTAATAGAACAATATTTTTACATTACTTGATTGATGTTATATGTTTGTTGATTGTTACAGGATAATCATTTGCCTCTATCAATCACATAGCTTATTAATCATTCAAGTAATCTAACTATATATTTCTATAAATCAATTAATTTTTCTATCAATGCATGTAGCTTTATACTTTTCTATCAATCAAACAGTCTATGCATCTATCAATCAAATACTATTTGATTGATGAATATACCTTGAATCTAGATTCTTTTAATGATTAAGAGAAATACAAATACAAATATAAGTAGACAAGTTCAATAGATAGAATTATAGATAGTTTGATTGATTGATTGACAGCCAGCCACAAAGATAATTGGATTCAATGAGATATGCCAATTACTCTTGACATAGAGGGCCATGTGCATAAGTCAGTGTCGAAATGATATCTGATATATGCATTGTCCTTTGCTTAACTTTTCCACCACATCTTGACAACTTTCAACACCAGAAACTTTCGGCTCAGCACCTTTTCAAACGCAATTAGCCGAATTTGAAATCTCTGCAACTTCTCTGAAACTCGACACCTATGCTTGTCAAACTGTTTAAAGCATTCACAGCACAAGCATAGTTGGTTTAGCTCGTTGTGGCTTCTACTTCAGATTGGCAGTCAACTAGTGAGCTTTAGTGTCAACATTGTGTGCGTAATGAGAGCCGAGGATGAAGTTGCAGTTGCGCCTTTGGTTACAAAAGCCAGGCCAGGCAAGGCAGGCAGCAGCTAGCCATGGCAACAGCCTGGACTGACTGGCTGGATGGCTTGCTGGCTGCTTGGCTGCCTGGCTGCTTGGTTGACTGGCTGCCGTGCATGTGTAATCAACATTAAACTGTATTTTGTAATCAAGCCACACACACACACACACACAGGCACACTCATACACACACTACTTGCTCTGCAATGTGAGCTTCAAAGTTGCCAACTCAGCAGGCGGAAGTGAAAGCGTCGGCTGTTTGGAAAATGGCGTGTTTCAGGTGACGCTTTTTTCTTTGCCAACTGCAACTCATGACAGGTGTGAGAGAGAGAGGGCGAGAGGCTGTGCAGGTGTGTGGGTGTGTGTGAGTATGTGAAGCGTGCAGCGTTTAGCCTGGCAAACACATTACGAAATCTATACACACACGCTCCGAGCGCACTTTTAACCCATTAACGCCCGCCAGCTGCCCGAGCTCAGCTTCCTGATGACGCAGCTCAAAGCTGGAGCAGTTCGTATTGTTGTTGTTGTTGTTGTTCTTTCCTGCAAGTTGTTGAAGACACAAAAAAAAAAGAAAAAAAAAAAAATAGTGTCAACTTGCGTTTGCGGCATTTTAATGCCACCCACAAGCAGTTGAAGCAGCAGCAGCAGGAGGAGGAGGCAAAGGCAAAGACAGCAGCAGCTGCCCCCAAGGCTTGTCTATTGTTTCCTGCTGCCCTGCTTACGTTTTCTTTTGCCTTTCGTTTTTTTCTCCTTTGCTCTCTCGACTTTAACACACACAAAACGCTTTATCGTCTGTGCATAATAAATTTCGTTGGCTTTTGTTGCTGTTGCTTTTTGGCCAAAAAGATTTCTGCAATTTTTGTATAAAGTTATTGACAGTCCTGCACACATTAGCTACACTTGCCTGCGTTTTTGGGTCTTCTTGTCATTATAGTAGTTGCTGTTGCTGTTGCTGCACTTATTGACAATATGCTGGCTGCTCTGCAACAGCTGCCAGTGCTTGTCAAACCCATTAAGCGACGCGCACAAAAGCATGCAACCATATTTTTTCAACTTATATTTGACTTTGTCTCGTTTACTTTACTTCACTTCTTTTTTTTTTGGTTTTGTAATTATTTTAAAAGCGCAACTTGTGCACGTAACGACATTTGCGGCAGTCGCGCAGCAATTGCCACTTTTGCTAGAACATAAACAAAGAGCCACCCGAGCAGCCGCCACCCGCCAAAAAATAAATAAAAAACAAGTGTCTGAAGCGCTGAGTGGTTGAGGCTGCAGTCGGTGAAGTTGGTGTTTGTGAATGGGCCCCAGCGACTTGGCTAGTTGTGCGTGCCTGCGTCAGCACAGTGGGACAAGGCCTATAAATTTCTAAATAAAATATAAATATAATAAAAAAAAAATTAAAATTAAAATAAAATTAAAAAAAAATAATAATAAAAATTTTAATTAAAAAAAAAAAAACAATATATGAACCTTCTTTTATTATTATTTTTTTTAATAAGCAAAATTTACCCTTAATTTTTTATTAAAAAAAAATCCCTAAATATATATATATAATTTTTTTTTATTTCAGCAAACTATATATATATTTGAATTATAAGTTTTTCATAAATATATATATTTTTTATCCATTTTTTTATATTAATATTCCTTGGATCGTCATAGAAAAAAGATTTGTATATAATGAAGGGATGTTTTGAATTATAATATTCTATATAAAGTTAATTCTATCTATAAAACTTTCTTCAGCTCCATTTATACAACTTTCCAAAGTTCTTTGCATAAGAACATTCTTTAAAAGGCTATTTTTTCAATCAAGAAAACTTTTAAATGTAATTCTTCTTGTTTTTATCGGAACAAATTAAAAACTGAGCTCACACAACATCAAGTCAACTTTCATTTATTCCAACTTTTTCTTAACTATAGATGAGTTGATCTAAAGACTTAATATTCAGTTAGATTGCCTAAAATTTCATATCAGTCTCAAATTACCACTAGCAAAGCCCACTTATACCATTATACACCTCAACTGCTTTATTTACTCCCATTTGCGTTATCTACCGCCTTCCAGCCATTTGTCGCCTCACCCCCACAGTTGTCAGCGTTTACCTCGCTCTTTCAGCACACTGTGCACACTAATCTCCAAGGACTTGCATTTTTTTTAGTGCTATTTTTCGTTTTTTTGTTTAAGGAGTGCTGCTCGAAACTCGCATATCATGCGAAAGTTAGGCGCCCTCATAAAGAACTGCGCCTGGCAACTTTTCGGCGACGTCTGCCCTGAGCCATGCCGACGTCGCGCCCCCACAAGTCAAGAGTTCAACTGGTTTCCAGCTTTATTTTTTTCGGTAGCCCCCACTACACTTATCAAACTTCATATTTACAAAGTTTAGCATGGAGCATGGAGCTGCTTTTGTTGCTCAACTTCTCTCCAGAGTCTAGAGAAGAAGAAGACGAAGTAGTAGTAGTAGTAGTAGTAGTAGAAAAAAATTGGTTAGAGAAGGAAAGGAAATTTGCGGCGCCGCGGGCCATTAGCCCAGACCCTGGAGGCCACTTCAAGGCGCGCCATGTCTCTCCTGCCTAATGATAATGATGAGCACGAATGCTCATTATTATGCATGCAGCTGGAATTGCTAGCAGAATTAAATGCTGCCAAATGTTTGCGCTAGCACTTGGAACAAGATTCACTCTAAAAATATTAAAATATGCATAAATTAGAAGAACTTTCTGTATGAGTGTGTGTGTGTGTGTGACTCAAGCTGTTTGCCAAACATGTTTAAAGTCGCTCTTTGAGCACAAATCACGCGTTATAATGCGACTTAGGGTCGGAGGCGACTCTGGCTGCCCTCGACTTGCCCTTTTTGCTGCTCCAGCTGCCAAGGTCTCAAGTAGTTTTGCCTGCAACAGGCACGTGTCTGTCTGTCTCTGTCTGCTTGCTGAATGTTGCCTAGGCACAATTAGTTTTGTCATTTCTCATCCACTTGTCTGTCACTCTCTCTCTCTCTCTCTCTCTCCCTCTCTGCTTCTCTCTCTCCCTCTGTCACTCTCTACGTGCTGTTGCTCATTTGTGTGCACTTTTCAATTTGCCATTCAGTAAAATGTCTCGTAAATGTCAACGAGCAACAAAGATTGTATGCAATTTGTGCTCACAATAGCAGCAGGAATACCCTGCATAGAAAGTAGAAAATAAATATTATTTGTTATTCACAGTTGTGTTGATGAAAATAGTAGTGCTGCACTACAGAAAAGCTAAATTAATTGAATGAGTACTTTGAAATATGTAAAATATGCCCACTTTTGGTTTAGAATATAATGCAAAGAAGAAAATTACGAAGAATGCTTTCAAAAATATACCTAAAAAAATAATCTAAAAAATATAAAACTTAAATTAAATTAATAAAATAAAATATATTAAAAATTAATAAATTAAAAAAATTAATATAAAAAGTAACTAAAAAATAATATAAAAAAATGTAAATTACTTCTATAAAATTATAGTAATTTTATATTAATTTTTTCTATTTTAAATATATATGCTGCACAGCATACCCTGTCCATTTTTTCACTACAGGGTATTTAATAGAAATTGCTGCAAACTTTTGCAAAAGTCAGCGAAAAAGACTGCAAATCTTTGCCAAACTGTTTGCGTTGTCATTATGGCCAGCTCTATATATATATAATTATAAATGTATATATGTATATATAAATGCAGCGCAAATGTTAAACATTTGCTTAATTATTTTTCGGGGGTTGACATTGCCACGCCTACTTTGTCCACGCTCTTCAGCACATCCACTTCATTTCACTTGAGTTCATGGAACAACACTTTGACACGCTTCAGTTGGCTTTTAGAAGTTTTTTTTTGGGAAGGGCATTTGCGTCTGGCAAACCCCATTTGACACTCAATTGCACTTGAAATTTTCCCAATAATTTTGTGCATTTTCCATTTTCCGTTTGATTCCGTTTTTGTCTTTTTTTTGGAAGTTTGTCAAAGGCCAGGCGAACGAACTGTCATTGACACATTGAAAATCGAGTTAAAAAACAATTGGGCAGATATCTAAGAGAGAGATATAAATTTATAACTTTTTTTCTGCAATTATACAAATTGTTTTTAAGCCAAAAAGTAGCAAAATAAAAAAAGAAGTTTTATTTTTGTTATTATTTTCGCCATTTTCAATTCCATTTTCATTTGGCCTGGAAAATCTCATTTGCAATTTTGCTTCTTGGCAGCCGAAAATGCCGAAATTGTACTCGGAAATTTTATTATGATTATCTGTCGGCGCATTTCGTATTTATGAGTTTTAAATTAAATGCGATTTCGGGCACCTTTCCACAGCAGCAACAACAGCAACAGCAGCTGAAAGACGGAATCTCAACTGTCTCTTGGGCCAGAATTTTGCTTCTTAAATATTTATCGATTTGTTGCCAAAAGGTTGACTCCCCTGTCCTCAACCTGTTCACATTCTCTCTTATTCTTATTATATTTTTCCCAAAAAAAAAAGATAAGTTTTTCGGGTTGCTTGATAATTTTGCAAAGCGTTTTAGTGGCTGTTTAGGCGGCCGCCTCAATTGAACTTCGATTCGTGTTGGCTCTGTCGCAAAATAGCCTTAAATATTTGATGTGCCATATGAAGTTTGTGCGCCCTTTTTAAAGGATTATCTGAGTGGACAGTGTTGGGGCAGAAAAATGTTTTCAACTATTCAAAACTTGTGCATATTTTAGGCATATATTTGGTGTCTGGGGTATATAGGGGGTATATAAATTGAGCACAGTTTATAGCTGATATAAATAAGCAGCAAATAGATATATTTGTGGTGTGACCTATATAAGAGAGTTTAGCTAAAAGGTGGAACTGCTAAGAGACAGGTAGAAAAGTCTTCAATGGCAAAGTTCTTTAAATTTGAATGAGACATGAAAACTCTCTCTGGCAAGTTTTTTTTAAAAGTGAATAAAAGTAAAGAAAAGTGAAGAGGAATAGAAAAAGAAATAGAAATTTAATATGGATGGAAATTTTAATATACTTACATGTTTATACACATATAAATAATAGAGTAGTAGACTTATAATTGTAAAAGCCACAATGGAATATATGCTATATCCGTATAACTTATTTAAGAATTAGCTAAAGTATGCCTTTTTATATGCTCTACAGTTTTTCTTGGACTTCTTTGGCAAGCTCTTGAAAATTAAATATAAATTATTAAATATTAGAAAATAAATAATTAGTAAAAAATAAAAAGTATTAAAAATATTATCTACAAAATTAAACAACAAATATAAAAAATACTAACAAAAATAAAAAATAAAAATTTAAAATTGAAAAAAAAAATAATAAAATATAAAATTTAAAAAAAATATATATATATAAAATAAAAATAAAATATAAATTAATTAATTTTTAATAATAAAATTAAAAAATACATTTATATTTTTAAAGTCTCCATTAAACTAACTATGCAATATCTGCAGTAAATGTGACTATTTATGGTCCAGCTTTTTAAAGTTTTCTTCTGAAATAGTTGTTGTCTATCTATACCCAACTATTCAGCTCCTCTTAGCTCTAACCCCAACTACATAAAACTTAGCATAACTTCGTTTGAATGCAATAGCCATATTATAGGATTCTTAGTTCATCAAACATAAAAGACTTCAGCTAAAAACTTTAGAAAGTTAGGAGTCTAAGGCTCAAATCAAACAAAGACGAGCCCAATTAAAATGTGTAATTGAAACTCAGCCGAAACTCAGTCTGAAACCTTCAATAAAAACTTTTTTAATTTAATTGCCATAGAAACAATCGATCTAATAATCAATCATTTAGCTTTTACTTAAGAGCAAAACAGTAAGCATACAAATGCCAGTCAAGTCCTTAGTATATGCGTAAAAAACTGCATAAATTTGCGTGACATTAGAAAGTTTCAGCTTTTTGGGAGCCGTCTTTAACTTTGGATTTCTCGACCCGCGTTGCATTGTCAATTACAAGGCAAACACCCTTGTCTGTCAGGCCAAACGCCTGCAAGCGCTGTCTGATTGAGTGAGTATCCCAGATGCTGCTGCTGCTGCTGTCGATTTCTATGTGTATCTATTCAAGTTCGGTGTCAACCTGAGCCTCACCTGCTGCGCTGAGCTACGCTGAGTGCTGCCTGGGCAATGGTGTTAACTTGTTTGGCCAAAGATTTACAGCTGTCGAATGTCTCCTGCTGGCTGGCACCCGCGGACTCACTCACTCTCTCTCTCTCTCTCTCTGTCTGTCTCCCCCTCTCTCTCTTTGACGTGACTGACAAAGGCATAAATCGACTGTGACTCAACTGATTTACACTTGGCATTGCTTTTGAAGTGAGTTGAGTTGAATACAGCAAAATGCTGATGGAGCAGACGAGCTGAGCTGCCTGAGGCCTGGAGCAGCTGTACGCGTCCTGCGTGCCATTTGCCAACTAAATTGTTATACTTTTTAAATTGTGCAGTGTAAAAGCAGGAGTTTGGGCTGGTTGGGAAAACCACTTTGCCGCACCACAACGACGGCACTTTCAACTGTCGCCGCTCTTTTGCGAACATTTAAGTTAATTGTCTCCAGCGAGACACTCACCTGTCGCCCGTAGACACTCACCTGTCTGCTTTGTGGCCACAGAATTGTGGAACTATAATTTACCAATTTGCGTGGCTCTTGCCACGTGCCGCATTGTGGTGGCATTATCCCGAAAATCTAGCATAGAATCCATAAAAGATGAAGAAGCTTCAATAAGCTACTTGAAATTTATTTTAATTAATCATAAGTTTGAAGAGGTTTACATATACATACACACACACACACACACCTTCTGTGTGCTGCTCATTTTCATTTTGTCTGCTACCACGCCCCTCGCCTCGCGCCTCTCGCTCTGAACTTTGTGTAATTCAATGCTTTTGCTGCTGTCTCCGGTTTTTCTACACGTCGGCGTCTATTAATTAAATTAAAAACTTTACAAACAGCGTTCAGTGTTGTCTTCGTCGTTGTTGTTGCTGCTTTTGCCGTTGTTGTTGTTCGTTGTAAAACTTGGGCGCCTTTGGAGTTCTTAAAACTATGCGCAAACATGCAAAATTATCATGCGATGCGCCAGCTTATAAAGTTTGACAGCAATTACAGCTGAGCGAGCACAGTTGGCAAGCAACTGGGCAGACAGTTTGATGGCCACCATCAACACTGTCTAGCGGTATAGCTTTAAAAAAGCAATGTGCAACTGAAGTCTACGCAATTTTAAAGCCCTGTTATCTCAGTTTTCTTTGGCAATTATGCAAATGGTTAAGGTTAACAACAATTAAGCGCAGGCCATGTTAAAACACTGTCTGAACCACTGATTCAATTGAATAAAGCTTGACGTCCTTCCACTCGGTTCAATGGTTCATTGAATGTTCGTCTGCCTGCAGACAGTTTATCAGTTTTCTATATGGCATTTTTTTATGCTTTAATACACTTACGTGGGGTATGACAAAAGTGGAATGAATGATGAAGTCTATAATATATTAATATAATATTTATATACATATTTAAAATATAAAAAAAATATATAAGATATAAAAAACAATATAAAAAATATAAAATAAAAAAAATAAAATAAAAAAAAATGATCAAATAAAAAAAAAATAAATATAAATATAAAATATAAAAAGCAAAATGTAACATATATAAAATATAAAAAACAATAAATATTATATATCAAAATATAAAAAAAATATATAAAATACAAACGATTAAAAAATAAATAATATGAAATTTAAATATATAAAATGTAAATAATATAACAAAAAAATATTAAATATAAAATAAAAAATAACATAAAACTTAAAATATAAAATAATAATTTTAAAAAATATAAAATAATAATTTAAAAAAATACAAAATTTTCAATATAAAATAAAATTAAAACTTACAATATATATATAATAAATGAAACAATACAAACAAATTAAAAAAAAAAAAGTAAATAAAAAATAAATAAATATAAATAATAAATATATATAAGGAGATGGAATCCTCATTAAAGGGTCTGCAATGTCAGCTTACACATCATCTTATACAAGGTTCTACAAAGTATAAGACACTGTTGTACAGTTTTTTATAAGACGCTGCAGCAGTTTAAGTAGTATAAGACTGTATACTCTACAGCAATACCTTCTGCAACCTTTAGAGCGCATCTATTATTCGTCATTTAGCAAACTTCACTTTGCTTCTTTTTGTTTTACGGTCTGCACATTTCTGCCAACAATTATGCATATTTACAAATGTTAATTGCCAGCGGGCGCACACACAATATTGTGTTGTACACGTATTTACGACACGACCAACGGCAACAGCAACGGCCACGCCCCCCCCCCCCCCCGGCGCCCACGCCCACGCTTGCCAATTAACAACATTATTGACTGCGACCCCGACGACTCTCGGAGCCAAACCAAGCAACCACTTTGAAATGCTAATGAAATTGGCTTTTAAAGTGAGTTTGGGTTGGGGGGGGACAATGTGTAAAAAAAAAAAGAAAAACGTGAATTCAGCGTTTGATTTCGATCAAAAGTCCTTGTAAAGACTCGCCCTGCGCGGTTGCCTAATTGATAAATTGATTAAATTGCATGGCTTAATTGCATGGCAATCGCATTGTCTTTCGTCACAATGTGAAGCGAGCCACGCACACACGACGACGACCAGGAGCAGCAGCAGGAGCCGGAACAGGAGCCGGAGCAGGAGCTGGCAGCAAATGAGTTTTCACATTTCACATTTCGAGGCTCCATTTTGGCTTTGGCGTTTTGGCCGCTGGCAAATTGCATTTGCTTTGTTCGCCTTCATTTTGGTCAACTGTTTCGTTAATGCGACTTATTTGTCAGCATTTCAAGTGTCGCTGTCATCAGCTCTCTAGGAAAGCTTGGCATCTGCCCCGCAGTGATCCGTTTCGGATTGAATTTGCTTTTGTGTCTGGACAGCGCACAATTTTACCCTCTGTCAGTTTTAACGAAGCGCCTGCGGATGAGCTACTGATTTGGCTATTGTCTACTTTAGTTACAGTTGAGCGAGAAACACGTACGTTAAGTGTAAACATGTAAGCTTAAAGTTTAGAGAAGCTATAAAGTAGTAAGTGCTGTAAATGAGTCGACTTTAAAATTAAGTATACATGTATGATATATTAGTTGGGCATTAGCTAAGGCATAAAACTTATAGTTTCTATGAACTCGGGAGGATATTTATGAAGAAGAAATTCATTTAATATTGAGAGCTTATCTGAGAATTTCATATAAAACTTCAATATACATAATAGAAACTATAACTAATCACCTTTCGGGGAGCTGGCTAAAGTCGATATAAATTTTCGTTAAACTTCGCTCAACTAATCAAAGCAGAGCTAGTTAATCGTTAACGAATGTCTTACGAAGCAAAGACCAATAAAACTTTATATCTTTAGAGTCAAACTTCATACTTTCAGATTATTCGTGTTTTTTTTTTACATCTCAAAAGAAACTCAATTTAACGCTTAACGCACAAAGCAAAATAGATAAATTTATCTATTTAATTTATTAAATTTAAATTTTAAATTTATAATTTACGTTCTTGAGTAAACCAAATGTTCAAACTTTCATTCTATTCCGTTTAAAAGTTAAACCTTTACGAATGTCACACAAAGTAGAATAGAAAAATTATTATACTCTCCAGAGAGTAATACAAAATTGATTCAAGTTCATTTTTACTTTAACGTTTACGTTTACGAATGTCGTACAAAGCAGAATCAATAAATTTTACGCTCTCCAGAGAGTAGACCTAAGATAATAAATAGCATATGCTACTAAATCACGCAACTAAACACGCACTAAACACCCTCTAATCAAACCAACCCTATCGGTAAGTCTTCGATAAATAGCAGAAGTAGCTCAGTCATAACATCTAAACATCCCCATAGATATCAGCACAATCTATGCATTACTCACTTTTATGATGCGCATTTTGCATTATCTGTGTAAGTGCCGTCTGGCCTATGTTCGCTCAGCACACTCACTTTCTCTAAACTGAGTCTTTTCGTTAACTAAGCGTTAAGTCCGAGCGAATCCCGTACAATAAAAAGCTTGAGCCTGGCGACTAAAGCGCATTAAAAATGCCGACTGCCTGTGTAACCGAAGCTCTCTCACGGAAGTGGGAGCTGAAGTTGGAGTTGGAGCTGGAATCAGGGAGACATAGCGCTGGTCAGTGTCCAGTAATAGAGCTCGCTTTGCTTCCCATTTTTTTTTTTTTCTATTTTCCGATTGTTTTCTCTGCTATGTCTTCTTCTTCTATTTCTGCCATTGCGTTGATGCGGTTTTTCTTTGATTTAATTTTGCTTTTACTGCTGCTGGTTGTTTGTCATTGTTCGCAGTTCGTATTCCCTTCTGCCCAGCTCAGCCCATTGTCTGCACCCAATTTGTGAGCTTTGTTCAATTGGCTTTGCCTGCTGCCACACAGTCTCTGTGTGTGTGTGTGTGTGTGTGTGTGTGCAGTGCTTTACACTCGACTCTCTGTACAGCTCAACTGTCATTCATTCGTCAGCAAAATAAATCACCAAACGGAACGACGAGCACTTTAAAAATTTAGCTCTCTGCAGGGGCAACAATTTTGCTGCTGCCTGAAAGTAGGCAACAATAATTTAAAGCCCGAAAATCTAGTTAAATATTCAATTGGCTTAGTTTTTGTGAAGTTGATTTCAATAGTTTATGGTTGGAAGTGGAGCATTTTGGCAGGAGCTTATAAAGTTGCAAAAGTTATAATGTTGCCGTGCAATAGGCACTGTACTTGATGCGTGTGGTATAGAGAGATGGAGGTTCAGTTTTGTAGGGAGAGGAGAGAGAGAGAGAGAGAGATTAAAGGATTTGTAATATAGGCAAGTGTATATGGAGTAAAGCGTATGAAATGTGGAATGTAGAATATGAAATATGCAATCTATGCGTGCTCAAAAGGAGTGGAATATGGAATATGATATGAAATATGGAATATAAAATATAAAGTATTTAGTATGGACTATATGGAATATGGAGAATATGTAATTTGGAATTTCGAACATAATATTCTGGGGAAGATATGGAAATGTGATATATAGAATATAGAATAATAAATATAAAATGAATATAGAATATACAAAATATGGTATACAAAGTATGGTATTTGGATTTAGATGTCATGAATTTTAAGTGTGGAGTTTTAGCAATAGCAAATATGTAATATGTAATATGGAATATAGAATATAAACAGCAGAGAATATGAAAATAGATATGGCTCCATTCCATAATCTATATAACCCATATTTCACATTATATACTATAACTACTCTAGTTACATATTCATATTAGACTATGAAATGTATTACCTGCATAAAATTAAAAGCATAGTATAATGAATAGAGGAGATTGAAGATTGACTTTAGACATAGCTCTGACCTGAAAACAAAAACATCTTTTGTAGTTAAATGTATTGTATTTTGCATTTAATAAATGCTCAGCTATTAATAACATAAATGTCTCATTGTAGTTGCGTATAATACCCTGACAAAGCGCACTCCTCTTCTATTGTCAAATATTGTACAAGAAACCCTCGCAAATTGCCGTCAATTTATCTGCCAAAACGATGCAGCTGGATAACATTTCACAATTCGGGCTGCCATTCATTCAGAATCATAACCCTGCGATTTGTGTGTTGCTTGCCAAACTGGAACCCACATATTTCCACCAGAAACCAGCTCATAATTCCATTAAACACATCCCAAGCCCAAACCACAACGCGCTACAGTTGGGCAGGCACTGCAGCACGGCTGCCCCACAATCGTGTGGTTTGACTATTGCATAAGAATGTTACGAACATGAACTGATGCTTGATGCCATTAACCCAGAGTTGGGTCTGCTCTTTCACTCTTCTTCTTCTTCTTCTGCTTTTTTTCAACTCCAGCCATGCGACTAGTTTATGCTGAACATATTTTATTGATTACATTTGCTGTTTGCCCAAGTTTGTGCAGAATCCGCTCCGTCTGCGTGTTTTTGCACAAGTTTATGGGATTTTTGTGCTAGACCCCAAATCAGTGGAGCGGGTGTTGTTGTTGTTGTAGTTGTAGTGTTGCAAAAGCCACATTTAGGGGAATTGCATTGCTGTGTGTGTCTGCATCAGTGTTGCCAATTTAGCCTTTTTCAAGCTAGATATATAAAAGTTGTAAATAGCCTATATATGAATCATATGTATTTGCAATTCTGTCTATATAGTAGTATATTGTAGCATATTACTGAGTACATTATAATAGCGACAAATAAATATTTAATAATACTAAGAAGAAGAATAATTGTGTATTCATACATATGGTGAAATATTTTTTAAAGATTTACATATTTCTAATATTATTTATATTAGTTAGATTTACCTAATTTTTGAATAATTTCAAACAAAAATTGCAACATAAAAAATTGTTTACCTAGTTTTTGAATATTTTTAAGCAAAAATTGCAACATAAAAAATTTTTTACCTATTTTTTAAATAATTTCAAACAAAATTTGCTAAATAAAGAAAATACAAAAATTATTAAAAAAAAAAAAATTATAAAAAAAAAATATTTAAAAAAAATTATTTAAAAAAATTAAAAAAATTAATTAAATTAAAAATTACAATTAAATTGACTATTAAAAAATTAAAAAAAAAAAAAACATTAGGCAGAAATACACAAATATTGTGCACAAATTATTCTTCTTCTTATTATTATTATAAACTAAATTTAAATTTAATAAAAAAAGGTCACTTCACACATTAGGCTAACACATTAATTACTTTTCGTTTGTTTTCTTTCATTTCTAATCTAGCTTGCTATTTCAGCATTTATTTTCTTTCAAATGTTTGCCTATTTTTCCCACAATTCAGCCTATTTCGTAGCTCAACAGCAGCTGACAACACTGGCCTGCATGAGTTATGTAAGCAAATAAATTGCTTATTTCTAGCGACAATTTGCGGTAATTTTGTGATTTGTGTATTTGGTTTCAATCTGCAAATGTGGTGCTGACATCATCTGCGGTGCTTCAGTGGGGTTGTTTTTGCCAGGCCACGCCCAGAGTCAGAGTCAGAGTCTTTATGGCTATTAATTAAACATATATGTGTGTATATATGTATCTATATATGTATGTATATATATATATGTATTTACTCTACACCCTCATCTAGCTCATATTTCTGCTTCTCTGCCCCACTCTGAATCACACTTTATTGACTGCCTGCCTGCCTGTGCGCACACTAAACGTGTAATCCTTTTTTTTCAGCGCCTGCCATTTGCATATAGCATACGTGTAAGAGGCCACGCTGAGTGCTGTCTCTGATGGCCACCCACTTGTATGCATATCGTTAGCAAATTGCAGGCTCAAAAATGCCAAAAAAAAAGAGAGTGGAAAAAAGAGCCAAAGTTAGAGCGAAAACTTCAGGCAAAAGCCCCGTGTGTTTTTTTTTTGTGCACTGTGTAAGCTAATACCCAGCCAATTTCCGCTAGCTGGTGTTCCCTGACAGGTAACGTGGCCAGCTCTTCTTGTGTCCTTTTTTTTTCGGCCTGTGGCGCAATTCGTGCCTTTTGTATTTCCGTTTTGGAAATTAGAAGGCGCGCCCCGCGTTAAAGTTCTCTGTACAAATTTGTATAAAAGCTTAGCTACATTTGCTCACTTTTATTTTTTTTTGTATTTTTCCGCTTAACTCATTTGCATATTCGACACATTCCAAATTGACTTCCCCCTGTGCGCGTTTCAATGGCTGCCTTTGGGGAATTTAAGCCTTTTTGGGCTGGCATTTTATGAAAATAATTTTAAAATTGACATTAACTTTGGCAGGCCTGACTGGGCCTGGGTCTGTCCTGGCCGAGGTGTTCAAAAATGAAGCCATTAGCAGTCAAAGCCACTGCCGCACACACAAACCCCATCAATTGACTTGTGAAGGGAGCAACAGCCCCAAACCGCACAGCAAAAGGCGTTGATTGGGCAACAAAACCCCAAAAACTAGGAGACCCCTCCTCTCACTCAATTACCCAAACTAGCCGACAAAATGTGTCCCACAGCACGCACAAAGTGAATAGGAATTGGAATAGTCGGCCTGCTCGACTGCAAATAATTTGATTGGGTGGGAAAAAGGATGTTTTGAGTGCTTTTCATAAATTGATTTTGCATAAAAGCCAATTAGCATAAGTCATAATACAATTTTGTAATCGAGAATTTACACAAAATATATACATAGATATTTATATATGTTTTTCCGCTTTTCCATTTGCAGCTATTTCCCGCGAGGATGGCGACGATTCGACACATCATCATCATCATAATCATCATCGCGGCGGCGGCGCCCATCATAATCACGGTAATAAAGTTCCATTCAATGGTTACAACTCGGAGGAGTATCTGGATCGCCTCGAGCCCAATGGCAATATACCCGCTGACAAAACAAATTGCAGATATGGCGGTAAGTTAATTATAAATGATATATATGTATATATAATAACTAATGAGTGTTAAGTTAAGAACTTAGTTGGAAGAAGAAAGTGAGCTTTTATAGCAAAAATTTTATTGAAGTAGTAAAGAGCCCTTTTCAGGACTTTTTATATGAATCTGCTGCTGAGGCAGTGCTAAGTTAAATTTTTAATTTTTAATTGACATAAATTCTGTTATAAATGAAAATATAAATGTAATTTACATCTTAGAATATTTATAAAAAAATGCAAAAAGATCAAATTTGTATAATACTTATGAACTTTTTTTTGAGCAACTGCTTTCAAGCAAACTGATAAAACGCTATCTTTTATATTAGCTTTCAGTCAAAAAAAAAAAAAGAAGCTATACATTTTAGCTATGAGAAGCTAAAAATAGAGGAGTAAACAAAGAAAGTAGAGTAAAAAAAGAATTATAGAAATAAAAAAAACTTAAACAGAAAGTAGCGTAAAAAAGAAAGTAATAACTATATACATATACATATACAAAATTTTTTTCTCATAAAGTCAGCCTAGCAAATTTACGAAATCTATTTCACAATCTGCTTCAGCTAAAAGTGATATATGGAAGAAAAATTTATGTGGATTAATAGAAGCTGTACAATAATATATATATTATATTATATATTATAATAAACTATTGTTTTTTTTTTTTTTTTTTTTTTTTTTACAAGTCATGAAGCTATAATTTTACTTTGTTAACTCATATTTTGCCTGAGCAACTAATTTTATATTAAATAGAAATTTTGTACGCAGCTTATTGTCATATTAACGTCATAGACACATTTGTACTCATAAAGACATAACATCTAGTAATAATATATTTCAATTCTACTCCGACAACTAAAATTATTAGAATTTAAAGATTAAGTTTCAGCAACTAATTAAAAAGTTGTTACGTTTGCTTAATTTTGCATATATTTTGATAAGATTTACATATTTGTAATTATAGCAAGATTAATAGACGTACAAAGTATTTTAAGAGCACAAAGATTTCATACATCATCACACAATATATAGATATTAACATAATATTTATTACTACATATATTCTTTATGAATATCAACTTCCTTCCAACATCACATTATTCCCCACGCACAAAAAGCATTGCCTACTTTTCAGCGCTGCGCTTTGTATCTTCACAGTTTGCTGACGAAAGCGATTTGTTCATACACATTTTTTCACAGTTGCGCTTTAGACAACTTTAAGCGAGCTCATTCATAAAGATTTACGCAATTTATTGCCTCACTTTCGCAATAATCTCTCATTTAAGCAGAGTTGGTCCACCTCCCTGCCCATCCCCACACACACAGAAAACTAATTTAATGATACGAGCAGCATTTGTAAACGCTTTGACGCTCCCCACTGACTGGCTGGCGTAATTTATGCCTTGGCTCTTACTAATATCGGGCCGCGTGTCTAATTATGGCCAAAAATATTTCCCCAGTGGCATAGATAAACCATTCCAGTCAAGCATTTCAAGCGCTCAATTTATTCGCCACGTTGCATACGTTTCTTCTGCTTCTGCTTCAGCATCGTCTTTAGTGTAATTTATCAAATTTTTGTGTCATTTAGCAACGTTTTCACATTTTTTGCCGTCGTGTTTTCGTTTCATATATTTTATCTGTAATTTTCGTCATTTAAAGACGTGCTTAAATTGTTTATCATATTATAACTTGGCTGTTAATGCGCTTGAATTCCAATGTGATGCACATTAAGCTGCCTCTGTCTCACTCTCTCTATATCTTTATCTCTTTCTGTCTCTGTCTGTTTCTCTGTTTTCTGCTGCTCCTTCATTTTATTGTCATAATTGTAAATTGCAATTTTATGCAAACAATGGCAAAATGAAGGCACAATCTCAAGTCCTGCCGGAGCGGAGCGGAGCCACCCCCTTTGGGGTTCATGAGTCCTGCCGACTTCAGGCTGGTTGACATTGCCGATAAGGCGACTGATGATGAGCCGTAACACAAGGACTTGCTGCTGGCGCTTGTACTTGAAGCTGTTGCTCTTGTTATTGTCCTTGTAAAACGGGGCACTCAACTCGCAGCCGGCCATCCTTCTCTCTTTCCACTCTTTGTTTGTCTCTGTCTACGTCTAGGCATTACGGAATCGGCTCATAAAGCAACGGAAATGAAAATATTAACAAGCAAATGCACAGCAGCATCAGCATCAGCATCAGCAACAACATCTGCAACAACAATGAGAATTATTCATAGTTAAATGGAAACTGTGTTGCATGCCTCATATAGTAGCTATCTGTAGCCCATTGTCTCTGTCTCTCTCTCTCTCTCTATACCTCTCCCTCTCCCCCACTCTCTCTCTCTCTCGCTCTCTCCCTCTAGCTGCACGTAAGCTTGGCTGTGTACATATTGCCAAGGTCCTGGACTGGCTGACACCTTAGCCAAGTTTAATGCACCGTCGCTATATCACTTTTGGCTTTGCACTGCTGCTACGCGACGCTAGGTGGCGCTAGCTGCCCTGCCATGTTTGCTTATTGCATTTGGCGAGGTGCGCTGCAAGGATTATGTGTTATGCTTCTTCTTACCTGACACAGCAACTTTGGCTTGATATGAAAAGTGTGAAAGGTTGTGGCTTAAAAAAAGACAAAAAAAAACACGAAACTTTTGCTGCATGCAAATTTTCAGTCGTGCTGCAAGGCGTCTCAAAGCTTTGGACTTGTTTTTTGATATACTTTAAACTTGCGAAACTTGAGTGGGTATTAGAAGTTTTTATACGTTGAAGAGTGTTAAATATATCAGTTTTTGTTTGTTTTTGAGATATGATATCATAGTTCAGCGGAGGATTTTCGTATGGATAGTTTGACTAAGGCAAAACTTTCTCTTATTAGTTCAGAAATCATATCTCAATTGTATCACATAGACAAACTGTTTTACTCAAGAAATGTTGCTTAATGGATTGAAATTTTGTTTATAATCTACTCATACACAATTCATCATTAAACTCGCCCAAGAAGTGTTTTAAATTCTAAAATTAGAATGAACCTAGTTGATATCTTGTCATATATTAAAAAAATTTTTTTTAAATTCATTTAATAGGCAATTTATAAATACTAAAATAGATAGAATTAGATAGATTGGTAATTTGGGTATTACATCGAGTTCAAGAGGAAAATATTTGAATACAAACATGGAGATGTTAGTCAGCCTTTAAATTGAAAAACTGTTAAGTTTAAATTGAAAAGCTTTAGTTTGTTAATCTTGTCGAGTGATAAAAAAAGTCCTATATAGTTAGGCAAGTGTTTTAAAGAGAATCTATATGGGTAGACCAGTAATCTAAAGAAGTCCTATAATTTTCATTTACAGTCAATTGTCCTTTCTATTATTCAAGTTTTCCATCTCTCACTATCTATATCTATACTCAGATAAAACATAGTAGAAACTTTTCATTCAAACCTAACTAAAATGTTGTTTAGTATTTCAACTTACGCCTACAAATTTTTATTATATAAAAGTCGCTGGCCTTCTTTCAATCTTAAACTGCTTACAATAATAATTTGATATATATATAAATTTATTTATGTTATCTTCATCGTTCACCCTTGATTAATAGTTTTTCTTTTTCTCATTTTTAGTCAAGTTTTCAATTCAATTCATTCCTTTTTTTTCTCTATTGTGATCAATAAACTTGTTCAAGCTACCCCCGGCGGCAAATGCTTTACAGTTCAGTTATCATAAAGTTATGTAACGCACAATAAATTACACACTCTGAAAGCACATTCACCCACTCAGCGCTCAGCGTTGAGCTACAGCATGGGCCCCATCCAGCCTCAGTCAGAGCTCCTCTCCACCAGCCAAAAGCAATTTCAGTTTTTCATGCTCCGTTCTCATGTTGCTGTTGTTGTTCTGATTAGATGATTTATAAGTTATCTGCAGCTCGACAACGTTGTTGTTTGCTATTTAGAAAAGAGCGCGACGTTGGCTGCCTTCGGCCGGGATATGCGCAATTTATTCGCTCAAAGACTTTGCCCTTAACAAAGATTATGGTTTATATGCGCAAATTATGCGCTGAAAAAGGAAGCCAAAAGAAACCTTTAAAAAAGAAAACTCCCTCTCGAGTCTTCTGCCATTTGTTGGGCAATTAGAAAAGTTATAAAAAGAAGAAAATTGTAAATTGCTTGAAAAAACATATTTGGCAAATTCGCATAAAAAGCAACATTTGACAAACGGCGCGCCCCATTGCTGTGGCGCCACAAAATTGTAAATCATGCTCCACGATTATGTGCGACACGCAAAATTACGAGTATTTAAATCACGAGGGGTGCGTGAGGGTGTGTGTGTGTGTGTGTGTGTGTGTGTGTGTGTGTGTGGAGTGTGTGGCAGCTGCTTGGTGTTTGCCACATGCCACATGCATCACTCGGCTGCATGGCGCTTTAAAATGCCACTTGCTGCCACGCCTTCATTGTCCCCCCTAACTTTTTGGCAAGTTCCTCAACTACCTCAGTTATTTCAGCGATCCCCCTGATGCTCCCTCGTTGCCCCAACAGGATTTTATACGCGCGACTAAATCCTTTTAGCGCTTTATTTGGCTTTTGATGCGCCGTTACTTGTCCTTCACTTGATGTTTATTTTGTAGATATGGCAGGGTATAGTGATGATGGCAGGCAATATGATATTCTAGAGATGAGTTAGATAAGAGTTTGGTATATAGAGTAGAAGATATAAACACCGCACAGCTTCTTTTAGAGTTAACTTTAATTTACAGATTATCTTATTTTAGAAAGGATCTAGATAGCTTGTTGAATGGTCAAATTTATAGCTATAACGATCGGCTAGTATAATGAAGCATCAGCTCCTAAGTTCAATTTCTTTAGTATATATGGAAGAACTAGTTTCTGGAACTATCTGATCTTGAGCTTTAACTATGGGCTAGCATCAGTTAAGCTTGGCATATAGAGTATGTGATTATATGAAAAATGCAGAAAACTTCTTCTAGAATGAAGCTTAGCATATAGATTATGTCAGTATATGTTATAGACAGTTTCAACTATCAGATCTATAGCTGTAATCGCCTAATATAATAATGAAGCTCTTCACTACTTTTGCAGTACTTTAAGCAGTTTGTTGAACTGTCTGATTTACGGCTTTAACAATCCACTAAAATCAGCTTAGTTTAGTAGGTAGAGTATGCACACATGTATGCATATGAAAAATATAGACAGGCTCTTCAACTATCACACCTTTGCACCCAATAGATATAGTCGCTAAGCAGCCTAAATCGCAGCCTAACTCAGCTCTCAACTTCTTTTGCTGGATCTACTTTATTATTTTTTATCCAATTTAACTTTATATATTTCTAATAAACTTCAATTCAACAATAAATTTTGGGCTCTCATAAACAACGTACAGCTTCTTATAATCTCCTCTTTTATTTCTCAAATAATAGGCCTATAAAGGGTATGCTTTGTTCGTCCTTTTCTCACTTGGCCTTTTTGGCACTTTCAGCTTCATCGCTTCGTTTGTTTTAACATTTTGGTTTTTTTTTTCGTGCTCGCTGTCTTGTGCGAGGGGTGAAACTCTGTCAGAGAGTTTTGTTGTCTATTGTTTTCATAGCGTTTTCCGCTCCCCAGTCGACAGACTGTGATTTAAATTTATTGGCGAAATACTTTAAGTGATTTTTTTATGTGAAGCCAGAGAAGAGTGGAGATGGGTAAATGGGGTAGATTGTTTTGGTTGCAGAGGTTTGTAACAGGTGGAAGAGAGCGAGAGAGAGAGAGAGAGAGAGAGAGAGAGAGAGAGAGGGTACAAAAGTGAGAAGTAAAGTCTGCTGATTATGTAATATATATATTATAATATTATTTTAAAAAATATTTGTATATCTTATAAAATAATTTTTACTGTATATCATAATATTTGATAAAAAAAAACCCTAAAATCAGTTTAGATTGTAGATTTTTGGAGCCTTTCATTTATTTTTTTTTTTTTTTTTTTTTTTTTTTTTTTACAATGTATTAATATACTTTAGGGCAATTATTATTATTATTATTCTTATTATTATTATTATTATTATTATTATATATTATTTTGTACTGATATCTTCCTCACATTTACAATTAAATTTTGCCATCAGCCATATCAAACTAAATTTATGTTTCAATTAATTAATTATGTTTAAATGTAGACTCAAAACTAACCAAGACAAACTCTGATTATATTAGTCTTCATCATGCAAATCATGTCAATGGAAGTAGTATCTCCAAGTCGTATACTCCCATTAGCAGCATCCTTTCGTGTTTTGCTTACCATTCTTTTTGTGAGTGCTAGCATTGTTTTCATGGTGGAAACCCTTTGACAGTTTCGCTGGCTTTTCCTGTTTCTTGCGGCCATTAGGCGGGCGTTGCCAGCCAAAGAAGTCCTGTCGCCTTGCGGTTAGACAGCCCTTCTCTGTGGTTTTACCCGCTGTCAAATTCGTTGCAGTTTATTAACAAAGCAAAAACATGTCGCCTTTTCGCATTTCCCGTATTTTTCGTATTTCTGCTTTTCCGGCTGAAGTCGGAGTTGGAGTTGGAGCTGTGGCTGCTTTTTTCTTCCACTTTTGGTGGGCTTTGTGTGTGGCGCATTTTTAATGATTTAGTTGGTGAAGTGTTTTTTGTTGTTTTGCTTTTGTTTGATGTGAGAGATTTCCCTTTTCCAACCGAGGTTTTTGGCTAATGAAGCGACTTATGCATTGACATGGAAAATTTGCGGTCGATTTTCTTTCCTTTTTATTTTATTTTTTTTTTTTTTTGGGCATTTTTACGGCTGTTGCACAGCATTTGCATAGAGTTTTCATTGCAAGATCAAAGCACGAGCTTGGCTAATTGGCTAGAGAAACTGTTGGCAATCAGAGCCATCAAAGAATATGCAAAGAGCCATTTCCAAGCTATTGAATTTTCACTGTCAACTGAACTTTAACAAAAAGAAAAACTGTCAGCAGATAAATATGAATAATGCGATGTTGTACAGAGCTCAGATGATATTATACATGAATTTGCGCAACATCAACTCAGATTTTCTCCGAGCTCAGCTAATGTAATCAATTCTTTTCTTGCTCCCTTTTTTTTGGGGGGGGCGACAAACTTCTGGAAAGTTGTAAGCAACTACCACGCCCACACAATTTTAAAGTTAACGCAGCCAATATTACGAGCATTGTCCGAAATGTCGCCTCTCCCCTACTCGCAAAAAAGGCAAGAAAAATTGTGTAAAACTGTCTGAAAATGAATCTTTTTGACAATCCGCCGCATTTTGCATACTAAGCTCATTATGGTGGGGGCTGTGAACGGCCCCCAAACAACTCGTTGCCCGCCGCAATTTTTTTTATATTTATTTTTATATCCTGCTGCCCGGGTTGAAAACTTTTTAATAGTGCTCTGAACTCTCCCCCAACCAGGCTCGGGCTACTTTTGCTACTTTCTCTTACCCACCCACAAGACAATTTGACGCGCATTTTATTGCAACTGGCTGGGCTAACAATGCCCGTTGGCCAGTGCCACGCCCCCCCAGCCGTCCATCACATTGTCTCAGAGTAGCTCCAATATGAAAATTCACGCTTGTCATTATAAATTCCTGCAGGAAGGCAGCCACAGCCACAAGATATCATAAAATGCGAGTGCTTTAAGGGCGCCAATGTGCAGAGCTGCCTTTAAGTTTGTGGCGCTTGCAATCAACGCACAGCGCTCGCAATTTGAGTGACAGCTGAAGTATCCATAACGTCATCAGGCGCTCAAACAATATGGCAAGGGAGGGAAAGAGAGGGCGAGAGAGGGAGGGATAGAGGCGGAGGCCTCAGGTCACGGCCTCCAACGGAATTAGGATTCATAATATGACAAAGTGACGGTTGGGCCATGTAACTAACCATGTGTGTGTGTGCAAATATCCTTGTAACACATTCCACCCACCACACACTCACACACACACTCACACTCACACACACACACACATCCAGCGAGAGTCGCAGACACGTGTGTGCTTAGATTATAAGCAGCTTCAGCTGCGGTTGCCTCTGCGTATTTGTATTGGTCTATGGGGAGATTGCGATTCACTCGTATCCTGCATCTAGCGTCCTGCTGTCCTGTCTATCGTCTGCCACTGCAGATAAGGCCCGTTTCGATGAATGTGTTGACTCTGACAGCCGACAGCCTTGGGGCACTTGGGGCACGCATTTGATTTGGTCAGCTCGACACATTGCAGCCCAGTCGCTTCCTTCCTGTAACATGGCCCAGACAGAGATAGAGAACGGAAGAGAGAGAGAGAGAGAACGAGCTAGAGACAGCTTCAAATTTTGATTGTCATTTACGTGACGAACCACACACACACATGTGGGGTTGTAAGAGGCTTTTTGAATGAAATTGCTGCAAATTATTCCCATTACGATTTTGGGAGCTTGCTTTTCAAGTTGATTGTCGTTTACATATGAACAAAGCACTATGGGCCGGTACGGGGCTCCTCTACTTAGGCGCCTGATTGAACATTGAAGAGGCCCATGGTTGAGTTGAGTGCGGTATATGTGGTCTAGGCAGGCAATAGTAGTAGACAAATTCGCATGCAGGCCTAGCCAGCTCAATAATGGATTAATCAGTCACAAGCCATGCGTTGGCTATCAGTATGCTACGAAACATTTCAATTGCTGGCATGAAATGCAAAACGTTTGATATGATAATCGACAGAGTTGTGTTATCGATTGGCAGTTGATTGAGCAAACGACTTTTGGTAGTTTTATTTGGTTGTCCAAAGTTGGGTGTGTCGTAAATTTATTGCAACCTCACATGCTTTAAGTGATTTGATGACATTTATAATAGTTTTATTTTATCGATTACCTTACCAATATGCATTTGCTTGTTATAATTATTGAGATTTTAACTTTTGCATTTAGTAATTGACAACTAAAGTATTTGTAATTCTATAATCTACAACAAAATGTGCTGCATGTAGTTATTATTTGTTATCGATTACTGTATCAACATGCATTCTCTTAAATTATTAATCTAGAACTACTTTATATAGGTATTATCTGTTATCGATTAATTAGTCGATACTCATTCTCATAAAGTTATGATGTAGAATTATCTAATAGATCTAATTAAATACAAGCTTTTCGAAAAAAACATATCTTACTTTTTATCGTTTATCGATCGCTAGCTAATCGGCTAATTTATCGATATTGAGTGAAATAAACTTAAGGCCAGGTCTTAAATTAGCAAACATTCCAAAGTTAATACATATTTTAATAAATGATGATGATGATAAATAGATGACTCGAAAAACTTATCGGAGGAAGCTTGTGTGTATTTTTGTTCGTACGATAAAAAAAAACAACACATCACTGTTGCATATATTAGGTAATTAATCGATTTATTGATATAATTTCCGATCAATGTATGGATATTTAATTCGATTTATAGCTAAGAAAAGCTGCAGAAAGAGTCAAGTTGAATTTATAAATTAATGGACTTTCGCATATACCATTGCTTGATACTATATAAATGTATAAATTCATCTTCAACTCTTTCTGCAACTTTTCTCCCTACAATCCGAGCTTCCTTCTAATTGTCAAGCATTTGTCATATTCCCACCACTGTGCACCTTTATTGACCACTGCTGGATGAGCACTTTGTCCACTCTCGACATGCTCGCCAAGGGAATGTCTCATTTAAGTCCCGAACGCACTTCTCGCGTCCTGTTTGATGGACTTGGACATTGGACTGAGGCATTCCTATGGCCATTGCTGTTGTCCGTGGCCATTGTGTACGTGTCTTTTGTTTTGCTGAGCTTAGCCCACGGCCACGCCCACCAACTAGGGTTTTTTCTCTTTATTTATTGTTGTTGCCTGAGAGCAAACAATTCGCGTTTGGCCAGACCATTCGATTGCTTTTTATGACGAACGCTTGACGGAAAGCGTGCAACAATGTTTTTTTTTCCTCTTTTTTTTTGCTGTTGGTTTGTTTGTTTCTAGTTGTATTGCCCATGTCGCCGTTGATGATATATTGCAGATGCAGTGAACCACGCTCACTGGCTTTATTTACCATTGCCACAAATCAGCGGACAATAATGACGGCTCTCAAAACAGGCAGCAGAAGGGGGAGCAGGAGAGCAACTCTCTATCTCTTACTCCCTCTTTTTTACTCTCCCCCTCTCTCTCTCACTCTCTCTCTCTGTTTGTAGAGTAAACCTTTTGAAGTTAATTAAAAAATGCATCAGAGAAAGTCCGCGCTCTCAACGGTTTTGCAATTACTTAAACGAAGAGAACTCCGATATTTTTATGTTTTTTTTTCTCCCGTGCAGCTTGTAAAAATATTATGGATAAATGTGGCAGCTGCAACAACAGTCAATGGACTATTTTATTGCTTATTAATATTCTCCACAATTCGCTACTTTTTCCCACTTTTACTCCCCTTTCTACCATTGTAATAAATGGATTTCAGAAGCAGGGGATTGCTGCAACGAAATTGAATTTCTGTTGCTTGTGGCTTATCCCAGTGCATTGCAATCGAATTGGTTTGATATCCACTTGGATGTCGGCTCGTCCTTAGTCCCATTCGAGTCACCTGCTCGTTTCCTGTATTGTGGCTACAACAATTCGTATTAGAAATCAATTCATTTTCTTGGCCATTGTACAATTTCCGTCTGACCACTGGGCCATAAAGCAAATAATGTTTGGACAAATTGCAGCTAGCTAGATTGATGTTTTTGACTTTGATAAATATTTGGATGAAATACAAAAAAAGAACATCATGTGCAATTGCCAGAACATTTTGTTAATAAATAAATGCCCAAGTAGCTGAATGACAGCTGCTGGTTGTGAGATGTAATCAACAGAATGAATGTTTGAATAAATGAATTTCCTTTTCAAATTTAAGTTTTTATTAAGTAAATATGTCGAATTTTGATTGAGTTGATGAGGGTATGTGAGTTGAAATGTGAGAACTAAGTTGATTAGAGTCTAGAGTTGTGTGTTTGATTGGGAAAGGCTGACCGAAGAGAGGAGCTGAGCTGAGAATAGTTCAACTCAAGCCGCTCAAGAGAAAACTAAAACGAAAAGAATCGAAGTCTATTGCTTAATGCGATATTATTATATTATTATTATAAAACAAGTAAGAAAGCTCTAGTCGAGAGTGCTCGACAACGAGATCCCCTGAACCCTTCTAGGAATTTTAGTGATACATCGCTTATTTTCAGCTTATGCAAAAAAACTAAGCATGCAAAAACTAGACGGACAATCTTCATAAGACTTTCAGATCGTGATAATAACATTAAATAAAAATATCAACCTTGATAGATCACACAGAATGAGACAGAATTAGATATATATATATATATATATGGGAAATATATATGTATATAAAATATATAATGAAAATTAACTATGTCTATTTGCCGATCTATATACTAACCATATGTATATCTGTATGTCTGTATGTCTGTCTCTCTGTCTATCTCTCCGTCTGTCTCTCCGTCTGTCTGTCTGTTTGCCTAACCAAAGCAAGGAGCAAAGATGAGCAGCAGAAGATCATTTATGTTGTCTATATGTACGCAGCAATATTTGCTTACATTTACATTTAAGTTAAACTCACTTAGAATGCTTGAAGCAGCAGAGAGTGTTCTCATTGGTCACTTCACGATCGACTGCAGCGACCGCCACTCGACGCAGGCTCAACATTTGAGCTCGCCTTAGACTTTGAGTGGAAGTGGCCCTATATAAAGAGCAGCAGCTGCAGCATTTCTTCAGTCGTCCAGGCCCGGTGGGGGTCACTAGTGCAGTGCAGTAAAGTGAAAGTGAAAGTGAAAGTAATGTGAAGTGTGGTCAGGTAAATATTTTAATTGTTAATAATATGAAGTACTTTAAGCAGAATTGTAATAGTTGTAAATAATTCTTAAAAAATGTTTATATATTAATTATAAGGGCAACTTTAGACATAGTGTTAGTGATCGTTTAAAGACTTAGAATATTTGTCAGACTTAGAAAACTTGAAAGACTTAGAAAATTTGTAAGGCTATGAAAACTTGAAAGACTTAGAAAATTTGGCAGACTTAGTAAATTAGGAAGACTTAGAAAACTTGAAAGACTTAGAAAATTAGGAAGACTTAGAAAAATTGAAAGACAGAAAATTTGGCAGACTTAGAAAATTTGGAAGACTTAGAAAACTTTACAGACTTAGGTAAACTTGAAAGACTTGAATTATGAAGACTTAGAAAATTTATCAGACTTAGAAAATTAGAAAGACTTAGAAAATTAGAAAGGCTTAGAAAAAATGAAAGACTTAAAAAAATTTTAAGACTTAGAAAATTAGGAAGGCTTAGAAAATTAGGAAGACTTGAAAGACTTAGAAAATTAGGAAGGCTTGAAATACTTAGAAAACTTTACATACTTAGGTAAACTTGAAGTATACATGATGATATATACATAGAATTTCTTAAACATTATTTTTGGAAAAGAAATATGAATTACTTATTAAATATAATTTAATATGTAAATACAATATAATAAAATTATTATTTAACAAATGTTATTGGAGAATTCTTTTAGAAAGATCCAGTGGGATGTGTCTTCTCTTCCTCGGCTTGGCGGTTAGACGTCAATTAGTAACAGAAACATAGCTAGCCAAATGTTTCCTACATTTTTCCCACATATATTCACTCAGTTTTTCTAAAGACTACAGCAAAACATATTCCAAACTTTAAAACCCTTATCTACGCAGCAAACGCTTATATTGTTTTTATCTAAATTGTGATGTCGCTTGTGTAAAAAACTTTGCTCGCTCTCAAGTCACTTGAGTAAAGCCTGCCACAAAGATTTGCAGCCGTCTGCAGCAGCAAAAAGCGCCTTAGGCTTAGACACGAGACAAATGCAGTTGGATGAAAAAGTAGAAAAACTAACTAAAAACTTAGATGAGGATGCAATGCCTAGCTGCCTGTTCCTGTGCCTGTTTCATGCAACAAAATGTTGCATAATGGGCAACGTTTAGTGTGAAATTTTTAGCGGTTTTTTTGTGCACTTCTTTTGAAATTGCGCACATAAACTAATTTCGCATGCATGAAATGCCTTGCATGGCAGTAAAAATGGGAAAATTGCAGAGTGCCAGGCAGCTGCTGCTGCTCCTGATGTTGCTGCTACTCCTGCTGCTGTTGCTGGCGTGCCATATGCATCCATTAGGGTTAAGTTGCGCTCCTCATGCGTTCTGCGGGCTCGGCCCCAGCGCTAATTGTGTCACACAATGATGAGCATAATTTGCGCACACTTTAACACACAGTGGGGCAGGTGGGTGGAGGAGGAGGAGAAGAGGGCGAGAGTAGAGTAGTGGCAGCTGGTTACAAAAGCGCAGTCACATGTGTGTGTGTGTGTGTGTGTGTGGAGCAATTTATGCACAATGGCAGCACTAATTTTCCGTTAGTAAGTAATTGCATTTGCGTTGGCCTCTTTGAGCAAAACGTCAACGGTTTGCCTCACCTGCCAGTGAGAGCTGTCCTTTTGCCTACGCCACCCACTTCATGGCAAGCACTATTTGATGTTGCGTATTGTTTTCATTCATATTGTTTGGCATTTTCATTAAATGTAACCGGAAACTCGACAGCTGCCTTTTCGGGCGTATCCATTGCGTTACTTGATACGACTCCGACTCCTGCTCGTCTTGCATAATTGTCAGCTTATATGCAGCAGACAACGCTTTTAATTAGCATCAACTTTATTTTGCTTGTGTGTGGGGAAAGCACACCCATACTCTCTCTCACTCTCTCTCTTTGTTTCCCTCTCTCTCTCTCTCTCTTTGTATAGAATATGCTGTCATATGTTTTGGCTCATGATGAATGATGCCGCCAATTGTTTTGGTTTTTGTTTTGTTGTTGTTTTACGTTTGTTTGCGCTGCGCAAACAGCGTATGTCGAAAAGTGGAAAAAGCTTAGCAAGCCAAGCCACACAGAGCAATACCCAACCACCCACTAGCCACCCACCACCCCCACAACCCTTAACTCCAAGTTGAGGCCTAACATTTTTCGACTTGACAGCAGCATATTATGTATCTCTTAGTCCGCCTGCCCGCTTTCCCGCCTGCGCCTGTCTGTCAGCTGCTCTGCCAAAAACTCTGTTTGTCTACTCTGTAATCGTTAAGCGATTTCTTGTGGGGGCGTATTTCTCTCACTCCCTCCCTCGCTCTTCATTCGACTGCTTTGTTTGCCTGTTACGTACAAGAAAAGTAATTTTATGTAATTTGTTAAGTAATATCCTTTGCTGCGTGTTTGCCTGCATGTCTCGGCAGGATGTGGCCGCCCGTGCGGACGTGTATCCCTGAAACTTGATGGATTTACTACTCCTCAGGCAGGCTGCCATTGCTGCGATTGCTGCTACTCCTGCTGCTGCTACTCCTGCTGCTACTTCTGCGGCTTGCCTGTTAATTAGAAAACGAAAACGTGAACGAAAACATCAAAGTGCTATTGTTGTATAGCTTTAAGCCGCTTGAGCCGCATCCATCAGCTGCCAAACAGACAATCAGCAGCACTCGAAAAGCTGTTACAATTCTTGCATTGATATAAGAGAGTTTCTAAAAGGCTTATAAATGTAAAAAGATTACCTGAACTTGGTTGGTTCAAGATGTTTTTAGTATGCAAACCTGAGTTGATGAGGTTGCTGTGAAAATATGTATTTATTTGTCTACAATTTTCTGATATAAAGCACATGCTTTGTTTATTCAGAAATATGTATTTGGCGCGCTTTAGAATATTCCTTCTCTGTTACTGTAGACTTTTAGTAAAAGTTTTATTAATTCTTGAAGCACTTCAACAAATAATTGTTTGTGTTGTATTCAGCTGATTCTTTAATGGTATTTTTTGCATCTCTTCTTCTTCCAATCAGTTTTGGTTTAGGGAATAAGGTAGCTGCGGCATCATAAGCTTGTGTAAAGTAATGACCAGACTACCAGTGCAAAAAGCATTTTTACGTACTTTGCTACAAGAAAAATTATAATAAAATAAATGTAAAAATAAATGTATAGCTTAAAAATTGTATATCTCATTAAGTGAAAGCCTTATTATATTATATATTTTATTTTTTATATTGCTATAAAGCTTGAGACTTTCTAACAAATATTTGTTTCTCATAGCTGAAAGCTCGTTAAGTCAAAGCCTTATTATCTGTTTAATATTGCTATAAACTATATACAATATCACAAATAAAACTTGCTATAAGTTTATATGCCTGTTGAACAGAGTTTTGCTTTTAGCTTTAAACACAGTTTAGCCAAACAAGGGTGCTAATAATTGTGTGAATATTATTTCAACAGTTGTTTAAATTAACAATCACATTTATCGATCTATCCATATTAAGGTGTTTAACTCTTAGTCGTATAAGCTCTCTGATAGTCCATGCTAGTTCCTAACAATATAAAAGCAATTAGAATTTTAGGGGGGATTTGGGAAGAGGTGATAGGGCCTTTTTATTGATTTGTGCAAACGAGCTCGTTGAATTGTCATTTTGTTGAGCAACTCAGCTGCAATATCATGTCTTTCAATACCTCAATTATATTTGCCATTTCAATATAATGCATCTTAAGCCTGATATTTCAGCTCTTATTAGCTAAATTGAACATCAAGCAGAGAGTCAACATATTGAAACGAGTCTTACAAAACTCCAGCCTTACACCTAAAGCACTCTCAACCCGATCAAGGCTTTTCCATACTTCAAAAGAAAATCTCAAACAAGCTCATAACTCAGTGTCTGGTTACCCCACACTCTCTACTTTGTCAAGCTATTTTAATTAAATAAACAAATTCCTCTTTTCACATTTCACACCTAAAGCTAACTGCGTTGATTGAAGTCCTTTTTTCTACCTAACACTTGCCCGGCGGCCTTTGCTTTGGCAAAATTCGTCTCGTCGCCTGTCGCGTGCAACATGTGGCATGAGTAATTATGTGTTGTTGGCGTCCAATCAAATTGCTGTCAACAAAGCCAAGCAGACTTGGCTGCAATTAAAAATCTGCTCTTTGAGCCAAAAAAAAAAAAAAAACAACAACAACAAAAAGGCGTTTGGCTCACGTCGCGCAAATTGTTTGTACGTGTTTGTTCGTCTTTTAATAACAACAACTACAACAACAACATCAACTTTGCTCTGTTGCTGGTTTCTAATTGGAAACGCTTTTCATTATATCGCAAATGAAAATCAATGTTCGACATGGCTGTCCTTTGGTTTGAGTAATTAAACACAATCAAGCGGCAACAGTTTTGCTTTACTCCTTTCCTCCAGCTGCTGCTGCTGCTGCTTCTCTTAATAAATCCCTTCGCTATAGATGTAATGGCCGGGAAAGAGTTCAGCTACAAATCCTCAAACGGTCGCCGGCTTAATCCAAGCACACACACACACACAGATACACGGACACAAATCAATTTGGCTTGGCCCTTGGCCTGCGTAAGTGAGTTCTGCCAGTGAAAATGAAGCAATAAATAAGCGGTAATTGGAAGTGATGAACGAAAGGATATGCTGCCCGGTCCGAGTCTGAGTCCGAGTGAGAACAAGTCGTGGTCGTGGCCGCAGGCCACAGAGGTCGACTCTGTGGGTCCCACAATACACAACACAGACAGCGTCCAAATCTCTAATCAAATGTCAATTTCTTATTCAATAATATGGCAACATACGAGCGAAATTTCAGAGACCTCTTTACCACTTTTCCTTCAGCTTGGTGTAGTCGAGTGCGAAAAGAAATATGGCCAAGAAGTAAATCTCTTAACGACTCACTGTTGCAGCAACAGCAACAGCAGCCATTGTCCTTGGCTTGCCTTGCCACGTCCTTGACGTTGTATATAAGCCATTAAATGTGCTTTTTGGCCAATTATTACGCGCGATTTATGCTTTTATTTGTTCACAAAGTTAACAGCAAGCAGACAGAGAAAGAGAGACAGAGAGAGCGAGAGAGTGAGACAGAGCTGATAAAGTTTAAGTATTGCTCGTTGGTTGGTCAACAAGCGTGTAATAGCAGCTGCCATAGCATAGCTCTTTTGTGAGTGGAATTACATTCAGCCACAAATCGATATGCGCACAATAATAACCTGTGCTAAAACACCTTGACTGAATTTTATATATGTATACATATTTTACCTGACTCACATTGCTTCATGAGCTCTTAAGCCATGCAGTTTTTTTTTTTTTTTTTTTTTTGCATAAATTGATAAAATTTTTTTGCTTTTTGAAATGAAAATGCATAAAATATAATCAAGAGCTTTGGCTAGATTAGAATATATGTATTCAAATAGAATATATTTAACTGTTAGCAACTACAGCTTTAAAATAGTTTTGTGCTGTTTATTTATGAATGCTATAGAAAGAGTCTTCAAAGCTGCGATTCTCATGTTTTTTAGTAAAGACTTTGACAATATACATTGTTTATCTATAATTCAAAATTCATATGTAGCCAAGATAGAGTTTACAGATGGCAAACGAACCTTCAAATAGATTAGCTATAAAAAAGAAAAAAGATTTGATACATAGATGAAGATGGAGAAAAAAAACTGTAAAGAGAGCAGCATGAGAACAAATTATTTCATGGATAAAGGAATCTTTTTCATGGATAATTATTATTTACATAAATCTATTTCTCATTCTCCTCTCTTTATAGCATCTCCATCCCTATCTCCTTTATGTATTGAATCCTTTTTTGTATCTCCTCAGACTTCTTACTTATATCATATCTTTCTGCGCTCTTTATCTACTTTCTAAATCTTTTATTTCTTTATATCAGTGAAATTTTTATATCGAATTTTATTAATATTATACACTTACCTTCTAAGCTTTTTCCATATAATAAATAACATATAAAATATTTACTTATATCTAAAAATATTTTTATATTTAAGTACTTAGTTTTGCTTTTGCTGTATCGAAACACACGCATTTATTTATTTCTACACACATATAAATGCAATCACATATTTTTATCTATGTAGTATTTTTAAATATTCTTAGTCTTAAATTCCCCTTAGCTTAAAATTGACTTTGTTTTGCGACGAAATTTTTAAATTTTAATTTGCATATTTTTTCTACCTTTTATTTTTAGCACAAGAATCTGCGAAAAATGATAATAATAAACCACAAGGTAATGATGCACTCCCAAAATTTCTAGCCTTAAATTAGCTATATGCGTAGCTTTAAAACTTGTAGTTCATGATACGTCTTCTCTATGCGTAACTGAAACTTTTGCATGCTGTTAACGGATATTGCTTTAGATGGTTATTTTAATAGTTGTTTGTATACCCTATAGCTATTTTAAATGGGGTATATTGGTTTTGCTGGAATATATGTAACAGTGAAAGTCTTGACAGCTTCTTTAATATGAATATGAACGAAAAGATTCATGATTCCTAGAAAACTTAGAAACTATAACTAGTTCCCCCTATAGCGCACATAGCTCAAATTCGCTTTAAGTTATCGATTATCGGGTCCGTATCGATTTAAAATGATATCGATCTTTAGTTAATTGAGTCATTATCATATCCCTTATATATGTACATATATACCCCATAAGTATACATGGATCTCTTTTTTCTATACTTACACCATGCTCTCCCTGAGCCCAGCGGGTTATTCCGGGTATTTCTTAGTTGAGTATTTCCTACTCTACACACCCTTGCGTGTTTTTCTTTTTGTTATTACTGTTTTGACAGCAATTTAAATAATCATATTTTATGGGAAAAGCTTTCAAAATGTCATTAAAATAGATATGATGTCTTTTGTGCCCTCTGTTTGTGTAGTTTGGCATTAGAATTTGCCTTTGTCATCATCATCATGGTCGTCGTCGTTGTCGTTGTCGTTGTCGTCCTGTTGCCGTTGTCCTTGCTCGCCGAGTGCAGTCGACAGGCTAAAGTTAATGACAAAACGCAGCGGGTTATCATTTTCATATTGAGACATTTGCGAGGCTTAGAGAGGGTGTGTGTGTGGGGTGTGTGTGTGGGGTGTGTGTGTGTATGTATGTGTGTGTGGCATTCAAGGATGCAATATTGAAAATCCCTTTGGCATTGACTGCACTTGTCTGGAGTCTAGAGTCTAGAGTCTGGAGAGTCTGGTGTCTGGATTCCTGACGCCATCTCCAGCAATCGCCTCGGCTTTGGCCTTGTCCTTTTTTCCTTTTGGTTATCATCGCTGTAATTGAATTCAGCAACAACACAATAAATTTTGTGGCACTAAACAAGCAGCTAAGGGATATGTGTGTGTGTGTGGGTGTGTGTGGATGTGCCTGTGACACTAAAAGGGCTGCCAGGAGACGAGCAGGAGGCTGTTGTAAAAAGAGAAAATTTAATTTCTGGCCCGAATAATAAATCACAAACATAACACAGCGAAACGGTTGAAGGAGAAACGGTCCGCAAACAAATAAAAACAGCGCAAATGTTTCAGCTGGAGGACACTTGATGTCGCCAGAGATAAAGCTGGCGGCACTCAGGGCGTGGGCGAGGGCGGGAGCGAGGCCGAGGCCGAGGGCGTGGCTGGTTGCCCAATTTGAAATGCGTTGTCGATGGCCATCGTGCTGGAGCGCGTTGTGCTGTTGCATTTATCAAAATTGTATTTCCTGTCGCTGGCCGCCAAGCAGCTACAGCTGCAGAGGAAGTGCCCACTCTGGAGATACACCCCGGCGCATAAATATGTATACGCTCACCATTTGCTATATATTTATTTTATTTATTTTGGCTAGGAGGAAGGGTTTTCATCGCATGCTTCAACGAGTTGAGCGAATGTTTGTTTTATTAAATTTTTACGCAGACGCTTGACACGCGCATATGAATAATATTGGAATTTTATTTGGTTAGGATATAGAGTTGACATGACTAGCAGATACCTCGTAAATTCAGAGCTTGCTTTTAGGGCATAAGATTGTGTATATAAACTTAATGCTAATTGATGCATGATATATTTATTCTTCTTCTTTTATAAAATATTATATTTTATAAAAATTAACTCGACTAACAGATACTCCTTAAAAATTAAAAAAGACAAATAAATGTTGCACTTAAATATTTAAAAATTTTTGTAGTGAAAAGCGTCCGCCATAACTTCTATTTTCATAATCACAATGTAATTTGAGGTAGCTAGAATAATATGCTCGACTAGCAGATACTTCTTTATTTAAAAAGACGTTCAAAAAAGCTGATTGAAACACTAATTATAATGAACTTGGGCAGTCAATAGTTGCCACTATACTCAATGATAAACACAGCTCACAGAGAAAGTCAATAGAGCACGACTAGCAGATACCACGTAAATTAAAAAGGTTTTTTAATTTAAAATACCAATAGGTTGATATACTTTCTTATTTAAATCAAATATAACACCTCAAAAAAATAAGAAAAAACTTTCTACATGACTAGTCGATACCTCTTAAATGTCATTTTAATGCTAAAGAACTGATTAAAGGGAATAAATTTTCAGCTGCTGAATTATTCCTACCAGCCATTTCAACTATCAACAGTCTCCCATATTGTGTTCATGCCCATCAACTACAGGGTATATTATTACAATAATCATAAAAAAAAAACAATGTTTCATAGTGTACTTGAGCAATACAAGAAACATAAATTCGCACGCATTACGTGTCCCGCGTACTTATGCAAATGAAAAGTAAAAAATTTTTTATGTTTAGCTCATTTCTGTTTTATAGGCGACACACTAGCTGATGTGTGTGGTGAGTGTGGGCGTGTCTGACCCACTCGTCAGCGTGTGCTGTGATTTTTATGATAGTGTGTTGCCTGGGCTGCCCCTGGGCAGCAGCCATAAATAATGCCGCAAAGCCAAAAACAAATACGAGTAGTAAACAGAAATTGCGAATAATATGCAATAATGCAAAAGGCCAACAGTAGGGGAATGCCGCCAACAGCTGGGCAAACACACACACAGACTCACACACACACACACACAGACACGTTGCAGATATGTATGCAAAAAAAGTATGTAGACCCTGGGGAAAGATACAATTTAGCCACCCACTGGGGTCGCATGTATGCGTGGAAGTGTTTGGCTGGCTTTAAGTCACAGCAGGACGTGACATCCTTGCATAGCATTTGCATAACTATGACCGCCGCCAAGAGGCAGCAGGAGTAGAAACAGGAGGAGCAGCACCAGCAGCAGCAGCATCAGAGGCAGCATCAGAGGCAGTCTACTGCTTCCCACTCGTCCTCTTCACCCCGCCTCCTTCACAGTCTGCTGCTTCAGCGCCCGCTATTTTTATCATTTCCGTTTTTTGTATGACACATTTTTCCATTTCTGTGCTGTTTTTTTTTTCGCCTCTATTTTTCCTCCGCTGATGTAACGCGCTTGCATAATTTTCATTGTTTTCATTTTATGCGCGAATTTTCTGCACTCAGTTTTCATTTTCTGTACTTTTTTTTTCTCTCCTTGCTTTATCATATTATTTGAGTTGTTGTTTTGTGAACCGTTTCCTGTTCTGATTTCTGTTTGCATTTCAAGTTATTCGCCCGAGAGATTTTAGTGTGTAACGCAATAAAACTTAAGCATAAAGGCGTTAAAGGAGTTCCGAAAGGAGCGTGACGACAGACAATGTGGGGAACTGCTCGCTGCGCTTGAGTGCAGTCCTAAAAACTGGCTATATAACTTTATGAATGCTGTAAAAGAACGCAGGAGGAAGTAACCACAAGAGAGAGAGAGAGAGAGAGGGAGTGAGAGAAGATTTCAGCATGTAAATAACATTTCTTGTATGCAATAAGATAGTTTGTAAAGCAGAGGTGAGCAATGGTAGATCGAGGAAGAGCTTTAAGTATTAATTTTGACAGAATTGAAAAGTTTTGATCTGAGCAAGTTTGTTTGTTAACTAAAGATGGTTGGAGGGAGAAAGGGAAAGAATTCTTTGACCTGTGAAGTACATCGTTTATAAGCGTAAGAATAAGAGAGGATAGAGGGAGGTCTTAGGTCACATTAAGTATGATTTCTGACCTGCAAAGAATCTCTTTCGTAAACGAATGAATGGTGTAAGATAAGGAACAAAGTTGGCAGAATTAAACATCTTGAGAATGTCAAATGAGTCTTTTTGAATAGATATAACAATTAACTGTCCTATAATAATGTTTCATATACTGAATGCTAAAAAACTTCATCATCAAAAATAAAACTGAAAATATATAGGGTAGAGCTTTAGATATTAAAGTGAAGTGAGCTCCATAGATAAATGTCAATTTTGTATATATCTTGAATCTATTAAAAATGTATTCATAGTAATAGTATTCATAGTCAATGCGATTCTTAGTATTCATAAAGTTTATAGATTTTTTTTTTAATAAATGAGTATACGTAGTTTTTAATAAAAGAGGTCAGAAAAAATGTTAATTCTTATTAGTTTCAGCATACACTTTGCTTATCAGAACTTTACAGCAAGTTCTTCTTAGAATTTACCACAGCATAAACCAAATTTTCAAGCGCAGCCAACTTAACAATCTTGCAACATGGTTTGGTGTTGCCAGATCGCTTTAGCGACATCATAAAAGTCACAAATCATGTTAAACTTACGTTCAATATGTGCTTGAGCGCCATTAAAGCGCTGTTCCAGTTGCCCTAGTTACCAAAGAGCGCAGAGCCACCCTAATCAATATATATAACACTCACACGATGCGGTAAGCGCTGCCAACTGTTCCATTAGCATGGCCATTTTGCATTGGCATTATCATTGCCAAATGATTATCGCTTGCTCTTTTGATATGCGCCAAGTTTGTGTCTCTGGATTGTCATTGCCATTGGCATTGTTGGCACTCGCAGCTGAATAATCACACAACTATTGGAATTTTGAGAACTTTCTAATATACCAAATAGTAGAAGCGCGCTAAAACTCGTTTGCCTTGCGAGTCATTTTTCCAATTTTACAGCCACTTTGCCAATGCTCAGTCAATTTCTGCAAATCAAATGACTTTCATCTCCAGCTCCGCGCCCCTTTAGCGCTTGAGCTGTAGCCAAGACGGCTGCCAGGACGACAGTGTCGTCGTCGAGAAGGACGAGGAGGACGAGGAGGAGGAGCATAGAGAGAAGTCTGCTTGAGGCACTAGCAGAAGATGAGATTTGGCTGGAGCTGGGGACCACTTGGTGGCTCTACTCGTTCAATATCTGTTTTTTTTTTTTCTTTTTCTTTTTATTTTTTTGTTTTCATTCAAGTTTTTCTCTTGGTTTTCTTTTCTTTTATTTGGCTCATTTATGGCGCATATTGCGCATTTAATCGCCGTCAACATTTGCCATGTAACGTTCATAGCAAATGTCTGTGTGCTGCCTTCGTCTAATATGTACATATGCCATTCATGTGTGTATGTCTGTGTATGTGTGTGTGTGTGTGTGTGTGTGTGTGTGTGTGTTTGTGCCATATGCGATTCACAGTCGGATTAGCTTTCAACGAGCGTCCGTCCTCGTGAAGGCAACGTTTCATATCCTAATATCCTGATATCCCTGATATCCTGTTATCGTCGGCAAGTTTGCCCAAAAGTTTTTTTACTTACTTCTCTACCTACTTCTCTATCTCTCTCTCTCTCTCTCTCCAGCTCGCCTCGCACAATCGGCTGCTGTTGAATTTTTAATTTTTATGTTAGTAATTTCTCAACATTCTGTTTGACTGTCTGGCAACAGGCAACAGGAAGCTCCATCCACACAGCGAACATCTTGTGCGCGCATATTAAATTTGGTTTTTATTTAGTTTTTTCCTACTCCTCTTCACTGCATACCCTGTGAACATAAAATGTAGAGAGATTGCTGTAGGCGTGATAGTTGTAGAGATGGACTGAAGATGAGATCGGGATAGGGCTTAGGCCATAAAAACGACTGTTATGAAAAGTCATAACAGTTAGATATTCTGTTCATAAAGCTAAGATTTGAGAGAGAAAAAAAACTATTTTTAGGGAAATATATCTGTAGATGGGAAAATGGTATTTATATATAATCATATATTTAAATATCATTATAAAATTACAGACTAATGAATTGGGTTAACCTATTGAAAAAATGTTGGATTTTAGTAATCAAAATTATGTGTCAAGAGTGCAGAAAGTATAAGAAATTGTTTATACTTTTAAAATATGTTACAATATTTTTCAAATACTTTCAATGGATATATTTCTATTGCTGATTTGCATATCGAATGTAGAATTTTAGACATATTTCGATAAGTATAGTATATAAAAATGAAGCTATCAACTTATTTTGAAAATTATAGTTTAAGGATTTGTTCAAATTGTTTTCAATGAAAAAATTCTTGACTTTCCAAAATTAAAAATTTTCCAAAATAAAGAAAAACTAAGTTATGTTCTTACAGTCTCCTTAATGTCTTATGTTCTTATAGCTCTAGGGTAACTTTTAGTCTAGAACTTTCAGCTAGATTCGCTTGATTTTATGCGCCTTGCGCTGTTTGGGGAGGCGTGAAAAAAAATAACACGAAATGAAAGCAGATGGAGCTGGAAGACCTTCTTGAACGTTCAGTTTTCTAAATGGAGTTTTTCTTTCTCTTACTATGGTCAGGCCATTGACTGTGGCATGAATGTGTATGCACGTGTCTGTGTGTGTGTGTGTGTGTGTGTGTGTGTGTGTGTGTGCATATATGAGTAGGTGTTGCTAGCACTGCGTTTCCTGTAAGCTGCAAAATGTGGGTTAGAAGCCCAACGGAAATGCAATTCAATGAAAGCTTAAGTTGAGGAAATTGAAAGACGAGCTTAAGCGAGTGTTACACCAGGGAGTTTATCATTGCGCGCAGGAAATGCGAAATTATGCATTGGAAATGAGGCAAACTTAACAAGTTCGGGCAGCTTTAACTTTTGAGTAAAAGTTGTTTAAAGTGGAACTTTTCGCGCTGCTCACGCGCTTTCATTATTTACACTCGCTTGCATTGAACTATATATCATGTAATGCACACGTGCTGCCACGCCCAGCGCCCACGTTTTCGAGGGCTGTAACAAAACCAATTTGCGGGAAGCGCAGCTGAAACTGCGCTGCCAACAGCCGCCAGCCGCAACTATATTATATAAATATTTCAATAAAGCCACAAAGATACACAGGCACACGTGTATGTGTGTGTGTGTGTGAGTGTGTGAGTGTGTGTTTGTGTTTGTGTACGTCTGCAGCTGGCAGAGCAACAGTCACGGTAGCAACTGCATCCACAGCCACGACGATGCCAAAAGCAAACATAATTTAAAATGTAATTAGTGCTCAAATAGAAAGCCGAACAAACAGAGCGAAGCCAAGTGCACCGAGAGAGAGAGAGAGAAAGAGAGGGGGGGATACAGCGGGGGAGAGAGAGAGTGAGGGCTGCTCGCCCACACGGGCAATGTACCTGTGCGCTGTGTGGGCGTGGCAGTGGCAATGCAAACAAATTGCTAAAGCAAATTGAAAGCCAGCAAGGGACACGCTCGCTGACACGCTCCCAAGTCAATGAATATCATCGGGTTACTAGGTGACCCACTGCCGCAGCAGCAGCTGCCACGCCCCCCAACTACAGCTACAATTGCAACAAAAGTTTGTCCTAGACCAACTTTGAACTGGCTGCCACCTGCTGCCAGCTACTGCCACACTCACACTCACACACACACACACACACACACACACACACACACATACACATACATATACATATATATCTTTTGAAACATTTTTATTATATTTGCCAGCTGTATTATGCAGAGCTTCAGCGGATTCGATTCGTTCCGGTTTTCGGTTTCGGTTGCCGCCGCTGTGCAAATATGGCAGAGTTGCCACAGTGGCCGCAGAGTTGTTGCATGCAACGCTTTTCAAGGCTGGTCATTGATGATGATGCAGCTACCTCTAGCTGCCTCTCCCTCCCCCTCGCTCACCCCTCTCTCTCTCTCCTGGCTTAATGAGCAAACTTGTTAACAACTACTGATGCCATTTCAGCTTTTTTCCCGTCAGATCTGACTTTTTTAATGTCAGACTGCGGGCAAAATTCTAAAATAAAAGGAAATTTAGAAAAGCTTTTTTCAACATTTTTTAAGTTTTATAAATTTTTTCTTAATTTTATGTGTTTGTTGTTAATTTATTTATTTTTTATTTTTTGCATTAAATTTGAGTGCTGCAATGCGAAATTAGGAAATTGCAAATTTAATGAAATTGCAAAAAAAGTCTACATTTATACATAGAAATATATATGCATATTTTATTTATATTTTATTTTATATATGTTATTTTTAGCTTGCCTTTCCAGCTAGATCTAGCTGTTTATGCTCTGAAAAAAAAGGGCAGCACTGCTAACAACTGGACGGTCGGCGTTTGTGGGCGTGGCTGTGGCCTCATTATGTTGAGCCCCAAATCCTTTTTGCGCTCCTTGAAGGTCCTTCAGCCAGCCTGCAACTGGCCATTTGTCGGCTTACGCTTTGTTTTCTCGTACTCCACTTACCTTTGCACTGGCCAGGCTCAGTCTCACAGTCTCTCTGTGTGGGACACTAATTTAGATTTTAAGTAGTCTACTCCAAGCACTTGTACAACCTCATTAAGCTGCTTCCTTTATTTTCTGCTTTTTGTTCACTTTTTGATGACTTCTTGTGCTTCTTCCATTGCAGACTGGCGCAGCACGGACAGCACCGACCATCATGATCGCGTACAGCGACAATTGTCGGTCTCGTCGGACAGCAAGCTGCTGGACGATGATATCAGGGAGGAGATGAAATACCATTCGCATGTCGTTATGCGACCCAAGAAGCCGCCCAGACCCAAGTCCGAGGTCTTTCTCAACAAACAGGATCCACTTCCGCGACGAAAACGTTTCAGTGCATTTGGCGTAAGTATAAAAGCAACAGCTAAACAGCTAAAAGCAAATGCATTTTCTGCTCACTCAATCAATTTCAATCAATTTATGCACTCACTTTGTCTAACTGTACTTTATGGCTGGTCACTTGATATATGTATCTCTTCACTCACCCACATAACTGTTATCTATCTTTGTGTATATGTATTCCTTGCCTTTGGCCGCGCACAAATCGTTGCATACTTCTGTGCGCTGTTTTTTGCACATTTTGTGCGCTTACAATTCTCAACTGGTTGTAGCTGCGCTTGGCCCTAGTGCGCAGCGTTGTGCCATCGAAGCATTGAAAATATTTTTATCTCTTTGAAATTTGTCCTGGTGGAACCCTTTGCCTTGGCACTGAGTGTTCCGAATGAATGAATGCATTTAATATTGAACTACACATTACAATCGAGTATGAAAAGTAGTTGACATACTGCAGCCAAAAGCAATGAAGATGATTGTTTAGAAGACGCCGGATTTGGCTTGTTTAACCAGTTTAGTAGGAACGTAAATGCGCACCAAATTAAGTAAGATGTAAGCTTGGAAACTTCTAATTAGTAATGGAAGCTTCTATTCTGGCGCGCGTCTACGCTTCTCCGACATTGTTTAAACTGATCAAATTTGTCTTCCTCTATCTCTCTCAAAAATCGATCATTTTGATCGTTGCGGATGGTCGCAAATTCCATGTTCATGCTTGAACACTCAATATTTGCGTGTTTCACTTAGCTGACAATAGATCTGTCAAGCTATATATAATCAGACAACTATATAATGTAGATGAAAACATAGACAAAGAGGACAAGTACATATGAGCCGACTGCCTTTGACTTTAACTTGAGTCTCGAAACTGAAGAACTGAAAGAACAACAATGCACTATTTATAAAGGCAGCATTAAAGCAGAGGCTGACTAAGATCACAAAATTTATTATTATATTTATTATGAAGAATCATATTTAGATAGGAATTACTTTCAAAGACTCGTCAAATAGATATTCAGGAATTAATACATCATTTTTGAAAATAAAACAAAATTTATTATATATTATGAACAGATCTCTGATGCAGTATATTTATATATAGCCCCATTTATATGCTCACATCTATGAAAAATCTAGTCTTTGTTTTCCGAATTAGAATAACAATTCGAACAGCAAATCGCCATCTGCTTAATATGCATAAACTTTCGATTGTCCGGCAAATTTCCATTGCCTACTTTCAGGCTGCACTTGAAAACAATTTAACTTGAGATTTATAAGAATTGCCACTAGCATAAATTAACATCAAATTGAAAAGCCTTTGGCTAATTACAACGTTTTTTATTTGTGTTCTTCTCTTCACAGGGCGACTCACCATTTGGCAAGCAGGAGGCCTATGTTAAGCTGGAACCGCTCGGCGAGGGCTCCTATGCGACAGTCTACAAAGGATTTAGCAAGTGAGTACACACACACACACACACACATATATATATATATATAGAATATATAGGATATATATGTAAGTTTATAATGGGGTCCCAACTGTGTGCCATAAATCAAGTTGCGGTCCTCAAATTGGGTTGCCATGTCACTGGGTTAAGCAAAATTATTGCTCTGCTGCTTCCCATGAATTTTGACGAGCTTCAAGGCTGACGAGCCAGCGCACGAACGGGTTGTCCTGTCCATGTCCTGTATTTTGTACGTTGCGTCCCATCCTGTCAGCTTTACAGTTGCTGCGCCTAAATCAAATGCCTTTTAAGCAAAATTGTGTGACAATGCCGCCCGCCATTTTCTCTTGATTTATTTACAAATGCCGCCCGGGCAGCACTTGCTAGAGTCCTTCTTTGTCTCTCTCTCTCTCTTTCTTACTCTTTCTTTATCTTATTTTGTTGCTGCCGTTTTGCATCCGGCTGTGTGCTCATTTGCCATGCAGCGTCCTATATATATACACTATATATACTATTTATGTGGAGCTGCTGGCGGAGGCTCATTACAGCAGACACAGACGCAGCTTCCTCCTTTCTTTTCGGCCCTATGCAAATGCGGCTATCAATCAGGCGCTGAGGCAGGCTCTGCTAGCGGGAAGCGGCCAACAATGGGCAGCAGTGCAACAATGGGGCAAGGCAGGCTTAGAAAAGAAAAAAACTGTGTTGGCAAAAAATATACCATTGTAGTAGCTGTTGCTCCTGCTGCTCCTGCTCCTGCTGCTCCTGCTGCTCTCTCTACTCCTGCTGCTGTTGCTGTTGGGTCTCACAATTGTTGTTTTGGCTTTTTGGGTTTCTTAACGCACTTTTCAAAGTCCGTGCGTAACCCTTTTCTTTTGCCGCTCGCTTTGACACAATTGAGTTGGCAAGGAGGAGGTCGCCTCCTTCCACTTTCTCGCTCGCCTGCTCCTTAACAAATGCCGCCTCATTTGCGCCTGCTCTGATTTTCTTGAGCTGCGTCGCTCATAATTTGACAAATGAGCGCCGGCAACAAAAACAAGCATCGTCACCTTTTTGACAGGCCAGCCAAGGCAAAGGCAAGGCAGGGCAGGCTACTTATATTTACAAGCAATGAGTGGAGTGGAGTGGAGTGGAGTGGGATGGAGTGGAGTGGGGAAGGACGCCACATGATGAATACCCGGTGGCTGTCAGTTGCATTGGCGTCGGCGGCGTCTTACTTTTGCTGCCTTCTTTGCTGATTTATTTGACAATCATTTGCAGAGCAGGCAGAACACCCAGCAGCCTCAGTCCTCCGCCTATGACAATGGGCATTTATGTGAATAACAAGGAAAACTTGTTTTTCTTCGGCTTCTCATTTGGCATGCAGAGCGTCGAGCCACATGCGAAATGAGTTCCAATTAGCTTTGTTTATTCGGAATGCAATTAATTCGCTCTAATTTATCTGGGCCAAGCAGGAAACGTGGCCAAGAGCTGTAGAAATAGGGAAATAGGGAACTAGGGAAATGGAGAAATGGAGAAATGGCAAAATGGAAAATGTAAATGAAAATTGGCGCTGTATGACAAGCTGTGAGCCGTTGTTGGCTTTGCATTCAAGCCAAATTTGCCTCGCTCGGCTTCTCCTGCTGATTAGCATTTCATACGCAAAAATTTGGGTCAGTGCCTTTGCCTTTTGCTTGGCTTGGCTTTTCCTTTTGCTTTGGCTTTTCCTTTTGCCTTTTGCCGTTGCCTTTGCTCGTCTCTGTTGTTAAGATTAATGCGCAATGTAGAGCATTACGTCCATCCTTCAGAGTTTTGCTTGTCAATTGCTGAGAGATTTTTCATAAATGATTTCACTTCTGTTTGGACTTGGCAAAAAGTTTTTGTTGTTCTTTGGGCACGAGCACTTGAACTTTGTTCGAGTTTAGCTAACGCGTCTGATTAGCATTTAGTGGGTCAACTGTCAACAGTGGCGCCATCTGGCGTCAAACTTTGCTGCTTAAAGGCAAAACTTTTGGGCTCCATCTCGCTCTCTCTCTCTCTCTCTCTCTCTGTCTCTCTCTCTCTCGCTCTCTATGCTTAACTAAATCATATTATTATTACATTAACGCAACTAAAGTTTCGGGCATATCCTTGAGACATGGCTGTCATAAGTCCGTGCAGGAGGCGCGCCCTTATCGAACGCCTGCCACGCCCAGCTACTCAAACGTTGACCCAGTTGGAAATTATCAAATGCTGGCAGACAGGCTTTCTCATACATTTTTCATGGCACTTGCGAGGTGACTATATGTACGCCGCCCCCCGCCTAAAAAACCAGCTGCACCAGTAGCTAACACATCCTTGTAGTCATGTATCCTTGTTGCTGTTGCTTTCGTGTAATTTGCCTGCGATACTCTGGTGCAGAGCAGAGTACAGCACAGCAGCTGCCGCTTACATGAAAATTTCGCATGTCGCCAAGGAGCAGAGCCAAAGGATGTTGTCGTAGCAGGATGTGCGCAGACATAAGCTCTTTATGGCATACGCTTTGGAGGCTATAAAAGTGCGAGGATGTGTATGTGTGTGTGTGTGCTCTTAACAACACCACTTGCCATCGCATAAAAGGCTTAATTGATACCGTTGCGGCTGGCGGGCATTCAACAACATCTGCCTAGAAAAGATCATCAGGCGAGCACAGCTCAAAGTTTGATGTTGGCATAAAAATGTGTCTTCAAATTTATATAAACAAAAGTTTACATTCTGCATACTTGTTTCAGCATCAAATTGGTTTATGCTCCAATAAAATTGTAGGCGGTTCACAAATAGCAACAGTTATTTGTGTGGGCCGATAAGCTCGAGAATGTTTAATGCCTATCAAAATGGTATTCCGCTTTACAAGTACTTGGAAAATGGGAAAGTTGAAAATGAAGGCAGGGTTTATTTGAGGAATTGTTTAATGGAGTTAGCTTGGGGTTATAAAAGCAGCTCAATTTAGATCTTTGCTAGTACAATATATAGGAAAATTCCTTTGATTTCATTTGTAAAATGTGAGCTACAAAAATTGACCAACTTTACTAAAAATAACTATTTCTACTTAGGAATTTGTAACACTTTTTTTTCTCTGTCAGCATACCCCTACTATATTTGTTTTTTAACCTCATACTAGTTTAGCCTTTTTTTTTTGTAATTTAGTTTTATATCAGGAATAGTTAAATATCAAATCGACTAGTATCTTCTTTACTTTCGTCAGCATATCCCTAATGAAAAGTCTTATGTTTATGAGAATGTTTCATATTCTTTATCTAGCATATTCTTAATTTGTTAATAAAAAAAAACTGTATTATATCTCAAATTATTTCATTAGACTCCTTTACTTTTGTAAGCGTATCCATAATAAAAAGTCTTTCTGATAGTTAACTGAACTAGAATAATTAATTATTAAATAAATTATTTCCTGTATATGAACATGTTTCATATTACGACGTATTTTTTCTTAACTTCAACTTAGTTTTTTTAAAGGTATTTTTATATAAAAAAAAATATTTTATTAGACAACAAAATTCTGTCTTTACTTATGTGAGCATAACCCTAATGAAATTTCTTAATGAGTTTTGTGAGACACAATAAAATCTTTTATTGCAAGAATGTTTCATATACTACGTTAATAAAGGATATGACATATGCTATAGATATGTTTATATGGGATTAAAGACATGTTTGTAAGCATAAGGATATGTTATACGTACATTATATCATTACGCATATATCATATTCTTGTTGTTTTTTTTATTAAACAGAGTGCTTTATATAGATTATATGATTACCTAACGAACTAGAAATTGTTTTACTTTTGTCAGTATGCCGCTTTCTAAAAACTCTAGAGTTATCCAACTACAAAAAAAGGTTTCATTTTCCTTTAGCTAAGCGTATGCTTAGCCTTATTTACGTCCATCGACTAAACTCTCATACAAAGAATCTCCACTTAATCAATTTATTAAGTTATATTTACCTAACTCCCTAATAAAATATCATTCAAGTCTAAATGAAGTTTCCAAAATATATTTGATTACACAAATTAAGTAGAGCCATATATTAGTCTGTTATCTAATATACCCCCAGCTAATGTTTGCTCATGCCAAAGTTCTTGTATCCGGCTTTGATACGACGATGCTTCCTTTGATTAACCATCAGGGTTAATTTGAAGTACATTATCTTTCACTCAGTGGTTCAGTGGCTCAGTGGCTCAGTGGCTGGTGCTCCTCTCATTACGCATGTCATCATCATTAGCCAAGCGAAAGTGACTTGGAGTCGAAACACTTTTTGGTGGCTGACGTCAACTGCCAATTAGCTGAAATCGCGACGCTTTAGTTAACTGAATTAACCCTCAGACCTCGGTCCACGGATCACTCGCAGCACATTCGAGTGGCCGAGACAGACAGTCAAAGAGAGTGAGAGAGACAGAGAGAGACAGAGAGAGAGACGAGCATCTGTAGCACTCGAGTCATGCGAAAAACTTTTGCTCAATTTTTGCCGGCACTTGGCACCAGACGTAAATCAACTACTTTATGACTAGGATTTTAGCATGCCTGCCCCCCTATCTGGGCCCTCTTCCTCCCTGCCCCCTCTGCTTTGTGGAGCCTAACCAAGTTGCGAGTTGGGAGTCGTAGTCAGTTCCAATTAGAATTTGCCTGGGCTATAGCAGGTCTCATAAATTCTTGCCGTCTGCGGCGTCGGTGTCAAATAATTTAACCTAATTTGACACTTCAAATATGCGGCTTAGGGCGGCGACGCTGTGAGGGGGGCGTGGCTGGCATGTCTGTACTCCTGGCCTTATCCTAATTTAAGTGTTTGCCGCACATTTTTGTGCGTATTTTTGTTTGGCTCGTTATGTCCGTTTAATGTAAGCAAAGACCCAACAGCGCACACCTAAACCCCCAGCTCCTGATCCTGCTGCTGCTGCTGCTGCTGCTGCTGCTCAAGTTCGTCCCTACATGACTTGCGGCAAGGACAATGCGAGAGCTGGTCCCCCGACCGAGGTCTGCCTAATTCCGTGTTTGTTTTCATCTCAGAACTTTGTGGGGCCATTCGGGATGTTTCTTGTGTTTCTTGTGGGTCTTTCCTGACTTGTGTATTTATTTTATTAATTTCCTGACTCACTCCATGTCCACACACACACACACACACACACAGATTAACCTACCAGCGCGTTGCACTGAAGGAGATCCGGCTGCAGGAGGAGGAGGGCGCACCATTCACGGCCATACGGGAGGCGTCGCTGCTAAAAGAACTGAAACACAGCAACATTGTGACCCTGCACGACATTGTGCACACCCGCGAGACGTTGACCTTTGTCTTTGAATATGTGGTAAGTAATATCAGATTGATAAATATATAACTATATCAGTGATGCCAATTTTTTTTTTTTTGGAAAAAAAAGCAAAAAATGTCCGTAAAATGCGGAAAAAAAGACTGAAAATCTAATAATAAAAAAAAGACAGAAAACAGGACAAAAACTTTTTTCGGTCGATTTTGCAATTTATAGTGCATTTTTAGTATCTGCAGTAAGCATTATTGGTGTCGTCTTCACTCCGGGCTATCCACGACTTGAAATCTGGCTGCTGTAGCCAGCAATCCCTAAATTTTTGCTTATAAATCTCCTTGGTCATTTTATCACTCTTTTTACATTGAACTTCAGATTACAAACGATATCGATAATACATACAAAGCACCTACACAATTCAAATTATCACTGTTACACTTATTTTGGCACTGTTCTTAACCAAATATCGGTACTCAATCTAGTATTTTATTTATTTATTAACAAGATAGAATTAATTAAAATTAAATCTAACTAAAGGTTAAGCACTGGCAGCAGAGGCCTTCGGCTTATCTAGTATATTTTATGCTAAGGTTCTGTTCATCTGTTCTGCAATGTTAATTAATAGAATTCTGTTGCATCCACAACCGATCAACTGGAAAACCACCAATCAACTGGGAAAATATGAACACCATCCGGATTCATAAAAAAAAGATAGATTTCAGGATAGGGGATGTTTGATATTTTTTCCGGACGAAGCCCTTAAAAACAGCAAATCCCGGAAAGAGGACAAATTGGCATCACTGAACTAAATACATATATATACATATATATGGCATATATCATATATCTAATCTATCTTTTGCTTCGTTCCCCCTAGAATACCGATCTGTCGCAGTATATGGAAAAGCATCCGGGCGGCTTGGACCATCGCAATGTGCGTCTGTTCCTTTTCCAGCTCCTGCGCGGCCTCTCCTACTGCCACAAGCGTCGTGTCCTGCATCGCGATGTCAAGCCGCAGAATCTGCTAATCAGCGACTGCGGCGAACTGAAGCTAGCCGACTTCGGCCTGGCCCGTGCCAAGAGCGTGCCCAGCCATACGTATTCCCATGAAGTGGTTACGTTATGGTACCGTCCACCAGGTGAGTGCGGCTGAAGACGTGTCCCCAACCACTTGATATAATTGCATATTTGCATGAATTCCAAATGGGTGGCCATAGCGCTTAGTGAACCAGTTTAATTGGGGCTGATTGCAACAGTTGAGGTAGAATTTAATGTTGAAATATGAGTAAATTGAAAGCTTTAAAAATGAACTAGTTCATTTGCAACTCTTAGTTATTTAATAGAAACTAATAGTAAATTTTCATCAAGTACTTTAATTCAAATGAATATTAAGTTCATAAAAAGAACTAGCTCATTGCAACACATGTTTTTTTTTTAAACTCATTGAGCTCGCTCCAATAAATTTAATTCAAATTCACAAAAAAATATTAGTTCATTTGCTAGGATTACAATTCTTGCTTAAACAAGAGCTTTGAGAAATATAGATCTAATATTTCTTATGACAGTACCATAGAAAATTAAATGAACTAGTTCATTTGACAATCATGTAGCAAGTCTGATTTATTTAATAAAAAACAAATAATGAAATGAAAGTATTCAGTTGTTAGGCTTGTTTATCTTGTTAAAAATCGTATACTTAATATGAAAGCATATTTTTATAGCTCAAAATGTAATGAACTAGTTCATTTGACAATCATAAAGCAACTCTGATTGCAAATAATTTGTCAAGTCAAAGGCTTTAACTGAGATCAATTTTCATATTGATGTTGTATACTTTAAATGAACTAGTTCATTCACTATGCTTACAACTTTTGCTAGGAACTTCACTACGTCCCTATCTCGCAAGCTTTGCTACACTTAAGGATAGCTCAAATCCTAAAAATTGAGAAACTTTTCCGAAACGTAATCCTCATGTTAATTTGAAACTCACTCTGATAATCCACAAGCTTATGTCAAACCGCATTAAAAAGTTCAATTACTTGTTATGGAGTTTTCGAAGTTCCAGCTTCAATAATATTGAGCAGAATTAATTTGATACATGTTAAAAGCAGATTAATATTGGTTTTTCGGGCTATTCCATTAAACATTTTCAATTTAGTTTTTTCCTCATAGAGCTGAAAGCAGATTAATTTTAATATCCCACTAAATAGACAGCATCCAATGGGTAAACAATTCATTTAGCTTCGCCTTTTTTTCCAAGCTCAACAAATTTCTCATCAATTTGAAAAAGCACTAAAAAGAGATAGAGCATGATAGAGAAAGAGATTGTGAGAGAGACAGTGAGATATGTAAAGAGAATAAAGTTAATTTTTTAATATGCAATTCCCTGGGCATAAACAGTTTGTGTGAAGTCGAGTCGACTGCCTGTGGCCTGTGCCCAACTTTAGCAGGAGTCCAGGCTACTGCTGCTCCTGCTGCTCCTGCTGCTCCTGCTGCTGCTCCCTAGGCTCCCGACTGACCTCAACGGGGCAAGTCAAAGCATGTTAAACAAATTTAATCTGCACTTCTTAGCAGCAGACGAGGCAAACTCTTGACCAGGATAAGAGGAGAGAATAGAGGAGAGTAGAGGAGAGTAGAAGTAGAATAGTAGAAGCAGCAGCATCTGCAGTCAAGTGTATGGATATATGCAAACGTGCGGATGTGGTTTGGTCAACATTGGAGCTGTTGGAGTTTAGTCCAGTCCAGTCCAGTTCAGTTCAGTGTGTTTTACCTGTCCCTAGTTTGTATTCGTGTGCGTGTGTAGAAAACTTTGTTTAGGGTTAGTCGAGATAAGCGCTAAGACGACCTCTGCATGGCTGTCAGTCAGTGTGCCAGGCTGTCATCCTGGCCTGCTCCGCTCTCAGAACAGCTCTGTTTATTTATTTAAAATTGCAATTTATTTCCATACAAAAAACTACATTTACCTAACGAACGAAAACCAGCTAACTCCCACTCCCATCTCTCTCTCTCTCTCTCTCTCTGTCTCTCCCATTTAGATGTTCTGCTGGGCAGCACGGAGTACTCGACGTCGCTGGACATGTGGGGCGTTGGCTGTATATTTGTGGAGATGGTGACTGGTATGCCCACGTTTCCGGGCATACGTGATACATACGATCAGCTGGACAAGATATTCAAATTGCTGGGCACGCCCACCGAGGACACGTGGCAGGGCGTTACACATTTTCCCGGCTATAAACCACACAAGCTGGGTAAGTAATTGGCCAGCAAGTGCAGCAGCTTCTTCACTTGACTAATTCAACTTTGTTACATTGACTAGGTTTCTATCGACCACGAAAACTGGGTCACAATTTTCCACGGCTGTACGATATTATCGAGGGCGAGACGATAGCGAACGCGTTCCTCCAGCTCAATCCCGAGCAGCGCATCGGCGCCGAAGACGCACTGCAGCATCCCTACTTTGCGCAATTGCCAAAGAAACTCTACGAATTGCCAGACGGTAAGTTAGACATTCAATTACATGATATATTAAATATTTACCAGTCGCATCGCATTGTGAACAGTCCCAAAAAACAAATCCAATTAAAGTGCAACACGACAATTTGTTTGTTCTCCTACTCCTACTCCCAAAAATTGAGCTACAACTCATTTGAAGTTAGTGCCACAAACTTGGCCTTGTTGCTGCTGTTTGTTTAACTAATGTTTGCCTGGCCAAGAACAGCTACAGCTAGAACAATCTGCCACTGTCTACAGTTAACAGTAATTACACTTTTTGTGTTTTAATTTGTGTGCTCCTTCAGCTACGGCGAAAAAGTTTCCTTTTGCAACAAGTCTGAGCTGGCAGCAGCCATTTGTGTTGGCCAAGTGGAAATGCTTTTCGAAAGCAACTAGTTAATTTGCCACAAGACACTTTGAATATGCCCAAAAAAATAAACAGAGAATAAAGAAGGAGGCGTATTGCATACAGGAGAGCAGGCGGAGCAGCAGAGAGACTGTGCAGAGAAAAACTTTAGTATTTCTTTCTGTTTTATCTATATGAAATAAACTATTCATAAAGAAACTTTTTTTTAGCAATTTTCTTTGACAATAACAGACAAAGTCTTGATAACGACAGAGTGTTGAGCATAATAGTTTCTTTAGTACAACAGATGCTTACTGTTTAATACTGTTGGGAGTAGCTTTGTAAGAAATTCTAAAGGAAATTGTATTTTAATTTGTATCTAAATATTGTATTGACTTTTTTGCTTTTCCAATCGAATACTTTTCATATAGGGGAACAGCTTCAAAATAATTATTTATCTGAGCGAATAAACCCATTAAGTTATACTCAAAAATTAATTACACTGCCTAATAGAATTTAGTTACTAAGAATTAGTCTCTAGTTTTATTATAGTCTTTTCACATGTCCCGCTCTAAACTGCATTAGAAAACGAATAATTTTATCAAGGCAGTCTTATTGAGATGGACAAATGAGAACACTTTGTTATGCCCTGAAGCCATTGAAAATGTGAAATTGAGTGTGGAATAGCAAGTCTGTGAGAGGTTTAATGGTATTTCCCAGTCGCATATATGAAGATATGCAAGGCTCTGCTACTTTGTAAAGTCTTTTCATTTCGTGGCTGCCAGTAATAGGAATAGTAGTAGTAAGAGTATTAGAAATAGTAGGAGTAGTAGGAGTAGTAAAAGTAGTAGGAGTCGTAGGAGTAGTAGGAGTAGGTGGAGTAGTAGGAGTAGTCTTAGGAATAGTAGTAGTAAGAGTAGTCTTAGGAATAGTAGTAGTAGTAGTAGTAGCAGTAGTAGTAAGAGTAGTAGGAGTGGGTGGAGTAGTAAGAGTAGTAGGAGTAGTAGTAGCAGTAGTAGTAGTAGTAGTAGTAGTAGTAGTAGTAGTAGAAGTAGTTCTAGGAATAGTAGTAGTAGTAGTAGTAGTAGTAGTTTTAGGAATAGTAGTAGTAGCAGTAGAAATAGTATCTACATTTTTGTATACTTTGCGTACTTCATATCCATATATATATATATATGTACTTCTATATTATATATATTTTATATGTTTATATACTTCATTTCATTTTCATTTCACTTATATATGTATATACACAGTCTCCTTTCTAATATCCACCGCATTACCGTTTGGCCATTAGTCAACTGCGAGCTCTTACAAATTATCCTGGCCAAATCCACATGGAGCTCAACTCGTTTAAGCCAAATAAATTTTAGCTGAATTTTTTTGTACTGTGCGCTCTCCTTAATTTAGCTCGCATCGATTTGCAATTGTAAATGGCAAAACATTTAGCCCGAAGCCTCGAAAAAGCATTAAGTGGACCAAACGGAATACGAAACGCAGCGAACATTGCAATTTGCCAAGTACATTTAGTTAGAGTCGGAGAGAAGGGCAGAGCAGACGGACTGAATGCAGCTGGAGGGAGAGAGAGAGCAGACTCTCTCCCCCTCTCACTCTCTCTCTCTCAGCATCCCTGATGTCCATTTAATGGCTGTGCAGCTTAATGCGCGCTTAAAATGTGATTAACGCTGATTTGTAAACACATCCGTCTAACTCTCCGACTATTTGCGGTACTCTCTAGTAAATATGCTAATTTTGGTCAAAATTGTAAACAGCTCTGATTTCTCTCGCACAGGTGCAGGGCTCATTAGGGCAGCATTTCAGCTTTATAACTTTTGGGGTTTGTTCATCAAATATCGCCCACTCTCCACCTCTATCTCCCTCTCTCTATCTCCCTCCCACTCTCTGTTGTGGTCGCAGCTTTAACAGTTTGTTCAGATAAAATCAATTAAAACGCAACTAATGTGCTGCATTTATCATGTTGGCCGGGCTGCAGCCGCCGTCGCCACCGGATAAGGTCAATGCACAGCCAAAAAGAACCGCAGCACTTGGAGCGTGTGAGCATTGCGGTTATGCAGTGGGCGTGGCACATGATGACCCATGCCAGCCTCGTTAGCAAAATGAAATTTGCATGGCATTTTAATTGTCTGGCCTGAGGTCAGCTGGGAGAGAGAGACAGAGAGAGAGAGAGAGACAGAGTACATTAAATAATGTTTCGTCATAATTTATATTTTAATTAACAGAAAAATTTACATAAATATATACAGAAATTAATGAAATTTATGATATTTAATCATATTTCAATTTATTGCCTTGCAGAAACCTCAATTTTCACCGTGGAAGGCGTGCAGCTGCATACGGAACCGAATCGACAGAATAAATGAAAATTAAAGCAGGTCCTCTCAGTGGATGGCGTACGTTTCTATTGTTAGACCCAAATATTAGCCCAACAACAACAACAAAACAAACCACAAACAACCTACCAACAACAGCCCAGCTAAGCAACCCACAAAACAACCCAGCAAACAACTCAAGCAACAAACAAACAACAAACAAACAGCAAATTGGCAGCCATCAAAGTCGCGCGTCTTAAACCATAATTTGTCCAATAATCAGTGCGATTTCAGCGAGTGAGATAGAGCGAGTGTGAGTGAGTGCGTGAGTGTGAGTGAGTGAGTGTGTGTAAGAGAGACAGCAGCATTTCAGTCAAATATACATATATATATCGTGCCTGGGCATACATTAGTTACGTTACGTTACGTTTAGTTACGTTAGTTAGGCTATATTCACGTCATCTTTAATAAGGATACTCAGAGTTTAGTCAAATTTTTGCTTTGCCGCTGACATTTTCTTATTTTATACATAAACAAAATTTATAAATTTAAGCAAAATTTTCATTTTTCTGTTTTACAAATAATTATATAAATTTTTGTACATTTTTCTGTGCTGTCTGTTTGATTCTACAAAAAATTCTATTTGCTCTCAGACCAGATTTCCTTCTGTCTTACTTCTGTGTTCACTCAAGTTTGTATTTCTAAGTAGTTCAAGCATTCAAACTATCTGACTAAGCATAACTTTTCCTTATGAGTATTTAGATCCAAGAACCTCCTCGGGCCACCTAAGACAAGTTTACTATATCTAAACCTCAAGCCTAACTATAGTTCTACTACAATTCAATTAGATTTACATACAAATGGAAGATGCCAGAAAACAGCTCCTATGAAACCTATCATATATATATAATTATATATATATATATATATATATATTGTACATCTTCCTAAACTGCGAACAACTATATAGCGTATATATATTTTGTCTGTGAGAGTATTCAAGGTTCGGCCAGCCGATAATTAGCTCTTGTTTGTTTCACTTTATATACTATATATAATTATTATTAAAATTATTATTATTATTTTTAACGCTATTTTCACATCATAAAAGAAGAAAACTTTGCCGCGCTGTTTAAGTGATAAATTTTTAATTATTATTAATTAAAATACAAATAATAACTGAATTTATGTATAAAGCAAAAAAACATTTAAAAACAACAACAAATAAACTTTAAAAATTTATACCGCATAATTTGAAAATTTTTATTTGATTTTATTTTATTTTTTATGATTTTTTTCAGTTTGTTTTTTTTTTTTTTTTGTTTTTCTTGCTGCTGTCCCTAGAACTAAATGCATATGAAATCAAACGAAATCCTAGTGAATAATTAAATAGTAAAAAGAAATAGTCGTAAAAGCTGTTGAAGTAGTTCACTTAAAGACTTAGACAGCATCAGGCGAGAGATTTAGATGTGTAAAACAATTTTGAAAGCAAATCGAAACGAAACGAAACAAAACGAATCGAATCGAATAGTTAAACTCAAATTAAAAATTAGACTTGAAATGTAGTAAGAGTAAAAGTTTTTAGCAAGCAACAGCAACACATAAATTCTAAATACAAATAGTCAACAATACTAAAACTAAATAACAACTAACTTACAAAAATAAACCTAACCAAATATTTTACATAGCAACGTAGTTAAAACGAACTCCAATCAATCCAATTCCAATTACTATTACGAAACGTTACGCAAACACAAAAGATGAGAGGACGAAAGAGAGAGAGAGAGAGGGAGAATAGAAAAGTTTCTATTTAGAGAAGAACTAACTTAATGTGCAAAATAAAGAAATCAAAGATATTTCAAATGGTTTTGAAACGTAAATGAATCAAAAAGAAAACAAAAGTATATAAATAAATAAATAAATATTGGCGTGTGTAGAAGTGAAAGTAACTAAAATAAACGTAGAGCAAAATATGTTAACAAATTATTTACTTAAATCAATGAAAACCAACACGTGGTGGCGCCATCTATGGGCCAGCGGCCAACACACACTTTTATGAAACCAACAAAAAACTTATATCAAGAACATAAACTAATCGAGTTTAGAGTAAAATTTGAATGGAATTATATGATATTCGAAAAACCAAAACCAAAACAAAAACAAAACTATTTTAAAAGTACGCGGCGCGTTTATCAACACAGGCAGAAAACGCGCGCGTTTTAGCAGCGTTTAAAAACGCAGACAAAATTCTATTTTGTAGTAGAAATAAAAGTGAACTTGAATATTAAAATAAAAAAATATGAAAAACAATTTAATGAAAAAACTTTTTCTGTGATTTATGAAAAAAGTACGCAAAACCTAAAACAAAACAAAACAAACACACAAAAAATATGCAAAAATAAATACAAATAAACAAATTCAAATTCAAACCACATCAAATTTAAGCACACACTAGAGCGAACCAAAATTTAGATGCTGAGCCAAAAGAGCAAACGAATTGTTTAAAATTATTTGCTAGCAAAGGCTAAAAATGCACGAAAATGAGAGTAAATTCTCAGCACTTAAACATTTTGTATTGTTTGTAATTGTAATTCAAATTGAATGCTGCGTGCCTCAAATTGTGTAAACATTTAGCCGAATACTAAATAGAAGAAAGAGCAACAATAAACAAAAATAGTTGAAAGAAGATGAATTGGAAAACATTTGCAACATTTAACAATGGCAATGCACTTTTCGCACTTTTCCCATCCCGAGGTTACGTCCATAGTTTATAAGCCAACGAGCCAAATGAACAAGATCGAACGAATCGCCAATTTGATTTAACATTTTTGAGATGATCAGAATCGATTTTAATTTCTGTTTTTTATTCACTGCACAAGCAAAAACGAAAGTAATTTGGAAACGCAGCATTAAGCAAATAAGTCGAAATCTATATATAGAAATATAATAACTAAAGTAAACGTAATCGCAAAATGGTAAACACTAAGAATGTTTTTAGCTGAACGTGTGTCTCTAGTTGTATTCTATAGTAGCTAAGCGGTATTGGGTTCCCTTCACAGAGCCCGCAGGAACGTAAGGTAAAAAAAAGAAAGGATAAATGAACAAAATGATCAAATGATGAAATGAAATGAAAAATCTCTCTCGATATTTGCAGACTCGAGCTGAAGTCGAGGCATAACTAAATTATTTTTAATGCATTGAATTTGTCGTAAATATTTAACGTACCTTTGTTAAAAACAAAACAAAAATATATTAAACAAATAATTAATAATAATAAAAAATCTATTAAATACAAGACGAAAGCAAACAAAAGTCAATAGAAATTATAAATAAATTAATATATATATATATATGAATCTATGAATATAAATACATATATATATATAAATTCTCTTTGAGGAATCTGTGTAGACATCGCGTGTGTAGTTTTTATGTTTACACTGTAAGCAGTTTTTTGTATAGTTGAAAAGGGCAAAGCAACCAAAAATGAGATGAGACCTTTATTATATATACATATACATATATATACAAATATATATATATATGTGTTTTATTTATTGTTTCTCTTCGTGTAAATACAATCTGTAGTTCGATTTCTAAGTAGCGAAAAAGTGAATGAAAAAAAAAACCCCAAAATTGAATGTTTATGATTTAATACGAATGCATATTGAATGGCAACTAAATACAATTTGAATAAGTTCAACCTGTACAATAATTTAATATTAAATAAAATGCAAAAATAAAAAAAATAAAACCAAAAAAAAAAAAAAAACAATAAAAAACTAAATTCAAATAGAACTCAGCAAAATCGTTTCAATTACCCTTGGACTTGCACTCAATTTGTAGCTATCTATAAATGCAGAAAATAGAAATGTATATATATATATATATATTTATTAATATATATGTATGTATATATGCGAGGTCTGCTCAAAAAGTATTATTAAAAAAATTTTTATTTATTCAGGAATATATCTTTGCTGCTCTGCAAAGTAAGATTCAGTTTATGATCTTGCTTGATGCTGTCTTTAACTACTCAATCTTCTCTTCATACAGCATTATTAGTCTTTTTCTTTTATCCCAAAAATTTGCTATAGCTTTTTTGCTTCATCTTTGGGAATATGCGAAAATCAAAGGCGAGCCAAAAGACTTCCAAGCAAAGCAGCTGGGCTGAGCACCTAAAATTCTCGAATTGTCACAAGGGAGGTCGAAGAGCTCTTGCCAAAATCGATAATCAAATAAACGTAGCCCTCATCAATCCAAAAATTAGCTATACTTCTATAGCACATCTCGCATTTGTATCTATTTGAGTAGCTGGCGCATGACACACTTTGGAATTCGAGGCTGTCGCTAAAGTGACGAATGTCTCTCGGCCGCTAAAAACACGCATAAATAACAATTGAGACAACTAATAATCTTTAATTTTGTTTTCTGCCAACAAATAAAATAGTTGGCACCACTCGCAAATTAACTCGAGCCAGAGCAATTGAGTCGCCCCTATTTGACTGTCAGATTGAGCTACATTTTGCCAGCGACTCCCACAATTTGTAGCTTTTGGTAATTATGCAAATGACACAACTCTTTTGGGGCAAATAATTGCGAGGCATGCAACAATTGTTTTATTATTATTATTATTAAATCTTTTTTTTATATATATAAATTTATTGATGTTGCCTTTGTTATGGCGTCATCGACGGATCTGTTCATCCGTCAGGGCTGCAGTTGATGTGACTGTCTGCCAAAGGTCCATCAGTCTGTCAGTCTATCAGAGTCGTTGCATCTCCGCACGACTCAGGCCAGCTGCAAAAGACAAAAGGTTTCCACGATGACCGGTAAAAACCTTCAAAAGCCCATACCGAACGGCAAAGCAATCGCCACGTAATTTAGCTAAAATCAACAGCAGCAACAGCAGCAGCAGCTGAAGCATCGATGGAAAATAAATGACATAATCCGGAAAGCCATAAAGCGTTATCATCTAAAAGGTAACTAACAGTGGGCATAAGGTATATATAATCTGTATATATATACTTATATATACCTATTTATATTTACATTTTGAAACACATTTCTGTTGACGCACTAAAATGATTTTCTGTCCATAAAAATTGGCTATATAATCGAATAAATTTACGTTCACAGATTTTTTTATGTTCTTCAGCTTCAGCAAAACATGTTTATTTCTTTACATTTAATGAGATCTAACAAAAGATTCTATGCAAAACGAGAATATATATACTTAAAAATAAAGTAAAATTGCTAAACAAAATTTAAAAACAAAGAGAGCCGAACAGAAAACTCATTCAATATATCACTTCTTAGCTTCGCAGCAGATCTACATAAATAATATATATAAAACTTAATGTGTCTAAAACTCAAGAAAAATAATTAAAATTTTAAATATATTATATTATATATAATATTATATTATTTTATATATTATATTAAAGTATATATATTCTTGATCAGGATGACGAGCTGAGTTGATCTAGCCATGTCCGTCTGTTCGTTCGTCAGTCCGTATGAACACAAAGATCTCGTAAGCAACAAAGCCTGGAGACACTCGTTAAATAGTCCATCTACATTCAACAAATAAGTCATTTTAATATAGCCCATATATATCATATATCAGCTCTACGCAGGGTTTAAGAGATCTCCCAAACGGTAGACAAAAAAAAAAAAAACAAAAAAAAACATTTTTCTGTAAATGCTAATCGATAATTTTAATTTTTGCGATTTCGAAAAGCTATCTTATACGACAATCTGTCTGCCTGCAACTGAGTTAAAGTTCAATAAACGCTATAAAAGTCTCACTTAAATGCTAATAATATCTCTATATATATCTTTTATGAACTTAGTAGATGCCATTAAATAAAAGGCATTTATATAAATAACTCAATAATTGTTGTCGTCAACATTTGTAATGAACTATAATTATAATGTGAGAATCAATACGAAATACATATGTATATAATATAATCATATGCACTGTAATAGGTTCATATGAATATATTTGTATTTGCCGTCAGATCAAAGATCGTTTGCAGTTGATTCATATTCAAGACACCTTCCAACAAGAGCGCGAGTTGAACTGAGCTTGGTAAGGCCCAAGGGAAGCTCCAACTTAGAGTAGGTATACAAATAGGTAGACATACATATATATATAGATGTACATATATATAGATATATATTTGTTTGTAGATCATTTGGGAGTGACGCAAAACTTGAGGCAGGTTTCGCATACGTGAGCGAATGACTCGCGCTTTGGTTTGTTATTTATATATATAATAATATATGCAATCTGTGCAGCGTGTAGGTACTGAGGTAAAGAAATCAGAGTTATATATATATAGTAACATATATGCAAAGAGATTAAATATGGTGCTGTTGTAATTTCATTGTAAAAAATTTGTAATGAGCTGAGTAATGCGAAATTCTGTATTAAGTCATCGTTCATGATTATAAATATATATATTTTATAATATATAAAATATATATATTATATAGATATATATAATTATAAATAATTATATTACTAAATTCTCAATTTAAAATACAATGGTTAATTCAGTCTTTGATTGAGTGATGGACAAACTGTAAGAAAACGCGGGGATTTTTCAATAGCCTAGGCAAAGCGCAACATAAACAAAGCTAGAGAGTGAGAGAGGGAATGAGACAGAGAGAGGGAAAGAGTAAGATTCTGTTTTGTTTACTGCCAAAAACTGTCTAGCACTCAAAACAGAAGACAATCAGCATAAGAGTCTAAGAGTCTAAGAGTTTGTTCTTGATTTACTAGGCATATGCTCGCTCTCTCTCTCTCTCTCTCTCAGTTTCGCTCTCTCTCAGTCTCACTCTCGCTCTCTGTGAGTCTTGTTCGCTTGGCTTTGCTTCCCACTTGCTCAGTCGATTCGTGAAACGCACGCTGAGCAGTCGCATCGCTCTGCTGGATCTTGAACGTGATCTGTGAACTGTGAACTGCGAGTGTCGAGTGTCTGAAATTTGTTCAATTCTTATTCCACTGCTTATCGCCATGGGCACGCCTACATTCCGCCTGTTCCTGGCGCTTATCTGCTGTGCATACAGCCTGAGTGAGGCGCTGCAAGAGCCCACCTTGCCCACCTTGCCCACTCAAGCTCCAGCTGTAGTTGGAGCTACTGCTGCGCCGCCCGCTCACACGCAGTGGAGAGGGCGCAACTATCGAGTGCGTTAAGTATACGTATTTACATTTCAGCTCAATGCTAATTTGTTGTTTATTTAATAACACACGCGACTTGAAATTGCTAACGGAATGCGTTTGTCTATTAGAGGCCTTGCTGTCCCTCTCAGTCTCCTCTAATTGCATTCTTGTTACATTCTTTCAGCCCCACTATGCCACGCCTACATTAGCGCCCACTGCTGCCCAGCATAGTGAGATCAAGGAGCTGATGAAGAATCTGCACGATCGTGTCGGCATCTTGGCGACCTTGGATGAGGACCAGCGCCATCGCCTGGAAGTCATCGATAAGAAGTAAGTGGAGCTAGGAGAAGGGACGGACGAGCGACGGCAATGGAACTTTTGCCATGTCGCCGCAGCATAGGTAGACGAACAGGTTTTTGGCAAGCAACACACACACACACACACACAGACACACACATATATGCTCAGTAAAGGTTTTTTTTTTTGGAAAACCGGTAAAAAAATGAAAACAATAAGAGAACGAAAGATGTATTTGGTTGTTTTGTTTTATTTTTTGTGGCTTTTTCGGCTGCTGTCAAACGCGTCAATTACAATGCCATTGATTACGCGGAGATGCGCCGTAAGGCCAAGACAAATAAAGCTAGGCAGAACTGATCGACTGGGGAATGCCCTGAAACTAATGGCGAACAGCTGCTTTAAGTATAGTGAGACTATTCAGCTTCTAGAGACTAGCCATTTGAATTAACAAAATTATAATTATTCAGAATCAATGCTGAGTGTGGAATCTCTGACATAGAGAGCATGAGGGAAGGTAGCTGAAAAGTGCAATATCTGAATATCTAACAATATCTGTATAGAGAATCTATATGTCATTTATCTGTAACTCTGTAGGTATAAGAGCTGTAAAGTGTTATATCTGATATCTATTTAAAATATAGCTTATAGAGAATTTATATATTAATAACTATAATTCTAGGTTCTTCTAGAAACCTGTAGTTCCATATCAGTATTTGATCGAATTTAAAGAGATAAGAAAAATTTTTTACTGATTTTTAATATCATTGAACTGCGCGTATAGGAAGTGTAATATGTATTGATGCTCCAAGGCTTTTTAAGTTTCCATATCCATTCATCTCTCTTCCCATCTATCTACGCTAATCATCGTTTATAGTTCATCAACGCCAGCTAACTCATTCATCACTCAAGTCTAATGCCACTTGTTTCTAACACTACTTAAAATAATATTTGTCATATAAAAAATAAAAAATTCGAGTAGTTCAGGCAGACGAATGGACAGATAGACGAACATAAAAGTCAAACTCTTTAGTATCTACTGTTTGCCATGAATTTTCATTATCTAAACACGTTCATAATTTATACTTTCTTTGTAAAAAAAAGTGTGTGATGCTTTTTTGTGTCATTTTTCAATTCAAATCCTTACAGTATTTTTTTTTTTTTTTTTTTTTTTTCATTAATGTTTTGTCTCTTCTGAATAAAACTTATGTTATGATTAGTCAAAAGAAAAAAAAAACAAATACTTTTTAGTCTCATTTGAGTGTTAAGCCATTGCTAATACAAAACATTCCGCAACCAGAAATCAGGTGTCAAACAAGTTCTATGGCCATCTGATTACCTGTGCTACTTGAAAATAAACTCGGATCAGTCATTATACTAAGAAAGCACTGGAATATTACCCAAATTTAAGACAGACAAAGCTGCTCACAGACTCAGCTGTTAAATGCTGATCAAGTTTATATTAGTTTTAAACTCTTAACCATGCCTACCTCCGTCATTCAGCCCACATTTTCACAATTAGATACCACAAATAATGCAATAAATTCCCATTTTCAAATGTGTTCAGCAGGTTCCTCTGCACTCGGGCAATTTGTTTAGCTATTATCTGGCTTTTAAATTTCTTCAGTTTAGTTTTTCCCTGAAATTTACTTTTGCCAAACATTTGGTCGATTCGCCTTCTGGCTCTGGTTCTGCTCTTCTGCTAATAAATTAAACGAAATTCGCATTTTGTTTACTCGACAGCCAGAAACAGCAAAACGGCAAAACGGCAAATGTTGTGTGAAAACGAGTTGGTAGCACATTTTGGGATTTGTATATAAATTATATGCATACTTAATTAGCCAAAGAGCATTCAGCCGAAACACAATTGGCAATACGTCACAGTGAGGCGTTAACCGGGCTCCAAATGAACTTTGCATGCTCAAACAGATAATATTTTGTAGTAATAAATGATATGTAGAGACGCCCACGCAATTGTCTTAAAGAGGCTAATTTATATAGTATACGAGTATAGGTAAAGTACTGTAGTATATATAGAGGTATATACATACATATGTAGATGAAGTGCTGCGGCGATGAGATCATGCGTATGGATGAGAAATTATTGCAGATTTGATGTTTTATAGGAATATTTAGGAAATTTCAAGTGATTTATGGCTAATATGTAAAATATTTAAAGTATATAAATTCGAGATGCTCGCCCCGGCTTCACATGGATTTAGGCTTGATGAGATTAACAGACCACATATGAGATGATGGGCATAAAATATTCTTCACTTATATCTTTCTCGTCTATCAAATCTATTTGAGTTGCCTAACAAATGTGCAGTTAAAGAATGATTATTGATATGATATGTGGCGGCTGATGAATATTAGAGAGACTAACTATAGATTTATCAGCCCATACTTTTTTAGAGCACTTAGAGCAGCTCTTATTTAAAGCTACGAATTAATGAAAAGAGTGTAAGGAAAATATTTGTTGGGATTAAATACCTACTTTAAATCAAAGTGAATTCAAAATATAATTTTAATTTTTTTTTATATTTATATTTAACACTTTACATTTTAACACTTCCTCTCTCTCTCTCTCTCTCTCTCTCTCTCTCTCTCTCTCTCTCTCCTCACTCTCACTCTTCCACAGAGTCGATCAACTGCTGGACAGCAATACGGGTCGCATGGAATCGCTGAAGGCTCAGCAGCTCAATTTCCAGCAGCGCTTGGACAGCTTCGAGCACATTCAGCGCCTGACGCGCCACACGCTGGACGAGCTGAAAGGTGAAACCGATGAAATTTTGGGACCTCGTCAGGCCCGAGAGCTAAGTCACAAGCAAAAGAATCGCAACAAGATGCGGGGTAAACCGAACAGAATTGATCGCTGTTGTCACTGAATGTTGTTGTTGTTGTTGTTGTTGTTGTTGTGGCTGCTGCTTGACTATGCTTGACTATGCTTGACTTTGCTTGAAATAATGTTTAGAATTGCTTTTAAACCCACCTCTACTTCACAGAACTCTCGCGCCAGACACGTGACATACCCGAGCAGAACATGAACATATTCGACAAGACGGAAAGCATTCCGCAGGTGCACGGCAGATCGATCAATGAGACGGAATTGGATGTGGTCAGTCGGCTGGATGCCCTGGCCACCTTTCTCGTCTCCCTGGCCTACAACGTCAAGGAGACGCAGCAGAGCGTGGGCAAGCTAGTGCAGAACACCAAGTAAGCAGATGGCAATCTGATCAGAGTCTATCCCAACTCAACTCAACTCAACTCTTCCCTCCCCTCAGCAACATTCGCCGACGTTTGGCTAGTCGGAAGACGCAGTCCGCTCAGCTGCCCCAGATTCAGACTGTGACTGCCCCGGAGGAGCATGCCACCAGCTGCCTGCAATCCTACCTGGCTATCAATGGGATTCTCAAGCTGCAGCTGACGCCGCAGAGCGACTCCTTCTATGTGCCCTGCCACGGCGACGGCTGGACGGTGGTGATGAATCGCAGCTCGGACGACGTCAGCTTCGAGCGCAGCTGGCTGGACTACAAGGAGGGCTTCGGCAATCTGGCCGGCGACTTCTTCATTGGCCTGGACAAGCTGCATGCGCTGACCAGCTCCTCGCTGCACGAGCTGCGCATCTGGATGCAGGACTTTGACAACAATGTGGCCGTCGCCGGCTACGATTCGTTTGCCATCAGTGGCGAGCGGGAGCTCTACGCGCTGAGTCTGCTGGGCCGCTACCAGGAGCATCTGCGTCCGCCGGCAGGCGACTCCTTCTCGTATCATGCCGGGGCCAAGTTCAGCACCTTCGACAGCGACAACGACAGCTGCCTCGGCTGCAGCTGCGCCCAGCGGCACAAGGCCGGCGGCTGGTTCAATGCCTGCGGCACGAGCAACCTGATGGGCGTCTACCACAACAAGGACTATCAGAGCGCCGGCGAGACGGGCATCTACTGGGACACGTTCCAGGGCAAGGACTACTCGCTGCGCAGAATCAAGATGCTCATACGGCCCGTTGTCCAGGACGAGGCCAGGCGCTAGCCCCAACGGCCGCCAGCCCCACAACTGCCATACGTCAGGGAATCTTACTCTAACTCTAACTCTTACTCTAACTCTAACTCTCCCTCTCTATAATCTTGCGTGTGTTTTATTTATGGAAAATCACCTAATGTACCCTAGTTAATAAAGTTGCCGTGTGTGTAGATAGATGCCTCCAGCTGTCCACTGGTTGTGCGTCAGCTAATCGAGCTGCGATTAGCTAAACGCAGTTCTCGCAGCATGCGATCCATTTACTATTTAGTGGCAGAGTCTGCTCCGAGTCGACTCAATTCAGTTTCCAGCTTCAACATGGCTAGAATGATTTATTGCTGGCTGCCCTTGCTCTGCCAGATGTCGGATCTGCAGGCGCTCAGCCTGGACACTTTAGCCAGGCAGAGCAGCATCTACTATCAGCGAGTGCAAGGAGAGCTGACCCTCGATCAGGTGGATGAGCTCACGACTGTGGAGTCGCTCAAGCTGATTGTGCATGGATTTCTAGGCTCTCGCACACACAGCTCCATTCAGCCGCTGCGAAATGGTAAGAGGAATGCTGAGAGTGAAGTCTGTTAAGCTAACACGATGTTAGGCTAGAGCTGTTAAGCTAACTCTGTCTAGCTAACTCGGTCTAGCTAACTTGTTGTTAATATGACTCTGTTAAGCTAACTTTCTGTTAAACTGACTCTGCTTAGCCGACTCTGTTTAGCTGACTCTGTTAAGCTAACTCTGTTTAGCTGACTCTGTTAAGCTAACTCTCTTTAGCTAACTCTGTTAGGCTGACACACTATTAAGCTAACTTGATGTTAAGCTAACTGTGTTAAACAGACTCTGCTTAGCTGACTCTGTTTAGCTGACTCTGTTAAGCTAGCTCTGTTAAGCTAACTCTATGTTAAGCTGACTCTTTTTTGCTAACTGGATGTTAGGCTAACTCTGTTAAACTAACTCTCAGTTAAGCTTACTCAGTGAATTTAACTCACTGTTAAGCTAATTCCCTGTTAAGCTAACTCTCTGTTAAGTTTACTCTGTTAAGTCAACTCTCTTACGTTAACTATTTGTCTCTCTCAGCCTACCTGGCGCAGGGCTTTGAACACCTTCTCATTGCCGATTGGTCGCCGGCCGCCAACCTGGACTATCCCAGCTCCCGCAGAGCCATATCCAAAGTAGCCCTCATTCTGTCCCAGCAGCTGGAACAGTTTATGGACCGGCACAATGTCTCCAACGAGGCAGTGCACATCATTGGCCACAGCTTGGGCGCTCACATAGCCGGTCGCATGGGTCGCCACTTCAATGGCAGCCTTGGCCGTGTGACGGGCCTCGATCCTGCTCTGCCGCTCTTCACGCCCCGCTCCGAGGACAGCCTGAAGCCCAATGCTGCGCAGTTCGTGGACGTCATTCACACAGACTATCCGCTCTTTGGGGATCTCACGCCTCGTGGCCATGCCGATTTCTATGTCAACTATGGCCGCGCTCCGCAGCCGGGCTGCGAGGAAGTGGATCTCTTGGCGGCGAGTAAGCTACTGCGAGAGGCTTGTGCGTGTAGCCATAGTTGGACCCACTCATAACTGCATCTAATCTTTGTGCATTGCAGATAGCTGCAGTCACAATCGCGCTGTGTTCTTCTATGCCGAGTCCATTGGGCTGCCCCGAAATTTTCCTGCCATTCCCTGCAGCTGGAAGGTGATCAGAAGCAGCAGCAGCTGCTTGGATCACTTATCGGAGTTTCATTTGAACAATGCGTCACTGGCCGAGGCCATTGCAAATATGGATGATGGTCAGGTGGTTTACATGGGCGAGCAGGTGACGCACAGGTGAATAAACTGCAATTGGAGCTAAAAGCTTTGATTTTAAACGAAATTTTTGCTAGCGCCATCTCTCATTACTATTTGGAAACGAATGCAGCGCCACCTTTTGGCCAGGGTGCGTATGCTAAGTTCGACTGAGGAGTGAAGCGGATTGATATGTGAACTATAGATGGCGCTTACATAGCAGACAGCTTTTGGCTGACCGTGTGTATGTTAAGGATGTACGTTTCAAAAGCTGAATGCTCTGAGAGTTTAGTATGAGGAATTGGATAAAGTTGGCTTAGACTATTATTTTATATGGTTGGTAAATGGGTTTGCCGATATATTTAAATTATATAATTAAAATGAGAAAATTATAAATGTAAAATTAAAAAAAGTATATATTTAAATTGATTTATTTTTTAAAATGTATAAACTTAGCAGCAAAAAATGAGCCTTAAAAACAAAATCTTTTTATCTAGTAAAAGGAGTAGGTAAAAAGTAGCTTATAATGAAAATTATTCCTAAATAGAGACGTATCGCATATTTTATAAATTGTATCATACTTCAGCTTATCTCGCATACAAATTTTAACGTCTTAAGTTTACATTAAAAAAAAAAAAATATCCAAACATTTCAATCACTTCATGGGTTTGTCAAAGGCAATTTCTAATGCACTTTTCCTACCTCCCATGGCAAAAGGCATTAAAAACGCAATTTCACCTGACAAATTGTATGACAACAACCGCAAGTTAAATTTCCATTTAGCTTTTCTAGCTGCTCGCAAATGAAATTTCCAGCATAAATTTCATGTCAAGCGTCTTATGAATGAAGTTCAGCTGGAGTTGCAGTTGCACTTGTTGTTGTCGTCCATGTTGTTGTTGTTGTTGAGGGACTCAGCCATAGTTATTTATGGGCCAATAACTTAACAACAAAACGCTCATCTACATTTAATGGCGATAATTTCTGACGCAATTTGAGAGACACACGCAGCGACAAACCGTTTGCGGTCCAGGCCAGGCCAAGACAAGCCAGACCAGGCCAAGCCAGGCCAAGTGCCCGCGACTCTCGTCGACTCTTTCGCTCAAAAGAGAAACCAAGAAGCTAACCGCACACAAAACACTTGACACCTTCGATGGCGAGCCTTAAGAATGCGTGAGGTGAGCTGAGCAGGAGTCCCTGTGGCAACACAATAAAAAGCGGTAAGCAACAACAACAACAACAACAACAACAACAAGAAGAAGAACGATCGTAAATTTTACAATAAAAAGATGCCAGGCCGAGTTCTGGTTCTGTTTCTTGTTCAGGCTGTAAATTTGAGGATTTTCAACAGTTGGCAACAGCTGCCAGGCCAAGCATTCCCTAGAGAAGTCTCTTCTCTCTCTCTCTCTGAGAGTGTGGGTGGCTGGCAGGTTGTCAACTCAACTCAACTCGACTTCGACTCGACTCGTCTCGTTGCGTTCTAATTCGCTGCAACTATTGTGAGCTAGTTAAACTAACTTAGTTTGCTTGAACTGGTTCCACAAATCGATTTCAGGCTTCATTAGAGCTCCATAGCGCACAGGAAACTCCCGCACTTTGCGCTCGCTTAGCTCAGCTTTTCTTTTGTTTTCCAACTGCTTTTCCCATCGCCCGCACTCTGCGCTTTTCATGCTTTTCATTCATTCTTTAGCTGGGCAAACACAAATGCGTAAAACGGGGCCCTACAAAACAGCCCCTCTCCTCCTGCGACCTCCTTCCCTGCCATCCCTCTCTGTCCTCTCTTTCTGCCCTGATCGAGTTGATGCGCTGTGCTCGGTCAAGCATCGAAATAGTTGTTGTTGTTGTTGCTGCTGCTGTTGCTATGTGTGCTCATATTCTCGACTCTTAGTTTTTCCCATTTCCCTTCATTCGATTTCATTTCCATGTTGATTTTTTGTCGCTTTTGTTTTTGTTTTTGCTTCCACCTTTTGTGAATTTGTGTCATGCGTCGGTTTTTCCTGTTCGCTGGCCGTTGTTTTTTCTAGCTTGGCTTTAATTTCTGTTTGCTGAGAAAGAAAAACATAGACATACGCACACACATAAATATACACACACTAACACACTCAAAGTCACATATTTATTGACTTTTTAGCATCAACTTTGAATAGCGCTTGAATAGGCTTCTTTTTTTTTTGCCTAGCTTCAAGCAGTTCCGCTCCAATTGGAATATATTTAACAAAAGAAAAGGTTCTGGAATTTCTGAGCATGTAAAATATATATCTAAAATTATTATATAGTCCTATACATTATTATATTAGTCCCTATTTAATTAGTATATAGTCCTATAGATAATTTAAAAGCTCTTGAAGTTCTTTATTTCATTCAATGTTAATTTTTCGCGTTCATTTCTTTTTAAAGCGCTTTTATGCGCTTCATATTGTTTTGTCTTTATTTAAAATATTTTTAACACAAAGAACATCTTCAAAATTGCAAAAATATTACAAATACATATAATATATTTATTATTATTATATATTCCTATATATCATTTAGTAACTCCTTAAGTTCTTTACATTTTTCAATTCAATTTGCGATGCTCGCTTTCATTTATTTCTACCTGACATTTCGGGTTCCTTTTCGCTTTGTATTTAAATTATATAATTCTTCAACTGTTTTGACACATTTCTTAATGGCACTTTACACACACAAGCACACACTCACACACACACTCACACACTGACTCACACACACACACATCGATGGCAATCGCTGGGCTAAGCCAAGGAGACAAGAAGAGAAATGATATTGTAATTGGCAATCGCTGTCGTGCATAAATCACATGCATAAATTCAACCTACGGACATTTTGAAGCGACACCAACGCAACGCTTTGCAGAACCCATACTGGAAAGACCCCGCCCCCACTGCCCCCTCGCCACCTCTGTCTAATCGTGCTCGTCCTCGTTGCGGTCGTTAGTTGAAGTCAATGTTGATATCCAATTGGAAAATTTTTCATTAACTAATTGAACATTTTATGGCAGCTCGGGTCGCACAGCAACTTCGACTCGTAGCTGTAGTTGGCGCCAATATTGATGGCAAACAAGGGGGTGGAGAGTGGGGAGTGGGGAGTGAGAGGGGGAGGGGGGTGGAGGGTTGCAACAGCCTAATCTGCGGCAGGACAAGCATGATGGAAAAAAAAGAGGCCATGGCAAAGCAGACACGAAAGGACGTTGGCCCAAATGAAACTAACAGCAAATACACCACTCTCTCTCTTCTTCTTCTTCTGTGTCTTTGATAATTTACGAGGACACGCTTTGGTCAAACTGCCCTCGCTTAGCTGTGCTTCGACCCTCCTTCCTTCGAACTGACTGCAAATTTGCATAACTGTCTGAGCGAAGAGCGCGCAATGGCGGATATTAAACATTAGCGCGTGCTGGACAGCACGTCAAGTCCTCCTCCTCCTGCTGCCGTCTCCTCCTGAGAAGCCTCCCCCCAAAAAAAAGAAATAATTAAGGTGAAAATTACTGTCGACACGCAAACAGCAAAAGAGCAGAGAGCAGAGAGCAGCAGCGCTCGGCATTTTTGTTTTTTTGGTGGTTCGGCTTTGAGAAATGACCGCAGCGAGCAGCTGATAAAAAGAGGAAGAGAATAACAACAATCTGAGCGATCGGCTGCCCGATGACTAATGAAACCTATTAGCCCTGTGACAGATGAGGACTCAGCGTCCCGATGATGGATAAGCTCATTAAACTGAGCCACTGAGACACTGGCGACAAGAGACGCCGTCGTAGCCCTCGCTGGGCCAGCTTCTGTCGGACGTGGGATCAATCGGTAGCCAGGTCGAGCTGGCGGCACCATCTATGCGACTTTGGAGCCTATCAGTTGTGACCCTTGGCTGGCCGTTTAATTGAAGCTTGCTGGTGGGCCAGCCTTGCCAGCCAACATTTGACATTTACTTATCAGCTAACACAGTTTTTCAACTATTTTGGGAATGTGAGAGGGAGAGAGGGAGAGGAAGAGAGAGAGAGAGAGAGAGAGTGAGAGAGAGAGAGAGAGAGAGAAAGAGAGAGAGAGACACCTAAACATTAGATGGCCTGCCATGCTTGATTGTTGTTATATAAGTTTGAAGCAGGACGAGACAAGGCTGGATCAATTTTAAATAACAAAGTTTGATTATTGTTATTTAAGATTTATCTTGGGTTTAGAAGGCCATTAGGCATCTGTCACAGAGTCTGGCTAAGCTCTCACAGTATCTTCATTCAGCGACTCTTAAAGATGTAGTTTACGAAAAAACATGAGACGAGCAAGAATGCAGAATGAATTAAAAGCTGTGAACTTCTATAATTCGACAGCAAAGTAGAGTAGACTCTGTGGATAAAAGCAGAGCTGAGCGAATTTGGTCTATGTGCATGGATGTTGTCATATACATTATGGTGATTATATGGTGATATTCGATGTACAGGGCGGGGCAAAAGCAAATACCACATTGGAAAATGCAATGTCATTTGCAAAGGTAATTGTCAATTGTCAATATAAAATTTTATTTACTAGGCTTTTGTTTTTTTTATCTGCCAAGGATATATATGTGTATATAATATTTATTGATATATACGTAGAATTTAAAAACTCTTATATAGGTTAGTCTAGATTGCATTTCATTCAATTGAATATTCAATATCTTACTAAGTATCTGAATATCTTTATAATATATGTATATAGATATATAGATATAAAGATATAAATATAATAGAATATATATTAAAAGATTTTTGTTTTGTTTTCAGTGCTTCGTATGGCAAAGTAAGGTAACAGAAAAAAAGAAGAAAAAAAAACAAATATATTGTTTTATTTACCATAAATTATTAATTAATTTATTATATCTATTTATTAATTATATACTATGTCTATTCTTCGATGATATATTTATCTATATATTTATCTATATATATAAAAATCTGAAGCATTTATGTTTTAGTTTTTATACCATGAAATCATGGCAAGTGGGGATCAGGGTATAATCCTTTTTTATTTTTGATATGACTTTTATATAAAAATTGTCTCATTCGAATAGCCAAATTTTAAATTTATAGATACTATCCTTATAAACGAGACAATATGCCCGACATACGAGCACAAATATCAACTATCCATATCAATAATAACTTTTTCTATAATCCTATCAAAAGTTCTCGCTCGAATCGAACGTCATTTCTCACGTGAGTTCTCCATGTTTGCTTTCCATTGAAGGCCATAAACACTTTTTTTTAGCCATATTAGGCAATCAATATCGGAAACCGTCTGATATCTCTTTCCCATACGAAATCTAATCAGAATTCAAATTTCAATCGAATAAGAAATTTCGCAATCGTTCGGGCTTTATCTTCTCCAAAGTTTTCCAAGCGACTCATAAAATCGATAGACAATTTTTGTTTTATGGATATTTTTGCTATTTTGTTGTTGTTTTCGGAATGTAGTTGTTTCTGTTTGCATTTGTTTCCTTTTGATGTCAGTGTCAATTGTCGTAGTCGTCGTCGTCGTCGTCGGCTCATGTTGATTTTTGGGGTTTGGCAAACGATTTCATTATAATTTTGTTTTGTATTTTACGATTTAATTACACGAAAATTAATTTGATTATTTAACATTTGCCGGAGTTTATTTATTTTGTAGTGCAATTATTCTGTGCGTTGTCCCATTTTCTGTTTTTTGTTTTTATGATTTATCAAATTTTACGATGCGCGCCAAGGTGAAATTTGTGGCTCGGATTTCACAAAATAACGTAATGGGGGGTTGTTAATCTAATTAATAATACGAGTTGGAGGAACACGAATAGGAGTACGAGTAGGAGTAGGAGTAGGAGCTGGAGTAGGAGCTGGGTGTAGGTGGCTGGCATTGGCTTTCTCCCTGAGGCTGCCCACACGGCTGGCTTTAATTAATTATATTAGGGGCAACAAAAAAAAAAAAAAAATTAATTTCATTTCAATTGTGCGTCTCGCACAAGTCGCATCATTAGCAGCTGCTACGATTGAAGACCCAAAAAACAAAAACCCGCTGAGTAAGCAAATGCTTTTTCTCGCCCCGCATCCTCGAGCTCCAGCCACGTCCACTCGAGTGTCATATTCGAGTGGGCTCGAAGGTGATTAACGCGATCATAGAAATGATGTTTTCAAATATATTGTAGCAAAATGCGCATTCAGCGTAAGTGTGTCGGCTCTTCTTCACGGCGCGACGATGCCAACAACACCTGAAGTAGGGGCTCAACAAACGATCGCCCCGATCACACACCGATCACCGATCAGCGTTCAGTGATCAGCGATCACTGCCTCTGCCTCTGCCTCCTCCACTGCCACGATCATGACTCTACTCTTTCTTCATTTGCGCACGCGCTAAATGTCAAAAATTGTTTAAAAATTAACTATAGAACTATAGAGTAGAGCAAGTCGAAGCTTAAAGACTCTTACTGAAATTTTAACTATTTGTTAGAAATAAATATTTGATATTTGTTAGACTTTTATAATATAAGATCTTTCTTTTATACTAAAATATTTCATTCTATTATGAGCTGCGAATCAAGCCAAAATATATTTTTAATAGCAAATGAAGCAAAGGTTAAACTGAGTTCAGTTTACTCTTTTCCAACAACAAATTATTTTAATTCAAGAAATCTTCCGGTAACTCTCAGGTTCTTCGCAATTATAGCTAAAGCTGCCTTGAATTTATCTAACCACATTTTCTTGTATTTATTTAAAAGTCAGCTAAAATTCTTATGTAAATATGAAATATGTTTTGTAAATATTTTAAATAAATATTAATATATATATATATAATATAATACTATAATATAAATAATAAATATAAATATAAAATATAAATATAATATAAATACAATATTATAAATATAATACAATACAATAAAAATATTAAAAACTCAATTTTTCATTGAAACAAAAAGTTGAAACATTTTCAGACATTGTAATACAGAATAGAATAAAAAAATTTAAAATGAGTTGATTTTCCATCAATATTATTATTTTATTTTTTTATTTTTATTGCAATACAATAATGTGTTTTTTTTTTTTAATTTTGTATTTTGATACAACATTGTATTTCCTCTGAGGTATTTAGGCTTTTCTTGCTCAGCCATAGAATAAACTTTAATTGGATGAAACATAATATAGAAAACCCCATAAATATTATGATGATAATAATAATATTAATATAAAAGATCCAATAAATATTATGATGATGATAATACTAATATATTTTTATAAATATTATGATGATGAAAATATATAATTATAAATATATAATTATCATCATCATAATATTTAGTGGGTTTTCATATTATGCTCCAATTAATTTAAATTAATTTAAAAACGTAGGAGTTCAAGAAATTATCATTTCTAAATATTTAAGATAAATTTATTTATTCTATATATTTTTTTAAATTTTAGCATTCATAATATGTTTATATATTCATACATTTCTAATTATTTCTTTAGGATCCACCTCAGTTCCATTCTTCCCCATTTTCTTAACTACAAATTGCCCACTTCAATGCTTTAGCTAATGTCTCCACAGTTAGTGTATCTAAGCAGAGGCCGCCTGTTGTTTTTTGGGCTTTTGGTGTTTGATATTTGGTTTGCTGCTGCTGCTGCTCCAGCTGCTGGCTCTAACTGTGGCTCTAGCTGTGGCTCTGGCTGTAAGCCTCGCTGTGACTGCGGCACGGGTATGGGCACGCCCTCAGCGGCATGCCGCCCACTGGAATCATGTCGAATCATTCATTGCATTGCACAGAATGTGGGCTGCTGTTGGCCATGCCGTTGGCCGGGCCAAGCCGGGCCGGGCCTATTGGGCCTTCGAGGTGTTGAAAACGGCGAATACGCCGGCTCGGCCTGAAAGCGTTTTGTGTGCATTTGTAATTGTTGAAAGGCTCTGCTCAACTGCTCAACTGCTCAACTGCTCAACTGCTCAGCGAGTCAGCAACTCGACTGCTGCTGTCATTATTTTCTGTAACATTTAGCAAAATCATTAATAATTGTTGTTGGCCATGTTGCTGTTGCTGTTGCTGTTGCTGTTGCTGTTGTTATTGCTGCTGCTGCTGCAGTCGCGACACAGATACGCACTTAAAAATTGTCAGACTCTGTCGCAGCAGACTGAGACATCGCTGCGCTCGTTGCCTTTTGCATTTGGTGTTAACTTGATTAGCATTCGCATAAATTTCGCATTGTTGACTCGCCGGTTGCATCTTGACTGACGCGCAGGCATTTGCATAGAATGCGCATTTGGCCCAGCTCAATGGCTCAACGGCAATTGGGGTTAATGCTAATTGTCGCTATCTATGCCCAAATTATTTCTAGCCTATCTTCAAATATCTACAGATATAGATTAAAAACATTGTATCAGTAAATGTTTTGAGAGAGGTTTGTATGGCAAAATGTGTCTAGATAGCTATCTATGTGTCATGATATTTGAAGATATATATAAATGTATAAAAAATACATATATAATATACATCTATAGATATCTTTATTTATATATGCATATAAGTATCTCTAGATACCTAGATGAATCAATAGCCACTCCAGATCTATTGACAGATCTTTTGTCAAGTAAATATCTCTAGATACTTTCAAAGCTGGGTAGCTGTACAAATATCGTTAAACATCTTAATTTGTATCTATACCCCAGCATATATAGGTATCATAACATGACACCGTCCTTATATCCATACCTTTTTAACTCTAGATACATTAATGAATCCATTGACTAAGACTATCCTGATTGTCCAATATATGCAGATACTTCTAAATATAGAGGGCTGGTCACATATCTTAAGTTATCTTCAATTATATCAATACTTAATTAGCTGTGGATTGGCAGATGACTTTAGGTATCTCCGGATATATTCAAAGATTGATAGACTGTCTAATATCTATATCGATCCTTAGCAAAACATCTCTGAATATGTTAAACATACTTACATGAATACAAAGAATTATTGCCAAATATCTCTGTACTCTACATAACTATAAAAATAGATCTCTAGATATCCTCTTAAGAGTTGAAGAATTTTAAAGCATCTCAATTGTTTTAAATAGACTATCTCTCAAAGTTAACTGAGTAGATTTCTCTATGGATAGATATATTATCTAGATGGATAGGTAGTTCGCTCTATAGATTCTTATATCATGAAAATAAACATAGGTAGAGCTATCTATAGATGGATATATAATATAATATGATATATATAAAAGTAGATTTATCTAAAGGTAGATATATTTATATATTTACTACAATTATCTGTTTGTCTACATCTTTGCCAAAATATCTCTGGATCTCTGCTCTATCCAGATTCCTGCTCAACTATCTCTTGATATCGCTTAGCTTGAATTCAAATTTCGATTCCATTGAGAATTCAATTAAAGTGCGTTATGCAAACAAATGTATGCTGTTGTCGATGGATATCGATGCGAGTGCTTTCCATAGAAGATGCGAGAGTAAATAAGCGATTCTTGAGAAAAATGGTGGCACAAAACAAATTGCCGCGTAATCTTCGAATGGGGCGACAATCGAAACCAATTTTTTAGTTGTTTTTTCTCTCGTTTGAATACGAAAAATGTTGTCGTTGTCCTTTATTTTTTTGGTTTTTTTGGTTCTTGGGTTTATTATCAACAAGTGCCGCCAAGTGGAATCAATCAAGCCAGAGCAAGATTTTTAGTATTCCTCGGAGAGCTGCGGCTGTGTTTGTTGCCCGCCTCGAAGCGTGACAATATTTTGGCCACAGTTTCAGCCGAAACGAATGGAAATGGGAATGGACAAGGGAAAGGGCAACGGGAGCCTTTTGGGACAGTCGAATGTGTAATTAATCATGCGAGCTGAACGATAAGGTCACACTGCAAGCGAACTGCAGTGCGGAGAGTGAACAACAGGTACTTTGTCCCCTAAGGGGGTGAGTTGACACCGTCTGCGTGTGGCGGGGGTGGAGGGCAGGGGCTGTGCATCCATAAATCCCACAGATATCGCATTGAGAAAATCAGTGAACGACATTGGGCAGAGGTTGGCGGGCGTGGATTACAAGGAATTTGTATATTAATTGTGACTCGGAGAAACTCTGACATAAGAGCGCTAATATTGATACATTTGTGATCGGAAAACGGGTAAACAAAAGAACAGCTCGACATTATTAATGAAAGTCGGGTTAAGGGTAAGCAGGAACGTATGTTTAAAGGTTCGTTGATGCTACATTGTGATTGGAAATACAAGTGATCTCAAGAAACGATTTGGTTGTGGGTAAAGCAAGGGAAGTTATATAACTAGAAAGAGCTTTAGGTGGGTGATAGATAGTGTAGTATAGTATATAGAATGGTATATAGTTACTATACTAGTATATAGGTTAGTATATAGTATGATATATAGTATAGTATATAGTATGGTTATAGTAAAGTATATACTATAGACTATTAAAAGATTTATAAATACATGGCTAATGAAAGAATTGCAGTCCTGGAATGTGACTTTGGCCAGGAAATTTGGAAGTTCTGCTGGATTTCTTAGTAGAAATTGAGTTCTTGACAGTTTATAAATACAGAATTATAATTTAGTCATATTCTCTCTAAGAACTGAAATGTTAGTCAAATTCATAAAAAGTTAATTCATGACAAATCAATGTATCATGAATCAGGATAAGTTGATTCATGATCAAGTATATAACGTAGGTATATAATTTGTACATTTATTAAAGATTTGTATAAGTTTTGAATTATTAGATTAAAATACGGCCAAGAGAAATAATGGAATTAGACGTGGCTTGGGCTATTGGGAAAATGGAAAATCTAAAAATCCGAACAACTTTTTGTAAGTTCAACAAAGATTCATTATAATTTTTGATAAGTCAATTCGTCATCAAGTGTGTATAGAAATGTGGAAAAAACATCTTGATTTTTATAAGAAACTTAACTTAAAGTACTTGCAGATAGTCTGATAGTAATCTGTGCAAGTCAAGCCATAGCTGCGCACATATATGAAGATAGATATCGTAGAGTCGTAGCGTAAGTGAGGCAGTGAGCTGAGGCAAACAAAGTCAACTGACATGAAATACAACAAAGAAGGAAAAAAAACTACACGCAACTGACAATGTCAAAAGCAGATACATTTGTAGCTCAGTTGTGTGAGTGTGTGCGTGTGTGTGTGTGTGTGTGTGTGTGTGAGTGTGTGTATAGCGTCTGTTGTGGCATTAATGGCAAATTTGCACGAGGTAAATACGAAAAAGCATACAGAAGGACAGACAGCTAGAGAGCGGAAGAGAGAGGGAGGGAGGGAGAGTGAGAGAGATGGAGAGATAGAGAGGTAGACAATGAGTGAGTGAAGTGCCCGCAACGGCAGTCAATTATCAATAGACAGACAGGCAGCTATGCCAACACACACACACACACATACATACAGAGATACACATGTGTGTGAGTTAGTAACTAACGTACAGCAATGAGCACAGTCTGAGGTACATTTGTATCTCAACTAGTCAGCCGCCGTCTGCTACTTCACCTGCGTGTCATGTTGTTGTTGTTGTTGTTGTTCATTTTGTTTTCGCTTGACTTCAATTTTCATTTTGTTGTCATGTTTTTTTCTGCTGCTGCTGCTGCTGCTGCTGCCACTGCACACGCAAAACTAACCGCAACGCTAGCTCTCTCACTCTCTCTCACTCTCTCTCGCTCGCTCGCTCGCTCGCTCTCTGGCTGGCATGCTCGGCACGCTGATTGGCTGGACGGCGGCGACTGCGCCGCTGCCATTGAGGCCACACCTCTATTGACTGCCGTCTTGTGGCCCCCATGTTTAGACAGCGCGTCGCGTGTCGCCCCCGCCCCAGCCCCATCCCCAGTCGAGCCAGCGAGCACCCTCTGGCTGGTCAGCGATTGCTGGGGGTTGGGGACTGGAGTCTAGAGGGGTTGGGGCTGCCTGTGGTTGGGGGCAGCTGCCATTTGGTTCCGTTTTGGTCAAAATGAAAATGGCTTTTATGTTAGTGGCGTGCGTTGGAATAATTTTATGCCCAGCGCTACGTTTACCGTGAATTGCTACCAACCACTATAGATATATATAGTTGGATATAAAGATATATAGATGGACGTATAAGTATATGCATAGTAACATGTTTATTGATTTTATTTTGGGGTATATGCTCTTTTGGCTGAGCTAGTAAATTTACGATTTTATTTTATTTAATTAGATTTTATGCTCCAGCTGCGTGTGCTAATGGAAATGTTAAAGGAAAAGCTATAAAATGATGATAAAATGGTGAATGTAATATATATCATTAATATCAGATTCAACTAGAAGCTTACATAAGTATTTGTATGTACAGTTGTATATGTATATATATCTTTATCATACAAATGCTTAAATTATTATTAAATTTATGCAGCAAATTTGACCAATTTCTAATATTTCCGTTGATTTGCATAGATTATAATATATTTTTGATACTTTAAAAATAAAATGTATCAGCTCTAAAACTGCTTATTATATAATTTTCAATTTACATATTTTACTAAATAAAACAAAAATCATATACAAAATCTAGTTTAACATTGAATAACATTCATCTCAGCTCTATATAGTTAAACTAACATTGAGTAACTTTCATCTCAGCTCTATATAGCTTAACTAAAATTGAGTAACATTCATCTCTCTTTAGCTCTAGTTTCCCAGTATCCGATTACAATTTACGATCTGCTGGCTATACAAATTCAAATTAAAATATAGTTCACCAAATAAATACATATGTATATGTTTCCAATAAATACATAATCTTACTCATATTACAAAATTTAAATTTAAATAAACATACAACTACAAATAAATATAAACCGCTTTAGACGCGCATGCAAATGTTGTATCCATATGACGTTTCAAACTAAAATGGCGAATCGAAGCAATATCGTCAAGTAGAACCCACGCTCTTATACACGCCAATAAGATCTGCTTGGCGCACACAGCTGAGCCGCCAGAGAGCGCGCTGTATAAGTAGTGGCGTATAAGAGCGCGCCACGATCCAAGCGAGAACATCTGGTCGCGAGCGAGCCAGCGAGCGTAAAAGTTGTAAAAACAACAAGCATTAAGCAAACCATAAAGTCAGTGAGCAGCAGGCGGCAGTTGGATTGAGGAAGAGAGAGAGAGGGAAAGGTAATAAGCGAGCAGAGGCAGAGTTGTAGAAGAGCGGAGTATAAGTCGGGGGGCAGCGGCAGCGTTCGGCTCGGCTCAGCCCGACTGACAGTGCGACAGCAGCAGACAGAGTGACTGAGCGGGGGAGAGTCGTTGAGTCTGGTTAGCCAAGCATACATGACTACCTGTGTGTGTGTGTGTGTGTGAGTGAGTGTGTGTGTGCGTCTGGCCCGCTAGCTGACTGGCGAGGTTCGTCTGCGCGAAACCTTCGCTCGTCCAATCAGTACGAACTCGGTTCCCGCCAGCGTAGAGACAACAACAGCGCCGAGCGCTCGGTTTCAGCGTTGCTTTCGAAAACAAAAACAAAAACTACAATTTTATTCAAATCAATTTTCGAGTCGTAGTAGATACATTGCGATTTACCTTTAAACAATTTGCAATTGCATTTAAGTCTAAATACAGCATAAAAATAGCTAAAAAGTAAAGTGAAGAAGCAGAAATTGAAACGCGGAAGTGAAAAAAAGCCGCCGGCGTTTGCTGATGTTGCCTGAGCTTTCTTTGGGGCCAATGCAAAGGATGTGCTTGAAGCGGGAATTTTGAAACAGCAGCCGAATGATTGTTAATTAAAGCACAAATAAAAGCCCAGCCAGTGAGCGTGTGTGTGTGTGTGTGTATATCTCTCTGTGTGTGTGTTTGTGTGTGCTTACAATTTGCATATCCTTGCAAATGAATAAAATCAATTCGCAAGAAATTGTAAAAAATTAAAGAAAATAAATAAATACAACAAAATCATTTTCAAGAGCTGCTTCTGTCTTTGCTCTGCCCAGTGCCATGCAAATAAAATGCACAAAAAATCAATAAATCAAATAAATTGTTAATAATTCATGTGCCTTGAACTTGTCTGTGACTTGCGACCTAGAAGCGAGAAAAGCCAACAAGAAAATCTAAAATTCAAAATAAATATTGAAACAAGTGCTAAATGTTTAGCATGGTCAACTCTTACAAATAAATCAAGTCTACATTCTATATATATATATGTATATATAGATATAGATATATATAAATTTAAGTCAGCCTTAGATTGATGCAAAAAATTCTGCTTAAATGCATACGGATATTATAATTGGTGATCAATTTGCCGCCAACAACAACTACTGGGTGATGCAGGTGAGAAATCCATCAATTTTAATTTCAGTATACAACAAACAGAAACAAAAACAAATTTCTAAATTAGCTGATTCAATTATGAAGCAGTTAAAATTGTTTAACAATTTCTCAAAAATTCAATTCTTGTTTTTGTTTTTACGACTTCCCCTTGAGCTGAATCATGGCTACAATTTATATTGTTAATAAAAAATTGGCAATGCGCCGTTAAGCAATTACTAACTATAATTATGCCAAATGTGCTAATTAAAATTCTGTTGTTTTTTATTATTATTTCTTTCTCTCTCTCTCTCTCTCTTCTTACTCTTATTTTAAATGCTTCCGCTTATCAAAATGCAAAACTTGCACCAAAATTATCTGTATTTTTTTGGTTCTTTTTTTTGCCTTCGTTTTACGTCTTTGTTATAAATAAAACGCAATCATGTTTAAACAAATTAAGCTGATTATCGTCGAGCGGATACATTTTTGTGATAATGAGCACGCAGTCGAGCCAAGCATGCGTCCAGATTAACACCTTCAGGTCCAGTTCCAGGTGTTTGGCTGCTCAGGTGTCTCAGGTGTCTCTTGAGCGCCCACTGCATTCGAATATTTGTCAAAGCGCCGTCGGCAATCGATTTGTAAATCTTGTTATCACTTGCCACAGCGCTGTTGTTGCCACACTTTGAGCTCTTCTTAAACAGTCGGTCAACTCTTTTGAACTCCAAGCAAATTGTTGCTCGACGCTTCTTGGCTCTTCTTCAGTCTTGACTCTTGTTTGCCAGCAGGTTCGTCCGGCCTTTGGCAGTTCCTGTTGTTGGAACTGTGGCTCGTCTGCTCCGGCCGGTCTGCTCCGTTTGTTTGTCCATTGTTTGAATCGCGCTTACTTGCGAAGCTCTGGGTCAATATTTGTGCACAACACGTTGTGCCAATGTGCCAAGTGTTGTCGCAGTTGTGCGCTGCAGTTGTCTCTCTGTCCTCTCTGCCTCATAGACGACTGAAGTCCGCTTCATCATCAGCGCCAGCTGGGTGGCATTAAACACAGCCACACTAATCAGCATATCGTCCATAGACCTCCGCTCAACTCAACTCTAGGTAGCCTCCTTCAAATGCGGCTTGAGCCGCAGAGTCATCATCACTGACAAACGTTGGCAAATATTTGACAATTGCTTTTAAAGAGCAAACGCGTGTGTGTTTTTAATGATCTCATGTTCTGATCGGACAATGATCAAGTCAATCAATTGGCTAGAGTTTGAGTAAATTGGAAATTCTTAATATAACTTAAAGTTTTACTACTTTTATTTGAAATTGCTTACATTGAAAGTTACTTTGATTGGAAGATACTTTGCTGTCTGTCAACCAAAGTATCTTCTAATCAAAGTAACTTTTAATGTAAGTAATTTCAATTAATGTCTGGCAACCAAAGTATCTGCTGAATAAAGTTTCTTTCAGTAAAAGATGTTTTGATTAAAAGATACTTTTTACCGCATATCTTTTTTATTGAAGATGCTTTCATTGGACGAAATTTTAGTTTATAGAATTTTTAGTTTTAGAATATAAGTTGTGCTTAAAGAAAATTCTCAGTAGTTAAATTCATTTGGAAATTAAGAAATATCGTGGAATAATATTATTATTTATTGTTTTTATTTTTTGTTGTTTAATTTTACTAAAAATATAAAAAAAAAAATTCAAATACGAATATTAATTTTATTATATTATTTTTTTTTTTTAATTTTAGGAAAAAAATATATATTTTTATATATATATTTCATTAAAAAAGTGTTTTGCTTCCTTTAGTGGCAACCTTATCAAAGTTTTACAGGAAATGCTGTTGCCATAGGCTTACTATTATTTATCATATTCTCATTGGATTTAATGTGAATGCAGAAATATGAAGTATACCTAAGTACTAAAAAACTCACTAAGCTCACATAAGAACTTCTCAAGAAACCCCCATCCAGTGCCCCATTAGAGCCCCAAAATTGTGTGCCGAGACACGCTTTTGCCAATTCATATGAATAAAGTTATCTATGTATGTACATAACACATTCAGTCTAATAGTTAACCTGATTGATTGCAGACCTGTTCGAAAACATTGTCAAAGAGTTTGCCTACACACATGTACATACACATGTATGTGTGTCTACTGGTCTTACCCATTGATAAGTGTTTCGCATTGCCTTACTCAACAAAGCCAACAAAAGAACCCTCGCTCAATGGCTCTTTAGATAAGAGCAGCAACTAGACGGTGCGTCAGTTAGTCAATCAGTCAGTCAGTCAGTCAGTCTGGCAGTCAGTCTGGCAGTCAGTCAGCTAGTGACTGAGGCACTCACTTCTCAGGAAACGACATCGTAAAAGAGCTCGCACTCAGAGCTCGTTCCGTTCCATTCCATATCCACTTCCAGGCCTTGTTCTTTGACAACTAGTTGTTGTTGTTGCTTGTGTTGTTGTTGTTGTTGTTGTTGTTCGACTGTCACCATCAATAGCTGCACTAATTAGGCATGTGTTGTCAAATATTTACACACGGTCGCTAAACTACAAAGCGCTGTCGACGCTGCCTCCGCCATGGCTGATAGCAAAGAGGCAATCGTTGGGCGCTAAGGGGTGTGAAGAGTGGGGCGTCTATCTTTGCCTCTTCCTCTTGTTCTTCCGCTTTCAGTGATTTACCCAAAAGGTAATTCCCACGACTTAGTCAAGTGTCGATTATGACGAACAAAAAACTTTCATATTTTATGGCATTTAACACATGAAATTAGTTTACGATTTTCTTACACAGAATTGGCCAGAATAGGCCAGGCCAGATATGGCCACGGATAGCGGATAGCCGCATGTCTGGCTGCATGAATAATTGAGCTAATCGAGCTTATGGGCACCTGGCGTCCAGTCTTTAGTTGCTGCTGCACTGATTAATAGCCCTGGCCATTGTGCTTCAATCATATGTGCGCAAATAATTAAATATAGATAAAAATCAGATTACTCATACGTCATGTATCTGAAGGGGGCGCTGCTGGTGGAGGGGGGGCGTGGCTGTCAGCAACTGCTGTCCATATATGCAAATCGTAAATAAAATGCAGCAAAACTCTTTGAAAACTCAGCCAATTTGTCAAGACCAAAAAAAGAAAAGTGAACTCTGTGACTGCGGCTAGCTTCATAAAAATTCGCTTCGTATCTATTAAAACACACATTTATTTGCATTCGCACATTCTCAAAAAAAAAAAAAATAAAAATAAATAAAATCAAATAAAATGGCAACAAGTGAGACACAAAGGCGGCCGCCTTCAAAGCATTGCATTTCAGATATACAATAACCGAAAAGCAGATACCTCGTAGATACATCATAAAAGTGTAGCGAAAAAAAAGGGAGAGAAAAGGAGAGAGAGAGAGGGAGGTAGGGAGAGAGAGGGAGATACTCGCAGATACCCGTAGATAAGATAATTAAAAGTTAGCCAAAAGAGCATTGCTTTTGGGCCAAACACTTTCCATTTCGTTGCGAAACGAGTTCAAGACTGGGTCAGATTCAAATGCCAATTACAAACGTCCGATCAATGTTAAATAATAAGTAAACTGGGCCAAAAACTATAACAACAAATACTTAACAACAACAGCAACAACAACGAAATCTCATTAAACACCGCACAGTGGGAGCTCTGCGATTGGCATCGCTTCAATTCTATGCAAAAATCTCCGTCAGACAATTTCCTTAGCCAACTAGACGAGTATTAGCCAAGCATAATGCCAATTTATATATGTATATAGGGGTCCCCATGCTTTTCGCCAATTCATGCAAATGAAAACGAAAACGTTAACGAAAACTGGCAATTGCCAAATGGCCAAAATGATTTGAAAATCTTGAATATCATTGGCCACATTTGATTGATATGCCGCCTCGGACAGACTGGAGGTCAAGTTGGCTTTTATTTTGGATTTGATTTTTTTCTGGCCATTGTTTTCTTTCTCTTCTGCTATTTGGACAGCTGCAAATGCAAGAGTTGGCAACCAAAATCAATCACTCTCAATTGGCTGCACGGCACGAAGAGAGTCGCAGGATGAGTTTGGAGTTTGATAGAGATGGGACGGGACTGTAGCGGGATCTGAGGAATTTAGTGTGTGGCACAGTGGTTGGAAGGAGGTTGATGAGGTGAAAATTTAAATATATTTAGAACGTATATTAAATAAATGTAAAAATGTATATATTATTATATTATATGTGAGATATATAGATAGGATATATTATATAAACTTTTATAAAATATTAAATTTACATATAACTCAATATTGAATTATATATATATTAATATTTTATAAGAATTTATAAATATAATTATAGCTCAATATTGAATTATATATACATTAATATGTAAATTTAATATTTTATAAAAATTTATAAATATAATTATTTATGAAGATATATGGTAGATGAGTATATGGTAGATATAGATAGAATTAAATATATATACATACATATATGCATAAGTCAATATAAAGCTTTAAGCTAAAGCTTCCAAGATGACTGTACAATTTTAGCCTCATCTAGATTAGACTAGACTAGACTAGATTAACAGCTCTTGAATCACTTTCTCTGACTGATTCTTTGTTCTCCTTTTAGCGCCTTTGCGCTACTTACTGCTCTTCTTTGAGTCTGTCTGCTTCCCTCTTCTTGCTAAACCCAATTCCCTCTTCTTTAAAATTGGGTTTGTCTATTTAATTGGCACAAAAAATTTTTTATATATCGTATATCTAACTATATTTGACATACTGTATTTAAGAAGCCTTCTCAAACAATTCAGCTTGGGACTCAACTATAAAGCAGACTTGATCAATAGTTTTCGCAAAGACTTCATAGTCCAATTTTTGTTGCTCTTAAAGCGTTTTTTAGACTGTATTCTTCAATGAAACGAAAGTCAATTTAAAAATGATTTGACAAAAGAGCTTCTGTCTTCTTTAAACCACATTTTAACAAATAGAGTTTTTTTTTTTTTTTTTTTTTTTTTTTTTTTTTTTTTAATAAAAGTAATATAAATAATAGAATAAGATAATAATATAATTTAAAACACAGCCAAAAATAATAATAAATAATAATTTTAATCGTTTTGTGTTTCTGTGATTATTCGGCCTCTATATAACAAGTTATTCAATGAAATTCATATAGTTTGAAGCATTTCAAAGAAGAGTCTTTTTATATATTAAATATACTTATATTAATATATATATTTATATATATAAAAATTTTGTAAACCAAATCAAAGTTTCAAAGCTCACTCAAGCTCTTAAAAATCCTACCCTGCCACATTCTTTCCATTCAACCACTCTCCAGCTAATAACCCTTTTCTGATTGATTCCTATATAAACACATCTCAGTTCTTCACTACTCAGCCCACTGTGCCTGCTTTAATGGCACGAGCTGAGCTGCGATTTTATTGCCAGCGATATCTGTGGCCATCTAATTCGCAGTCCCTAAATAACTAAACAGGGGGTTTCATAATTTTTGATGGATTGCTGGAACGAAAATTCCTAGAAAGATTGCGGAAACGGGCTTGAAAATAAAAATAAAATAAATGAAACGAAAATGAAATGAAATAAATATTTGTGTGAGGTGCCAAAATCAAATCAAAGCTTAAGCTCAATATTCGATATTTTCTTTTTGTTTCAATTTAATTTTTTGGCTCAGCGCAATTCGTTTCAAGTTTGATTGGATCAAGAAATAAAAAGAAGGCTTTGAGCAGCTGACAGACACAATTCGAGCTGGCTTCGGCTCCGCCAGCTGCTCGCAACTCATTAAGATCAATTATTTGATTATGAAATCAGATCTGCATGAAATCTTCGAATTGCTGGCCAGCTTAAGGCGACCCGCGGTGTCAAATGTGCGCGCTGTAAGCATCAAAAAGCTGTCATCAATTTCTAAAAAAAAAAAAAAAACAACACAACGGAAACACAACATTAGACAACAGCGAAAACAACTTTGGGGCAACAACTTTAGAGGTGAGAAAAAAACAAAAACAAAATCAGAAAATAAAATAGAAACAGAAACATGAAACGGCCGACATTTAGCGTTGATCATGGCCCGTTGATAAAGTCATCAGCAACGATCTCCGATCTTCGATCTTCGTCGATCGACGATCCGCACTCGGCTCGTAAAAGCCACTCGAAGACCTAAGCAAATAAATTCAAGTTGCAAAATTAAATTAAAAACTAACTTTATGGCAAATAAATTAAGTTTATTTGCACAATGCGAAAGTTTTCAATCCAGTTTGAAATGTGAAAATGTGTATACCCTGAAACAGTTGCTTCAACAGGGTATAATGTGATATATGAGTATGTCTATGACAGGCAGAAGGCGAAGGGACTGAGATCTTGAGGTATATAGTCTGGAGCTAAGAGAAACTTTTAATAGAGCATGTATACTTTCTATCATTATAAGACATCAGTATAGAGAATGATAGTCCACAGGTTCCATAATATAGTATATACAATATGGATAGGCTTTGCAAGCTCCATAAGGAAGCTCCCTAGCATTAGGAAAATCCATACGCAAAACCCATATTCGAGTAGTTCACAATTTACATATCTCTCTCCTTACATATATCTCTCCCTATCTACATTTATAAGCTCAAAAACTGGTAGCAGCGACAAAGTATCAAATTTAGCAGGGTATCTACCAGTTGGTCTTACTTGAACTTCATTTTCTACAAAATCAACATTATTTTATACAAACATTGTAAATACTATAGTTATAGCTAGGGTATCTTATAGTCAGTCACTTTTGTTGCATAAATTCAGCTGCTTAAATTTTAATGTTTGACTTTGATTTTAATTGATTATTAGGTGTTGAGTGTTTAGCTCATTTAAAATGCATTCATTAATTAGCAGCAAGCTTGTGAATTGCAGAGAGAGAAACAAATTAAAGCTTAATAGATAAGTTAACAGGAATTATAATTAAATTTATAAAATAGAGCTGTAAAAGATCAGTGATTAGATTAGAAATTCAAAGACTTCATTATAGTAGCCATAATTATATAAAACAAGTTTATATAATATAACTATTGAATATAGTAGATCTATATATGTCTCTAAAATATATTTAATTACAGTAATTAGTATAAACAAAACGAATTTAAACTTGTTTGAGGAATGTATCTATGATAGGATACCATTTCTGATATACTCAAGTATGCTCAAATCATGTGATATTGATGTGATATAGCTGATTATGTTTATATATAGGTATAAATGGTGGAATGCTAGTATAATATATGTATATATGTATATATTATAGAAAATGATTTAAGTTTATTGTATTGTCTAATAGATAATACTTATATAGTATATATAAGAGAAATGTGAAGCTATACAAAGTTTTCTGATAAAGGCTGAGAGTTTGCTGAGACTCTGCTGAGAGTCTGCTCAGAGTTTCTATCAACTTAGCTGATGAAATATATATATATAGAATAGAATATAATATATAGAATAATATATATGAACTCTAAAGAATATCAGGCGTCGATTAACATCAGATTTATTTCATGAGCAGATTGAGCCAACAAGCTCTAAAAGTATTAACAAGAGTCTGTCTTTTCATAATGCAACTTGTAGCAGGCCGATAGGAATAGGAATTGGAGGGGATATCATTGTACTTAACTATCGATGCTGAGCTACAAGGTTATCGATACTTAAATATAGTGTAATCGATACTCAACTAGAATGTCATCAGGCAAAGAAGAAGAGTGTTTAGTTCAAAAGAAAATGAAGACGACAGCAGATATTACAGTATATATTATATTAACATTATATTAGCAGCAGAGTAAAAATAAGATACAATTTAAATAAAATCATTCACAAAGTCTATTTCCTACACAATTCTATATCCTTACAGACAGCTGTTGCTTCTAGAACTACAAAAACTATTCCCAACTTACTTCCATTTTGCATAGCACACCCAACTCACCTAACCAAAACGTTCTCACTTACGAGTCATCACTGTACTTTGTTGTTCTACAAAAATAAGTTGTAATATTCATTAAAGTTTCATTCACAAAAGCCAGAACATAGCGGCAACAGCGCAGCTTGGCCAACAGCAAGACGTTAACACGCGTCCACAAACATACACACACTCAACACACACTAACACACACTCAACACACACTAACACACACTCAACACACACACACACACTGAGCCTGACACAGTTGTGAGCCTAAAAATTACTTGAGTTTTATTATTTGGTTATTTAAGTTTTATCACCAATTAATGAGGCTCTTTTGTTGCTGTCTGCCATGGACGCAGCTATATTTGATCGATCGCTTACGCTAATTGCCAGAGTATGCAAAAAACGAGTAAAGAATAATACAAAGCGAAATGCTGAAGAAGAAGCACAAGTAAATAAATGTATATAAAAATGAAAAGTAAAGCTCTCAGCAGGCAGGCTGGCTGGCTGGCTGGCTGACAGGCAGCACGCACTTGGCCTAAAAATAAGCGCCCGAAATCTTGCCGGCAATTGACCCACTAATAGGCCCTGTCAATAAGAATGAACATGAACTGGCGGGCCAGCTCAGTAGCCGTCTGAATTGACTTGGCATCATTGTGTTGGCCATTGAACTTTCAAAAGTTATCTCGCCCCCCTCGCTGATCTCGCTTGGAATTTTGTTTCCTGTTGCTTTGCTGCACACAAATTAATTGCCCGCAAATCCTGTGTACCCCCAACTCCCAATACTCCCTCCCCTCGCTGACCGCCGCTCAACAGTTTTCACTTCAAATTTTATTGATCAGCTCGCGCTGCATTTGCCAACTTGCAACGGCAACGTGTTGCGCATGCGTAGCCCTTTTGATATCAGCTCTACCTCTACCTCTACTTCTACTTTTACCTCCACCTCTACCTCTACCCTCTCCCTACAGCGCCACGCCTCGCTGACTTCACTGCCCCTTTCGCTTATGCGCTTGATCGGAAATTGGTTTTATGCCTAGGGCTACCAGAATGCCCTCAATATGCCCAATATTCAGTTGGGTCCGCTTCGCATTTCCTGTCGCCTTTTGTCACCCCCGTCTCTAGAAATTGGGCATTGCCATTTAATAGCTTCAGTGGACACCCCAGAGCATTGAGTTATGATTGCTCAGCGTGAAATTGTGAGAATATGTCATGCATTTAACCTAGCCATCAAATTATGTTTGTCTTTGCTTTGCATATCGCAGGATATTCAATTTCGTCCTGGCGCTGCAATGCAATAGCTGTGCGAAGGTTTTTATGCTAATCAAATTTTCAGAGGGAGTATAAATTGAATGTAAATTTCTTGTTAAACAAACCAAAATGTGAATGGGTGAGAAAATTGAAAACTTTTATATGAATTCAAAGAATTTGATTTTGATTGTTGTTAACCTCTTGTTAACCTCTGCGTTTTATGATTTTGAAATTCTGAAAAAATTAATTTAAATTCATCTGGCTGGCTGCCCTATAAAAACTAGATTTGAAGTAGCCATGAACGCTTCGAAGTATAGACATTGCCTTCTGTAACAAATCTATTCACATAAATAACATTAACAATTACCCCTGCCATCGAATATAATAGACACAAAATGTATTTCCATTTGCATTCAGCTCAAAATGGACTTTGGGAAAATAAAATCATTAGAATAGCAAATCCAATGAAAACTGAAAACAGAAAACAAAAACAATAAAGAATCGATATATGCAGGCAGTCAACAATAAATGCTCAATAACATCAGTCAAAGATATGTAAACTAAAAAAAAAAATAGTTAAAAGCAACAGCGAAAAAAAAAAGAAAAAAAACTGTCGCAAATTGCGGTCATTCGTCATGCGCACATGAGCAGAACGGCAGAGGCAGCGGCAGAGGCAGAGCTAGTGACTGAGGCAGCGGCAGAGAGTAGCTGCTCTGGCAAATGGCGTCTTGGCAATTGATGGCGATTTGGGGACGAATGTGGCGAGAGACGAAGAGAGTGAAAGAAAGAGCGAGAGAGAGAGAGAGAGAGAGACACCGCGACCAAACTATGTAAGAGTAGCAAAAAGTAACAATAAATAAATATACATATGCCAACTATGTACAACAACAGTTAAAGCAACGAACGAAAGAGAGTGAGAGAGGGAGAGCAAGGCAAAGTAACGGCAGCAGCAGTGAGCAGCTTTTATCGCAATGCTATTGTTTTTGTTTTTGTTATCGAGGGGCTGATGAGGCAGAAAACAAACAAATACAACAACAGCAGCAGCGCTCGCTACTTTTGTCTTTCTTACTCCACACACTTATGCATATGCTTATGTATATGTATGAGTGTGCGTGCGTATGTAGATATGTCTGTAGTTGTTGCTGTTTTCTAACTATGAAATGTGTTTTGATTTGCTGCGCTTGCAAAAAAGTTTTACTGCTGCCCGCTGGTTGGGTGACGGCCGCAACGTGCTGGGCGCCCGGGGAGGGTGCGCCTGCTCTTGCTGCTGCAGGAGGTGGGGGGGATTTCACTATGTAGTGTCGCAGCTCAATATGGCGTCGCAGCGACGCCGACAGCGGCTGCTTAATGGTGCTTAACTGCGCTCAGCGGCCAACGCTGCGTGAAGTGCGCATGTCACGGCGACAAAATGAGAGAAATAGATACAAAAGCTAGACACACACACGCACACATACGCACTCTCTTATATGTATAAGTGCTTATATATTTATGAGTACGAGCGCTGTACATAGGAAGATAATTGCTGCTGGCTGTACAACAGTTAGGCGAACGAGCAAAACACTCGAAACATTTCAATTGGGATGCGCCATTTTGTATGTTCGCGTAAGTGTGTGTGTGTGTGTGCGTGTATGGGAAATGTTAAATAGAAATATATGTGTTGAACATTTATAACGTTTTAGCATGCAAAAATTAGCTTTGGATATGCTAGAAGTAGAACTAGAATGAGAAAGAGAACAAGTTTTACTTAAGATTGGAAATTTATTTTAATAAGCTGCAGAATATTCACTATATATGTTTATACCGATTATTGTATATCTTTCCATCTATCTATCTATTATGGATGATTATTGATCTTGGTTAACTGTATTTTAATAAATATCATATTTCTCTCCATCTAATACACAGTTTTTAGACAGTTATTTAAAACAGAAACTCATATACCAATACTCTCGATATACAAGCCCTCTTCCTATACTCAATTTCAACTTAGTTGACTTCCACAGCAAATTTATGCCTCATTCTAAAACATTTAACACCAAGAGCAGATAACATCTATAAACTAAACGAATTTATGTGATAGTTTTATACACACAAAAATATATTTAATTTCTCCACACACACACACACACACTCACACACACACAGTCGCTGTTGGTAGTATTTACCACAGTTCTTTCACTCTTATCTCTCCAGCAGTTTTTTAGGCCTACATCAGCAACGGAAACTATCGAGCAGCTATATCAATTTCATTTAACAATTTGTTTTCCATTAGTTGACTCGGTGAGGCATGGCCGTGCACACAACAATAGTTTCCATTGTTTGGTCATTTGGCTGGGCTCCGAGCCACCGTTGTTATTATGGCTATTAACGCTATTATTATGAAAATTTTCAGCATCATTGATTTTTGTTACCGATTTTCTAATTTAGGCAAATTATGCCTTACACACACACACACACACACACACACACACAGAGAGGGATTTGAATTCTCTTGCCCCGCTCTCTTGATTTATTGAGCTTCTAATCTGAATCTATGCGCATTCTAGACGATATTTTACTATTGCTGTTGCTGTTGCTGTTGTTTTTGTTTTATATATATTCAGTTTATTCTGGCGACCGCCAACTGTTAACTGGTTGCGTCAATAGCCTCAGCGACTGAATGAAATGCCCTCAACGTGGCTTTTTCCTCAATGAAACCGGACATTAACATAATCTTTAGGCAACTTTACATGCACATATTGATATTGGGGTAAAAAAGAGAGCTCTTTGAAAGCGAAACCTGTTCGCTGCTGCTGCGGCTGCTGCGGCTGCTGCTGTGGCTATTTGTTAGCCAGTGTCAAAGCTGTCACATATATCACGGCAGAGTTCCGTGGGGTCAGCCTGTGGCCCACACGCATCTGTCTCTGTCTGGCCAATTGAATGGCTTTGCATTTGGCACATGCATTGCCAATGCCTGCCCCCAGCCCCGCCCCCACCTTCCCCTCTCTCCTGCCGCTGTTTGCTGGCTTGTAAGGTAATTGCTACGCTGTCCCCTGGAGCCATCATGCCGCATTTGTCCACCGAGAGCTATGATTTGAACACAAAAACAGCAAACGGAAAACAAAAAGTTTTGCAGTCGTGATTGCAATTGGCAGCCAGGTGAGGCTGGGCCAGGTGAGGCAGTGGGGTGGGTAGAGAGAGATACCAAATGAATTCCAGACATATGTTAGCCTTATAATTTATGTTTTAGCTCGATGTAATTTTAATTTTAGTTTATTAATTGCTGCAACGAATGTTTGCCCAAGGCATCTCTTGAATTCGATTTGTTTGCGTTTCGTCAGTGTGTTCGTAATTCATTTAATTGCATAGAATTTACGCGCTCAAGGTTGAGAGACAAGCTGCTAATTTATATGTCACTGGCGCTAGCGAAATTAAATGCATTTAACACGTAACTTGACAAACAAACAAAAGCGAATAGCGACTAGAGCGAATACATTCATTAGAAACACTCGGACTTCTAATTAAACCCATTTGAATAAATCATCGGACAGACTCATGAAAAGGAACTTCATGCGAGCTGTTTAGCTAATTATTGCCAAATGAGCTATAAAGATGTTGAGTGGCCGGAGGGAGGGAGAGGGGAATATGCAGAGAGAGATAAATGACAGAGATTGTTGCAGTGCGGAGTAGCTGACTTCAAGATGCTCGCTCAGGGTTTTAGAAATAGTAGTTGAATTTAAGACAAATATAGATTCAGTAAGTAAATAATAAATAAATAATAATAACAATAATACTAATAATTATAATAATAATACATAAGTATAGATTTAAGTTGTATGTATATACTGGTCCACTTTTTATTTACATTTTCGAGCTAAATGCATAAATGTATAGCAAACTTCAAGTATTTAGCCTCAATAGACTCACAGTCGAACAGCGAATAATAAATTGCCCATAATCAATATGCTCTTCTCACCTGCCCAATCAAAGAGTTAATTAATTCTATCTAAATGATGTGTATTAAACAAGTTTGCTTTGGAATTGAAATTCTATTTACTTTAGTTTCTAAGACTTATCTAAATTCTTTGCTCGCATAATTCTGGTAAATGAAATGAAAACCACCTGCCGCCTGCCCGCTCAATTTATGAATGTCACACGCTGAACGTTTTATCAAACTAATTAATGGCTAAAAACGTTTTAATTGGACAGCCGATAGACTTTTGAATAGCTAAACTGCGAACAGTTGCCAGCGGTTGCTGCAGTTGCCACATTGCAGGCAGGCAGCTGCCAGCGGTGGCTCATATGTGCACGTCTCTCTGTTGTCTCTGGAGGAGCTTTTGGCATTTTGTGTGCAAAAATCTGCATATGCGAGTCTGTGGCATGCTGCACACACACACACACACTCACTCATAGACATTTGATATTTAGCCCAGGTAGTATAAGCGCACCCGTTAACTAAATGACACCAAATAGATAGATGCCAAGTGAATTTGACAGCGGTGCAGCTATCGATTTTCTAGACTCTCGGAGTCGGAGTCGGAGTCGTGTATCGTGCCGCGGGTATCGCGTATCGTTAGTCGAGTATCGACTGGAAATGCCTCAGACAGCAGCTCAGGGCTAAGAATTGCGGCTAATTGAAATGTCGATAAGGCAACAGTTTTGACATGCTGTCACAGTACGAATACCAAACTACGTCTCTCTCTCTCTCTCTCTCTCTCTCTCTCTTTACACCCCTCTCTCGCCCTCTCGTTCTGGAAAGATGTCTGCTTGGCCCACATTGCGTATACGTAACGTTGACTCATTGCCTCTTTGGCATATTCTTAGCCAAAATAAAAAGCAGTAACAACATTTGACCCAGTTAGCAGCGAGTCCATAACATACATGACTCACTGTGCCTCCACTTTTGGATGTCCCAGCTGTGCAGCCCATTGTTGCAAGTCTCTCAGCTGTTGTTGTTGTTGTTGTTGCTGTTGCTGACTCCTTTGAAGCTTGTGCGAAATTTATGCGCACAATATGCGAAATTTATTGTAATGACAATCGCTTAGCGCATAATTCGACGCTGAAAACCAAACTCGAGTCCCAGCCGGAAGCGTGTAATCATTTTGTTATTGTTGTTGCGGTTGTTTGTTTCATTTGTTGTTGTTGTTGTTGTTGTTGTTGTTGCGGTTGCAGCTGCTCCAATTGACGCCCACCTGTGTTGAGCTGAAGATGCTAAGCGAATTGTGTGTTTGTCGCTTGACGTCAGTGGGCTGACAGGCAGGCAATTCACGCCCACCAGAACACTGAGCTGAACTGGTTCCAGGCAAGTTAGATTTCATAACGGAATTAGTTGTGAGGTAGAGAGCTTATTTGTAAGCAAATTATTGACAATTGTTAATCGAAAAGAAGTATATAAATTATAAATTTTATTTTAATATATCATTAATAATTTGATGATACTTTTGAACTGGTTCCAAATGTGAAAAAGAACTAATCACAATAATCTGTGAAAAGTGAACGATTAGAGTTATAACCAATGACTAATATTGAGAGGCAGTAGCATTTGAACTAGTTCCGCAATGAACATATTTCGAATAAAGTTGCAGCAGTTGATACAAGACATTCTATCTGGCTCAAAGTATGGCAAATATACATATATAAAATATAGCATATTAAATATGAACTAGATCATTATTCATTATATAAACGAACTAGTTCATTATTTTCTTTGAAATTGTTTACATGCATCTATGCATCAATATGAGCTAGATCATTATCCATTATTCAAACGAACTAGTTCGTTTTTTCAATGAACTGGTTTAAATGCAGCTATTTATGTAAAAGAAACAAAGAAAAGTTTGAAATGAAGTAGTAAGAGAACTTGTTCAAATAAACTAATTTATACAAAGGAATCAAAAGGAGTAAGAGAACTTGTTTATATGAACTAATTTATACATACGATAAGTATCCAACAAGAAATTCTAAAAAAATATGAAAAAAAAAAAAACAACGTATTATTATATATAAGATCTCTTTATATAAATGAATCCGAAGGTAAAAGCTAAAGGAAAAAGTGAAGAAACTAGTGAATGAACTAGTAAAGGAACTCGTGCAGGCAGTACGTACATACATATTTATATACTCATTCACATACATCTTCACATCTCCCATAAAATATGAACAATGTCTTTTTTTTTTAAAGTAAAGTAACTCTGCAGCCCTAAAGCCCAGCTGAGCCTTTATGAATGCAGGTGTCGTTGCAGTTGCTGTCAGCATTCCCTCCCTTCCCCTCCTTCTCCCTCAGCTGACGTCTCTCAGTGCAGCCTCCCGTTGTTTTGCTTTCATTTTCATTGAACAATGTGCATCATTAACGCAAAATATCAACCGTTATGCTTCTTGTTGTTGTTGTTGTTGCTCGTTAACAAAGCGCAAATATATTTTAGGATTATATTTTGTTAATATATTTCTCTTTTTTCTTCTTTCTGCTTTTCATTTTGTTATTTTTATAAAAAATACACAAAAATGTGTTTGTGCCTTCTTTTTTTTTATTTTTAAAATATTTTTTTTGCATCTTAATGAAGTACGATTCAGATTCGCTAAGGTGTATTAAGTTCGCTTTTGTTGCTGTTGCTGTTGTTATTGTTGCTTTTCGTTAAATGAGGAAGTCGAATATTCAACAAGTGCCCCTCCGTCTGCCCCGCCCACGTCGCGACTAGATGCCATTTATGGCGCTCACGTGTCGCCGCTGCAGGTCGCACTTTTTTGTTGTTTTTTTTTTCGGTATTCTTTTTTTTTTTGTGTATTTCCTTTGGGGCCTGGTCTTTAATTTGCCCATTTTTGGGGGCACTGCGTTTGTTTTGGCCTGTTCGCATTGATTAACGCATTTTGTTGTCATTGTCTTAAGCGATTGTTGCAGCCATTGTTGGCTCTCAGTTGGCTAAAATGTGATTTATGCGCTCGCTGGGGGATTTTAATGACACTTTGAGAGCAGCAGCAGCAGCCGCCAGAGCAGCAGCTAATAAGTTTTAGTGGCATAATGAATGACAGTTGGAACAAAAAATCACACTTAAAATAGATGCACTTAAATGGCTGAGTAATACAAAATGAGTTAAGATAGATGGCTAAATGTTGAGAGTGTATAAACAATGTATAAAAGTTGCATAAGTAGATGCCAGCTAGAAGCTTAAACAGAGGCTTAAGTGTATTTAATGTAGACGAAAATAATAATACTATATACTGTATATTTTGTTATATTTATAGTATATACATTTATACAAATATACATTTATACCATGATATATACAATCATTATATAGATATTGTCCATATTCGACAGACCCATCTGGCAGCCCTATACAGGCTGCCTATAATCGACCCATGTTGACCATAATAATTATTTTATTTGGTTCAAGTACATTTGTTAACATCACTTTTTAAATATTATATCTCTCAAATGGCTGCCTTGAGCCTCTACGGCGTATTGCACCCCCCCATATCTATATTATAGTACAAGTACATATTATACTACAAGCATTTAACTAACGTTGATTTGATATGTTTGTACTTATTCAATTATTTAATTTAAATATAGAAAAAAAAAAGCCTTTAAGACTTCTGACTCCAGCATAAAAAGAGTGCAAAAATCTAATGCAAATGTTAGTTTAAAAAAATTATTTTAAATATATTTGGATGTTTTATGAATTGTGATTTATGACTACATTTTTATATTGATTATGAATATGTCATAGAAAAACGTTATTAACATATTAGGGTATAGAGGTTATATGAAAAGTATAAGTATGTATGTTAAGGCCTTTGAGTCATTTATAAATAAGATCAAAGATCACTAAGAGCGACATTTGTATGTGAGTGAATTCGGTCTAGTAATAGTAGTAGTAAAGTAGGCATGCTAATGCCGCTCTTCGTTTATGTGACAAATGAAATCAACGTACTCTTTACTCTCATCATGTTCCTCTCCATTTATGTCCCAAGTGAACAGAATGATATCACTTTGAAATTGCAGCCCGAGGCGAGCGGTCGTATTTTACTTGAGCTGCCTCGGAGGAGAAGCTGTGGAAGTGGAAGTGGCGAATTCAATCTCAAGCAATAGCTTTGATTGGACATATGGGGTATTATAGAAAATATATTGTTTAAATATAAGCTATTATTCATAATTGTACTCTTAGCCTAGATATGTAATGTGCGTATAATATATACATATGATATACCTAAGCTAATTATAGAGTGATTAAAATATTATTATTACTATTATTATAAATAATGAGCATATATAATATTGTACATCAAAGTTCACTTTCTACATAGTGATATACAATATTAAATATTAAATATTTTATAAATCAATCTATGCATAGATATTATTTTTATATATTTTCTTTATCTAAATTAACATTAAAAAAAAACTTTTTAATTTAGTTAGCTTGTTTATATTTGGAAAACAAAAGGTTTTTTAAATTAACACAAAAGATTTAATTGTTGCCAACAAACATTTTAAAGCTTTTTGCTATAGTGCACTCTAATAAAATATATAAGTTTTTATATATTTTGTATTATTTTTTATGTTATTTATTATAGAGTATTTCATATATATTATAGAGTATTTCAACTTCTTCATGCTTTAAGCCTTTACTTTAATAGCTCTTTAGCAAAAATAAAAAAGAGTCTTAAAAAGAAACCCTCCGACTAATAGTAAACGCTGTTTAAGAGCCGCACGCGTCGAGGGCAGCACACGCCCGCTTTGCAGTCGCCGACGCCGTCGAAGTCGCCGTCGTCGCAGCGCACGGAAAAGGTGTTAAAAAATTGTAGCCGCTTGAGCAAAGGACAGACGCAGAAGGGCGAAACGAGAAACGAGAAACAAAAAGCAACAAAATAGGTGGTTAATAACCCGAACGCTAATGAAAAAGACACTGACAAGGGACAACAACAACAACAACAACAACTGAGACAAAGGGCAGCTGTAAATGACGTCAATTGAAGGCACGTGAACAACATAAAGGTTAAGCCCAGACATGAGACTTAAGGACGAGAGGGCATTTAACTTGGCCAACTAATTGCGTGAAGCGCCTCTCCTTGGCCAGTTTGATGAATTGGTGGCATATGGAAACGAGTTGCAGCTGCAATGATCATTGACTGCGAATGATCATTGAGCATTGGGCAGCATGCCTAGTTTTCTACACCTTTTGAGTTATTTTTTTAATGGGTCTCGGCGAGAAAGCGCGCAAGATAAACGCCTGGCTGGCTGGCTGGCTGGCTGTCTGGCTGGCTGCCTGGCATGCTTTTCTTTTAACACCTTTGCGAGAGATTTGTGCGTGCGATTCGTTTTGTATCTGTTTGCCTCGACACTTAGCGCCTTCTACCCTGATCTGGGCAGCTGATTAGGAGGGGGCAGTGAGGGGGGAGGTAGGAGGGACAGCAAGGCAGACCGCACAGATCTAGTCTGTTCATTTAATTATGTAAACGACGGAGAGGCCGAAAGCCCAAGCGGGCCATTTATGTCAAATTGACACCTTGTTGGCTGAGAAATGCTTTTTTTGTCCGCTGGCTTTCCCCACTCGCCGCCTGGGCGCTGCACATTAAATATTTATGAGCGTGCGGCCGTCGCTTTTGCCTAATTGATGGGTTCACTTTGAATAGTTTTGGGTCCAAGCTCCGGCTCCAGGTGTCAAGGCAGCAAGTTCTACAAAAGGAAAACCAACTTGGCGTGCTACAAATTGTTGTGCACTGAATGTTTACTTGATGCTGTCGGTGTTGCAGGTGCCATAAGGCGCATCCAGCTGTGCCGACAAATGAGGCTGGCGACAAGCGCAAATAAACCAAAATCAACTCAGCCTTCCCATTGCCCACCTCGCGTGTAAATGATTCTCGCCCAACATGTCGATTGCTGTTGCTGCGGCTACGGCTGCGGCTGCTGCTCTGTCTGCTAGCGTTATTGCAACACTTTGGTGCACTGCTGTGCGGCTGTTGCATTTGCTGCAACAGGTAGCTGCCTCGGCTGTCAATACCTACACGCCTGCCTGCAACAACTGACTGCCACAGCCGTAGAGTCGAGAGCAACGTTGTTGAGCTGCATGTGCCAGCAGAAGCAGCACGAGAGTGTGTGTGTGAGTGTGTGTGTGTGTGTGTATGAGCTGTTGAGTAGCTGAGCTGATACACATTCAGGCTACCCTAACTTAAATTGAATAGAACATAGATTTAAGGAATTGAACAAGAAGTAGAGAACCTAAGCAGCGATTAGGCAAGATCTGCTAGAAATATAGTTAAATTAACTAACAAATATGTACTATAATTAAAGATATATCTTTTTTAATATATTTATGTCTAGCAAAATATATAATTATAACTTGTATTGTGTAGCTAATATTCATATGGAAAGTCAAATCAGAGTAGCATATATATTATTTTCTATATTTTTCTTGAATTAGAGCAGCAAATTTTTGAATTTGTATTTTGCTTTGATCTAAAAAAATATTTTAATATCCTTATGATATATTTCCTTTACAATGTATCAAATTGGAGTTGCATTAATTTTGAAACTGCAATTTTTCTATGATCTAAAAAATTATTTCTTGTATAAAATATATCGAGTATCAATATAAAATATTTCCTATATCAAATATAATATATTACATATAAAAATTTAATCAGAGTAGCTTTAATTTTTTAATATGTTTGACTTTGACTAAAAAAATATGTTAGTCATATAGATTAATATTTCTTATATATCAGTTGACAAACAAAAATATAAAGTCAAAACAAAGTAGCTTATATTTTTGCATTTATATTTATCTTTGGCTTACCAAATATTCAAATATTAAAAAAAAATACATAAAACTTACAGGCTTACAAAATTGCTTTTATTCACAAAAAATATATATTTTCTAAGTCGAAATTAAATTTGCTGGCATTCTCTGTTTTAACTCAACAATTTTTCTATTTTTTTTTATATATATATTATTTTATGTTTATCTACAGGCCTTTAAAAGAAATTATATTCACAAAAAAAAAAATATATATTTTTTTTTGTATATCCTCACATTCTAAGTCTAAGCGACATTTTCTAGCATTCGCTGCTCTTTGTGGAGTCAAGTTGAAGATAAATATCCTACGCCCAGGCTGCACCACATAGTCGAACATAAAAAGTCATGTGCCAGCTGCCTACAGCCGCCCCTGCACCCCCTGCTCCCCCCTCCCCCTCTCTTCCCACACTCATAGCTGGCTTAGCTACTGCCCCACTCTGCGTCACATGCAAAGTGGGCATGTAATCTCTCTTAGGCACAAATGGACACAAAATTCAATTCCAAGAAAATTGACTGCAAATCCGCAAGTTTGGCTCGTTTTTTTTTCTTTTTTTTTTTACTCTTGTGCCCGTTGACATTTAAAAGCAAGGCAATGGGGGCACAGAGCAAGGGGGCAAGGGTTGACTACATATGAGTGTGTGTGTGTATGTGTGTGTGTGTGTGTGTGTGTGTGTGTGTGTCTGCGTATGTCCAGTGAAAACGAAACGACGCCAAACGCATGTTTAGCATGCGCTGCACTTGTCCAAGCCCCAAGCTCCAGCTGCAGTTGGAGCTTTAGCCTGGCTCTTTAGTCGAGTCTTTGGTCAACTACTGTTCCAAATTTGATTTGCTATGCTGATTTGGGCTTAGCTCTGGCGCTGCCATCAGCTGCGACAGTGGCTGTGGCTGTGGCGAGTCGTCGCTTGTGTCCCTGGGGCGTATGCAAAAGAAGAAAATGCGGAAAACATATTTGGCATAGTTTTCCACATTTTCTGTACTCTGTTTCTTTCTTTATTTTGTCAACTGTGTGGTCAGGCTAAGTTGCTGTGGTTGTTGCTGTTGTTGTTGTTGTGGTGGCTGAAGTTGTGGCTTGACTCGTTGTCGAAGATTTACGAGCGCTCGGCCCAATAAAATGATTGCCAGCGATTTTTTATGCAAATTGTTTCGTTGCTGTTGTTGTTATGAGTCATGCGCGTATTTCTTTTTCTTTTTCTGATTTTGTTTTTTTTTTTTCATTTGTTTTTATTAAAAGTTTAACTATTTTTACGAGCCGAGCTGCGCAGCATCCGTTGCCGTTGTTGATTTTATGAGCTGCGTTTATAGCGCTGTATTTCGTATTTTGTAAAAAGTTAACTGCATTCTTTGTTGCTGTTGTTGTTGTTGCTGTTGTTGCTTGGGGGTCAGCAAATTGAAATTTTGTTTTATTGCCAGTATATCTTATTGGATATTTGCCAGGCTGAGCAAACAAAAGACTGAGGCAACGAACTTGTTCTCACACACACACACACAGACAAACATCTCGAGAGAGACTCTCAAGTTTCTTGACTGTCAAATACATTTCCTGCATTAGAAACTTTCACTGCGACAACAACAACGAAAAGTCATTTAATTTAACAAAATTCAGGAAATATTTCTACTTTTTTTTTTTCACCCCGTTTGTGGCCGTCAAATTGCCAACGGCGACGCCTCGGGGCCAACACATCCAGCGGATTATTTAGCGATTAACCGCACAGTGAACAAAAAGAGCTAAAGAAATGTAGTTATTTTTGTGGCCTGCCTCTGGCTCTCTTTGTTTTGAAATCGATTCCGATTTGGCTTCAATTATTATTAGTCAACAAAAAAACATATTGTTGCGTGTTTGTCTTATCAGCGAAATGGCCAGAGATCGTTGATGGGACTTAACAACTAACCAAAATGATGTACAGCAAGACGGCACGTGTTGGGCTCAGAGAGAGAGAGAGAGAGAGAGAGAGGGAGAGAATGAGGGGTCCCCTCTCTCTCTATATATATATATATACATTTAGTCGGCTCAGCTCAAAGCAAAAATCACATTTCTCATAATGAAGCTGGCTGACTTCTCATATTCATTTCGCTGACTTTTATGTGAGTTGACAGCTGCCTCATTACCGGCAACAGCAACAGCAACAGCAACAGCAACATCAACGGCAACAGCAACAGCAACAGCAACCTGCAACATTTACTGGCAACAGGTTGCATGTTGCTTTGGCATTTCACGAAAACATAGAAATATAGTTGTTAACGGCTATTGTTAAACGGCGCAAAAGAAACATTGTATATTATAATGGGCAGCAGCAGCAAGAATATTGATATGAACAACATTAACAACAACAGCAACCACAACAACAAAAACAACAACAACAACAACAGCTAGAGGCTGAGTTAGAGCTTCAGCTTGAGGAACAACCAGAAGTTGTAGAAGAAGCAGCAGAGCATAAAAAATAATGACAAACATAAATATCGACTTTACGATTGCAACGTGACTTCATTTAAAATCGAACAAAATATGCTAAATAATGCCAAAGCCAACAACAACAGCAACAACAACAACAATAACAATAACTACACACACGTACAGCAGCGGGCGCACATTTCGAGTCACACGTGCGTGGTCAAGAACCTCAAAAAGCCAAACAATTTTTGGCACCAGCTCAGATCAAGCCAAAAACAACCAGCAAATTGCAAAGCGGGCGTAAGCGACTGTCTAATGCTCGCTTATGATAGGAATAAAAGGTGTGTTTTATTAAAATTTAAATTGAGTTCAGTTGGCATAATACATAAGCAAGGCATATCTATGAATATTATAGATCTGTTTGCATAGTAATGCAATGATTCAACTGCATAACTTGCTAAAGTTAGTTCTAAGACGGAAGATGTTATAGCTTATGTCAGGGTTTGTCGGAGGTATTCATATAGGTTTTTTAAGTCCATTGATTTAACAAGTCAACAGTCTTAAGACATATTTAGTTTCTAGTTGCAGAACTGTTCATGTTTTATGGTTCAAGTACGCCTATAGAGGGTGTAGCTGTATGCCCTGAATACCATCACTTTTATCTTAATATAAATCATAACTATATAAGCCTTAAGCCATTCGTAACATAAGCAACATTTTTATGGAGCTATTAAAGCTAGAGACTACAAATTTAATATCTATCTAGGTGATAGAAAATGGTATAAGATATATCTTATATGGCATATATATCATTTCCAATCCAAATTTATACAATTTTGTATGCCCAAAACATAAACCATATTCGTATACCTCAGATATAAACAGATATAAATTTATATATATAAATTTTTGGTATATCTTTGATATATATACCATATTCATACACCCTATACTCTATATACCACAATCAAAGCCGCCAGCTTCTTTAGCTCCTACAAACAATATTGCCCGATTAGCCATGCTCCCAGAGAACATCTATAAGCTAACTCTTCTCTATATCAAACCAGCTTAAGCTCTCGTATATCAATCACATCTCACGTCTCTAGCAAAGCAAACATTGCCTAAAGCCAATAAACTCTTCTCTACTTCACAAATAAACCAAAAAAGAAGCAAAAAAAAAAAAAGGCAAAAAAAAAAATACCAAAAAAAGCCCAAAATAAACTTACTCAAAATGTGAAACAAGCAACAAATAAGAATAATGTCTATAAAAATTAATAAATTTTATATACCATTAAAGTTGTTGTTGTTGTTGTTGTTATTGCTTTTATTATACAGCTACAGCGCCCTCCTTCCGCCCTCTCTCCCGCCCTCACTCCCTCCTCAAGTACCGGTCGTTGCTTTGCATTTTAAAGAGCTGCTCGTTTTGGCCAACATTTCTTTTCAATTTGGCCAAGACGCGCGGCTCTATTAACAGCCATCAATATGCCAAAATGAGTAAAAAAAGATGTCAAAGTGGCAATTTTATATTTTTATGCCTGCCCCCTCCCCTCTCATTATAACAATATGAATTGTTGTTGTTGCTTTTACTACTAACAAACATATTTGCTGTTACAATAGACTCCAACTGTGGACTCGGACTCTATATTGAGCCATAAAATTGGCCATTTTCAAATTTGGTTTTCGATTTTTTGACAGCTGCGCATAAAGCTGGTCGTAAATGTCGGCCAGCTGACGATGCTCTATGGGGTCGACACTATCAAGAAAATAAATAAATAAATACAAAAAAAAAAAAAAAAAAAAAAATACAACCCATAAAAAAATAAAACTGAGAGAGAAAAAAGCAAATGACAAAAGCTTCAGAGCTGCGGGAAATAATAAATTCAATGACTAAATGCCTGGCAGGAATGCTGCATAAATATTAGAAATGGACGCCCACACGCCAAATGGCCAAGATAAATTAAGCCACAGCTATTTATAGGGCATATATAAAAAACTCAAGTGCGGCTATAAATTATTTCTGATTTTTATTTTATTTTCTATACAAATCATAAACAAATTGCAAAGGCTTGAGGTGCTACAACCTGAGTTTCTACAACTACTATGTGGGGTAAGCCAATTAGGATTGTGTGAAAAGAACAAGAGTTGATGGATGTGTTTAGTGGAAGTTGAAGTTTATATGGCCTGATGCAAATATATCATTTGTTTATAGTATTTTATAGCAGAGATACATAGAGGCATTTTTATCTCAGAGTGCATAGCATAGAGCTTAGTCAAGTTTACTTGAGAAAAAGTTTAGGCCTGCATATGAGAATTTATTTCTTTTCTGACTTCCCTTGGCAGACTTTTTATTTCGCGACTCTATGCGAAGGATTAAAGTAGTCCTCTCGCACTTACTCAGCAGCATCCGGGACCACGTTTAACAATAGCTATAGCTGTCTCTCTCTTAGTGACAATTAGAGGAGTATAAAAAGGAAAAAGTTTAATTCTTCATATGAGAATTCATTTCTTTTCTTTGGGTTTCATTTCAACAGGAAACCTTAAAACCTCTTAATAACTAACAATATTTTGTTAGAAAATCTGTGGCTGAAAATATCATAAAATATAGACTTGTTTTCTTTAGAAGGGCTATATTTATAGCAACTAGCTACCATCATATGTATATAATAGATAAGCCTGATTGAGCTAATAACAAATAAATATACTAACTTCATCAATAACACATATCAAAAGCCATCAAGAGAGACTCTTTAACAACTACCCATACTAGCTATATATAGTCATACTATATACCACTCTATCAATCCATCAAACATCTCAGCTCTCTATATAGAATCCACCATCCAAGCGCTATACATTTCACTGTCCATACCAAAAGCAAACAATAAGAATTCCTCAATCAAAAATTAACACAAAATAACAATTAAATAATAAGTCATAAATATTATATAGCCAGCTCGGCAAATGGGCCAAAACAATATCAATAAAACGTTAAGACAAAGAAAAAGAATGAGTGAACGGTACAAGCTGTGCTTAGCTTCCTCCAATTGCTCAATTTATGTAAATGTCTTTTGTCTTGTGTCGAGTGCGTAATGCCCATTTATTGCCGATTGCCGATTGCCGATTGCCGATGGCCGATTGCTGGCAACGGCATTTTAATATCCAGCAAATAACTTGGCGTACGCGTGTATAAGAAATTATCAAAAAAAAAAAAAAAGTATTATAAAATTAAAAATATATATATATATATATGTATACAAAAAATAAATAAAAAATTACCTGCACATAATTTCACTAGGCATACAGAATAAGTTGGCCAAAGCGAAAGCCCAAAAGAACAGGTTCGTATTTCTTCTTCTGCTGCCGCTGCTGCCTCTGCTTCTTCTTCTTCTTCTTGTCAATATGTCAGACTGCGACTGTGGCAGACAGCTTGAGGCACTTGTTGCTGCTGGGCCTTTAGTACCGTTGTGCAGTGGCTAGCGCTGCCTCCGCCAAAGTCCACACAGAGGCAGCGTCGAGTCGAGGCCACTTAAAGATTCCGCGACGCTTCGGGGCGATGCGTTACGCATTTTGATGAGGTCATTTGCGTGTGAAGCGCACTAAATGCGGCCCACGCTTCTGGCCTCTGGGCAAGCTGGAAAAATCGAATTCAATTCGTGGAAAATGCCAGCTAGGAAAAGTCTCCCTCCCCCCCTCCCCTTCTTTCCACCAACAAAATATTACTCATATTCGCCAAGCGAAATCTATTAAAATTATCACACGCCACGCTGACCTCAGAGCCGGGCAAACATTTTTCAAGTACCGTTCCAAATACTCTCGTTTATGTGTCGGCGTACATACAAAAAAATAAAAACTAAAAAAAAATACAACAACAAAAAATATAAAGCCGAAAAAAATGCAAACAACAACGAAATCAACCGCAGCCAATAAAATGAAAAATGCTTGGCAAAAAAATATTGCGGCAAAATAATTTGCCACGCTCGTAAATTTTCAGCTCATAAAAAGAAACGAACTACGTTGGTGGGTTTGTTGTGCGTGTGTGTGTGTGTGTGTGTGTGTGTGTGTGTGTGTGTGTGTGTGTGTGTGTGTGTGTGTGTGTGTGTGTGTGTGTGTGTGTGTGTGTGTGTGTGTGTGTGTGTGTGTGTGAGTCAGTGCTGGGCATTTCTCGAATTGAGTTAGATTTCAGTTTCAGCTCCGATCAAGCCTCAACTCTCAACTCTCCGGTGATATATTGCCCGAGTGCCTTCGTCATTTGCATGTGAAAAGCCGGGAAAAAAAGTTTCTCTAATTTGCCAAATGATTATTATGTGTGCCTAAACAACGTTAAGTGTTGCCATAAATAAGCTGCCCAGACTCTCTTGTCTTGGCCAATAAAAAAAGCTGCCCATAAATATCTGACAGACCCGGCAGGTGACAAAAAAAAAAAAAAAAAAAATCTATTGAAAACTACAAATAAACAACATTCAAAGAGAGATGATCGAAAGGAACTAGAAAACTCAATGAAAAAGTAGGCTATAAGCAAAAGTCGCATATGGCTATGACAGATATCATCGAGTTTATCTAATCTGGGCCTCTTATGGAACTATTTTTAATTAATCTAATTGCCAGCTGACAGTTCTTTCAATTTGAAAAGCAGCATTCGCTGAGCACTAATCGAGGTGTAATCAGTTGTCAAGCGCTCGCATTGCCAGCTTCCCACTCCAATGTCAATATATATATATATATGAGAGAGAGAGAGAGAGCTATATATATAGATATATACAACTGAAATTGCATAAATTAAGACTTTTTAGCGCGCGCATTCGAAAGACTTAAGCAACGAACTTGCATTCCGGCAGGCGCTTGCACACTTAAGTGCACAACAATAAAAGCAGACAAAAAGTGTGCAATAATTGAGATTGCTCGACTAGAAGATACTGTAACTTATTACTTATTTTACATATTAATATTACTTATTTTACTTCAAAAAGTGGATAAAACGAGCCCTTAGTGATTATTTTGAATTGATAAAAATTTAATAATAAGTAAAGTTTTGGCTTGCTTAGATTGCTTAGGCAAAAAAATAATTATAGACATATAGGTTTATGTATATCTGAGCTATGTTATGGATATCTTAGCTTTATAGTCATTTAGATTTATATATACTTTGTTATATATACATATATATCTTAGCATATCTAGAATTTTTAAGCTAGCAGAAACTTCTTTCTGCAGAGATGCATAATGACCTTTTGATAATGTCTGCAGAAAAGTATTCAAGTATTCCTTACTTGAGGCTGCTGGACTAGAAATTACCAGGAATCAACTTATTTAGCTTATAAATGGAAATCTAGCTAGGTAGTGATTATGTAATGATGAAAGATTTAGAGTACAAAATTGATTATTTTATTTATTCATTTTTATATATATTATTATTATATTAAATTATTAGTAAAGTTTTCACTTGCTGAGGTCGATTGCAGAATAGATATATATATATATATATATATATATATATATATATATATATATATATATATATATATATATATATATATATATATATAGACTCAGACATAGATATATCTCAGCTTTCTACTCCTTTCTTAGAATATCTATAATTTATAGACTAGCAGTAGCTTTCTTAGCCGCCTCCAACTCTTGTATGGAAATGCCCCAAGAAAACTAGAAAAACATATTTAAATGCAAAACAAACCGAAACCAAAACAAAACCAAAACCAAACCCGAACTGAAATGAGTTGAGAAGACGCAAATTAAATTGAAAACGGGCCCCACAAAAAGCGCTGCTCGCCATAAAAATCAAGCCAAAGAAAACAGCTGAAATAAAGATAAGCGAAAAGTGGCAGCCCAAAGATGTTGGCCCAAAGTGTTTGTTGGCCGGCGATAAAAATTTAATCAAAATTTATGAAGACTGCCACGCCCCCTTCTCCACAAGCGCCTCCTCCCTCACTTTTGGCCATATAACGAAGAATGTACACTAAAACTAACTCTTCTCTCTTTTATTTTTTTTTCTCTCGATCTCTTTGCAGTCCCCGGAACTGGATTATCGGCACGAGCTGGTGGGACGCCTGCACAAGATTGAGCCGGCTGATGTGGAACTGGAAGTGCTAGCTGCTGCTGCTGCTGCCTCCAACAACAACAACAGCAACGCGAACAACAACAACAACAACAGCAGCAGCAATAGCAATAGCAACGGCAGCAACAGCCAAACAGCCAACAGCAACAGCTCCGCAGCAGCAGCAGCAGCAGCAGCAGCCCAACATCATCACCACCATCAGCTCCACCATCATCACCTGCACTCGCACCACCATACGCATACGCATGCGCATGCGCACCACCACCACCAACATCATCATCAGCAGCATCATCTGCACCACAGTCTGCAGAGCGGGGAGAGTGGTGCGGGCGCCTTAGATGCCTGGCACCTGGCTGCCGCCAGCTATGCCAGCGACCAGAGCCATCAGCAACAACAACAACAACAACAACCCGCCGGCTCGCCCAACTCCAACTCAAATTCCGCCTATGGATGTGGCCCGCTCTACGACGAAGCGCCCTACGATGTGGCTTTGGGCTATGGAGCGGGCGCCGGGGCGGGCAACACAACAGCAACATCAGGCAGCGAGAAGGAGTATCTATATGGTAAGTAGAGATAAGAGGGAGAGAGAGAGAGAGAGGGAGGGAGGTAGATGCTGGGGCATACAATCATTACACGCATGGAGAAATCTCGCAAGTCAATAGCAAAAACGAGACGCGACAACGTGTTCATAGTTTTCGTAGTTTTTATTTTGATTCACATTGTGAAATTTGAGCCTAAACCAAGGCAGACGCTGCACAGTGGGGCCTTTGCTCATTTTAAAAAAGGTATTACCAAAAAACTTTTTGACAGAAAATTTGTTAAGCTTTTAAATTTTTGCAGTTTAAAAAAATTCTGGTTAAAAAAAAAAATTGAAAAAAAGTGCAAACAAAATTAAAAAAAAAAAAAAACAAAAATTGTAAAAAGCTTAGATTTTTTATTTGCCGTTGGCAGTTTTTCCTTCACTTGACCATTTTTTTAGTGAATTTTTGTGCGTTTTATGCCGATTTTGGTTTAGGTTTTGCCTATAGAAAACCAATCAGACAGCCAAGTTTTTATGAATATTGTGGAGGTTTTTTTCCTTAGCACGTGTTATAAGCCACTCAAAAGATGCAATCTACATTGGGTAAAAAAATGCTTAAAATTTTTGGGTTAACTAGAATGAAGCTAGCTCCCAAATTAATAATCAGAATAAATTAATTTTTTTGCTGAAAATAAAAGTTCGGGACTTGTCCCAATGGTTAATTGCCAATCATATGACATCATAAAATCAAAATGACTTATTTTCGTCACGCTCTGGCGGCAGCGGGCCCACTGTGCGCTGTCAGCCTCAACGAACTGAGAATGCGCTACATTGAGTTTGAGAGGCGAGTGAGTTGTATGATAATCATACAAGTGAGAGTTGTTATTGTGCTGGCTAGCCAAAGAGTCTTGGCTAAATATAGCCAAACAAATCGAACGAACGGTTGTTTATAAATTTCATGCATATGCGAGATTTCTTTGTTTGCATTAATAATTCCCTGTTTGAACGATCATTTGCATAAGGCATTAGCAGTTTGATTATAAAGTGATTTCCTTTACCCCACCACACACACACACACACACACATATACACATATACACATCTACATATATAGAAACCAAAAACAAAGAGGCTCTCTTCGGCGATCCACTGGACGATCCGTATCAGCGACCCGCGCTCTGGGACGATATTGCCACCTCAATACAGAATATCGATCCAGAGAATGCGCTCATGCTGGCCAATGGCAGTGACAATGCGGCTGCAAGTCAGGCGACACAGCAGCAGCAGCAGCAGCAACAGTTGCTGCCACAGGTCAAAATGGAAGCAATAGATGAAACTCTGCTCGAAACTTTCTCGACACCAATGCTCAGTCCCATGGAGATTAAAACTGAAAAGCAGCAGCGACAGCAACAGCAACACCAGCAGCAGCAACAACAGCAGCAATACCATCAGCAACAACACCAGCAGCAACAACACCAGCAGCAACAGCAGCAGCAACAACATCAGCAACACTATCAGCAACATTATCAGCAACAGCAGCAACACTTGTACCAGCATCATCCCAGCCTCTCGTTGTCCGGGCTGCCACCCGCTGCTGAAGTGGTTGAGCTGCAGCTGCAACAGCAGCAACAGCAACAGCAGCAGCAACAACAGCAACAACAGCAGCAGCAGCAGCAGCATCAGCAGCATCTTCACAGTGGCAGCAACAGCCCGAAGCAGTCAGCCGGCGACAACAACAACTCTGCCTCCTATCAGCAACAATACGCATCTCAGCTGAACAGCGCATCAGGCGCTGCATATCTAAACAGTAGCAGCAACAACACCACCAGCAGCGTTGCCACCAGCAGCAGCTCTGGCGGCAACAACAGCAGCAACACCAACAACAACAACAACAGCTACGGCTACAGCTGGCATAGTAGCAGTCAGGTAAGAATCTCAGCAATTGTTGCTCTCGCCCAGCTTTCTATTTTGTCTTCCCACCTCGCTCTCTAGACCTTTCACACCAAATACCAAATACACCCGCCATCAGCTGTTGCCACAGCGTCACCCACCACTGCCACGCCCACAGCTCAACATGTGCTGCAGCAGCATCAGCAACAGCAGCAGCAGCAGCAGCAGCAACAGTTGCAGCTCTGCCCGCCAGCCGCGCCCAGCACGCCCTCAGCCACCTCCGCCTCCTCCTCGGGCAGCGTCTCCTCCACGGGCTCCGGCTCGACGCGCCACATGTTCGTGCCACCACTGACACCGCCCAGCTCAGATCCCGGCAGTCCGGGCGCCTCCATGGTGGCCGCTGCCGCTGCTGTTGCTCAGGCCCAGAGACGCAGCACGCCGCCGCCTCCTTACCAGCAGGGCCATGGCTTGGCCGGCCTCTGTCCCAGCCTGGTGAATCCGCCGCCCACGCTGCAGCTGCTAGGCGCTGCCACGCCCACCACGCTCACAACCCTAACGCCCGCGAATGCCGCCGCCGCCGCCGCCGTCGTCCAACAGCAGCCGGCACCACCGCCACCGCCGCCCCCGCCCTCGAGCAGCGGCCGCCGTGGCCGGCATGCCCATCACCAGCCCGGGACGCCGGCGCACATCGCGAGCCTGATGAGCGTGCGCACCGTGCGCTACAATCGACGCAACAATCCGGAGCTGGAGAAGCGTCGCATCCATCACTGTGATTTTGTGGGTGAGTGCAATACGCAGATTCTAATATTCCACTTCCAATATTCACCTATCATATCCATTCCAATTCGAATTCCCATTCCCATTCCAATTCCCATTCCCATTGAAATTCAACAGCCTCTGCTTGAGATGCGCTGCATGCGCGACTCGTTTATCATTTGGCGCGCTTTGCGACACTTTTTGTAGCAAAGTTCGACTTCTGCCTGCACCACGCCCCCCTGGTCCCCTGGCCCCCTGCCCACCACCCCAGCCTCAGTTACACACATTTAGCTCATTGCGCATGCGTGCCGCGTAGAGCCAATCGCCATTTATTTATTTATTCTCCATTTATCTATACATTTATTTATTATCTTTCCGTCTTAGCTGTCGCCCGCTGTGCCTATTGACAGTTGTTGTGGCGCTTTTTCTAATGCCTCTTTTGTAATTCCAATTAGCCAGCGTCGCATTTATGTAAGAGTCTCTCTCTCTCTCTCTCTCTCTCTCTCTCTCTCTCTCTCTCTCTCTCTCTCTCTCTCTCTCTCTCTCTCTCTCTCTGTCAGCCTTTCATCTCATTGCATTGCATTTCAATGTCAGCTTGAGGACCTTGTCTGGTGGAACAGTTAGCTGGCTGACAATAGAGCTATGAATAGAAATCGAATTGAAGAAAAACTAGAGAGGAGTTTACGTAAGGAGTAACTGAAGATCAGCTAGAGATAGAGTATAGTAGGAGGAATTGATCTATTTGAGCCTATAAAATCGAAATGAAGAAGTAACTAGAGAGGAGTTGATGGATGTATTGACTGAAAATCTACTAGAGATATAATATTAATTATTAATTGAAGTATAAGTGAGAGGGAGAGGCAATAAAGTGAAGGTCAATTTGGAAATGTGTGAGTTAACATAAAGTTAAAGTAGAAATGAGAATCACCAGAAGATCTATTCATTTAGCTAGTTGATAAAGCTGAAGATTGACTGATGGTGAGAAGAAATGAAGATACATATTATTAAGGGTAATTTAGTTTAAGAGATATTCGTAAATTATATTGAGTGAGCAGATAAAATCGTAGAAAAAATGAGGATCAGAGAAAGATCGTACTGAGAGCTATCAAACAATTTAGTTAACTATGCTGAAGCTGAAGATTAAGTGAGAATTAAATGGAAATAAAATATTATAAATACAGCTTTACTGAACTGGAGGAAGAAATGACGATCAGCAGAAGATCATGCTGAGGATGAACCACTTTAGGTAGATACATTAAGCACCAGAAAATCATATAAGGACGACAAGGAGCTTAGACAGATTAGAGCTTATTAAATTCTAGATGAAAAGTGATCACAAAAAAATATGATCAACTCGAGAGAGTAAGCGCTAAGAAATATAAAACAAAGCTAGTTTATCCTAAAATAAGTATAGCTACAGTATTCATTGATCATAAAGCTTTTTATTAATTGAAGATCAGTTGAGATTATTTATAACTGAGCATCAGCTGATATCTCTCCAAGCTGAAGTTAAGCAGCACAAAGAAGAAAGCTTTAAACACCGATCAATATTTGAAGATCAATTAAAGATCCAACAAAGATCTACGATCAATTAAAGATCAGCCCCCAAAACAAAAAAAAAACTCTGCGCTCAATCAAAAAGTTTTTTTTTTCTTTACCAATTTTGTGGCGATCAGTCCATTAGCTTTTAACGGGTTCGTTCGCTGCGAGGGTAGCGCAAAACACTTAACCCCAAGCTAAATGCGACGTTGTCTAGCCAAAATGATGGTTCGTCTGACTGTCTCTCTGTCTGTCTGTCTGTCTGTCTGTCCCTCTGTCTGCCTGTTGTTGGCGTCGCTGGCTACGTGCGTTGCCACTAATAAATAATTGACAATTGTCTGACACGTTTGCCGTGGCCATTTTTAGACAAAAAGCGCGTACCGAGCACAAATATTTTTGTGTGCGATTGCCGATTGTCGATTGCCTGGCTGGCTGGCTGGCTGGCTAGGCTACAAAAATGCTGTCCAAATGAAGTTATTATGCCATAAACGCACGCATCAAGCGACTCTCTGCAACTCCGCCAACTCGTGGAGATTGCAACTGGCAAAGTGAGTTATGTCTGCAGTAGTTCGCTCTGGCCGGGGCCAAACAATTCTCGTAGCTTTTGCAGTCGCAGCCAATCACGCGTCTAACTGTCATCGTTGTTGTTGTTGTGGCTGTTGCTTGGCGTCGACGCAACATTCTTGACTCGCTTTTTAGCTATCAATTCGCTCTGGCCATGTTTGTCTTGCCTGGTGGCTTAGCCGCGCTGGCTGCCGTATTTTTAGCCCGACTATTTGGGCATTGTCTTCTCAATATGCGCGTCACGTTGTACTCAGCTTTCAATTAGAGCGAACGTGCTGGGATCTCTAAGCATCCTTTTAAGTGCCACATAAATGTCTCATGCTGTGCACAAGTGAATCTTGTGCAACTTTCACCAACAACATCCAGCTACAGCTCCAGCTGCTTAATTAAAGGCTCGATTGTAGCGACGCCCACTGACCCACTGACAGCAGAGTAGCAACCACAACAGCAACCACAACAGTTGCAGTTGCAGTTGCATTCACACAGCCTCCACTGCACTTTGCAATGTGCCTCTTTTCTCATAGTCATCTTATCAAGATTTGTTTTTTTTTTGTTTTTTTTTTTGTTTTGTTTTTGTTTTTGTTTTTTTGGCTGCTCTCAGATAAATGGCCAACGAGTTTTGCCGACTCAACCGACTCAATACACACTCTCATATATGAAGTGCTTAAAATTGTTAACAACTATTGAGCTAGCTGTTAATTTAATGGCCAAGATCATTGCAGACGCCTCGTTGGGGCTGCTTTGATTTAGGATCATTGCAGATGCCTTGTTGAGACTGCTTTGATTTAAGCAGCTGTGAAAATTATGGCCTAAGCTAACGAGCAGTTCATAAAATAAAGCTCAATTATTTATGCAATTTTTTAATTCGTTTATACTTATCGAGGGAATATGTATTTAGCAGAGAGCTGTATGTTAGTCGCTCCCTTAAGCTAAATTCAAATACTTTAAGCCTTTATACTGTTGATTAAGACAAAGCATGAAATGGGAGACTATTCTCTCTGTATGATATAAATATATATATATCTTATATTATATGATATAAATATATATATCTTATATTATATGATATAAATATATATATATCTTATATATATTTATATCCAACCGGCTCGAAAGAAAGCTGCCCAATTGCCGACCCATTAGAAGGCTAGAGAAAGACGTCAGTTTGAAAACCTTCTCAATAGCTAAACAGTAGTTAACCTGCTCTAAATGTACGATTAAATTAGTAGATAATCTAAGCCTGCGATGTAAACAAGACTCAATGATGCAAAAAGAAGCTTCCCAATAAATTATATAAATATATTTCTTTTAAATATAAATAATATATATGTAAAGCAGCATGACAAGCTTTGTCGAGCAATGTGATAAAGGTCAAGCAATCATAACAGAATGGCAACACTAATACGAAGAGAAGAGTTTGAGAAGAACCTTGATAAAGGCAAGACGTAGACTCCGGTGATTAAAAGTCGTTTAGGAAGTCACAGTTAATACAGTTGTATAAATTTGTCTAATGTTGTTTAAGTGAATTCAATCATTATATTGAATATTCTCTCATTAATACTCTGTTAATTTAATTAAACCCTCAATTATATAGCCAACAATTTTTACATATATATAATATATTATATATATGTTTATATTTAAGCTAACTAAACTTGCTAAAAGTTCATCGTGAGCAATCAGCATACATTGGAAGCTTTAAGAGCTATAGGCAGTCTGATTCTGCTGCCGTTTTCCTCTCCTTGAAAACTGCCTGCCTCATTTCGTATATCTTCTCAGCCCACTACCTCTAGATGATAGCAATATATATCCACCTATCCACCTATCCACCTATCTCCCTCATATATCATAGCTAATCACACATCTAACTTTCATCTGCTCATTCGAACAGCTCCACACGCCTCAAAGATTATAATAATAAATATATACATATATACATAGATATTCACTCCTTTTGCTTTCCTCTGCTTATGCAACGAAACTTTCTTTTTTCTCTTCCCTGTTGCAGGTTGTTCCAAGGTCTATACGAAGAGCTCGCACTTGAAGGCGCATCAAAGGATCCACACGGGTAAGTTGTTATTGATAGTTAACTGGCTCACAGATCCACCCACCGCCCAGTCGGCAATCACTTGAGCCCCATTGCACCACTGCACCACTGCACCACCTGGCATTAGTTAGTTATGAGGCGCCGCTAGGCTTGTCCGCTGTCATACACATTGCTGGCTGCTCCGCATCCGTTGTAGGCGTAGGTCGAGCTTATTACCAAAGCACCACCAACAGCCCCACCACCAGCCGTTGACGATGAGCCAATGCTGGCGCAGCAGCAGCAGCAGCAGCTGTGCTGCGCTTTATTTTGGCATCGTCGTTGAGCAAGCGAGCGGCGGAAAAAAAGGCTTTTGATTAATTCGCGCGCTCATATTTGTAGTTGCCAGCACATAATTTGCCAAGAGCTCGGAGCGGCTTAGTTTTTTTTTTGTTTTTTGTTTTTCAATTTCGGTGCAGCAACCACAGAAATCGTGATTTCTACGGTTTTGGTTTTGGCTTTGGTTTTTTTTTTGTGGTCAGTTGCAACATCAACAACATCAACAATCGCCAATCGCCAACGCCATCAGCTGGGCGCACGTTTGGCCTGCATTTCCTTCTTGCTCAGATTACACTTGACGTTATTTTTGCCTTTTTTTTCTGTACTGTCGAGTATCTGTTTTTTTGGTGGGTCGTTGCCGGTTGATCACCTGCCTCTGCGTTTTATGGGCCACACGTTTTATGCCCCTCATTTTGCGACTTTCAACTCTCGACCCAGCCCCAAACCAAAAAAAAAAAGAGTCTCTCAAAGTCCCGACCGCAGTTCTCCTTCACTGTTTTAATTTTTATTAATCGCACATGACCAGCTGATTTATGCGCTGCACTAAAAAACATTTTTATTATTATGATTTTTGCCTTTTTGCCTTTTTTTCTCTCTGATTTTCACTTAACTGATAAACTTAACGCCCCGGCTAAAGAAACACAACACAACATTTGATAAGCCCGACGACAAGTACTCAGAGTCAAGGTGAAGCTGTAAATTCTCAACAACTGAAGTTTATATAAGGCTGAAAACGTTTCAAAGTCATTTCAAGATATATGAAAATAGCTTTTGCTCGTTTAATATATTTTATTTTTATTAAAAATGTTGGATATATAACATAGAAAAAAAAAAAATATATATATATATATGTAGTATGAGTTAGTTTAAAGATAATTTATATAATAGAAAAGTATTTACTGACAAAACTCTACAAGACTTTTTTTTAAAATAAAAAAAAAAAAAAACAAACAATAAAAAAATTAATTGATTAATTGATTTAATAAATAAATAATTAATTAATTAAGTAAATAATTAATTAAATAAATATTTAATTAAATAAATAAAATAAAAGTAAATAAATAAATATATAAATAAAAAATAAATAAACAAGTAAATAAATAAAAATAAAAAATTATTCTTCTCATTTATATATCTCCATATTTTGTTTTATATATTTCCATTTTTATTATACAGGTATATTTGATATATACCAGAAATATATAAAAATGTAGTATGAGATAGTTTAGAGTTTATGTAAAATAATAATATATACATAATAATTTAAAATATATATAAATATACAATACAGGAATGATTCTAAGAGACTTTCAGGTCAGCTCAAATTTAATCAAAATATAAAAAAAATTCTTCTTCTCTCTACTCATTAATCATATTCTAAATATAAAACTTTTAGCTAACACCCACTCACATACTGACATCCACTCTCTTCCTGTCTCTCTCTCTGTATCTCTCTCTCTCTCTCTCTCTCTCTCTTCCTCTCTGCCTTACTCTCCCTCTCCTCCTCACCCTCCATCCATGCCTTTCTTATATAAGCCATGTCAATGGCAGCTATAGATCTGGTTAAAAGATTTAATTGCCTGACGCCCGCCCGCCTGTGGGCCAACACGAATGAATGCCAGACGAATCAATGGCCTAATGGCCACGTCTTTGGCCATTTGGCTCAAATCTCTTGGCCAGCAATTTGGCAGCACTTTTCGAGTGGCAGCCACCATTTGTGGCTACCGTCTGATGGCTGTCCGTTTGTTTGGCTTTTGACTTAGTTAACGTCGTCACACGCCCAGCCACAAACACACACAAACACACACAAACACACACACACACACATATATACATATACAGCCAGCATTTTTCATGCAATTTTGAAGCTGTGGCATCTCGTGGCGCCAGACCCCAAGTTGAGTGTTGTCTTAGCTGATTAGCTGGGCTGCAGCTCAAGTGCCAAGGCTGGACACATTGAGCACATTTGGCTTTGGCGCATGGGACACTTCTTGGGCAAGTTCGTTGCCTAAGTCTTTTGTTTGCTCGCTCGTAAATTTGTCGTTTTTATTTGGGCTTTTTGTCCTTATCGGCGGTGCGGCGATTGGAAAATCAGCCGGTAACTAATCTTTATGCAGCAAGCGAACGCATAAATTTTACATATCTACCTGGGAGACTAGAGTTGGGAGACTGGAAGACTGAAAGACTGGACGCTGTTTGCCCACCGGCTGGGCTTATTTTGTACTGATTTGTTTGCTAATATGTTTGTCTTGCCATAAATTAGTTTGATTTTTATGCCCCGACGAGGGTAGGAGTTGCCCAGCCCGCTGGCCTGCGGCTAGACATGTCTTCTAGCTAGTTGCGGCCAGACGTTGCCTTAATTTATATACGACGCGGATAGACTCTATATACATACATACATACATACATATACATATATATATATATATATCTATAGTTAGTTGCATGTTGCGCTTATCGCGCTATACGTTAAAATTATGAAGTAATTTCGTCGGCTTTATCGCATTGCGTTCATCGCACATTACAAAACTACATTTACATAACTTTGTTTGTTGTTTGCTGTTTGCCCCGGCCACGGGGCCTGGGCGCGGGCCCCCGACTCCGTAGTCGATGCTGATCTTTGTTTTAGTTACGAGCGATTTCAATTTTTCGCCATTGCCAAATGATATTCCCACGAGTGCGCGATCTGTGTGTTGTTGTTGTTGTTGTTGTTGTTGTTGCTTACGAGATTCTGTTTGGGCAGTTGCTGTGCCATGACTCACCCAGCAGCCATTTATCAATGTTTTCGTAAAACCAAACAAAGCTTCTTACATGCCTAGAGAGAGAGAGAGAGAGAGAGAGACAGAGAGAGAGAGAGAGAGAGAGAGAGAGAGAGAGAGAGAGAGAGAGAGAGAGAGATAGAGAGAGAGAGACAACGCATGTGTATTTGCCTGCAAGTGTCGATAGGTAAATTTTTGTTTGATTATGTTCAGTCATCTCGAGGCACTTAAGTTCATTAAAAGAGATCTAAATAAACCAATAAGTCACGCCACGAGTCAGTCGCTCATATTGAGTTTCTCTATGCCCAAATCTAAATCCCACAAAAGTGTCAGCTGAGTGCCACTTCTCGAGCTTCAACTCGATGCTGAAGAGGCATTTTCAACCGAAAATGCTGTAAAGAAACAACAACAATAACAAGTAAGAAAGCTCTAGTTGGAGGTGGCCGGCTAGGGAATACCCTGAACACTTCATAGTATATGCTAGAATTAATGCATTTAAATGTATGTATGTGTAAGTGCACACATACATAGGAAAACTCTAGGCGGTGCTGCCGGCTGCTTTCGCTAATTAATAACTTCTTTGTTACTTAACGGATTTTTATAAAACATTCAGCACAAAAGCTACACATTCTTTTGAATTTATATCGTTTTAGATTCAGCACATAAACTACAAATTCTTTTGAATCTATATCATTTTAGATAAAATTCAAGCTCATTCATATACTGCATATAATATTTTAAACTGTCCTTCAATTTAAAGAATTCTGCAAAATTTTAATGCAATATCCAAAATGTAACAAAAATCTAAATTGTATTGAATACACCCTAATCTAAATGGAAACTTTGGAGGATTTACCTCTAAAGATGTAGGAGATATAGTTTCATAGCTAAATTTTGAAAGGTTTCGATTAGAATTAAAGCTTGATCTTCGGTTGCTATTTAGGGACCTCCAAAAATAAAAACAAAAATGTATATTATTTTATAAATGAATTTCAAAAGAGTTTTTAATATATAATGTTAAATAAAATAATAAATAAAAATTTTAATATATAATGTTAAATAGGATAGTTATCGATATTTTAGTGCTTGATCTTTGATTGTTACAGGCAATAATCAGGCAGAAATACAGAAGGGGCCAACTCAGCTCGCCCTCCTTTTCAATAATAAATATACATTATGGGGTCTGCCACGCCTCCTTCTGCCGTAACAGGCAGACACTTTAACATAGCCCATATACCCTGATTTCCCATTTTCAATGGGCTCAAGGTATAATTATTATGCCTATTGCTGGCAGTGAAAAGGGTCTCAGCGGCTTAGATGAGCTTAGAAGTGCGAGTTATTTGAGCTGAAGTGTGAAGCTGTTGCTGCAAGAGCATTCTCGAATTGTCGAAATGTTGAGCTAAGCTTGAGCTCCGTCGCCTCGAATTGCAAATGTTTAATTACGCGCACAGCGAATTCGCTTACTTCGAGCAATGCATAGCGAATTGGCAGTCCGAATTCGCTACAGTTTTTGGGGTCCAGTTTGGACAATGCCTGAATAATGCCATAAAATGTCAAGTTCACAAAATTTAAAGCAGCGCAATAATTATTTCATTCAATTTCAATTCGAACACGAATGTTTATGTTTATGTTGATGTTGATATTGTTATTGTTGTTGTTGTTGTTGTTGTTGTTGTTGTTAATGTTGAGTTGTAATGCTGTGAGCACAGCCGGCTGCCAGCTCGCCAGTGAATTAGTCATAGAGTGGAGCCATTTGGGCACCGGCCGGTCACAATTTCGTTTTCTATTTTGTAGCTCGACTTGTAAAATGTCGTCGTGTTGTCTTTTGTTATTGTTATTGCTGTTGTTGTTGTTGTTGTTGTTGTTGGGCCATCGTCGTCAGCAGCAGCAACAGCAACAGCAAGTCGTGTGCCACAGCTAAAAATCCAAATCATAAGATACTCGGAGCTGAGTGACTCGAACTGCGAATTGACTTACCAGCAGTGTTGTCATTTTTTTGAGAGCACAAAAAGCTAAAAAAGGCTGGAAAGGCCAGCCAAAAAATGCTGAAACGTGATTTTAACACTTTTTTGCAGGTTTTATGTTAAATATGCATAAATGTGGACCATTTTTCGATTTTATTTAATTCCCTAATTTTCATAGATAATTCAATAATTTTGCATTGCAATATTCAAATTTGAAAAAAATACATCATTGGAAAAAAAATTTCCTTAAAGTATAAAAAAACTAAAAAATAGTTTTTCAAATAATGTATAACATTTGTAGATCTTTTTTTTTTTGCTCAACTTCATTTAATTCTCTAATTTCCATAAATAATAATCTTTTATTGCAATACTCAAATTTGAAGTTCAATTTCTAAAACATACATAATTTAGAAAACCAATTCCCTAAAATACAAAATAACTGAAAAAAAAAAAAACAATTTTCAAATAATATATAAATGTATAAGCACACACTCACATATTTTATAACATTGTCCACATTAACTTCTAATTGCTAGTTAAATAGAGGTTTTAAAGTTTCCTGTTGAAATGAAACCCAAATTAAAATAAATAAAAACTAATAATAAATAAATAAAAAATAAACATTTGTAGACCTTTTTTTTTTTTGCTCAACTTCATTTAATTCTCTAATTTCCATAGATAATTCGGTAATTTTGCAGTACAATACTTAAATTTAATAAAAAAAAAACAAAACAATTTGGAAACAATTCCAAAAAAAAAAAAAAAAAAAAAAATGAAAAAAGCATTTACGATTTTAAAAAAAGCTTTCGAATCGGACTTTGAATAAAGCCAGATCTGACGGGAAAAAAACTGATGTCATATCAGTGCTTACCAGCTGCTGTTTGATTCTAGTTGTTGTTATAGATGTTGCTGATGTTGTGGTTGCTGTTGTTGTCGTGTTGTAGTTGTTCTCAAACTAACATGAAAAGCCAATGAAAATGTTAATTTGCGCTTACATGAAGCAGCAGGCGCGACAAGAAGCTCGCTGGCTGCCGACTGCCGACTGCCGACTGCTGACATTTACTTCACTTCAAGCATTTGTCATTTCATTTGTCAATTTCTGAAAAAAAAAAAAAATCATAGCTAACTGTGTTAACCTCTTCTTCTGTTTTACTTACAGGTGAAAAGCCGTATACTTGTCAGTGGCCCGAGTGCGAATGGCGCTTCGCACGCTCCGATGAGCTGACGCGACACTATCGCAAACATACGGGCGCCAAGCCCTTCAAGTGCATCGTCTGCGAGCGCAGCTTCGCGCGGAGCGATCACCTGGCGCTGCACATGAAGCGACACCTGCCGAAGAACAAGTGAGGGCGGTAGAGAGCAGACTCTCCCACTCTCTCGCTCTCTCCCCCTGGCGGTCTACAAATTCAACTATATCACAATCCAAAGGACTTTAGTTAAGCTACAAAGAGAAATTCGCATAGTTAAATGGTGTTACTATTAAATATTAAATTCAAAAACCTGAATATATATATATATAATAAAAGAGCTTTCTGCACTCAAGGGCGAGAAAGAGAGAAAGAGATGCGAGATATTTCTTTCTCTCTCGCTGCCAGTCTAATGCTAAGTAAATGAAATTTCCACCTGCTTAACTACATATTAATGCAAATCCTAATTCTAAGCACGATCCTAACTAATGTTAACTCGTATATCGCATTCAATACTTTGCCCTCCCTCCACTCCCTGCAGCAGCAGCCGATGCAATGGAGTGTATGCGTGTATTAAAGTGCATATAGTATATATTTATTCATACATATGTAGAGATCCTATATGTATACATATAGGTGCATATATTTAACATTAAATCAATGCTAAGTTGTAGGAGAACATTATCGCCACGTGTCATTGTCGCCTAGTTTCTGTATAGTTCACACCCTTAGCCATAAATACTATGTTTAGTGTATTTGTAGTCTTTCGATGCGCGTACCTCTGTGCGCTCTTTATTGTATATGTATTTGTAGCTAGCGTATTATATGTGTCTCTATATCGTTTCTAAACACCAAAAAGTGCTGGCACAACAAAATCAAATAATAAAATGTTTTTGAAAAACCACAAAATTTCGCATATTTTTTTCGACTCCATTAAATCCATCCTAGTTTGCGGCTCCCATGGCAAAGCGACGAGTCCACTCACGTGCTATCTTGTCGTGCTCACGGCGATTAGTGAGATAGAGCTTGGCGATAGCCGGATTTAGCGGATCCTGCGGATCGGGCGCCGCCATCATATACAGAATGGAGACCAAGAGTTTGGACACCGTCGTGAATGGCGACCAGGTGTCAGTGCAGACGCTGCTCGAATGCACATTGCAATGGTAGATCTTGGTCTCAAACTTCAAAGTGGGCGCCTCAAATGGATAGTCACGTGGAAACGAGATGTTCAAGAGGAAGACGCCGCCCTCATAGGGCGTGTCCTTCATCCCTTTCAGCCTGACACCCCACTCGTACAGATTGTTGTTCAACAGCTTCACCTCGCAGCCTTCGACGGGCTCCCGCTTGATGTCGGAAAGCTCCTGCTTCAAGCGAGTCATAGCCTCTTTCCGGGTACCAACCAGGTGTGGAGTGGTATCTTGATCATCGGTATCGGTATCAGATGAATCTGAAGAGTCAGACTCTTCATCCGTCTCCGAGTCGGAGTAAGACAGCTCCATTGGCTCGAGCAGCTCTGCAGCTGGTTGGGGTTGAGCGCCACGACGACTAGGCAACATTTTAGTGCGACTAAAAAGCAAAACAGAAAAATAGGAAAAACAATTTATTAGAAATAATAGTAAGAACATCTTTGCTGTACTGACTTTTCCAGAAACTAGTAGAGAGAACCGACTTCTCTTAAGGTTTTTTGCTGCTTGAATTTGCTTAAAATGTCAAATTCGTGCCACGTGTCCTTAATTTCAGTTTTCTTTGCTGCACAGACTTTTCCAGAAACTCGTAAAGACAATCGACTTCTGCTTTAATTTATCTGTCTGCTCGAATTTGTCTAACTGTTTTTTTGCTGCACAAAACCGACTTCTGCTCGAGTTCGTCAAATTTTTCAAATTTAGGCTACGTGTCCTTAATTTCAGCTTTTTTTGCTGCACAGAATTTTCCAGAGTCTTGTAAAAACAACCGACTTCCCTCAGGGTTTGAGATGAAATGAATTTGGCTGCTCGAATTTGCTCAATTGTCAACTTTTTGCCACGTGTCCCTAATTTCAAGGCTTGCTTTGATTTGAAAGGGCAAAATAAATTACTAAAAAATGCCAATTTTAGCTATGCGACTTTTATTAGTATTTTTCTACTATCGTTTCATTAATTTAAAAAATATATTTCTTTGATTTATTTTAGCTTAAACTTTCTTTGCCAGAAATGCATGAAATAGTTTCAGCTAAACTTAGACGACTCAATCAACCCAAGAATGCATCATAGCAATATATAGCACATCTCTAAAATAACTGTAACCCCTTCCACTATAAACCATCTCCAATTGCCCTTCACAGTTATCACGCGATGCTTGAAGTCAATTCGTTGCCCATCAGCAATTCAATGCCAGTGTTCGACAATGTGCAATGGAATTTTTCAAGTATTCGATATTTACTGCAATCGCATGCATTTTATACGATTATTAACATTCGCCCAGTACGTGCCTCGCAACGTCAATGGACAATATCAACAGAAATTTCTCTAACAATTGTCAATAAATTTGTGGTTTCTTTAAGTAAACTCCACACGTCAGCTAACAGTTAGGTTATTAAAGAATCGATATAAAATACATAGATACATGATAAACAAAACTTTATGTGCCACACATAGCCAAGAGACAATAATTTCATTTAGATGAGAATGCAAAGCCGATAAGTGTGACCCCGTCTCTGTGGACTATGGAGAGAGAGAGACTCCGACTCAATTGCTTTTTGTTGTTATGGCCCGTGTGATTATTATCAAAATATTTTGTACACGAAACACACATGTCAAGCAAATGCGAGACGTTTGTTGTTGTTAGTGTTGTCTGCTTGAAAATTGTTTAAAAATCAAAAATAATAATTTCAATTGTTGACTGCATTTCATTTTCTACTCTTTTTCTCTCTCTCTCTATATATAATTTCGTAGCGTCATGTTGTTTTGATTGGGGAGATAAAATTGTTGTCGTTGTGTGCCCATTTGAAATTATAAATCGTTTGATTTTTATGAGGCTCATTTATTTATGAGCTAGACAGAGGGAGCAAGAGTGGGAGAGAAAGACAGAGAGAGAGAGAGAGAGAGAGTCTAGTGGTAAACCAGTTCATTTGTCAGAAGGGGACACGTGTTAGCCGACTTCTTTAGATGCATTGACTAAATGCAGCAGACTTCATGTGAGCTTCAAAGAGTGCAAGGCAAAGCCCACTCAACGCTCGCCACATGCCTCGACCTGGCATCCATCATTGCCCAGCTTAAGCTCCCTCGATGTGGGCGTCAAGTACCGAGAGCATCTCCATCTCTGTTGCACTACAACGGGCTGCCATCTCGCTCGCCTTGTCGGGCATCTTCAATTGTCTGGGCGCTGATTAATCATGTTACCACTGACAGCTCAACTTTGCGGGCAAGCTGCTTATTAAATTGGCTTTAGATTGCTAGATAAACGTAATAAAAACGCACAGCAACAGAGTCAGAGTCTCAATCGCAATCGCAGTCGCAGCTAAAGATACAGATACATGAGCAAGACACATGTGGAGTACGTGTAGGTATGAGGACCCCACAAATTGATAAATGCAAAGGTTTCCCTCTCTCTCTCTCTCTCTCAGTCTCTCTCTCTCTCTCTCTGTGCACCCACCTGAATGTCGGAACAAAGGAGAATTTCATATGAAATCAATGCGCGATTCCAGTCAGATCGCGTGTGGCTGCCCTCCTCGACAGATCTCGCTTATTATTTCAATTAATTTGTGCGCTTTGCGCTGTGCTCATTAAAGCAAAACAAAACACAAAGCCAAATTGTGCATACAAATACGTACACACTCAATCCGATCTCCATGTGGGTGTCGATACTATGCCAATCTGGTAAATATGTCAGTGGAGAATGCTTAATGCTTGCTTATATCTCGGAGAGGACAATACCTGTGTGTGTGTGTATGTGTGTAAACACATTCAATCTTAGTAGACAGATGGAATGTAAGACAATGGAAATTTATATTACATAAATTATATTATATATTATTGTTATTGAATTGAATCATTTCATATATTATATGTGTATAATACGAGTATATATAAATATATTTATTTCTGTATTAAATATTAATTCATCATATAATTATGATTTGTCATTAATTTACAAGCAGAGCTTACAGGTATTATAGATATGATAATGTTTGAATAGATTAGAGAAAATCTGTTATGCGGAGAGTAAATATTATCTTTATTGACCTTAGCTTTTGAAGCTGAACAGAATACTTTATAATTATTATTTTTATTTTATTCTCTTCCCATCTTTCTCTTTTCTTTCTTCCGCTATTTCTCCCTCTCTATAATTTGTGGTATCTATCTTATACTTTCTGGCATTTTTTCAAGCAAATTCTCTCTCATTTTATTTTTATCTGTCTCTCTCTCTCTCTCTCTCTCTCTCTCTCTCTCTCTCTCTCTCTCTCTCTCTCTCTCCCTCTCTATGTACATCACCAACATTATCTCTGTTGTATGTTTTTCCATCTATTTGCTCTCTCTTTCTCTTTGCCTCTCTATATATGTTTATCTTTATTATTTTTCTTTTTCTCCTTCACTCCGTCTATAGTCTCTTACACCTAATTTAATTTAATTTATAATTCTTATGCATTGTTCTTATTCTGTCTAATTTATACTTCATATCACACGTTGCAATATAATTCTAATAGCCTAAGGGTACTTCAAGCCTTCATTTGGAATATCTGTTTGGCTGTATTGTTATTCTTTTGTCTACTTGATATACATAAATCATATACGTATACGTTCCCCTTGCTCGAATGACTTCATTAAAACTCGTTGCCCGTTTCGAATCCGTTTCGATCTAGACTTCAGCTATGGAATATGCGAGGCAAATCAGCCCAAAGACAACTTTTATGGAAATATAGAACATATGGTTGACAACAGATATATTTATATATGGATATGGGTACAGAGTATGAGAGGAGAGAGAAGTGAGCATGAGAAGGTGTGGACTCTAATGCAAACGTTGAGTATGAGGAAGACCATATTCTAGTCATGTATATGTCTGTATATCTCGACTATAGCTTGTAGTATAGAAAAGGCTGATAACTATAGTGTATATTAGTTTAGGATACTCTGACTAATTAATACCTTTTCTTTAGAAATTCTTTTGTTGTTAAAAATTTCACTGTTTGGCCAACTTCTTAAGCTTCCGCAACAACTTTTACTTTCAGGCAGGCTGGCGGCTCAGCTTGCCGTCTGGCTGGCAAACTGCGTCCAGCTGTGGCTCAAGAAACACCCACAGCAAGCGCACCACGGTTAACCCACACACACACACACACACACACACACACACGGATACAGATGACTGCAGCGGGTTCATCCATTTTAAGCCAGGCGAAACATACAAAAGCGCCCATTAGCAAATGGGGGGGACGCACTCGTCGTGTCGTGTTGTGGCCGTGTCGTATCGTGTGTTGTTGTCTCGTGTGTGTGTGTCGCCTGTCAGACTGACAGAGGGGCGCAGCTGAAAGCCAAAAAAAAAACTGAAAAACCGTAAACAGGAACTCCTCTCGCCAAATGCTAACTGGCCCAGACAACACGACGAACTGTGGCGGGGGCGGGGGCTGGCAGGAGGCGGCAAGAGGCGGTTCAGTTGGACGCGTGTTGCAAGCAACTACTTTGCATACACGCTGCACATAAACAACGCTGACTAAAAACGGCGACAACTATAATTAAGCTTAATTGCTGTTTAATGTGAGCCACGGCGACACAGAGACAGACAGACAGAGAGACAGAGCTGAAGCTGGAGTCGGATGCAGGACTGCGATAGTTTTCAACATTTGTCAATTCGCCCACGCAACGTCAGTGACTGCTAACCATATCACACACACACACACATCGTCTCGTATATGTATTTAAGCTTAATTTAATTATATTTATAATATGAAAAATGTGCACAATAAACTGGAGTAGAAAAAACCAGGTGTTTGTATAATTGAAAAAATAGTTACTTATCTGCTGGAATTATTGTTTTTCGTCTATGTCTGTGTGTGTGTGTGTGTGTTGGGTTAAATTAATTAGCAATTAAAAATGCAGTGCGGACCAATGGATACGCGGCTCTAATCTGTTGTAGCAACAGTCGTAATTCATATTTATAAATAGGCACACATTATTCAAGGTGTCCGCAGCGAGTCGAGAACCGTAAATTAAATCAAAACTCAAAATGAAAACGATATGGTTAGAATTTTATAACGAAAAATAGGTAAAGAATTGAATAAGTCAGTGAAAAGTGCGATAAAGCAAAGTCGATGTTGAAATACACTTGAAAATTAATAGGGATGTTTTTTTTATTTTGGATATGTATTAGTGAAGTAAATCAAAAGATGAAAAAGAGTAGTTCTTATACTAAAATTTGTATATTAAATAAAATCCTTAGATCAATCGTTTATACAACCTAAAGATTCCTGGTTCGATTGAAGTAGGTAAAAAAAAAAAGACTCAAGATTGGATTGAGTAGTTTGTATTGATAAAGTAAATTAATTCTACAAAATATTTATATTATAAAAAAAATACCCCTAGATCAATTTTTCATACAATCCAAAACTTTCTGGTTAGACTGAGATATATTAAAAAATTCTTAGGCTCTTCTGTTTGACAACTGCCTTATAAATATAAATAATTTCTTTTTAATATTTCAAATTTTACATAAATTTCTCTAAATTTTCATTTATTTATATCCTTATTAATTATTTTAGTATATTCCAGTAAAAATTAACCAATCTTATATATATTTTTTTATTTGAAAATTGATTTGAAATATTTCTAGATCATTGTCTCTTACTATCCAGAAATTCCTTGTTAGGCTGTGTGCGTTGAAAATTTATTATAAAAAAAAAATCTGTCTAAAAACTACCTTACATAAATATAAAAAAATAAAATTAAATAAATAAATAAATAAAATAAAAATATATATATAGAAATAAAATATATATAAAATACAAAATATAATATAAATATATACAAAATTTCATTTTGATTTATCAGTTATTCAATAATTGATATCCACGTTAATAGTTCTAGAAAATTCCTTTATAAGTTCACTCTTTCACAGCAGTCCAGCGACTCCATGGGCAAGCGTAGAGTATGTGAAAACCCATTAGATCCGTGGCCGCCCACAATTTGAACGTGGAGCCGTGTTCGGGTCTCGGACAGACAACAGCCGGCAATTGGAGGTTGGGGTTGTTGCTGCTGCTAGACGGCGTGTGACTCAATCCCAGCTGCAGTTGATCGACCGATCCGGCCGACCCAGTGGCGACTGCTGCTGCTGCTGCTGCTGCTGCTGTTGCATTTGGCAATGAACTTTTCGATATCGAAATATGCATGGGCTAAAAGGCTGGCAGCGATAGAGAGATAAATAAAGTGAGCTTGGCTGCTGCCAATTTGACTTTGAACTCGGTCAAGTCGAGACACATTTGAAGCTGTTTGCATATTTAATTGAACACCTACAACAGCGACAACAACAACCACAACAACAGCAGCAGCAGCAGCAGCAGCAACGACGAGAGCGACAACAAATGGTTCGCAGCTGTGTTGGCATAATAATAAGCATTATAATCAGGCGCAAAAGGCTCAACAGGCCAATTGGCTGCCGGCCAGGCAAAATCTACAGTTACTTTGTCAAAGCGTCAAGTCGTGCCTGACAAAATAATGACCGTTTATGCATAAGCTTATGGCCTTTCAGCCAAATCTCATTAAAAACCACAAGAGCTGCGGCCAAACTGTAAAGCTTAAAATTTTCTTAAAACATTAAGATATATGCAAGTCGTAACTCACTTAAAACAAGTTCTAATATTAAGTTTGAGCAGGAAAATTATAGAAATAATTCTATAAAATTATAAATTATTCAATTGATGAATACTTAAAGACAGCTTTTGCTGGCTGATATCTAGAAAATATGATATATAATATTTGCTGTTGTGTTCATTAAAATAGTAGTGGATTAGACATACAAATTGTAATGTATATGTTTATTAAAATAGTAGTGTATGTCCACATGAAAATAGTAGTGTATATGTTCATGAAAATAGTAGTGTATATGTTCATGAAAATAGTAGTGTATATGTTCATTGAAATAGTAGTGTATATGTTCATTGAAATAGTAGTGAATATACTCATAGAAAATAGTAGTGCATAAAAATGTTAGTTATATGTTCATAAAAATAATAGTATAAATTTTTGCAAAAATTGTAGTGTATATGTTCATAAAAATAGTAGTGTATATGTTTATTGAAATAGTAGTAAATATATTCATAAAAATATAAGTATATATTTTTGCAAAAATTGTAGTGTATATGTTCATAAAAATAGTACTGTGTGCTTATGAAAATAGTAGGTGTATACGTTCATAAAAATAGTAGTAAATATGTTTATAAAAATAGTAGTGTACGTGTTCAAGAAAATAAAGTAGTGTTTATATTATATTAGAATAGTAGTAAACATGTTCATTAAAAGAGTAGTAGTACATATGTTTATATAAATAGTAGTAGTAATAGTAGTAATAATATTTTTGTCTCTGTTCCCTTGTGGTAAGGGAACTAAAAGCAGTGAAATATTTATTCTGTATTAATCCTTTATTGATCCAATCTATGCGATTATGGTGAATGGAACATGTTTCCAACGTCGTTTTGATGTCAGCATAGCGCAGAGTTTGGCATAGTTGAAATACAATATTTTTGCGACTTTGCAGTTGAAGATGTGTTAATTTATATGCTTATTAAAATAGTGGCGCAATAGTGCACTATACAAAACATGCACATATAAAGTCAATAAAAGAGTTTTTAGAGCATAGAATATTCAACAGACATTTTGTATAGGCTTTTAAAATCCGTTGATTCAATGGCAGTTAAAAGTTACCTCAGTAGGCTCTGCTTAAATATCCGTGTTATCGAAAGCAACACTAAGTCGATAACAAGCGCAAATTCCAATTGATTCTGACATTGTCAAAACCATAAACCTTAAACCATCTACCCAGCAGGCCATGCTTTTTAATTGGCTTCAAAATCGAGTCATTTCGCAAGGAGACTGTCAACGAGAACAATTGGAAGTAGTAAAATTTAACTAAATTATAATAGATATTGCCGTAAAAAGTAAGATTTATTAAATTGCATATTTAATATACATACATAGAAATAAATATGTATTTATGTGCAAATTGGTTAAATTGATGCTTTCAGCCGCTGTGAGCAATGCCACCTAGACGCAGTGAGCGTTTGCGTCTGCGTTTGTTACGCCAGATGCCAACCTCGTCCGAGCCCGGAATGGAGACCCGTTCGAGGCGCAGTCAACGCGCCCGCCGAGGCGAACGTCAATCGCGAGTACGAGAGGCGAGTACGCAGAATGTGGTGGTGGTGCCGCTTGATGAGCGGGATGATCCGCGCACCTGGCTGCACTTGGAGCTGCCCACGAACTACAGGACGTTCATGAACGATAATGGAGAAGTGCTCACGCTGCGGCTGCTGTCGCTCTTCATACGCATCGCGCTGCTGGAGTCGCCAACACTGGCCCAGCTGACCAGGCGCAAACCCAAGCAGGGCATCCAGAAGATGTTCCGAATCATACGATTTCTGTTCTTTAAACATTAGCTTGAGCTGCAATAAATCGATTCTAGTTGATCTGCCGCCCACAACGAGCCCTCTCAACTTTTCAATCATTTCCTGACCCCAGTTCTTCGATCTCTCTCTCTCTCTCTCTCTCTCTCTCTCTCTCTCTCTCTGTATGTGCTCCTCATCTGTCTACGCATGATTAATTGGCTGACACGCGATGCACCCGATGCCAATCGCCTGCCCAAGTGACAAAAATCAATGCACTACGCACTACGCACAAGTGGCACTCGGTGGCTGCTGCGACGTGTGAGTTACTCGGAATAACACGGCTCATAAATCTTCAGGCTCCGATCTCTCAGAAGCACAGCACAGCCGCCCTTCTGTATGTCATTTGGCAACCTGTGCAGCCCACGCAGGCGTCGGCATCGAGGGCTTATCAGCAGCCAACTATCAGGCAGTCGAGACAATTCTTCTTCGGAATGTAATGTGTAATGAAACGGAAGTGGCCCCACTATCAATCTCAATTAAATTGATTGCCACCGAATGCTGTACGTATGCCTGATGTAGCCTTAAAGCATAATCAATGCCAGCAAAGTAGAGGGAAGCTTCATACTGGATAATAATAGATCAGCTTGAGTTTAATTTGGAGGACAATTCCTATGAAGTAGGCGGGCTATGATGGTTCTTTAGGTAAAGGGTTAGCTAGGGAGAGAGAGAGAGAGAGCGAGAGAGAGAGAGAATGAATGGAGAAAGGGATAGAGAGAGGAAGATAACGGCAGTGAGGGGAAAGAAAAAGAAATGAGAAAACAGCGAGATATTGAAGAAGATATGATAAAATAGAGAGACAGATAAATGGAAAATAGAGACAGGGAAAGTGAAAACTGAGAGACAGAGAAATTAAGAAAAGAAAAGAGAGATAATGAGAGGCGGAAAGAGACGGAGAGCGAAACGAACAAAGAAAGGAAAAAAGAGAGATATAGAGAGAGGAACAGAGAAAGGAAGAGAAATAGATATAGAGGAGAGTGGGAGCGATATCGAAAATAGAGATAGATAATGAGAGGTGAGCTAGAATGAAGAACAGAGACTAAGAATATATAATAATAATAATTATAATAATATACCATAAAGAAAAATAAGAGATATTATAGCTAGATAGATATGAGCTTTTGTTGAATGAATGGCTTACTGAGAATCACATAGAAGAGCTATGCTTAAAATGCGATTTTCTTGCATATGGACAGTGCTGCCTTATCAAAAATAATGCTTTTAACACTATACACACATACAACAAGTGCATGCATACATACATATATTTTTATATGCATAAATACATTTGTGTATGCAGACTAATACATATGAACATATATATAAATATATACTCACATTCACACATGCATTTACCCACGACTGCACTCACATATACATCCATATATATGTATGGATGTATGCCACATACATACTTACATAACAATCAATCATCCATTTAGTCATACATACATACATACATACATCCTCACTCAGCTACACACACTCTCATATATCTACACACACACATGCATGCAATGCTGTCACATGCATAAACAAGTAAACAATTATGACAACATGTTCCTTGTTTATTTTTTGCATCCTCAATCACAGCGAATAACATACTCCTAATATATGTAATTCCCGCCCTGGCATACTCCATTTTCAACTATTATTTACAGTTTGCAGCGGACATGGCCTAAACATAAATTTCACCAGCACCAGCAGCAGCAGCAGCAGCAACAGTTGTTGTTGCTGTTGTTATTTTTTGGAATAGAGCGAGTTGACAATCCAACAGTTAGTTGGCTAAATTGCGCACATCCGTTGGATTGGCAAAAGGAGCCGCAATAATTTGCCGCAATATGGCTAAAATAAACGCAACGCGTCGACTATGTTGCTGTTGGTGTTGCCATTGGTGTTGGTGTTGCTGTTGTTGTTGCTCGCTGAGAAGTGGCAATAAACAAAGCCAAGAGCACGCGTTATTTTGTGAACACATTTCCATGCAAATGCTGGCGGCAAATCAGCGTAAAATGAAAGAAGCAACGACAATTGCAACAGCAACAGCAACACCAACAACAGCAACACCAACAACAACAACAGCAACAGCAATTGGCAATTGCGTGTTGCACAATCATTGATAGCAGAACGAGCAGGCAAGTCAACTCTCAGCCTACACATGCAGAGCCCAAGAACATGACATCAAATGGCAAACAAAGAGCAATTACATGCGACTGCAGCGACTGCAGCAACTGCCAGCAATTGTCGCCTCGAAGAACCTTCAGCTGAATGGATCCGATCCGAGATCTGCGATCTGCACATGGGCGAGCATTAAAAGCCCACAAGCTGAAAGATGCGTTGGACGTTGGCCATAGGCTGGGAAATTCGAATAGAGAAGCTATAGCAATTGCTATTGCTATTACTATTGCTTTTGCTATTGGTCTCTATCGGTTTTTAGTCTCCAATCTCTATGACTGTTGCATGTCAGTTCGAAACTAAACTCAAAAGCGAAACATTTATCACACTCGCTGGGGGCACCTAATGCCCGCTAATTAATGATAATGTCGGTAACGTATGTTTGACTGCAGCAGCGCTGCCCGAGTGCCACAGGTCATCAGTTAACGTTTTCATTAACCATATGTCACACGCATGTCCGCCGAAGGGCTGACAACCCTGAGGCAACCCTCGCGGAGCGCAAAACGTGGAACCCTTGAAAATTAAATTATGCGCTCGGTCGCGTGTCCTCGCACAGACAGCGGAGCGCAGTCAGCAAATGATGAGTCAAAATACATAAAAATAATAAGTAAGGGAGAGGGAAGTGCTTGACTTGGACATACCCTGTACTCTGAGTGAAAGAGATTTATGGGAATATCGATATATATTCTTCTTTAACTCTAAGTCCTTCTAGCTATGCTTAAAAATCGAGTCTAAAACCCCTTTCATGAAGAGAATTCTTTGAATGCTAAATTTATCTAAGGATATATCGTAACAGGCAATACGAGTATGCTTCATATTCAAATTATGAGTCAAAATAAATAAAAGTATCAAGAAAGGAAGAGAGACCAACAAATACCCTGTACTCAGGGAGTAAATGAGATTTATCGGAATATCGATATGTATTCTTCTCTAACTCTAAAGCCTTGTAGCCATGCTTAAAAACAAAGTCTAAAGTAAGTTTACATAAAAGGAATTCTTTGAATATTAAAGGTTTCTTAGGCACCCTAAGTTAGGGTACATCGTAATATACTCAAAGGCTTCAAGACAAAGGCTCTACACTTCATATGCTTCAAGCACATCTCATTCATACAGATCTAAGGACTTCTCTGATCAAATAGATTAAATCTCTAAACTCCATAGACTCGCATCGATTGTCATCTACTTAACTTAAATTCATCTTAGAGTATGTCGTACTAGCCCATAGTTCATATGCTAGGTTTCAATCTGAGCTCACATCAAATCAGTTTGAAACATTTTAAGAAACATTTCTAATGACTTCTCTGCTCTATATTCTCTATACTGCATAGCCTCGTATCTCTATACCCCACAGTTTCTCATCGACTTCCTTCAACCAAACACAAACCGTGCCCATAAAACAACATACCCCATTCAATAAATATAATATATAAAACGGAAAAATGAAATGGAAATGAATATAAAAATGCATAGCTCTTCTCTAGTCGTGGCTCTCTTGCCTCCCCCAGCCACTCGACTCTATTACATTTGTGCCCATTTCTCGCTTTTTTCACATACATTTCCCGATGTTGGTTACAGTTGGTTTGGGCCGTTGTGCAAACTGTTTGCAGTCGGCGCGTGTTTCGGGCCAAAAAGGTGTTAAAACTGTGCCACAAAATTGTTTTCGTGTCCGACTGCCAACTGCCCGGGGTTGTTTTAATGACCGCCTGACTTTTGGACTCGCTATCTCATGATGAACCCGATATAATTACGCATTTTGTCGACAATGAAGTTTATGTTCCTGTGCCGAGCGCGTGCCGGATATGTGGCTGAAAGGTGGGCGAATGCTTTTTACCTTTGCTTTTGTTTCTCTCCTCATTTTTTTATAAGGCCGCGACACGCAATACTTGAACTAGGGGTTAATATTTCTGGTTTTTTTTTAATTTTCTGGTTTGCTCGTTTATAAGCTGTGAAGAGCTACATAATTGTGGGGGGCACGTATTTGACTTGTGTCGAGAAAGTGACGAGAGCTAAAAGAAGGCATCAGATTTCTTTCATATTTCAGAGTGTGTAAGCCCCACTCAACAGCTGCCAAAAAGATCCGTAAAATATCCTTATGAGAGGGCAAGACTTTTGTGAGTTAAGGAGGCAAAATATGAATTGAAGGAATTTAAGTTCAAGGAGTTGGAATGATCTGTAAATGAAGAGAAACGAAAGGTATCTTCTAAATCTCCCTCTCTCTCTCTCTCTCTCTTTCTCTCTCTCTCTCTTTCTCTCTCTGACTGTCTCTATTTTGTTCTCTCACTCTCACTTAATATAACTTAACTTCATAATTTATTTCAGAGAGAGATGAATGAGAGACTTATCTCTCTTTTGAGAATTGTCCTATTGTCCTCCCCCTCTGACATTTCCTAAACCATTTCATTATTCATTGTAAAAGAATTTAATTGCTCATTTCATCTCTCTCTTTCTCTCTCATCATTTTGGCATTTTGTTAGTCATTCCATTTTGTTCAATAAAATTTTCCTTTTCCCTTCTCCCATTTCCTGCCTATCTTAATTCACAATTTCTTTTGTAATCCATTTGAGAGTTTCACTTTCCTCCTCACTTTCCTTAAAGAGGGAGAGAAAAAGAGAGAGAGAGAGAGAGATCTTTGGTATTTCCGAATAGTTTCCTTTCTCTCTAACTCCATCTCCCTCCCTGTGGCATTTCCTAAATCATTTCGTAACTGATTTTAGAAGAATTTTCTCCCACTCTCCTTCCATATATCTTTCTCTCTCTCACTCTCCCTCTGGCATTTCACAATTCATTCCAACATCATGTTAACCCAATTAACTATTAACCCAAATTCACATACAAGACACCATCCAAATCGACAAAAACAATTTGCACATCACGCCGCACACTTCATCTAATTAGCCCAGCCAGAGGAAGAGGAAGAAATCAAATCTGAGACTCACGCATTTAGCAAAAAAAGAGAAGAGAAGAGAAGAGTAGAGGAAAAGAGAAGAAAATACATGAAAAGGCATTGGGAATTGGCAGCCTCGCTTACATAATGATTGGATGTGGCTGATTGATGGATGGATTGACGAGAGATCACAGTGGAGGCAGAGTGGAGGCAGAGTGGGGGTAGAGTGGGGGCAGGGAGAAGGCACAGACACTTGCCCGATCCAAACACTAATTCAATTGCTTTATAATTGAACTAAGGAGGCGCGACGCGAACTTCAGTTCGCAAGCATCGAGTGGAACGGAGTGGAGCTGCTTTAATGAGTCTGCCACATGTGGGGCAGCTGGCTCAGCGGGCTTTCGGCCAAGTTAATAATTTAATGGTCAACGTTGTAATTTTTCCAGCAAAAATTGATCAATAATCGCCCGTTGCCGCGTCCAATTCAATTCAATGAGATTCAATTCAATCGAATGCAATTGTAATTGAAAAAAATGGATTTAATGCCGAATTAATAGAAAAAATTTGTTGTGGCATGCGACCGCATGCTAGAGCTATAGAAATCCGCCATTGATCGATGATAGCTCAAGTCATTAGCTTAGATCTGGGCATGGCAAAGCCCCCCCCCCCCCACACACCCCTTTTCCACCTCCTGCCCATTGCCTCGCCTGCTGCCAGACAAATGCGAATTTATGCGAGGTCTTAAAGCTGCCGCGTGTCCTTTGTTTAATTAGCACGCTAAAAAATTAGTAGAAATAAAATTGAAAAAAAAAAAAAAACATAATTTCAAAAATACAAAAAAAATATATGTATATACCATAAAAGATGATCACATAAATATTTAAGCGGATTATGCGGCGATTTATCAAAAGCAATTAAAGAGCAAACGAAAATGAGTTATTTTTTGATACGATTATTATTTAAGATTGTTTTTTGTTGTTATTTTTTTGTTTTTTGTTTCGTTCGTGGAATGCGCTTTGATGACAAATAGTAGCAAAAATGTTGCGCCATCAATTTGTTGCGCTGCTGCTGCCGGGGGGAGGAGGAAGGTAAGTAGCAGGAGCAGGAGCTGGAGCTGGAGCTGGAGCAGGAGACGGCGAGTAGTTGGGGGCACACAAAATGTTTATAATGCTGCTAAAAGCATGTCAGTACGAGTATCTCGCAGATATACATCAGAGAGCGGGCCGCAAGCAAAGTGGGCCACGATGCGACGGCAAAGCAAACCGAAGCCAGACGAAGTCGGCCAGCCAGGTGAGGCGGCTATCTGTGCAGATCAAAGCTCCGCTTGAGAAATCAGCGAGATATACGAGTATATTTAGCAGCTCCCGGTGGCAAGTGGAGGCCAAGTCTTTAGCTTAAATACTAATTACCCTATGGGGAGCTGGCTTATCGCTGCAGGAGCTACCAAGTCGTGAGTAGTGATGGCACGATTAATCATATGATGTCAATTAATCGATTATTTTGCTTCGAATTGCGATTTAATTGTATCGCAAAACGGGGTTCAATTAATTGAAACATTAATCGATTAATTGCTCAAATAATCGCATCACTAAGAAGCAACTTTAGCGCGCATATCATAAGTTGGAAGAGGGAAAAAAACAAAACTTTTATGTTTATAATGGCACCAACAACTAGTAAAGTGTGGAAATATTTTTCCAAAACAAGTGATGCAGAAGTGCAGTGCCGATTATGTGAAAAACAATTAAAATTTTGCAAAAACACAACCAACATGCTTCAGCATGTAAAGCTGAAGCATATCAACGAGTTCGCGTCTCTCAAGGTAAGCTTTAAACTTTACTTGTAATAAGCAGAACTTTATTTAGATTTGTTTCTTTAGACACCCAATGAAAATTTTGAACGTGAGGAGGAGAGCATGGCAGTGGCTAGCACAAGCCGACAATCAAAGCCAGTTGAAAAACAGCAACACATTACTGAAGCCTTTTCAAATGTGCATAGCTTTGCTTCGGGTGGCTCCAAACATACCAAGATGACAAAGTCAATAGTGGAGATGATTGTCATGGATAACTTGCCATTTTCACACGTGGAGGGTAATGTTTTATAAAATATGTATATTAAGACAATATGTATATTAATGTAATATTGAATATAAATTTAGGAAAAGGATTTTTAAAACTGATGAAGGAGCATCATCCCTTATACAAAGTTCCAGCTAGGAACACAATCAAGGCGGAAATTATAAAAAAGTATAAAGTGGAGCTCGAAAATTTCAAGCGCATGGTATGTCAGCTTTCATGTATATCGCTGACTACGGATATTTGGACTGACATAAATATGACGGGTGTGATTGGAATAACACTTCATGGCTTATTTGAAAAGAAGCAAATCTATGCAACGATTGGAGTGTTTAAACTAATAGAAGCCCATACTGCTGCGCACATATCTGAAGTCTTGTTAACGACGCTGGACAAGTTTTCCATTTCTAAGGAGAAAGTTACTGCAGTGGTGACGGATAATGGCGCAAACATCGTAAAAGCAATACACCAAAGCTTCGGAAAGTCGCACCATATTCCATGCTTTGCGCACACTCTGAACTTAGTGTGCAGTAATGCCTTGGAAATTAAGGAAGTATCAGGGTTAGTTGCCAAATGCCGCAGTATAGTAGTTTGGCTTAAACGCAGCGGGAAATCCAAAGAAAATTTGCAACAGCTGCAGGTTTCTGCTGGCGCCTCGGAGGGTAACGTCTTAAAAGTGATTTTAGACGTGAAAACCAGGTGGAATTCAACATTCTATATGCTGCAGAGATTCATTAATTTAATTTCGTACATCGGCCAAGTGGTTTTAAACTTTTCGGATGCCCCACAAATGATATCCACCAAAGATAAAGACGATATGATTGAAATTATTGCTTTGCTGAAGCCATTGGAAGCAATGACTACACAAATAAGTGGGGAAAAATATGCTACTTTGAGCCTTGTTATACCTATCGCGCATTGTGGACGCCAGCAAATAATGAAGGTAATTTGTAAGTCACCCACGGGAAAAAAGCTCAAAGTAGCTATTTTGGAACAGTTCGATCGCAGATTTGGAGCGATAGAGCAGTCGTTTTTATTGGCTGCATCTACATTGCTGGATCCGCGCTTCAAGAAAATTCATTTTCAGGACCCGATAGCTTTGGATTCAGTTATGAAGCAGATACGAATGGAAATGGCAGAACTTTCAGATAAAAATGAAAGTCAAGGAAGCATTAGTGACGGTTCATCTACTGGAGAAATTGAATTTGACTTTTGGGCCCACCACAAGTCGTTGGTACACAAACGCCGTAAAAAAGACGACCCTTATCAAATTCAGGACGAACTTAGTTTCTTCTTAAATGCTCCTGTTTTGGAGCTTAAACGCAATGTAGTCGATGCCTGGGAGGAGATGAGTACTGTATACCCCCAACTATATATCATAGCTTGTCGCTATTGCTTTCTGATTGGCACTTCTGTACCAGCAGAACGTCTTTTTTCTAAGGCAGCTGCTACACTTACCGAAAAGAGGAACAGGTTAACCACTGAGCACCTGTCTGAGCTACTGTTCCTCAATTCAATACTCAATAACAAATAATAATTAATGTATTTGTTACTTTTTGCTAGGCCTAATAAAATACTAAATAAATAATAAACATAATTTCTACTTTTCTATACAAATAAAAAATCATTTGATTAATCGATTATTTCCACTTTTGTTCGATTAATTTCGATTTATAATCGCCCAGCTAAATTTAATCATATGATTCAATAATCGATTAATGAATATTTTTTGCCATCACTAGTCGTGAGCTCCACAGTTGCCACAGTCTCTCCACAGTCTCAACACAGTCTCTCCACACTGCACTGTTGGCTGTGCGTCGTGCGACGCGTCGTCAATATTTGTCAAACTGTCATTCGGTTTGACATTTACGTTTGATCAACACTGCTGCAACTGGCCAAGTGGCTGTTGGCCATGTCCGTAGCTGGCTGCCGTTTGTTGGCCCGCTCCAGGTCCAGGAGCCGCTTTGCCGCGTTGACACAGCCAGATAAAAGGCAAAGCGAGAGACAAAAAACTAGCCCAACTTCGATTTTTCAATGTGTGGCAATTTAAAGGCGACACATTAACGAGCTCCAGACAGCTCGACTATATCGCGCTTTTGTTATACAATGCTCTGCGAGTGGGTCTCAACTGAAAAGAAAGAAAGACAAAGTTGATCTCAAGCTCTAGATAAGCAACGGCTTCTTCACCTAAGAGCTGCGTATGCAAATGCAGCCGAAGATATGATAAGCCACTGTTAAACACTCGTCCCAACTGAAATGCTAATTAATACTTATGTTTCTCGGCCGCATAATAAAAGCGAAAAGAAATTATTATTTAACAGCTGTGCGCTCGTTAAGATCACTTTATTTATTTCCTATTTAGCCAAAGGCCAAAAACATGTTTAAGTAATCCTCTTAACGTCTGTGTGGGTTTTCAGACTTATGGCCCAGCTTCGAAGAGCTTCTACAACTGCCGCCGAGTCTGCGGCTTTTGTTTCGATTCGCAGTCGAGAAAGCGACATTTAAATATTTGAGAAACATTTGATACTATCATGGCATATCATCATTTATTTATACATCATATTCTCGAACATAATTCATATACTTTATAGATTTTGTTAAATCGGCCAAAAGTGTTTTGGCTGAGATCTCGTTATTGTGAGATCTTCCATTGATTCTCATTGATTCATTGATTATTTTGAAGTTTGCTATGCTAATATCTGATATTATCTTGCCAAATCATCATTTATTGATGCATAATAATAAGAATTTATATCAAATATTTTATAGAGTCTATTAAATGAGCAAAAGTGTTTAGCTGAGATCTTGTTATTGTAAGAGTTTTTTAATTTCCATTGATCAAGTGATTCTTTCGATGCTTGCTATACCAGATACTCTTTGATCCATTGAATTGACTAGCTAGCTTGGGTATATCAGACTTGTCTGTGGATATAAGATACTATAATATGTGTATACTTTAAGTGGAGTAAAAAAGAAAGAGGCGAAGTCAACCTCATCATTTGTGTCGGCTGGGGAATATCCCTATGCAATGTGCGCATAATATGACTATATCATTTTGAATATATGTAAATATAAAATTAATGTAAAAATATAACTCATGATAAACAAAAAAAAAAAAGAAATTAAAAATAAATAAATAAATAAAATTAATAAAATTAATAAAAAGATTTGTACACATTAATTTTAAATAATTTATAAAACATACACTAAATTACGCCATCAAGCCAAAGGCCCCTACTGCCAGTGCTTAACATTTAGTTACACTTAATTTTAACTAACTCTAACTTGTAAATAAATAAATAAAAAATAAATAAAATAAATAAATTAATTAAGTAACCCATTATTATAATATATTTATGCGTATGCCACGTAAAAAGGTTTTCCTCATGAATTATGATATTGTCTGTAATATGCAACAATATAAACTGTAAACTGTGCAGCTATGTGAACTTGAAAATATGCTAGAAATATGCTAGAAAGAACTTGCAAATATGCTAGAGTTATGGCTTTAGGCTATTCCATTTTAAAATAAACTAGATCTAGCCTGAAGTAGGCAAAAAAACTGGAACTGACTCCCATATTCATTTTAGTTTATATATTATTTATTTATTCATTTAATTTGTCCCTATGCCTTCTCTTTTTGTATGCTGAGCGAACTTTTTTTTATTTCTATTATTATTTCTATTGACTGTCTAGAGAAAGAGGGAGAGAGAGAGAGAGAGAGAGAGAGGCTAATACCCCATTCGGTGGCTTTCTTAATGACAATTGTGCTCTCACGGACGAAGGGACTCTCTCCCTGCCAGATTTATCAACACTTGAAGACTACATTAAGTAGCTATCATTGGTGCCTCCTTTTGCGTCTGTTTATGCAATTTAACAGCTCGGCAAACTAATGGTATACTAACATTTAAGAAGAATCCATTAAAACTCCGCCATGCTACGCATTTCCGGGTATCTCCCAGTCGTGCACACCCAACCATAACTCACTTTCATTTTGCAAAATTATTCACAAATAAAGAAATCATATTTTCTTCTAATTAGTTGCATTGCAGCAAGCTTAAACTCTTGACAAGCCTCGCCTAATTGGCAGCCAGTTTGTGTTCTTCAGATGATTTATGAATCAAGTTGAAGAGTTCATCGTGCGATAAATCATAATTTTAATAGCAATTCAGCTGGCAAACATTGTGCTGCTGCTCGATGCCAGTGAAATTGCAATCAATCGCTGGCTGCTGGAATTGCAGCTGAATTGAAGTAGCTACCTTACCAGCTCAACCTCTACCTCTACCTCTGCTTCTCTTTCATTCTGACCCCTCCCTCTCTCTCACTCTCTGCATATCTCTGCTTCATCTCATTAGCCGCTGATTGATTGCGCTGGCCAAAAGTGCAGAGAGCAACGTGACCTTCATATGGTTAACAAAAATGCGGGCAAATAAACTTCCGTCGCAGTTGGCCACTTGGCACACTTTTACTTGGCTCATCTCCTGGCTGAGCCGAGCTGCCTGCCAGAGTGAGTCATTGCCAAAGTTGGCCAAGTTCACGCGCAGCTGGAGGCCTCGCTCGATGCTCGACCCGGCATGTTATTTTATGCTGCGTAAGAATTTGTTAACGGGCATGTTTAGGAGCGCCTCTCGACTAAACACAACACAACGAAAACAACACACACTCACACACACACACACACACACACACACACACACACTCACACACAACACTCACACTCACCTACTCTCTCACATAGACAGCATTTATATTTTTGTGAATGAAGTCAAAGAGTTTCACCGTGTCGCCTTTCGGGTCTTTGGCTTGAGAACATGGCATGGCGTGGCGTGGCGTGTGGATTTTTATGTTCCATCAATGAAATGGCATTTAATTAACATAATTTTTATTGATCGCAGCTCGAAGCCAACAAAGAGCATGAGAGAGATACAATCGATAGCCGATCACTGTGGCAAGTTCTTTCAACTGGCTGCTTCTCGCTAATTAGCATAATGCGCACATCGAAACATCTTTGGCATAGATTGGAGACCCTCCCCCCCCCTCTCCCCTTCCTCCTCCACCCATCCCCAGCAGCTGCAAAGGGCAGACAAAAGCCCTCAACGCCATGTCTTTGCGGTCAACTAGCGTGGGTTTTAATCGTCGCATAGTTAGTCGAGTCACACACACACACACATATATATATACATACATACATATATAATTCGGCGTATCCATGTCAAGTGTTTGCTCTACAGCCGCAGCGAAATTATGATTGAAATTTAAGATAGGGCTACAGGTGACACACACACACACTCTCTCACACACACACACACACACAGCTAGCTATCTCTCGCATACGATCTGGCATAAGTATGGTCTCTGTGTGTGTGCCATGCTGACATCACTGCCTTATAGCGCCAGAGTGTCTCTAAATTTCCAGATCGATATGCCAGCGACTGTGATATGATGATATAAGAGAGAGTGTCAAAATTGATGCCAGCTCATAAAAGCCACTTACAGCTAAAGCTAATCGCTGAACTCAATCAGTTAGCCAGGCTAATCAATTTGGTAGAGATTTCAAATCAAATGCAAAACAGAAGATGTCTGAAAGTCTAGAGAAACCAGATCTATGCGAGACTTAGAATTTGAAGTTTGAGAGGAACTTGTCTTTTAATCTGTTTAAGATGCTCCTAGATAGATGAAACTAGATTAAAGTAAATAAATGAAATTAGATATAAATCTTTTGACTCTTGCAGCAAGTCAAAGCAGCTTGTATAGATTCCTAGCCTAGACATAATTGTTATTTGGGTATTGAAATCTAATTAGACATCTGCTAGGTAGATTGAAGTAAGTAGATGAAACTATATATATATATATATATATATATATATATATATATATAAATCAGCTGACTCTTTCAGCAAGTCAAAGCAGCTTGATATATTATTAACCAGGATATAACTCGGATTATATAGAGAATATATAAAGTTTAGGAATAATTTCTATGTGTTCATTAAAAATAGCAAAATTGTAGAAAAATTGTCCAATGTTTTTTTTTTTAGAAATAGATGCATGTGAGCAGAGTTTCTCTGAATTTTTTTTTTTTTTTTTTTTAATACATGAAATTAAGAAGAAATTCTCAATATTTATTAGAAATAGATGAATTTAAAAACAATTTCTGTGCATTTATTTTAAATAGATAAATTTAAAAATAATTATAATTTTATTATAAATAGATGCTCCTCTCCTCTAGATGGACTGTATATGAAGCAAGAGATGCAAGTCTGCTCATACTTTAAGCAAAGCTCAAGAAGCTGGCATTACTACAGCCTCTCAGGCAGAACATTCTTGATGAAGTTGAGTTTTTAGTACTCTGCTAGATATTAAATATATTTATTATATATGTTATGTAGATATAATTTTAATATTTCTTAAAGTTTAAGTAAATCTATTTTCTCTTAGCACACTTTCACTTAACTCTAGAATTTCTAAAGTAACAATAACTCTGCCTAAAATCCAATTGGAAGCCCTCTCATTAGATCCAGCTTCAGCCTAGCCTCAGCCTAGCTTCAGCCTGTGCCTTACATCATAAATCATGATGTAATCTAAAGTTTCATCAGCGCAGTGTCTCATCTAGCCACATATATACCATATATGTATCCATGCAGTTTTTTTGCTGGCCTGTCATAAGTTTCTAATCTGTTTTTTCGCTCATTGCAATAGGTTTTATTTCTCTATATATATAAATTTATAAAGCACACTTTGATTTATTGTGTGTGTAAAGTGTCACGCGGGCGACAACAGCCACCGCTGTGAGTGTGACTGCGACTTTGACATGTCACACAAATAGCAACAGCTACAGATACAACTAGAGATACAGATACAGATACAGATACAAATACAGATACAGAGGTAGAGTTGAGACGCTCTGCTGTCTGAGAAATGTCATATTGTAATGCATATTAAATGTAAACTGTAAAACTAATAGAATTTAGCGCCCCGACACGAGCAGCAAATGACAGCGATTACAATTATGACAATTGGAAAGGTTGGCCAGGCCAACTCAAAGCTCAGAGCTCAGAGCTTAGAGCTCGCAGCTGTGATTGCAATGCCGATTGCAATTGCAGTTGCAGTTGCAGTTGACTCTCCATTTCGTTGTCTTTGAGTGTTGGCGTCAATTGTTGTGCGGGTGTGTGTGTGTGTGTGTGTGTGTGTGTGTGTGGCAGAGTTATCTGCACTCACACAATGAATGATTTCCCACGATTTGCAAACGCCAAATCTTTTGGCCAAAGTGTGAGTCATTTTTCAAGACAATAACTTGTCAGAAATGTTTCGCTTTTTCGGCTATATAAAAGAGCAGCTCAGAAAATATCCATCTATGTCGCGCAATTGTTGTTTGGCTTTGCTTATTGTATTTTTTGTAAACATAAACCCGAAACTAAACCACAGAAATCAATAAAAAGCAGCGGATAAAAAGGAGCAGCAGCAGCAGCAGCAGCAACTGTTGTTGCAACAACAATTGCGCAGGCGTTGCTTGGACAGGGGGGCGGCTGCCCAGAGGGGGCGGGGCGGGGCAGAGTTGAGTCTGTCTAGCTTAGCTCTGCAATTGAGCAATTGAATTCGCACGCTTGCGCGCCTTTTTTCGCCAACTGTTGTAGCTGTTGTTGTTGTTGTTGCAGTTGCTGTTGCTGCTGCTGCTGCGGCGGCGGATGTCGCAGACACATCTCGGAAGTTTGCGAATGTTGTTGTTGTGGTTGTTGCTGTTGATGTTGATGTTGAGAAAAGCCAAACAAAAAAGAGTGCCAGCTAAGATATTACAAAAATCAATTACCAACACCTCAAAAAGTTGTTGCCGTTGTTGATGTTGCTGCTGTAAACATTGCCTGCTGCAGACACAGCAGCAACATTAACAACGACGACAATAAAAACAGCTACAGCTAAGGCTACAGCTACAACATTGCAACTAGAAGTATTTAAGGGCAAACTAGAAGAATTCTGAATACTCTATAACCATATCTATATCTATATCTATATCTATATCTATATCTATATCTATATCTATATCTATATCTATATCTATATCTATATCTATATCTATATCTATATCTATATCTATATCTATATCTATATCTATATCTATATCTATATCTATATCTATATCTATATCTATATCTATATCTATATCTATATCTATATCTATATCTATATCTATATCTATATCTATATCTATATCTATATCTATATCTATATCTATATCTATATCTATATCTATATCTATATCTATATCTATATCTATATCTATATCTATATCTATATCTATATCTATATCTATATCTATATCTATATCTATATCTATATCTATATCTATATCTATATCTATATCTATATCTATATCTATATCTATATCTATATCTATATCTATATCTATATCTATATCTATATCTATATCTATATCTATATCTATATCTATATCTATATCTATATCTATATCTATATCTATATCTATATCTATATCTATATCTATATCTATATCTATATCTATATCTATATCTATATCTATATCTATATCTATATCTATATCTATATCTATATCTATATCTATATCTATATCTATATCTATATCTATATCTATATCTATATCTATATCTATATCTATATCTATATCTATATCTATATCTATATCTATATCTATATCTATATCTATATCTATATCTATATCTATATCTATATCTATATCTATATCTATATCTATATCTATATCTATATCTATATCTATATCTATATCTATATCTATATCTATATCTATATCTATATCTATATCTATATCTATCTCTTTTTCTCTCTAGATAAAGTTCTTCCCAAGTCGCAAGGACTCCACTTGGGTAGGGTATTCAATATAAGGCAAACGTGCGTGGTTGCTGGTAATAGACACAATCATAAAAATGAAATATATCTGAGAATCTCTCATGACGTTTTGCTGGCGAGGCGAGACTTGCGCAACGTCTGCAGCATCGTCTCCTAAGCTGCCTCATCAGCAGCAGAGCAACAGAGCCACAGAGCCGCAGAGCAGCAGCTGAGCAGAAGATGAAGCAGGAGTGGTTCAGCTGTGGCTCGGTTGGTGGCTTGGTTGCTGGAGGCTGGCCGCCAGCGCTCGTCGTCGATGTCGATAGCCAAAAATGGTAAATGTGGTAAATGGGATAAGGCAGAGCCACGCGTGGGCTGTCAACTAGCAGCTTGCAACTGGCTGTGGCTCACGTGTGTGCTGCGGGGGCAGTTGCTTCGCTAGCTGGCTGGCTGCTTCTCAATGGGCTGGCGTTGCATAAGACGCGCTTGGGGGTGCTCGCTGCCAGCTCCTGCTGTTGCCTGCAAATATTTAAATTATTTCATCGCATAACCAAAATGACCAGCAGGCATGCAGAGACACACACACACACACACACACTCACACACATGCACAGTTGAAGCTGCTGCATGTTGTTCATAACTCAAGCCTCCGACTGGGAACCCGACTGCCTGCCTTGTTGCCTGGTTGGCTGGCAATGCTTGGCTGCCACCCAGCCAAGAGTCGAGGCGCGCGATTTGCGTTTAACAATTATTATTGGTGATTAACACGGCATGTAAGGAGCAGCTGGGCGCGGGGCAGGCACCCAAAAGTGGGTGCAAGCGGGGGCGAAACAACCTTCGACACCTGCAGCCAATAGTGGCTGCAGTGGCTGCAGTGGTTGCAGTGGCTGCAGTGGTTGCAGTGGCTCGCTGGCGGCATGTGGAGCGCCACGTTCGGCTTTTAATTAAAATATTAAACGAAAATGCAACTGCACAAATTGTAACTGGATCACTGAGCGCTGCATTTCGATGTAGACTCGCGGTTCGAGTTTATAGAGTGGGCACCGAGTGGGGGGAGGAGGCGAAGTTTACGGCGTGATCGCTGCGCACGCTTGAGGTTATGTGCAGCCGGGTCAGCGTTGGCTTATAACATGTCGAGAACAGAGGCAATTAGTGCAACATTGATAAACCGCAACAGATTGCAGATGACAAAGAGACGAGCGAGAGAGAGAGAGAGAGACAGGACAGTGTGGTAAATGGTTGTAAGATGACATATGAGAGGGTTTCGTATGGCAATTATAGTTGGAGATTTGGATTAAGAGATGGTGATGCAATGGGTTGGAGTATGAGAGAGTTAAGTTGGAGAATATATATAATAAATATATAAGCATATATATGTATAAGATGTAGATTGAGCTGGCTGAACAGAAGAGTAAGGTAATGACGAGGTGATGAAGAGATAATATAAAGAAAAAGATTAAAATTGAAATATTTAAAAAATAATAAAAACATACAAATTTTAATAGATACAAAAATAATTTATATATATAAAAATAAAAAATTTAATATGTATATGTGAATAAATAATAAAAATAAAAATGATTATAAATATAAAAATATTAAAAAATAAAAAAAATAAATAATAAATATGGAGATACAAACTTAATATAAAAAATAATAAATATAACAATTATAATTAATATAAAACTTGATAGATCACACAGAACTAGACAGAATTAGGTATATAGCTATTAGACATATATATTATTTGCCGATCTATATACTAACCATATGTATATCTGTATGTCTATATGTCTGTCTCTCTGTCTATTTCTGACTCTGTCTCTCCGTCTGTCTGTCTGTCTGCCTAACCAAAGCAAGGAGCAAAGTTGAGCAGCAGAAGATCATTTATGTTGTCTATATGTACGCAGCAATATTTGCTTACATTTACATTTAAGTTAAACTCATTTAGAATTCTTAAAGCAGCAGAGAGTGTTCTCATTGGTCACTTCACGATCGACTGCAGCGACCGCAACTCGACGCAGGCTCAACATTTGAGCTCGCCATAGAGTCTGAGTGATAGTGGCCCTATATAAAGAGCAGCAGCTGCAGCATTTCTTCAGTCGTCCAGGCCCGGTGGGGGTCAGTAGTGCAGTGCAGTAAAGTGAAAGTGAAAGTGAAGTGAAGTGAAGTGTGGTCAGGTAAATATTTTATTTGTTAATATTATTAAGTACTTTAAGCAGAATTGTAATAGTTATAAATGATTCTTAAGAATTGTTTAAATATTAATTATAAGGGCAACTTTAAACATAATGTTAGTGATCGTTGAAAGACTTAGAAAATTTGTAAGACTTAGAAAATTAGGAAGACTTAGAAAACTTGAAACACTTAGAAAATTTGTAAGACATAGAGAACTTAAAAGACTTAGAAAATTTGAATGACTTAGAAAATTCGCAAAACTTAAAAAATTAGGAAGGCTTAGAAAATTTGTAAGACTTAGGAAATTTGTAAGACTTAGAAAATTTTTATGACTTAGAAAACTTGAAAGACTTAGAAAATTTGAAAGACTTTGGAAACTTGAAAGACTTAGAAAATTTGAAAGACTTAGAAAACTTTACATAGAAAATAAGGCAGGCTTAGAAAACTTGAAAGACTTAGAAAATTAGGAAAACTTAGAGACTAGAAAACTTGGCAGATTTAGAGGAAACAGATAGAAAACATGGTAGACTTAGAAAACTTGGAACTTAGGGGCTAGAGTATGACAAAAACTGAAATTTTGAAAAATACATATGAATCTTCATTTTAAATTTGGACATCAATTTGGAATATATATACTTTATGGCGTCTGTCACGCCTCCTTCTGTCTGTTACATAAGTACATTTAACAAAACCATTATACCCTGATTTCCTATTCCCAATGGGTTCAGGGTATAAAAATTATTACAAATAAATATATAATGATTATGAAAATAAAAATAAATAATAAATATAAAAATAAATAATTGGGATAAGAATAAGTAATAATAATTAAAAAAATAATAATAAATAAATATAAGTATACAAATATAAATCTATCTGCATTGATATAAACTAAATGGTTAAGCGCACGCCAATAAAGTTGAGTGTGGACATCAATAGATACTAGATGTATACCGCCTAAAAGAATATGAAGAAGAAGACGTACAATAAAATATTTGTAATATATAAATATAAAAATAAATAATAAATAAAAACATTTAAAATTGTACATCTATCTGCATTGATCCATTGATATATCTTTCAATTCTACCTTATTTTATTGCTAAGTTTTTAAAACCAATATATTTTCAAACAATTTGTTAGGTATAAAAATCAAATATATATAATTTTATGTTTGTTTTTGCATAATAAATTTGCGAACAATTGCAGCTGTCGCTGGCTGAAATGTTAAGAGCCAATTCGTAAATGATATATAAACAGAAATGAATGCTGTGAATGGGAATGGGAATGGGAAGCGAGGGACCGTAACGTAGGTGCTATGGACAAGGATGCTGCGCATAAAAAGCCAATAAATTTCAAATGTCGGCCTTTAAAGCGCGCACACTTTAATTAAAGTTACTTTGAAAAGTATGCGCACAGCACACAGCACAGATTCGACTGGCTAGCTGGCTGCCTGGCTGGCTGCCTGGCTGGCTGTACATGGACATGGACATGGACATAACAGCAGATCGTGCGGAACATGGCAAAAATCTGTGCTGGGTGCTGTCGCACGACGGGCTGAGAGATATACAAACACTCCGCTGCCGTAATTCAGTTGGCAGTCACGGGTAAACGATCTGGCTGCCGTCTTTGGTTGCTAGCTTCGTTTAGCGCACAGATTTATGGGCTGGATTGATCGATCGCTGCAGTTATCATTCAACAATTATATCGAAAGAGAGTGACAGAGAAACAGGGAGACACAGAGAGACAGAGAGACAAAGAGAGAGGAGCATTATTATTGACTGACAAATTAATGAGCAAAGCGCGCACTTCATCTACTTGGAGCTCGCTCGATTTGTGTCACAGAAATTATGTCAAGCACGGCAACGGTAGCTTTACAATGGAAATAAAAAATAAGAATAATAATAATAATAATGAAATTAATTTTTATACATTTTTACATTTTTTTCTTTACTTATTTTTTGCGCCATAAAAAAGCCCAACAAAAGCCAAAAGCGAGAATTGTATAATGAAAATCAACTGAAAGCTGATTTCCAAAGAGAGACAACAACAACAGCAGCAATCCATGAATAATCTGTACAGAAATCAACTGTGGAAACGTCATAAGGCGTGCAGGAATTTTTGTGATAATGAATAAAACGGTGACTGCGACTGTGACGGTGACTGCGATCAGTCACTGCTTTGGCCCCGCTTTAATTGAAACAATAAACAACAATAAAAGCCTGTCATAAAGACATAAAATGGCTAGACATAAAAAAACTAAACAAAAACGACAAAAAAAAAATCACACGCTTCACACAGCATTAATGCCTATCAGCTGACAGAGATCTTGTTTGTTTTTCTCTCGCTGGCCCTATTGATTTTCCTATCCCAAGAAAAACATAAAATTTCACTGAATTCATAAAGTTAAATGTGGAACTGCGCAGAGGCCTTCGGCCCAGACAAGTTGGTCAACAGCCCAGCTGAGCTGCACTGAGTTGGAGCTGATCAACAAGTTTGCCCGCCAAATGAAAACAAGTGTCACATCGAGAGCCCGATCCTCAAGTAGCCACAGCAACAACAACAACAACAACAGCAGCAACAGCATCAAACGGTAGGCACTAAACTCAGCTAGTTACTAAGTAAGTAAACTGTGTAAATATTTATTTAATTATGCTCATATTTATGCAAGCCACACTCAACACTCAAACAGGGGCCATGGAATGTGAAACGAAATTGGAGACACGATCAGCAATACCAGCAGCAACAGCAGCAACAGCAGCAACAGCTTTTAGCCTTTGCTGCAGCTAATGTTGGGAAAGTTGTTTGAAAATCTTTAAGATTTTTGATGAGCTGCTTAAGTTTATAGAAGACAAAAAGCATCACGAAACTGATCAAATTTCAATTTTCTATGCTTCACATGCATATTCAATAATTTTCTAAATGCTTTACTAATTTCAGCTTTGTGGAGTTAAAACTATGAAATTGATATTGCTTTGAAGCAGACGTATATAATCTGATATATATTTATATAATATATACATACGGACATATAGATAGATAGCTCATTGTTTTGTTTATTTAACTTATTTCAGTATATTGCATAAAGTAAACTTAAATGTTCTTTACTTTTCCTTTATTTTTAACGGGGTTTAGCTTAAAGCAAACCTTAGCAAACATTAAACATCAAACTACAACCAGTAAGCTTCTGTCAGCATAAATCGAACATTACTACTATTATACTATATTTGATATGATAGTATTTCAAAGACTAATTTCTTGCTTACAGTACTTTTTCGACTCAACCCAAAGAAGAGCCATAGCCTGAACGAGGCCAACCTAGAAGAGCCATTTATAATTTCTACAGCAAAATGTGCGGATAAAGTTTATTTCCAATCATCAATAAAAAGGCCGACCTCAGATGTATATTATCATCATATTGTCATTTAATAATACATTTTCTTTTCTTTACTTATTAAATTTTCTTTTTTCTATGACTTTATTGCTCATGTATTGAAAAATTGTTCAGGCAAATTTGGCTTATGGATTATATGAAAATAAACAACATAAAAGCTACAAATGATAAAAAATAAAATTAAAATAAACCATGCACAGTGAGAAGTGTCATATTTACAGAAACTGCTTAAAATTTAAAATAAACTTAGAATATTTTTATCAGTTAATAAAGCAAAGAAGAGATTTATTGTATCAAATTGATGTACCCCATATGGGCATATAAGTAAAACCTCAGTCAATATTTTATGTTTGCTTTAAATAAAAGTGGGTAGACTTAAAAGTTAGTTGAATACCATAAAATTTTTTTACAGTGGTAATCGTTGTTTTCCACACACACACACACATACAAACATACAAACACTCATACTTACACGCATACACTCTCACTTTTTCACTCTCTCATATTTGCACACCGATTTGAACTCTCCCACGACTTCTGGCACATTGAAAACGTTTTTAAAAACTCTATTAACTGCAACGAACTTCAATTATGGCCCGCAAATATGAGTGAGTCGAAATGATATATGTGTTTTTTATATAAGTACATATGCAGATAATGAAAGCCGAAAAAAATCGAAAAAAAAAAAATCCCCCAGACTGTGGTAACAAATGTGGCGGCCATTAGAAAACGCTTTGCGCTAATGTGTTACAAATATTTCATGTGGATTTCGCGGCGAACAATGTTGACAACACACATTCGGCCGCCCGACTGGGGCGAGACGTGTGCAACATTTGGATTTGGCTTTGGCTTTGGCTTTGACTATGGCTCCGACTGTGGCTGTGGCGATTTGTTTGCCTTTTGAACGGCGTCTGCGGTTGCTGTCGATATGGAAAGCACCGTTAATGCCTGGCCACATTGTTGTGGTAATATGTTTGGCCAGATGTGTTGTATGTTGTGTATGCTGCCGTGGCATAATCCAGCTACCGCTGGCGACAACAATACAGCTTCATTTTAGCTACCATAAATACGGCAGGAGAGTGCGCGTAATTATTCATATTTTGTGCTGTGGCTGTGGCACAAGGCAAAAGGGGGATGCGTTGACCCACTGCTAAGGTACAGCTGTTGTTTGTTGCTGTTGCTTGTTGCTGTTGTTGCTGTTGCTGCTTTATGTGCCACATCAAATTGTCAGAGCAGCGAGCAGCGAGCATTGAGCATCGAGCCACAATATGGGCCACAATATATCTTGCAACACGAGTCAACTGTCGGTTTTTATTGTCGTCTGCTGGCAGGCCAAACATTTCTTTGTTTCGTTTGGCATTTTTGCATTGCAAATTGCCACCAAAATCGCTGCACCAACAACAGCAACAACAACAACACGAAAAATGTTATAAAAATAGGAGAAAAAAAATAAATAAACTGCAGCCTGAAGCTCGCTTCGAGCTCATTTGAAAGTCAAATAACCTGGCCGAACAAAATCAAAGAAAAAATGTCGAAAAAAAAAACACAACAACAAAATGAAACTTAGTAAAAACTAAAGGAAAAATTTGCGAAAAATTGCCTGTTTTGCATTCGAGTTGCGGCGAGACTTTTTGGCGAAAATTACTCGCGAAAATTATTTCGCTAAATGCTGCAAAGAGACAGACAAACAGACAAGCAGACAGCCAGACAGACACTCAGACAGATCCCAAAAATGGGAGTCCAACTGGCAATTGGAGGCGCGCGAGTTGAAGTCAAAGTCGAATTTAATGCAGAAATGTTTTAATTAATTTAGCAAAGCAAACGACGACGACGACGACGAGTTGCCAGCGGCTCAGCTCAGCTCAGCTCAGCTCGGTGCGGCTAAACAACTCAATAATTCATAAACTTTGTCTGACTGCGATCTACAACAACAATAATAGCAACAACAACAACAGCAACTATTTGTGTTTATCAGTTGTGTGTCTTCTGGTGTCACGTAGTGCCGGATGGACGGGGCGCTAATGATTTCTGGGATTTCATAAGCGAACGGGCCAAGATCTCATTTTTTGTCGCTCGCGATAACAACAACAACAACAACAAGAGCAGCATATGGCAAGCTGTTTCTGTTTCGGTTTTGGGTTAATTGGCAGCACAGCCAACATCCCAAAAGATTTCGGTGACGCTTCTCGCAGACCCAAAAAAAAAAAAAAAAGACAACAGAAAACTAAAAACGAGTTCATAATGAATGGCCAACAAGGCAAGCGCACGTTTTTCTAGACCCCAAGCGAACCTATTTTGATTGTTGTTTGACGCATGTCAATGGAATCGTTGTTGTTGCTATTGTTGCTGTTGTTGCTGTTGTTGCTGTTGTTGTTGTTGGCGCCACAAAAATGTCAAAAATTGTGCTACACGACGCTGTCGACTCCGTCGAGCACTGTTGCCCAAAATGCTCAAATGAAGTTGTTTCACTTGTGCGGCACGTGCGTTTACTTTGCCAGTTTCGAGTTCGAGTTCGAGTCTGTTTCTCTTTTTTCTGACTTTTTTTCTGGCTAAAGACATGGCCACAATAAAGCGCCAACTGACATGTCTACGCAGTTGGGTGCCTCCACTAAGCGGCCATTGATTCAATCTAATGATTGCAATCAATACAAGAGCAGACTAGCTCCGATTTATCTGCCAAGCCAAGCCTCGACTTTAACATGCCATTGGCATCTAGTACTGGCATTCAAACGTTTCCCTATGTGAATAGAAATTACAGCATATTAACAGATCTATACAAAACTCAGATATCTGAAGTCTTTACCAAATAAGAAATTTCATATAATATATTCTATCTCCCTTCCTCCCTCTCTCTCTCTCTCCCATTCGAATCTCTCCTGTAGCTACTTTATTTATCTGCAAAGTTCAACAGATCTTTTGACATCTCCTTTCTGTATCTGTGCTCAGCGATCTTATTGTTTGTTGCATCATTACAGAGCTGAACGGCATCTGCTTCATTAGTCGAACAATTAATTTTTGCTGCTCGGCTTATCCAGCAGACATGTGTAGGCATCGGCCATATAAGGACACACAAGCAGCCCTCTCCCTCGCCTGCTCACGATGCGCTGCTCGCTGCTCGCCCAGATGGCACCGCGGGCTAAAATTGAGTAATAGCCCAGCTAACTGCCAGCAACAGCAACGAGCAACGAGCAACGAGCAACAAAGGCAATAGCAAGACCAATTGATTTATTTTATTTTCTATTTTTTTATAGTCAACAATTTGCAGCGCCTGGCGAAAAATAAGCCAAAACTTTAACTTCCACTTCAACTTCAACTGAAACTGAAACCGAGTCTCAACTAGACAAATACTTGAGCGGAAAGTTAACTCCACACTTCGTCATCGCGCTGGCAGCTGGATTAATATTGAAATATTGCCGGTCAGGCGACGTGAGCCCATGAGCATGTAAAGCGAACGACGACGACGGCGACGTCGCCAGTTGGACGGACAACTGCTAGCCAGGGCCACATGTGAGACACCGGCAATGGCAATTGAAAGAGCTGGCTCTTTGATTTATGACCGCAGCGCTAATAAAGACAACAAGCTGCAAGCCAACAAGAATGAGCAGGATGTGCCGCTGGCGAATGACAATCAAACTCATAGCGTAGCATGGACGAGGCTCCAGCATCCACTTGGTAGCTGTTGGCTTTGCCAGAGAGTAATCATGTTTATATAATTGATAGACTTGCAAGAGCTGCACTCTCAATTTATCTTCCGACACTTTTGCATATTGCACATATACTTGTATATATTGCAAGTTCGTTGCCTAAGTCTTTTGATTTTTTTCAGCTTGATTCTTTAAATATATTTTTATTTACATTTATTATCAGCTTAACATACCGCTTTCTTTTGGCAAACTTAATCTAAACACAGGTTAATTAATATATATATATATATATATATACGAAGAAGATCATGAGGTTGGAGTCTATTTCTTCACTCAATCAGTTTACTACCTTGTTATAGCCTGTTGAGCATAAAATAGTTGTGCAGCAAGTTCGTTGCCTAAGTCTTTTGTGTTAATTGGTTAAAGTCCATATACTTTAACCAGAGCAACACCAATTACAATATCTCATACCAATTGCCGTGTAGAGTGCACAGCATAAATAATGCACTGCTCAAGTCTTTTGTTTTGAATCAGTTTAAGCTTGCGGCTTTATGGTCTATATAAAAGCGACACCAATTACAATATCTCATACCAAGCGCCGTATAAATAATGCACTGCAGTGCGGCTCAAGTTCGTTTGTATTAATTAGGAGACTTCTTCGGCTGCCTGCATCGCTGTCGCTGTCGCTGTTGCTGTTGCTGTCATAGTGACCCAGTTAAAGGACTGTGCCGCGAGCAACTTGTTTGGCAACATATTCTATGCGGCCCATAAAACTGGTCGGGTCAGCAGCCGAGCAGCAGCGACTTTAGCACTTGCTCACAGCTCACAGCCATAAAGTTGCATCATCATCGCCGTTGAGGGAGAAAACCGGGCAAGGAGCAGATCACAGCGAGAGAGAGAGAGAGAGAGGGAGAGAGTGGGTGGTGGGGTGGCTGGATGACTGGAAGGCGGTACAGCGACTATTGTACAACAAGAAAACGCGCGCCTCGCAGCAAATGATGCCATGTTATATATATTTTCGTACGGTCCATCTGTCTGTCTGTAGCGCTGTCGGTGCGTCCGTTTGTTCGTGCAGCTCAGATTACTGCGGGGCGATAAAAATGACTTGCCAACTTGCACATTTGGCCAACAGCCAACAGAGACCAAAGACCGCAGACCGTAGACCGTATACTAGAGAAGACTGAGGCTGCAGTTGTAGCTGTAGCTATAGTGGAACGGGCAGCTCGTTGCCTATGGCAAATATTTAGATAGATTTGACTTTTCATGTTAATGACGCGCTTTCAGCTGTTCATAATTAATCGAGCATCCACATTGAACAAGTGAGGTATTTTTATTTGCCAACTGCGAATACCAAAAGACATTTTATGGCTAATTAAATGCATTGAAATCGCATGACTTGATAAGCAACCTCTGCAGCAGCAGCAGCAGCAGGGGACAAATAAGTTATTGGATCAGTCAACGGAACAATTTATCTAGTTTTTCCAAGAACTCGAGAAGGTTATAAAAATATTTGCAATTTTCAATATTTTTGATTGCTTAAGAGATTATGTTTATGCTCGATAAGCAGCTTAAGTTGTAAAAGCTGTTCATTAAGTCTAGCTTTATTTGGCTAAAAGCTTCTAGAGTGGGGGCGTTTTTAATGGCACTGCTGCAATAAGCAGCCCGGGAGGCCCAAGCCATGTCCGATTGCTTCCTCATCTCGGAGCCGCGTGTAAAAATGTTGTAAAAATCTACGAGCTGTCATTAAATAATACCACGCAATAAAAGCACTAAAAATGTGCATAAAATGCATATGAAAATGCAAAACGCTTTGCCCACACCACGCAAACACCACAAACGTGGTGCAAAGAAACAACAACAACAACATCTACAACTACAACAGCAATAGCAGATATTTTACAATTTATTAAAAATTGATTGTATTGCCACGCAGCAGCAGCAGCAGCAGCAACAACTAGGCCCGGCTCACTGCTCGATACGGTCGGCGATGCTGGCCGAACAGACAGGCGCAGATTTTGGTCTTGTGGCACTTGTTGAGCGAGCGTTTTTGGCAAATGGCAACACGAAAACAACAAACTACAAATAACAAAAAAGCAAAGCAACAACAAGTGAGAGAACATTGCAAGCGGGTGTAAGCGACTTTATGATACTGGTCTAGGTTAAATGTAATCAAATGTAGATTTAGATAAACGCGATTTGACATGCCTCAATGGGCGCAAAGATTTATCTGCAGTGAATTGAAAAACTGGAGGATGTAAGGTCTATCACTGTGTATATAGTTTGAGTAAGATATAGTTGCCACGCCTTGAAGGCGTTGTATATGTATGTATAGGTTTGATCCGCATGCCTAGACCTTTATATTGATCTACAGAAAATGTTGACCTATAGTTTTATAGCTATTAATATAGATTGATCTATAGAAAAGGTCTCTTGCCTCTTGAATTAGATAGCCGATAGAGATGGTTTTCTTAGAGATTAGATACATTCTCCATAAATCGATATAAAATATAAACAAAAAGATCAATTGTTGATATTTTATATTATTCTATAGAGAAAGTGCCTTATTCCTTGATTTTTCCCTAGATTTGCCAGTGACTTTATCTATAGATTGACCTATAGAGAGGTAGTCTATTGCCCCTATATGTATTTGCCAATTTATAGAAAATGTTTCTTAGCTGATCTTTTTGAAAATCCTTAATGTTGATAGAAAGGGTATCTTGGCTTTAGATTTGATCTATAAGGAAGGTGTCTTGGCCTTAGAGTTGTCACATGGCAAGGCCAAGCATCCTTCTCTATAAACATAAACGATCAGCCTGGGCCTTCTCTACAGATTGGCACATCTAGGGCCAATCAATGCAGTAGCTGTCCAATTAGGGAGCATGCTTATCATGATTGACTACGCCCTATAGCAATAGAGGCTATATGTGCTCTTAACTGTCTGTAGAAGAGGTCAATATGAAGCCACTCGCTTAAGGCTCTAGCTATAAGATAACCCAACACAGCTTCACAGCAAAGTGCTTTACATAGTAGAATGAACTAACATACAAGTTATGTATTACAAAAAACAAATATACCTTCCTCATTTAATGAGCGCGTATTAAACTTTATATAAACTAACAAATATCAAGTCCTGAAGACAAGCGGCAAACATGCAACATTCGCACACCCAGCCAGCCAGCCAGCCAGCAAAAGCGACAAGCAATGTGAAAATTGCATTTTAATAAATTCAAAGCGGGTCTCTTTATCGATATCGCTCTTTACACACACACACACATATATATACCTGTGTGTGTGATATGCGTAGCATAAATGATTTTAATGCGTGAGTGTGTCAATAAATTTGCAATAGCCGCAAGTTGCTTGCTGTCTGATCTCTGCCTGGCATCGTGGTCCATTTGTTGTGGCTGCTCCTCTGATAAGCTCCGACTGCCCGCCCTCTATGGGCTTTTAATTAAAGCCGTGTGCACTTGAACTGAGCGCCGATTTATCAGCACCTAAACATATTTTGTAATATTTGTCGCTTGTCGCCCTGTCAGCTCGGCTCGACTCGGTCCAGATAACGAGTAATAATTTCTCACGTTTCAAGCATAAAACTGTTATCTTTTCGGTTGCAACAGAAAATTATGACAAAATATTAATAAACATTCAGCATTCAGCATGCAGCATGCAGCTCAAAGGCAGCCGCCGCCGTAGCACAAGTCTTGCTCTGGTCTTGAATTTATTTAGTTGGCCTCTATCGATTTGACCCGCTACGAATACGAGTCTCTATCGGAGCTGCTGGCCAAGCCGTTTGCATGTACGAATTTAATTAAAAATATTTCTGTTTGCGTGCATATTTCACAAATAATAAATAATTATTATCGCTCTCTGGGCCAGGCTTGTTTATATTATTTATGAGTTCGTTTGCAAAGCAGGCGTCGCAATCATGTTTCGCTGTTCAGCATTAATATGCAACCAAAAAGGCTGCCACAGCGAGCAGCTAACATTTAGTTAGCAGCTATTTAATATATATAGTTAGTATAATAAGGATTAATGTGCGAATAAATTGTGTATGCGTTTGCAGAGCAGAGCAAACAAGAGCAGGTGGGATTAAAATCTGCTGGGAAGCTGGCGAAGAGATTGTGCAGAGTATTTAGAATAGCCTACACCTATATATATAGATATTAGTATTGATATCACAGCTTTTTGGTCTTGCAGTTAGCTAAGCATATTGTGAATTTGAACCGTGGGTAGAAAGTTAAGTATTTGTATAAGGATGCTAGCCTAAGATCCCTGACATCATATTAGTTTATGCAACTGTTTACCTTTAACTAATAGTTCATTAGCTTTATCATATCCGCCTCAGCTTCAACTAAATAGAATACATACTCATAATATCTTTATCATATCCGAATCTAATGCAACTTGTCAAGCATGAACTTAGAATCTACGATCAATTTCAACAAACAAAGCAATTGAGTATAGTAGAGCTGCATAACCATCGTGAGGAGCTCCACTAGATGATTTCTCTAGCTCTAATGTTTATGGTAAAAGGTTTTTAATTTTTCAAACTCTTTATAATAAATAAATAATGAGAAGAAAGTGACGCATTGAGATGAAGCTAAAACAAATACATTCTTATTATAACTGAAATGCTGAGGTATGCATTAAAAACTTAAGGAATTAATGTTGTCGCAGGGATTTCTACGCTCTTCTGCCTGCCTTGCTAAATATTCCTGCCGATTCAACATAGTTTGCTGGTATGTAAAAACATTTATTTGCACAGTAAGCGAGACAAATAAATTCTTGTTTAATAATCTGCAAGAAATTCAAAATATTTAAATATAAAATATTACTATGAAGAATTGCTCATCGGAGCGACAATCAGTTCTGCAGTTCATTTCATAGATGGCATTGATCACTGTCATAGATCACTGCAGCATAGATCACTGTCGCTCATTCACAACTCTCAGCCATTAGCAGCCCCTAACACTACAGCCTTATCAATCTGCCATGCTGAGATATACGATACGAAATTTTAATAAAATGCGTTACTCTTCACGTTACTCTGACGATCAGTGCATAGATTGTCTGAGTGCAGCATAGATCACTGCCAACAACTCTTTGCCCTCGGCCGCCCCAACCGCATCATCCTTATCAAACTCAACTCAATTTCAACTTTCGCCCAACATTTCCCATACACCAAACCAAACTCGAGTTCAGCTCATTAAATGCACTTTTATTATGAGTTACAATTTGCTGGCTATCGGGCCGATCAGACGCAATGCGCGTATTTATGATGCTGTTTACACCAGGCGAAGCCATTCGCGAGCCTCCATTGAAAATCCATCAAAGCTCCATAAAAATAAAAAGATTTTGATGCTTCATCACGCTCCGCTCTCGGAGCTGGAGCTGCAGCCAAATCGCACAGACAGCCGGAAAATTGTCTATAAAAGTTGCAATTAAGCGAGTTGGACGCATATCTAAAAGCAAGACGCGAGCACAAATGGCAGCAGAAGGAGCAAGAGTGGCAGATGGGAGGGAGCTGAGGGGACTGGGGGGAAATTGGGATCGAGACGAGGTCTGTTGCCAGACGTCGCGACGACGTCTGTGACAATTTTGTGGCGGGGTTTCAATTTAAGTTTCAGTTACTGCAGCGACGACGACGGCGGCAGCTCGTTAAAGCCAAAGTCGGGCTTATTAAAAGGCGCACGTCGTTTATGGCACATGAAAATCATTTAATCGATGGCCATATTTGGCGGGGGCTTACATTTTGCCAAATCCAAGCAGCAGCCAGCAGCAGCAGCAGCAGCAGCCAGCAGCCAGTGAGCGACGCCCACGCCATGGTTATGACTGCCAATGTGGCAGGCTCTAATAACAGCTGAGCTCGCGCTGACATCTCGAGCCGTTGACAGTAGCTTCAAATTATGAGCCACAAATCGCAGTCAATTGAATGTTTTATTAAATGCCATCTCAAATTGTCTGCAGTGTCTCTGCACTCTCCCCCCCCTCTCTCTCATCTCTGCTGGATGCTGGCTAATTATGAGTCTTGCGAGTCTCGCGCTAATTGCTGAAATAAATCTGCTAAACAATTTCAATTTGTTGCCTGCAAACTCGCATCCGAGTTCATAAATATGCAAGAGACAAAACGACGCTGGCGAATTCACTTTGATGGAATAACTTGGCGCTAATTAGACAACAAACGTGGCATGGGAAAAAAAAAATGGGAAAACAGAGCCAAGTCGGTCCGCATCAAGCTGGCTAAAGTGAATTAGCTGATATTAATTTATTAGCGCGACGCGTAGAAATTATCGCAAATGCTTATAAACCATTTACAGTAATTACATATGCCAGCTCATAATTGAATAGTTTAAATTTGCCGTGCTGGGAATGCGGTGCAGCTGAGCTTGTTATACCCTGGACGGGTGTTGAGAGAGGGTAGATTGGCTGGGTGGAATGGTATGTAATATATAGAGTATGTCAGCAGATAATTAATTGGCTGGGAATACATGTGCAGCTTGTTATACCCTGTGCGGATGAAGAGTGTAGGGTAGATTGGCTTGATGGAATGGTATGTAATGTTTAGATGTAGATAGGGTGTTTAGATTGTAGAGTAGAGTAGATAGGTTGATTGGATAGGATAGATTGACTTGATGGAAGGGTATGTAATGTTTAGAGTTTGCTAGCTCATAACTAAATAGTTTATATTTGTTGGAATTTTCATAATCCGTAAGCATTGAAAAAGGATATGGAGGTGGATTTGCTGCGTAGAACGGTATGTAACGGGCATAAGTAGGCGTGGCAAATCCCATAAATTGGATATATCCCTGAGAACGTGAAACTGAGTCGATCCAGCTATGTCTACTAGTCTTTATATCTGTCTATCTATTTGTCTTTTTGTCCATCAATGTCTGTTTATCTATCTGTATATCTATCCGTATATCCGTCTGCCTATCCATACATTTATCCGTCTATTACTCTGTCTTTCTAGCAGTCTATTTATCAGTCTATACGGCTGCCTATCTAACCGTTTATCCGACTATCTCTCTATCTATCTGTTTTTCTGTATATCTAAACATTTGAATATACCTATGAAAGATGGAGTCTTCTCATGTATAAACCTTATCATCAATGCACAAGCTTAAAATCTCTTTCAATATCCAAACTACTTTCCATTATTATATATGTGAGATCTTGATATTTCCTAATCTGTTAGTTATATATAGTTATATAGATTTTTGTCTTCAGTTTTTCAAATATAACTAACAAATTAGTAAATTTCAAGATCTCACATATATATGATAATTATTCTACAAGGATTGCAGCATCAACTCTGTGCTCTTTCTATCACTCTCTCTCTTTCTCTCTCTCTCTCTCTCTCTCTATCTCTCTCTCTCTTTTAGATATTCTACTTACTCACTTCATCCCATTTACACAGAGCATCTCCCAGTCGATCAGTTTACTCTCCAACTAAATAACTCTTACTTGTTTTCTACGATCTTATCGAGTCAAGTTAATTGCGTTTGTTATTCTTTTATAAACAGTTTACACAGATCGCACATAGATCAAATGTGATCAGGTATTTATCGTTTCCTCATTAATTTACAGCTCCTGCTGTTGGATTTTCCCACAGGCTTTGCAAATGCCAGGCAAACAAATAATATAAATGCTGATTGCCAATACTCACATTAATCTTAGCTCCGCTTGCTCTCGCCCCCTCTCTCCCTCCCCCTCTCCCCCTCTCTCCCTCTCTCTCTATAAGCAAATGCCGCGCACGCCACAATATTTAAGATGCCAAAGCGTTTTGCGTATTAATCGCAGCAGCAGCAAACGTGACGCAAATCTTGTGGCGCCACCAAAAAAAAAAAAAGTCCGCCTATGCCCCCATGGAGTCGAAACTGAAAGCTGCTGCATTTTGTGCAAGTCAGAGATTTGCATCCGCAGCTAGAATTCGCATAGAGGGGGAGGAGGAGGAGGCATTGATCGCAGCGAGGATTACCAGCTGACTGGCCCCCAGAGTGTGACTTATGCGGGTGCCACGAATCGGACAACGGCAACAGCTAAAATCATACCAGTTGCGAGTCACCTTCAATGCAGCAACTGCAACTGCAACTGCAACTGCAGCAAACACATTTGCAACATGAATGACTCGTTACGCCTGACCTATGTTAGCCATTTGCTTTTGCTGTTGTTGTTGCTTTTGTTGTTGCTGTTGGGCTTTGGCCGCCGTCCTCAATTGCCTGGCTGAATGGCGTCCAATTCGATTATTCTAACATGAATTATAGTTCGTGTTCGTTGAATGGACAATTATGAATTTATCATGTTCAATTTGAACAGATATTTTGAGCTCTATATATTTTTTTTTTCTCTATTTTTTTTTTTTTTTTTGCTTTTGGCCTGCTTGAAAATTGCATTGGGCCATGTTTTGCTATCGCATTCGTCGTACTCGCTGTTGTTGTTGTTGCCATTGCAGTGGCTGTGTTGCTGTGCGATACTCGAACATAATTAGTTTCTGCTGCATAAGCGAAAAAAAAAAAACAAAAAACTAAATTTCGATTTGGGCTAACAAAATTGCAGCGAAGATTTATATGCGCTTGCATAATCAAAGTTTATATGCATATAAATACATATATGCAGATATTTGTCTATATATGAAACTATGTGATTGCAGCAGGAAATCTATAAATACGACTATATCAAATATATTTTAGCCTAGGTGGATAATTCAGGTATTTGATATACTTTAATTAATTCAAGAAATTACCAGCATGCCTCTTTATATCATTATATTAGACTATCTATCATTCAACTGACATTGAAGCCAGCTACCTTAGTTTATATTTACTCGTTTCAAATTCAAGTCTAATTTATTTCTATTCAAGTTGGACATCTTTAATATTTTTCAGTCAACTAACAACTTCTGAGCCAATCCTATTATTACCAATATATCAAATACCTAGCTTAATATATCTATTTTAAAAGATTTTATTAGTTCACACACCTCCAATATAAGTTTCTGATACGTATCCCTATATCTGTATCATATTCCTGATACATATTCCTATATCTAACACATATACTCTGTAAATAAATTTCTCTAACATAATTTTCTGATACATATTTCTATAACTAAAACATGTACCTAGTTTTCACAGACATATTTAGCTTAATTACATATGTATCTAAAGAGAGTTCTTCATATTACAAGTATAGCAAATATCTAGACTATCTATCATCCAATTACTATTCTGGCTATTCTCAAAGTCTTTCCTTCTCCATATTTATTTATTTGAAATACAACTCTCAGATTTATCCATATCTAAGCTATCACTTATGCAAGTTTACTCAAGCGTCTTTAACACACACCTGTAAGCTGCCCATCTAAGCACAGTGCCTGACTTTACAGATTTAGCAAATACCAAGTCTATACATCAAACAACTTCCATTCAAACTGTTTTCAAACCATTTCCGTTGCTTGATTCACGCGGCTCGCATGCTTGAGTCGCATTATTCACAAGACAAACCAACAAACACCAGATAAATTTCTGGAAACATGGAGACTTGTGCAATAATTTAACAGAAATTGCGCTGCTCATAAAAATATATAAAATATTTATTGAATTTAAATATTTAAATGCAGAACAAATACCAAAAAAAAGGAGAGAGAGAAAACCAATTGGCGATTTGGCAATCTGATAATACATATATATATATATATATATATTCTATATAATCTGTGTATGTATGCATTTCGCTGCGTATATCGTATATAGAGTGTCATAAATTTGCAGGGGAATTAGTCATGGTGCGTGATAAATTCGCCTTTTATTTGTCTTTCGTGTGAGAATGCTTTTCCCCGTAATATATATATATATATATAGGTATATGTATATATAGCTATATGGCATATAAATGTGTTCTTTGTTGCAGGGTATTCGGTTTTACTTTTCAGCTTTATAAGTTAAGCAACTTTAACTGGTCATTGACGCCAGATCGAATCGATCAATCGATCGTGCCTGTTGCCTCAATGTCAAATTTCACTTTTTCACTTCTCCTTCTCTCTCTCACTCTCTCACTCTCTCGCTGTTTCTCTGTGAATCAGCAGCAGCAGCAACAGGAAGGGGTTGGGATAGGAGAGTCGAGCTTAGGTGCGGGTGGGCAGGCAACTCTCGACTGCAACCTGTTCAGGCAATTCTCTCTGCTGCCGCCTGCTGTCTGCCAGATTATGCAATTATTGGCAATCACTTTCATGCTCGTTTAGAGCAGCGGGCGGCCAGCTTTGGCCAGCCTGGGTGTTTTTTGGGCTTTTGGGCACTTTGGGCACTTGGCTCACTGGCTTAGTGGCTCAAAGACTGAGCCAGCAAGGCAGCAGGCAGCAGGCAGCCAGCCAGGCTCGTTGTCTTTGAAGAAAAGGGAAATTACATAAAAGTGAGCAACTAAATTTTACTGGATTTCTGCACGTTCGACACACAAAAAGCGCAAATATTCAGATGCCGAGGCTACGAAATCGCCACGAATTGATCGCAAATGAGGGTTAGAGTTCAGCATCAGCTTTAGCTTTTGCCTCAGCCTCAGCCTCTGTGTCTGTCTCAGCCTCAGCTGTGCTGGCAGCCCAATTCGTGTAGCCAGGCTTTAATGGCGTTGCCTGGTCGTTATTGTTAGCAAATATTTGTGTTATAATGGCGCGAGCTTTTTGGTCGGAGGCTAATGATATGAATGAACTCGTTAGCGTGAGCCCAGCCACACACACACACACAAACACACATGTGTGTGTATATGCAGTCTGAGAACGGCGCAGATAGCTGAATGTCTGAAAAAAAATAAATATATATATGTACAAAATACCGATCGAAGTTTCTACTTAGCATAGATATCAAACGATTGCAACATGCTTTATATGTCTAGACATTCATGCCCCCCGATCTATGTATATTTATATTTATTTATAACATTTACATCCGTTTGTTTCTCTAGCTTTTAGCCTCTATTTAATATTTATATTTGCTTTTGTTAATGCCATCGTCTCTGGGCATATTTTAAATAAGTTGTTAAATGTCAAAAATGTTGGTAATAAAAATAAACATTTGAAATAATCATAACAGCGCTGCTTAACATATGAAATTCATATTATGAATGCTTAACATAATACATAAATGTTAATTGCTTAACATAAGGTGGAAATGTTTAAAAAAGCATGGGTTTGCTCTTGATTTTATAGCCAAGTTTCAAGGATTTCAAAAAATATTATATACAAATGTTTATGATTATATATATTTTTTCAGCATTTCACTTGCCTAACAGAATTCCTATAACATTTCAGGCCAACTCCAGGCCTCTGGGCATATTTTAAATATGTTGTTAAATGTCAAATATTTTTGTAATAAATATAGACATTTGAATAATCATAACAGCGCTGCTTAACATTTTAGTGCCTAACATAATAAATAAATGTTAATTGCTTAACATAACATGGAAATGTCTAAAAGAGCAATTAGTTTGCTCTTAATTTTATAGCCAAGTTTCAAGGATTTATAAAATATATAAATAACATATACAAATTATATTTGTGTTTATATTTATTTTTATAGAAAATGTTAATACCTTAACATAACATGGAAATGTTTATAAAAACCAAAGTAACTTGAGTTTATAGCCACATTTCAAGATTTTAAATAAAAATATTCATATATATTTTTACAACATTTTCGTTGCTTAACATAATTTCTATAACATTTCAGGTTAACTCCAGGTTAAGCGCTTTGCCATTTAGTCAACGGGTCTTTTTGCCATTTGCCTGGACCACATCGATCGCAATCTGTGCTGTGTTGCACGCATGCGTTAATTGTTGGCATGAGGCACCCCAAAAAGCAGCTAAGCCAAGCTGCAACAAAGTGCAACAACATCCTGCGCGTGCCCCCAAAACAAACATATATCAAATCTAACACTCTGTACGCGATATCGCGTCTAGCTGATTGCGTTGCCTATAAATCACTGCGAATCGGAACCCTGAGTCTTACGGCGTCGTAGTCTCTGTTTGGTACCAAGTGTAAGTCTCGTATTTTGTCGATTGCAATCATCCTAGTCGACAGCACGCACGCGCGTAATGCGAGCGGACAACCAGAGAGAGAGAGAGTGAGAGGGCTAGAGAGAGGCAGAGAGAGAGGCAGAGAGAGTGGGCGGCATTAGAGAGCGTGTCGCAGAACAACTTCATTAGAGCTAGTCGATGGAGATATGTGAACTGCGAACCATACAATAACCTGACGCCTATTCAAAATACTTGAGGCGGCTGTGAAATGATTTACGCGACGCGACAGGCGAACAAGTTTTTGCACTCATTTCAGCAATTTGACAATTAATCAACTGCAACAACAACAACAACAACAACAACAACAACAACAACAGCAACAACAATCGAACAATCCAACAATCGATCCAATCGGGCATTAGTCAGCAATCAGGCTAGCTGGCAGTCAGGCAAGCAGGCAGGCAGGCAGGCAATGAAATACTCTGCACAAATGTTCAGCTTGGAGCCAAGTTTTGAGGTCAAACACTCGAGTTCAGAACGTGCGGGCCACATGAAAATCAAACTATATGCGATAGACTATATACATATATCTATCCATCGATTGTATGGCCCATTGGCCGTGCTAAGTGACATGTGACATATTGTCAACGCATTGCCTGGCGATCATTTGCATAAATTCCAATTGTTAGCAACATATACACGGCAAATGCAGGCGCTGCGCTGAGCTGATCAACAATTGTGTTGACAAACATTGTTGCTACACATGCACGCGAATGCGAGCAGCAGGCAGGCAGGCAGCAGCAACAATAAAAGCAACAAGCTTTTGCATATGTTGAGTGACAAAAATGTTGCTGCTACAAAATGGCTAATTGGTATTGGTCGCCAATCAGCAATTGTTGTTGCACTAACTGTTGTTCTTGTTATTCGGCCATAGCTGTCAGCTGATAGAAAGAGAAGGTTAACGGTAAGCACTGCCCGTCACTCACTCAGCGCACACTTCATCAACAATGTTGCGAAACGGTGCAGCCAGTGACAAAGTGCAGGCACAACAGCTGCTCAACTGTTGTCCAGCTGTTTGATATCCCTAAGTATTTAAGTGGGAATGGGAAGAGAAGATGTATGAATATGGTGCTTGGCAAAATGTTGCGAAGCAGCGCAGCCAATCAAAAGTGTAGACATAACAGGTGCTCAGCTTTTGCGCAACTTTTAGATATCCCTAAGCATATAATTTAGTTGAGGTTAATGATGCTTATGTTGAGTAGGAATATGTTGCAAATCCGCCATTTTGGGATATTTGGAAATTAAAATACCCCTAAACATTTCATTTCATGTTAGATGCATATAAGCTTATGTTTAGCAGGAAAATGTTGCGGAACATAGCAGTTGGGATATTAGGTATAATTAATATCCCTAAACATTTCATTTAATGTCAGCTGCATATAAGCTTATGTTGAGTAGAGATAAGTTGCTCAACTGCGCAGCCAATGAAAAGCAGATGTCAGCCATGACAGCTACTCAAATGTTGCGGAGCTCTTTGATGTTTCTAAGCAACAGAGGTGAAAGCGGATGCTTAAGAGTTTTCTTCATCGTGGGTGTCAAACTACAAACATTTCTCTAGAGCTGTCACTTAGATCATTAATTTAAGCAATTAACATATTACAAAAAAAAAACCTAGTGCCCATTAACATTTTTATTGTGATTGCAAAATAGTAAATGGAAACACCCCGACTTAAGTCGGACCACCTCTTGTTTATGTGCATACATCTGGTGGGGCAAACGGTCAAAATGCTTCATATTAAATTTGTGTTAGCCATTGAACAACTAGGCAATAAAAAGCATGCAACAAAACGGGGCAGCATCAGCAAACTAACAAAATGCTGAGCTGCCAAATAAATTGCAACTATTTATGTGTTGAGCATAAATTGATATACTCAGCTATGTGTGTGTGTGTGTATCGATCTCTGTGTGTGCATGTGTGTGTGTTCGAGTGCTTAATTTCAATGGGCAAAACGTGACCAATTTGGTTTATTTACATGTGGTGAACATAAATTGTAATTGTTTAATAAACATTTGCCACAACAGCATTTGGCCGCAACTTCAAGGATTATTTTCTGTATTTTTTTCTGTTGCAGCTTTCGCTCGATGCTGAATTGTGGGCAGACCCAATTTGCCGCTGCAAGCCAAAAGGAAACCCGACCCGGTCTTGGCCAAGAACCAGACCAAGAGCAAAGGCAGACGCACTTAAAAGCCGAGCACAGCCCAGCTGAGAGCCAAGTTGGGTGCTTAAAGTCAGTTTTATGTCTTCATCTGCGTAAACATGTTGCGAACCAATTGTGTTGCCAACAAATTACGGCCAATACCAACGGAGCCACCTTCAATTGGTTAGCTGTTGGTGCTGTTGCTGCTGCTGCTGATGTTGTTGCTGCTGTTGTTGTTGTTGTTGTTGTTGCTGTTGCAGTTGTTGCTGGGCACACGTGCGGCATATGTTAAGACAGAAATTTGCATTTTAAGTGAATTCTCTTCATTTGTATTGGTTTTCCGTTTGGGACTTTGTACGCGTGCCAATTAGCCGCAGCAATTTGGCCAAATTGCAATTTGTTGTTAGCTGTTGGCGTGGACGTTTTTTTGGCGCTGTTTATGAAGTTGTTTTTTGCTGTTCGCAGGCGCGATTTATGGCCCAAATACAGCGATCGGCATGCTTCACAGAAGTGAGGCCGCATGAGAACCCTGAGAGCTCTGCTATCAGAGAAAAATCTATTAAAGAAGAGAATTAGCAAGGCCTCTCTATGCGATTTTCATAAAGTACAGCTAGTACACAGTTGGTGTGGTGTAATAGTAATAGGAGCAGAAGAGGTTCACTGACTTGTTTCATTAGGCCTTGTTTGGCAACTCAAAAGTTGATCGTTTGCTGCACTCTGATCTGGCGGTTAATGTAAACTTATATACGAAATTAAGTTAATTATGCAACCGAAATCAATAATGTTTAATGTACGCGCATTACTCGTATTTCAATATTTTTGTGCAATTTGCACCCGAGACGAAAGGCGCGCACAGCTGAGCCACAGCCACAGCCACCCACTGCTGGCTGGCAAGCGCTAGTGGGTTCAGTGGGTCAGCAACGTCACGCGCTCGATGCTCGATGCTGGATGCTCGATGCCCCAGGAACCAGTTGCAGTTGGTTGGGCCTCACTTGCCTCTCGTCTCGCCTCGCGTCTGGCTGCGGCCCAATTTCAGTTTCATTTGCAATTTTACTCTCGATGAGTCTTGACTCTTGGCTAGATCGGTGGCGTATCTTTGGCAATCAATCATTAGACGCAATCATTGGCCACATTAACTTCGGCACTCGCTCTATTGAAAACAGAAAATAGAAAAACAGAAGAAAAAAAAAAGAGCTAATGTGCCGCCCACTGGACAGCAGCCGGCAGCCAGCAGCCAGCAGCTGAAACTTGCCTTGGCTCGGATCTGATTCAATCGGCTCGTTAGCGGGATTAGCAATTACCCAAAGGCTGACGGGCCGGACACTCAGACAGACGTGACTCTATGCAAGAGAGACAGACAGTCGGCTGCTTGAATTGTCAGTCATTTTGTCATTCGTTTAATTGCAGCTGGCAAACTGCAACTCCAAATGGAACTCCAACTGCAACTGCAACTGCAACTGCAACTGCAAATGCAATGGCAATACTAACGTGCAACAGTAGCCACAAACTGAATGACACTGAAATGCTGCCAGCTTATGAGTCAGCACCAACATCAGGAAGCCAACAGCAACAGCAACAGCAGCAGCAACTGTGGCAACAACTGTGGCTGCAACTGTGGCAGCCACTGAAATCCTTGACATAATGACCCCTTTTAGCGCTAAGCGAGATAACAATGGCTGCTTGAAGCTTTCGACACGCTGCATTTTGTGATATATGAAGTCCAATCTTTAAATGATTTACGTTTTCGCATTTCCGACCAGCAGAGGCTCGTGAAGAGGCACGAAAATGAAACTCAAGAAGACTGTCGACTCTACAGAGAACAAAGAACTATCAATTGGCATTCAAACATGACAAAATGATGCACAATTTGTACAGCTTTTGGCAAGTTTATAAATCACAATGATGCTTGAGAAGAGGGAAGTGAATATAAGATCTGCCGATCTTAGAAAATACTACTTCACATTCGTATGAATTCGCTGCTATCGATTGGCATTTACCAAATAAACAATTTAAGCAATTTCGGAAAGATTAGAAATCAGTTCAAGTTCGAAAAAATAAAAATTTTAATATATAATTTGTTTATTATTTTATTAATTTTATTTTAATTTGTTTTATTGTATTTATTATTTTTTATATATATTATATATTTACTTATTTTTTATTAATTTATTTTATTTATTTTTTTATTTTTTTTTTTTTGTATTGTTTAATTTTTTATTTATTTATTTATTTTTTTGTTTTATTTATTTACTTAATTTTATTTATTTTATTCATTGAACTTTTTTTCACTATTTTACTTTTTCACATACTTATTTATTTTATTTTATTTATATATTTTGTTTATTTTATTTGATTTTTTTACTGTTACTTATTTTAATTAATATTTCATTTATTTTATTTAATAGAAATTTTTCGTTTATTTTATTTAACTTATTTATTTTGTTTATTTTATTTTATTTTTATTTTATTTTATTTATTTTATTTATTTTATTTATTTTATTTATTTTATTTATTTTATTTATTTTATTTATTTTATTTATTTTATTTATTTTATTTATTTTATTTATATTATTTGTTTTACTTTACTTTATATATTCTATGATAAACTAAAATAAGAATATTGTATAGCCTAGATAAAAACAGAAAAATAGATCAATAATTATTAAAAGACGAGAGAGAGCTGCTTTGCAACTTAAAATGACACCTTAATTGATTAAACGAAAAACAATCATGAAATGATTTACATATTATGAAATTATTCATATCCAGGCTTAGAAAAAAAAAAGAATACAAATTCTGAAGCTTATACCAAATTTGACAAGAGGTTACAGCTTCCAGCTGGACCCTGCAGCGATACAGTGGCGATACAGAGCGCAGACAATGACGTCTAATTAGTAAGCGCAGACGTCGAGGCTTAAGCCTTAAGGCAACAATTGCTAACGGGCAACAGGCAACAGGCAATGGGTAAACAGGCAATAGGCAATAGGCAATAGGCAACGAGCAACAGGCAACGGGCATCTGGCGACTTCCACACGTGCATGCTCACGCTCTCGGCAGGAACATGTCTTGGAGCAACAACAAGCAACACAATGTTGTTGTCTGTGCTGTGTTGCAGCTACCGTTGGCAACATTTGTGGCTGCCTTTTGTTGCTTGGCTTCTGCCCTGTTCCTGTCTGCATGTTGCCCGCCTGCCTCTTGCCCGCTTCATGTTGCCCGTTTGCCTGTTGCTGCTGTGCAAAATGTAATTCAATCATGCATGTTGCTGTTGCTGTTGCTGTTGCTGTTGCTGCTGTCCATTGGGCATGCTTTATTATGAGGGGCATGCAACATAGTAGTAGCAGCAGCAGTAGCTGGCAGCAGTAGCTTGCACAATCGATAGTTGCGCTGCAGCCGTCAGAGAGGTCGACCGGCAGACGCACGTTGCTCACCTCTATAAGGTCAGCATCCAATTTACAGTACGTTTCAGCATTTGCGGATAGCATTTGGCTGATAGTTGAACCAGCTAACTGACAATAGATATGCAGGTTGCAAATTTTCGGTGAGTCACTTAGCAGACAGAAATGGCCGCAAAGATCGTGATATTAGCCAGACTTGCAGATCGCTCCACCTCTACCTCCCCCTCTCTCTCTCTCTATCTATCTATCTCTCTCTTTCACACATATCTGCCTAGGTAATTTAATACTCTAAGCCAACTAATTGCAGCCACTTTAATCCGAGACATTGCCCATGTAAATCGTATTATAAAATTATTTTATGCCGCTTCGCAGAAACTTGTTGTGCAACGTTTTTAGCCAAGTTGTCGTCACTGTCAGTTGACTGCGCCATGATTAACCTCATTAGCCAAGAATTTTTTGGGTCCACTCTAAAGCCAATCAGAAAGTGCCCACTTTTCGCCTTGCTTATTAGAGCTGTTAAATTATGGCAGGCATTTTGGCAAACACCATTTGGGCTCTGCCTCCCACACTGTCCCTCTCTCTCTCTCTCTCTCTCTCTCTCACTCACTCACTCTCTCACTCTTTGTGGCTCTGTGTAGCTTAGTCGCAGTCCACCCACGCGTCGCCAGCCAGGTAAATGAAAATGTTCATTAGGTTTGGAACGGTTTTCAGCGCAACGTGTAATAAGTTTTTCATATACACTAAGTTAAAGTTTGTGGACTTGGAAAGGTTATTTGGGAGGAATATAGAAACATTACTTGTATACTTATAATAAACTTATAATAATAATTTATTCATAGTTTATAATAGACAACAATATTGTAAACATCGCTCTCTCTTTGGAAATGACGAAAAGAAATTACAAAATATTTTTGATATATGATTATTATTTAATTTTATAAATATAATATATATGTTTAATGATGATTAGCGATTAAAAGTTTTCTCTATGAATTTGAAAGGAAAACTAGAATTGATATAGAGATAGATTTTTATATAAAAACTCTTTCAATAAATCCAAAATTTTCTTATATCTTTTTCCATTTTCATTTACGGAATCCCCAAAAATTTCTAATCTCTTTAGAAATTCTTGGGGATTCTGTAAATGAAAAATCTCTTGTCCAGTTTTTCTCTAGTTAGTGTATACAAAATTCGTACTCTTCTTCAACTTATTGCAGCTCGTCGTTGCTTTGCAGCAGCTGAGTGCAGGCAAAGACAATGATTATGTGTCAATATGCAAAAAGGCGATTTACACGCAAGTTAAAGCAACTAAATTGTATAATAAAAAACATTTTATTATTGAGGCAGCAGCAGCGGCGGCGTCAGCAGCCGGCGGCCAAACAAATTGAGTGCCATGAAGGCAATAAATGGCTTGGCAATAAGCAGCAACTGCAGCAGCAGTCGAAGCAGCAGCAGCAGCCGGTCCCACAGTTGATGGAGAGACTCTTGGAGCCCAGGCCGGTTCTATAAGCAAACGCACCTAGGTTGCATAAAGCTGCAACGCACAATACAAAAGAGGGCGGCAAATGGCAGAAGGGGGCGCGGCTTTTGGCTGCCGCTGCTGCGGTCAGTGAGTCACAATGTGTTGCTCGACTGTGGGTCGCGTTGAGCGCAGCAAAACAATTGTCAAGTTTGTAAGTTTTATGGGTCAACGTGGCGTATAATTAATACACTTGGCCAACTTCCAGTTGCCATTAGAGGCAGCCAAAAAAACAATAAAGTCATAAAAAAAAAACTAGGCAGAGAAACTAGAAACTGCAACAGCTTCTTGCTTGCATTTACTTGATGATGATTGCAGCTGCCTTTGCCTTTGTTTTTACCCAAGCTGCTGATAATTGTCATAACCTTGCCATCATTTCCTGACATTGATCGATTTGCCAGCATCAATCAGATTTTGTGAGCACTGAAAATTAATGCATATAATTGAAACTCTTTTTCTTCGACTTTTAATAGAGTCATGCTGAGTGTGCAGTAACCAAAAAACGTGCAGGTAGTCGTTAAATCCGTATGATTAACTCTGAATAAGACGTTGCTTTTAGCTAGAATATTAGGCGGAGTATGAGGAAGATTGGAGTGAGCTTGGGCGAAGTATGAGGGAGATTAGAGTGAGCTTAGGCGGAGTATGAGGAAACTTTCTGCAAATATTTGAAAATTCAATCAATATTGAGTTATTTTGGCTCATTAGGCGCAGTTTGAGGAAGCTTTTATAACTTTATATTGATTGAATTTTTAAATATTTCCAGGAAACTGAAGCCTTAAGTAAATTGTATATCATAGCTAATACTCAAATAATTGTAGTAAGAAGCTAAGTATATTTATTTAGCAGATTGCTAATTAATTGCTAGATACTGCTTTTGGATGCTACAGAGTGATAGCACTAAGTATGTGTCTGCATATGTGGAAGAGATGCTGGATAGAATGACTTATGCTTTAAATATAACTAAAGGCCGTTGATGAGTAAATATATAATATATAAACTATTCTTAAATACATATGCTATAAATTTACTCATCTACTATTCTATATACATATGCTATAGATTAACTCATCTACGGCTTATATACATATATTATATATGTACATAATACAAGATAGTTTTTAAGACTGCTTCATGGTGGAACAAAAGTCGTATTGTTCGTTTGTTGCTTCAACTTTTCCTGTAAGTATATAAATGAAATGGCAACAGCAGCCTTGATTTTTTAGTGTATACATATGTTAGTGGTCAGGTAATGAGATGTTAAGATTTATTGAATATATTCCCATTAGAGATGTGTCAAATCAGGAAAAAATTTATTTTACTTTAAGTATCATATATGAGTATAGTCTAGTATGTATGTATCTAGTATGACTAGAACAATATTATATTCTTGTAGCTTCTTGAAGCTGAAGCTCAATTTCGTAGGCAGTTGTGTGCTTTATATTTCGCAGATGCGAGGATATATCAATGACTACAAACAAAAGAATATAGCAACTCAATTCACAGCTCCAACATAAGATTTGTTTACATTCATAAACACTTTTCTATTAACATAATAGGCTAGACAGATTTTAGCATCTATATATCCTTCACATAATACGCTAGACAGACTTTTCCATCTATATAAATTCCTTCCACTTCCTTCACATATCAAAAGCTTCATTAATGCTTAAGCTAAAATAATTATAATTATAATTAGCTCTAGCCTTATAGTAAACTATGCCCTCAATCTCTAAGCTAGTTCTTAGTTATAATTTCTGCTAATTTTCTATTTTAAATACTCCATAAATAAGCTAAAATAATATAAAGTTGACCAACTCAGCTTAACATTACGAGCTGAAAGTCGCACAATAACTCAGTATGTCAACTAAAAATTTGCACATTGGACACACACTACACACACACACACACACACACACTCACTACATACACTCTCACACACACCTTATCCACTGACTACATCTGTCACCCACTCGCTAGGTACAAATTCCCATGGCGTTGGCTTTTAAAGAGTCGATTCTTATTTTGTAGCTTTTCGCATATGACACTTCTGCAGTTGACTTTGTTGTTGTTGTTGCTGGTTGTTGTTGTTGTTGTTGTTGTTGGTATTGCTGTTGGCTTCCGCTTGTTGCTGCCACACATTGGCCTGGCTCTGACCAAATTTGGCAATGGCAACGCAAAGCTTGGCTGGTGGATTCGAGCTGCTTCGAGCTGCGAGCTGCGAGCTTCGAGCTGTTGCCCGTTGGCAGCTGATGATGGCGCCCGCGCATGCGTTCAACTCTTGTTGTTGTTGATGCCTCATCATCATCATCATTTATATTGTTTAATTGTAAATTTGGAATATTGTGCGCTGTCTGCCCATTCGTCCGTCTGTCTGTCTGGCAGTTAAACATATTGTGCATGTTGCTTATGAGATTACAACAATCAAATAAATAAAAAATAAAACTTTGCTCTACTCCCCCCTCTGCTCCGCACTCCAGCCAACTTGTTCTTTTTGTCATTTTTTGTTGTTGTTTAGTGGGCAAAATCTTAAATGAATCTCTGGCTGTTCGAGTAGAAAATATTGTTTGCGTGTGGGCCTCAAATCGTTTTTATTATTGTGCATGTCGTGTAATTTAATTTATGAATTTAAATGAACAAACGAGGCTGCCTTTTGGCTTGGCAATGGAAGGGGGGAGGGGGGACAGGCCAAGGGAGGGGGGGGGGGGGGTGTCTCCAAACTATTCGTTGTAGTTGCCACAGTTAGTAGTTAGTTTTGTATTTGTATTTGTATTTGTCTTGTTTGGTTTTTTTCGGCTGCATAATTTTCTAATGCAGACAAATGGGATTTGGATTTATGACTGCTGTGGCACGTAGGTGTTGCAGCAGTTGCAGTTGCAGTTGCAGCTTGGAGTTGCTGCAGTTTGTGTTTGATTGAAGATGTCGCAAGCTGACCTCGACCAGCCGTGGAACATGAGAAACTGCGGCACAAACTGTGCCACGATTGCGCAAACATCGCTCCTCCAATGTGGAGCTGGCCAGACAACTGCTGTGGCCAAGGTAAACAGAAAGGGTGACTAAATACGTTAGACTGTGAAGTGAAGTATTGAATGGGATGAGAACTAGTTGGCAGACTGAATGAATTTAATGATGTGTAGAGAGGCAAAGGCAATTCAAGCAGGAAGTGAAGAGTGAGTGAAGTAAGTGAAGTAAAGTGAAGAAGGAGGAATAGAGAATTGAAGGGGGAAATATAAAAAAAAATACATATGGATGGAAAATGAAAAAATATTGATTGTTATATTAGATTTAAGTTAGTATTCACAATAAATTGATTTATATATTTTTGTTTACATTTATATACAAAAATCTTCAACTACTGCATTTTTATCAGTTACTGTAGTTGACCGACAGAGTGTCATGTCTAAATACATAGACAGGGTTATATTATATATGGCATTAGAAAAGATGATTGATATATAAAGAGTATAAGGCATCTTAGCTTATGGGAGATGAGATCTAGTTTTCAGCTATCGATTTTCTATTACATTTTTTAATCTCTGCCTCTATTGCTATACGCTTTTCACAAGACTTTGATTCTTTAAGTGTGAGTTGTGTTGATTTGACTATATTACCTACATATTTAATTTTTTATCTATGAGCATACAGTTTCTTTATTTCTATACAAACTATTAACTTTTATAGTAACTACACTATTTAAAAATTAAATTAAATTAATAAGATTATTATAAATTAGTTTAATTAAGACATACGAGTAAGCGACTGTCTAAAGATATAGCTCAGCTATCTCAATTGAAATACAATCTCTAACAGCTCAGGCCAAGTTTATCTTCTTGAGTCGCATCTGGGCTATGACTAATGCACTATATATAATTCAATCTGGCTATAACAATTTTATTTTTAATTTTCATAGCAAAAATGTTTCATTGCAATTCACATTTAAGTGCATAAATAAACTATACGATGGTCTATACCTAATTAGAATTCCAGACACTTTAAATATAGAATAACCTTATTTCAAGCAACATCTAACTAACTCCCCATATGACCTATACAATGCTGTACATATCTCTAATTTATATACCTCTCTCTCTTTCTCTCTCTAAACTCAAATAGAATCCCTTCAGTTTCAAAGGAAGCCTGACCTCATTTCACGCGACATTTAGCTGCACATATGACATATGCGGAATGTCCAAGTTGAGAACTAAAAAAAGCAAAAAATGTTCTCAAGCTATCAAAGCAAATCTCTCGCTTTGCCATTTGCCGCCAATTGTTGTTGTTGTTGTTGCTGTTGGCATTGCTGGCGTTGCTCCCGTTAAAACGTTTCTAATCTTAACTCATTATAATTAAATAAGTCACGAGTTTTGAATTTTAATTCGCTTTTCTGACATTGCCCCGAAACAGAAAACAGAAACAGACCAAAGTAAAAAAAAAAAAACTGACAGACAAAATCGGCTACCGTCAATGGCAGTTGCTGTTGTTATTTTCTTGTTAATTTCGGATTGTTTTAGATGCCCGCCCGCCCCGGCCGAGCTGCCTCCCGCCTCCCGCCTCCCGCCTCCCGTTTAATTTCGGGTCAATTTTATCAAAATCGCAACAAGCCAAGGTCTGTGGCCACGAAACTTAATTATATTGCAGACCCCCGACAACAACAATAAATGAATACCTGGGCAGGTAAATAGAATCTTGTGAGGGCCATTAAAATTTGCACTTTAATGCTGCAGCAACAAAAGGCAAAAAGACAAAAAGACAAAAGGAGTGAAGTACAAATTACTTAAAAACAAAATGAGCCAAATTAGCAGACTCACTTGGCTGCTACTGATTTGGATTTCGATTTCGATTTCTAAACAACAACAACAGGCAGTAGAGACAGAGGCAGAGGCAGAGGCAGCGACAGAGGCAGCGACAGAGGCAGCGACAGCAACAAGTCAAGGTCTTTGCGAAGGTGTTGAAATGTTTGAAGCTGTAGCTGAATTCAAAGTTGTATTTGATTTACGACTGATGCTTGGAAATTGCTTTGAAATTGGCCAACAGACAACAACAACAACAACAACAACAGCAACAATAGGGAATGAGGCAAAGCTTAAGAATTGGCCCAGGCCAAACAACTCTTAAGTGTTCAGCATTGTTATGTTTGCAGTTTGAAGTTTGGAGTTTGCAGTGTTTGTCGATTTTGTGCGGCATTATGCAACTCACGACAATGACAATTCACGGCAGGACCTTTGGCGACCTACAAGCGTGTCGGCAACCCTCAGCTCCAAGTGGTTACTGGCTGGTGGTGCTGACGCTGCTGCTGCTGCTGCTGCTGCTGGTGGCTCACACTCATTTGAAGATGCCAAGCGTCTGTTTGGCGTCGCTTGTTTGGGTTTGTCAGCTCAGCTCAGTTGTTCGTATGACAAATCGACAAATCGATTTACATTGCCGCCGCTTGTTGGTGTTCGGCTTCATTAGGTTTGGCTTTGGCTTTGGATTTTGGGCCAATTAGGTTTGCTTTTGCTTCGACTGCGACTGCGACTTCGACTGCGGAGGTTATGCGGCTCTGACTTCATATTAAAATGTCATTGCCTGGCGCCGTGGGGCACTGTTTAAACGGGGCAGGCTATGCCATGTCTGACAACCAATTCGTTCAATTGTTCTTTTCGCCTTCATTTTTTAGTTTTTATTTTATTTTTTTCGTAGTCTTTGCTTTTATTGAAACAACGAACACACACAGATTTGCTCAGTTAAGTTAGTTGAGCGGCATTCGAAAGTGAGAAGTTTGAAAACAGGGAGGAGAAAAAATCAATTTATTTTTTATTTACTCAAACTCTGTTTGTGCCTTGATTTGATTTGCGCCGAATAATCGTCATAACAATGGCCAAGAGCGGCTACTGCAGCAACGAGCATCTGATCAAGTTGGCCCAGAAGCGCTACAAAAACCAGCTGGATGTCGTCTTCACACCGTTCATGATGTACATGGAGGAGTATCTAGAGTATCTGCAGGAGCATGCGATGAAGCACGACTTCACCATGGACGAGATCATTCAGATGGCCCGCCACAACTGGAAGAAGTTCAAGAAGTTCGAAAAGGTGCGCTACAAAGAGCTAGCCGAAATGGCCAACAGTCAGTAGGCCAATGGCACCTGAGTGTATTTAATGTGCATTTTCAGCCTTGAAAGAGTGAGAGAGAGGAATAAAAGAAAACAATATATAAAAAATAAATATGAATGGACAGAGGAAAATTCAAAATCTGGCACTAAACGATGTGCAGTTGGCCCAAATTATGGAAACTACATTGACCGGCAGCCGAGAGAATCGGGCTGCACTTGTCCAAGAAAAAATTTTGTCTTTTTTTGGAAAACTGACTTGATTGAGAAATGAAAAAAAATATATATTTGTATTTTGTATGATATTCTTAACCAAGTTTACTTTCTATATCTGCAGACAATTGATTGACAATTTCTAGATAAAGCTTTTATACCTCTGTCTCTGTCTCTGCCTCTGTCTCTGTCTCTCTCACTCTTGCGTAAGCACAGCAGCTGCCTGTGCTCGAGTTGGAGTTCGAATTGACCGTGTGTCTATGTCGTGTGTCCAATCTGTCCGAAATGTCTTGTGCCCTATTAAGAACATGGCATTTCAAATGATTTATATAATTTGCGAGCTTTGTTTATAATATATATATATATTTCAATATATATATATATCTGTGTCTGGTTTGTAGGTGTCTGGGAACTCGAGTACATTGTCCAGTTCCACTTGAAGCTTGTCAGCGGCAGTTTGACATTTTGGCTGTCATTTGTTGTTTTCCTTTCTGGTGAGTGTGTGTGTGTGTGTGTGTGTGTGTGTGTGTGTCTGACACTTTACACACACCACATAAATAATAAATAAATAATAAAATTGCAAACAAATTCATTTGGCCCGTTACAAGACAATTGTGGTAGAAATTAAGTGCAATTAGCGCATTAACAAATCGACTTTAATGAATGGAATTTTTGCACAATGCAAACAATTTGGATTTTTATTAATTATGTAACAACTGAAATGCCTTAATCAAATGTTAATTGCTTAATCAATATGCCATAAATATATATAATAGCAGCAACAACAACAACAACAACAATATCATAATCGACATCAAAAATCAGAAAAAGGCTCCACGTCCCGGACACACTCTCCACACAGATTTTTATTATTATTACGGCTGCAACACTTTTGTATGCGGGAGCTGCCAACAACAACAACAACAACAACAAAAAGTAACTAAATTGTATAAAAATAAATTCTTGAAACTTGTTTGCTGCATGCGATTACGTCGCAGATCAACGTCGACGATCAACGATCAACGATCGCCCCGTCATCGTCATCGAGTATCGCATGAATTTCAAAAAAAAAAAAAAAAGAAGAAAAATATTGTCGACACAGCTGTGACGAATCTTTAGCCGGAGTAAAGGCAGCAGGCAGCGGGCGGGCGACTTTGGGGGCGTGACAGGCGGCCAGGAATGATCTACAGCTAGCTGCAAGTCCCACAAACGCTTTTCACTTTTTATAGCCAGCTCGCTAATTTGACAGGCGGGCGCGCAATCGCGATCACCAGTCTCTCCAACTGCGACTGCGACTGCGACTGCGACTGACAAAGTGCCATGTGTGGATGGATAGACTCAGTTATGCATGAATTTATATAGAGCTGTGCAGTGAAAGGGGATGCATTAAGCCACACTGGGCTGCAAGCGATGACAAAGGTGAAAATAGCAAACAGAAAGAGTTTAATATATATAATATATATGGGAAGAGATCGGTGAATGGAAAATTGGTATTAGTTTATGGTAGATGATTCTATTTACAGAGAATTAATTCTTAATAACAATTTAGTTTAAAGCCAGAGCAACAAAGGCCTTCAGGCAAATAGTAGATGAAACCTCAGTTCATAGTAGTAAATCTAAAGAAGGCTTAGATCAAACGAAATAGAATTCCAGATTAGATATAAAATAAGAGATCGGTGAATAGAAAGAATGTGTAGCCTTTTAGATAATGGTAGATGAAACCTCAGTTCATAGTAGTAAAACTTAAGAAGGTTCAGGTCTAACGAAATAGAACTGCAGATATAAGGGGAAGATCAGTTGATTAAGCAGATCAGTGATCAGCTTGAAAGTAGAGCACGGCTGTTTGTGGGAGATGGACTAAAGCTTTGGGAAAGTAGATAAATAAGACTATGGTCTAAAGAAATCCTTTCGAGCGCTACAATTAAGAAAGCTTCAGAACAAATAGAGATCAATTGAAAAGGCAGATCACTGATCAGATAGGAAGAACGTTAACTCTACTTGTGGCAGATAGATTGAAGCTTGAAGTTGAGATAAGATAGTTATATTGACGCCAATGACTCTAATAAGTTGAAGATCTCAGAAAGTGTGATCAAAAGCTACAGCCCAGGAAGCTTCAGCTCAAATAGAGGTCAATTAAATAAGCAGATCAATAATTAGACCGAAAGCATGTCAAATCTGTTTGTAGGACTTAGACTGTAGCTTCAAGTCGAGATCAGAAAGTTATATTGAGGCTTGAGCTAATGAGTATAATAAGTTAAAGATCTCAGAAAATATGATCAAAAGCTACTGAAAAAGAGATCAATAAATAGAAAGAAGAGTTGGTGCTAAATCAATCAAGAAGACATGCAGTTTCTTTTTAAGAATCTTCAGCCCTTTTACTTGCCCATATCTGCCTGACCCAACCCATGTACGATCTACGATCTACGATCTATTTACCTTGATTTCAATTATATAGCATAGCTTCAGCTCAAGTAAATGTAATAGTAACAACAAGCGAAGCATTAACCATTCTATTGTCTTATCTCTAATTACTCGCTTTTAAATTAGTTTCATTTGTGTGCATTAAACATAGATCAATCATCCGAACTAATGCGGTTTTATCTTGAAAGCGTGCAACTTGAATAACAATTAATCAAATATGGGCTGCGATGAAAACTTGAATATTCTCTTCAACTTCAGGTAATCGTAATTGAGAAAAATGGTTCAGTGCATAAATCTCTTAATATGTATTAGAGGCTGCTTGTCTGCTTATATGATCTAATACTGATCTGGGAATTAGCTGTACTTGGATTGTCTGGCGCCTCGACTGCTTGGCCACAGTGCAGTTCCCGCATATGGACGACAGTTGCAGCTCGCACTCAGATCAGATTCAGACTGTGGCTCAGCTCAGTTCAGTTCAGTTCAGTTCAGGTCTATATTGGTCCACACTGAGATAGACAGCTATCGATCAGCTGCACAGTTGGCAGCTCAGCGAGCTTAATGGAAGCCCGCCACTTAGCCGGCAGTTGAGTTTATGGACTTTAATTTATGCACTGAGCTCGAGGCACAAGACTTGGCCCCGGACGCGGTTTGGCTTACCTTAGCCCCCCTCACTCCTCCACCTCCTCTTTGTTGTTGTTGTCTCCAGCTGTCTGTCCCTGAATGCGGCTTAAGCTCTTGCGTCTGAGATGCGTGCCAGCGATAAAAGTAATTTGCTTGATTTAATTTTAGTCAGCAGCTCACAAGACAACTAAACAGCCCCCGCAGCGTGGCAGCCTCGCATTCTCCTCTCCCCCCCCACACACCCCTATCCCTCCTCTATTTGGTAGGTAGCATCCTGTTTGTCAGCTCTCAGCTAGCCTGAGTTTTAGTTTTAGTTTTAGTTTTAGTTTTTAGTCGATTTTTTTAATTAGGCAACCGCAACAAATTTTTAGCAAAGTTTCATGTTGCAAAATGTTGGCGGCGCATGTAAGTGGCAAATGGCCTGCCCCACAGAGCAAAAAAAAAAAAAAAAAGGCAACAACTGCCGCAGCCGCAGCTACAGCCACAAAAAAAGAGGCAGCCAAAAGTAAAGCCAACTTCTAAAGTGGCTAATTGTGTTATGGCATAATTTACACGTTGTGTTTTCGGTTGCCACGAACAAGGCGCTGGACATGTGCCACTAGCGGCAGCCACTTGAACAATTTTGTTGCACCTCAGCGAAGAGTTGTCCTCACCCCACCCCTCTCCCTCTCCCTCTCCTGCCACCTCCATCTCAAGTGCATTTTATGCGGAATTTATGTACGCGTACTACCAAATATACATATAATATTCCATTAAGAGTCGATACGTTTACGCCAACAACTAATGGATTTCAGCAACTGATTGCTATATTAGCCGGAGCGAGAGAGAGAGAGAGAGAGAGAGAGAGAGAGAGAGAGGGCGAGTCGGAAATAGCATTTGATTGCGATCGTAAAAGCAGAGATAAAAACTTTAAATATTATTATGATTGTTATTATTTTTTTATGAGCATTCAATAAACTTTATCTAGGAATATACAAAGTGGAAACATTTCAAAAGATTACATTAAATTGAGGCAGAGATTAGAGAAGCAAGTGGAAAGAGAGAGGGAGAGGTAAATAGAGAGAGATTGCTAATGGGATGGCGAGTGATATATATATATATATATATATATATATATATATATATATATATATATATATATATATATATAGAGCGAGAGAGAGAGAGAGTTAAAGCTAGAGAAGAGAAGAAAAGTCTGAGCTGAATGAGAAACACATACAGAGAATTGAAAGAGAGAGAGAAAGAGCGAGAGTGAGAGAGTGGAACAGAAAGAACGTGAAAGTAAGATAGGGGAAGAGGGAAGTTGTGAGAAGGAGACCGACAGAAAGGAGGGCGAAGAAAAGGACGGACTTGGTTATTTAGAGAAATATACTATAAAGGAGGATAGCAGAGTAAATGAGACCCAATCAGTGAATGCAACAGAGAGAGAGAGAGAGAGAGAGAGAGAGAGAGAGAGAGAGAGAGAGAGAGAGAGAGAGAGAGAGAGAGAGAGAGAGAGAGAGAGACGAACTTGGAGATTTAGAGGGACAGAGAGAATAGGAAGGAGAGAATAGAGACAGATGCTGGGAGCAGAAACTAAGTGAAGAGAAAGTAATGAAAGATAAATATAGAGAGGGATAGAAGAGTGAAAGAGACTCAATCAGAGAATGCAAGAGAAAGGAGAGAAAGAAACAGAGAGACAGAGAGAGAGAGAGAGAGAGAGAGAGAGAGAAAAGAGAGAGAGATCGATACAGATGAATTGACAGAGAAGGAGGAAAGCAGAGACAGTCAAAGTAAAAGAGAGATCGCTGTAAAGACATTAAAATAGAGAGTAAATGTTAAAAATTTAGAAAAATTAAAATTTATCATTATCATTAAATGAGATAATCTGATATTTGTATATAATATAAGCAAGATATGAGAGCCCTTCAGCAATATATAAAAACCTGTGAGAATTGCATACAAGTAAAGGGAATGCAGAGCAATCACAAGTAAACGTGTTTTACATACGCAACTCTATATATATATTTATATAGGTTACATACTCATACTTATGCTACTTACTAAACGACATCAATACTTAATAATTCCAGCCATCAGCACAAAGCCTATAAAACGCCCACCTTTCTTACTTTTCTTCAGCAACTTTTTGCATAGTTCTCCAAAATGTTTATTTGGTAACTTTCTTTGCCACTCGCAAAGCAGCCTCACTCAGCTCAGTTTCTTGGCTATTCATGTAAATTAGCATTTCTACAGGTTTCGCTGCGAGCTACCTGTGTGCCTGTCAGCATTCGATTATTTATCAGTGTCAACCAGAGTTGAGTGTGACCCCCGCTCTACACAGACCCCCCCACCCCCTGCCACACCCCCCTCCTCTCAGGCACCTCCCCCTCCTGGCTGGGACAACATATTGACTGATGTCTTCATAAAGTGGCTTCACGCACCTTTGTGATTCAGTTGCTGATTAGCCGAGTGGCGATGGTAGCGTGGGAACCGAAAGCGCTATCAACGCGCTCGCCGATCCACAGCTGGGCCATTTGATTAAATGCCTCGTTTTATTTCATATTTAATATATGTGAAATTATTGACAGTCGATTAGGCAATGCAAACGGCAAACACTGAGACACAATCTGAGCTATAAATGGAGACACTCGTTCCCTCGCCGACGTCGACGTCGACTTCGACTTTGACTTCGACTCGTTATTCAGATTGGGGCTGCCCGCATTTCAGCTGCTATCGCTATCTGCCCATATGCCATATGCCATACGGAGCGGTCAATATCAAAATTCAAATATCAATATTTACGCAGCAATTATGCAAATTAAGTTCAAGTCTAAACGGACCCGCAGTGGCCGATCCGCTCAGCTGTGTCGCAATGGAGCTGGCATCTCTCAGGTGAGGTGAGGTGAACGCGGGCGGCTGGCAACTGTTATCGCTTGTTAAGTTTCAATTTAATTGTTCTAATTACATGGCTATTTGCTTCTCTCTCTGCCTCTGCCTCTGCTTTGGCTGTTTTGTTTAATTGCTCGTGGGAAAAAAAAAACAACGCGCATACGCAGCCAACTGGCCAAGTGTCGCCTGGGCACATGGCCATATTTGTAGTTGGCTTGTTGGCTTTTTTTTTTTTGGTGCCACACGCACAGCTTGACACCTGCCCGAAAGAGGCCGTGTTTTGTTGCCGTTGTTGTTGTTGTTGCTGTTGTTGTTGTTGTTGCAATAGGCGCCAGGCGGCTTTGTCTATGCTAGTCGCTGGGCTGGGACTGCCCGCTGCGGTTCTTAAATGTCAGCAAAGCGGCTCAGGCAGCTCCTAGAGCACAAGATTTGTCATTTCAGCTAAGCTATTGATTCATAGTCAAACCTTTAATGCTAGAGAGCAAGCAAGCAGCTTTCAATAACAAACGATTTCCCTCTTTGCATAAATATACTTCAAAGCTTTAAGTTCCTTCAAATTTTTGTTTTTTTAATACGCCCACCTCATTATATTTTGTTTGTCGTTGGTTGGCCACAAAAGGTGAGCAGCCCCCAACAGAAACAAGCATAAGTGACAAATTTATGGCGCGTGTGTTGCAAGCCACATAATTTGTCTGACTCTGACCCCCAGCAAGCTCAGCCCCGCCCGCCCACTGCCCCCCAACGCCCCCCACTTGCCGCATATAGCCGAAAATCACGAAATTTATGCACAACGCCCGCGCGCCAAATTAATGGATGCTTATTAATTTATAGCTATTTAAATGATTGCGAGGATACAGCCGGAGAGGAGGGGTAGGAGGAGGAGGAGGCTGTGAACAACATTCCAAGGCTGATCCTGCCGCTAGAGATGGCCAGAGACTGGGCAGCTTTAAAATTTTGTTGATGGTGATTTTATAACTATATTTAGCTAATAATGTGAGTGCCATAAGTATGTGCACATACTGCAAATGACTAAGTGCTTCTAGGAAGAACTTGAAAGCAGATTGAGAAGAAGATTGGAGAAAAGAATACAGAAAATTTAATAGAAGGTGATTTATCTTAGGTAGTATATAAGTAAAGGACTTAGATAGTATATAAGTAATGGACTCTTACATGCTATCGTTGTACATTTGAATCAAAATTAAATCTCTGCATAGATCAACAATACTGTTGCTCAAATTTGTGACTATAAAACTCTTCATTGAAGTTCTTGCTGATATCTGAAATGAGCTACAATCAATCAAACTAAAACCTTTTTATAAATTAACAAAATCCGAGGCCAAATTTCTAACTTTCTAGGTATACATTCAAAGTTTTATTAAAGACATCCATAAACATATACAGAAATTTCATATACGCCACTCTCAAGCTGACGCGTGAGTGAGCACGAGCACGAGCACGAGCACGAGCACGAGCACGAGCCGGCACGCTCATCGCTTGGCTCAAGTCCAAGCTGCCCTAATGAAGTCTGATGTGTCGCCTGCGTGTTGCGTGTGCTGCCCCGGGGCCCAAGTGTATTTAATTTACACCTGAGTCGCATCAGCGCGAAACCGAAAACCGAACTTGAACCTGAACTCCGCTTGACATCGACGTCAGTTGATTTCTGCTTCTTCTTCTTTTTTGTTCGCTTTTTGGGGTTTTTGCAGTTTCGGTTTTGTTTTTGGACTTTTGGTATTGGCATTGGCTTTGACTGTTTGCGATTGGGCTGGGGCTGCCTGCATATAAATTAGCATCATGGGGTGAGGTCTGCTACGCTAAAAAAAAACAAAAAAAAATTGAAACATTTTTCGCGTTTTGTCTTGTTTTTAAGCTCGCGCTCGCACATTTGAAAAATGAAAGTGTTTCGTTTTGGTTTCTTTTTCTTTTTCAATCGAGCCGTGAGCCCCGTGCAGCTTGTGGCATTGGCTGGCCCATAAATTAGCCGCAGCTCTTAACTGGACGCCACGCGGCTCCAGCCAAAGCTGAAGCAACAGCAACAGAAACAGAAACAGCCTCAATTTCAGCTCATCGCATGGCGCGCTGTGTGGTCATCGAGGCTGGGTTGGAGTCCAAATTGATCGAGGGGGAGTGTAGAGGATATCGAGGGGCTGCCTTTCTATGACTAAGCCCGCACAGCTGGCCGGCTGGTTGGCTGGCTGCCCAGTTGGCCAGTTGGAGAGCGATTGCATCGCTCTTTCTCCATTTGAAAATTACTATTATAGTTTTATGTGCTATTATTTGGGCATAAAGAAAACGCCAGCCCCCGCAGCGCTGGCCAAGACACACACACACATGAAGCCGCTCAGCTAGCGGGCTTTTAGCTCTTTTTTTTTTGCATAATCGATGCGGCCAACAGTTCAACAAAACCTGGCAAATCTTTAGCCAGTTGGCAGTTGGCAGTTGGCAGTGGACGGCGGCGGCATCTTGATTGGAGCTTAGCTCAGTCGCCGTTGCCGTTGCTGTTGCAGTCGCAGTCAGCCATAGGGTGGCAAAGAATCTTTTTGGGTGCCGAGCTGGCGCCAAGTCGAAGCCCCGAATTGTGGCTATAGAGCTGTTATCTGGCATCTGCTTTGCTGCTGGCCAGCAACATTTGAGTATGAGGCATTCGGCATTCGGCATGCGGCATGCCACACGAACAGGCGCCGCGCCGGTCAGCTCAAAGCTGGAGTCTGCGAATCGAACTAATCTCTTGATAAGCAAACATTTGGCTGGCCTTCAAAGGCGCTAAACTTGGTCATGGCTGCAGCCAAGTTCTCACAATTAAAATGCTCACCCCTCGCAGCATTCCAGGCTGGCTGCTGTCGAGTCGGAGGCATCGCCGCTTGGAATGCGGCGTCAACTGTCAGGGCCATGCCCGTGCCTCAGTTACGCTGTGTGGGCGTCGCGTTGCGTAGCTCAGCAGCATTTGACTGTGTCGCTAATGTCGCCGCGCGTAAATGTCACGGCAAATGCCACCAGTCGAACGGACCGACGGACGGACGGACGGACGGTGGAGTAGACGGGCGAACGAACAGGCGCACTCAATCAAAACCAGTAGCCAAGGCAGCCAATGCGAAGCCAATGCAGGGCAGCCAACTGGAAATGTAACAAGCCAAAGCCAAAGGCCAGCTCAATCTGGCCCGACCAAGGCAAAGGCAATGCCAATGGCTGAGCTGCAGTGGCAACAGCAACAGCAGCAGCGGCAGTTGAGGGTTTTGTGTGAAGGCAGGGAGAAGCTGAAGCTTGACAAAGCTTGTGTAGATGAGCTGGGGGAAGATATGAAAATGAACTAAAACTAAGTTTATGAGTTGAACTGTAAACAAGGAAAACTTTTAATTACAGAATCAGAGATTAATAATAAAATATAATTAAATTAATAATGTTTACATTTTTAATTTTTTTTTTTTTCTTAATAAATAATATAATAATAAAACATTTCTAATAAAAAAGTTTAATTAATAAAATATATATGTCAAAAAAATTTTTTAAAAATATATTAAAACAAATAAGAGAGCTCTAGTCGAGACTGCTCGACTACGAGATCCCCTGAACCTCTCTAGGAATTTAAGTGATACATCGCTTATTTTCTGCTTATGCTAAAACCAAACATGCACACACACATACACATATACGCACGCACTTATAAGCAGGCATGAGCTGCAGTGTGAGCTAACTAAGGGAACTTCATTTTAAATAACTTTTTTTGTAGAAGAAACAATATTCATAATACTTTCAGATCGTGATAATAACATTAAATAAAAATATCAACCTTGATAGATCACACAGAATGAGACAGAATTAGGAATATATATATGGGAAATATATATGTCTATAAAATATATAATGAGAATTAGCTATTAGACATATATATTATTTGCCGATCTATATACTAACCATATGTATATCTGTATGTCTGTATGTCTGTCTCTCTGTCTATCTCTCAGTCTGTCTCTCCGTCTGTCTGTCTGTCTGCCTAACCAAAGCAAGGAGCAAAGATGAGCAGCAGAAGATCATTTATGTTGTCTATATATACGCAGCAATATTTGCTGACATTTACATTTAAGTTAAACTCACTTAGAATGCTTGAAGCAGCAGAGAGTGTTCTCATTGGTCACTTAACAATCGACTACAGCGACCGCAACTCGACGCAGGCTCAACATTTGAGCTTGCCATAGAGTCTGAGTGATAGTGGCCCTATATAAAGAGCAGCAGCTGCAGCATTTCTTCAGTCGTCCAGGCCCGGTGGGGGTCACTAGTGCAGTGCAGTAAAGTGAAAGTGAAAGTGAAGTGAAGTGTGGTCAGGTAAATATTTTATTTATTAATAATATTAAGTACTTTAAGCACAATTGTAATAGTTATAAATAATTCTTAAGAATTGTTTAAATATTAATTATAAGGGCAACTTATAGACTTAAAGACTTAGAAAATTTGTAAGACTTAGAAAATTTGTAAGACTTAGAAAAGTTTAAAGACTTAGCAAATTGTTAAGACTTGGAAAATTAGGAGGACTTAGAAAATTTGTAAGACTTAGAAACTTATGAAGGCGTACAGACATTAAACTTGAAAGACTTAGTTAATTTTAAAGACTTAGAAAACTGGAAAGTCTTAGAAAATTAAGAAGGCGTACAGACTTAGTAAACTTGAAAGACTTAGAAAATTAGGAAGGCTTAGAAAATTTGGCAGACTTAGAAAATTTGGCAGACTTAGAAATCTTGAAAGACTTAAAAAACTTGAAAGACTTAGAACACCTTATAGACTTAGGTAAACTTGAAAGACTTAGAAAATTAGATATATGTGATAAAGACAGAGATTTTGTCATTTGCAAATTTTGGATACTACGCCCCCTTCGCCCTAAATTTGACATATACACACATATGAATGTTATTATCACGTTCTGAAAGTTTGATGAAGATAGTCCCACTACAAAAAGAAATATTCAACAAACGCATGAAAGAAATGTAGAATGATTGGAATTTCAGTACTTTGCAGGGTTCAGGGTATCTCCTAGTCGAGCAGTCTCGACTAGAGCACTCTTACTTGTTACATTATATATTTTGTTATATAAACTTGTTACATTGCTTATTGGAATACTTGGATGTTAGCATCGAGAACATTAATACATATCATATATTATTTATTTATATTATACTTATTCATATGATGCCCACAGAACAATAACAGTTTTAATGGAATTTCTAGCGACGAATCACGTTTTGGTCTTAACTTATTTAGAGAACATTATCTGTGCACAATGACAGAACGGATATGAAGGAATCACATACATATGCATATACATAAATATATATATATGATATGAACATGTATATAGCTATCTATATAGCAACATAGCCACGCCCCATCAAAGAGCAAACGCCCACGCAATGATGGCAATGGCAATGAAGCTGGCAGCAGGCAACAGTTGGCAACGGGGCAGCGAGCGAGCGAGCGAGAGAGAGAGAGAGAGAGAGAGAGAGAGAAAGAGAGAAGAGCAGCGGTGCAGTGGAGCAAAAGCAGCGCAAATTATTTCTCACCATTTATCTGTAAAAATTCGCATATTAAATAAGCGTGCAACCCAAAATTATCACGGACCTGGCATCAAGGCAGGCCATAGTCGAAGCTGGAGTTGAAGTTGAAGACGCAGTCGGAGTTGGAGCTGGAGCTGGGCAAGCAACAGGCTCGATCGTAATCTGTAAGTGTTTGCAGCGGCACACGTAGCCGACGCCGATGCGGATGCTGAGGCATGCCATTGACTCGAATGGAGCCATCTGTCGAGAGAGAGAAAGAGAGAGAGAGAGGGAGAGAGAGAGATGTAGTCGATTCAGCGCATTTATTTGTTTTTGCGCGTACGCAAAGGATATGCCGAGCAACGCCCACTCATAGCAGGAGGCGGAGGAGGTGGAGGTGGAGGAGGAGGTGGAGATGCTGTGCAGATGCCGATGCGCACAGATGATGATGATGGGGATGATGATGTCGACAACGATTGCGATTGCGCGTTTGGATTACAATAATTTAACATCATCATAATAAAACAATCAACGTAAGCATTTAACTCGCCAAAAGAGAGCCCAACTCAGTATCTGTGTGTCTGTGTGCTTAAGTCGATACAAATCGCATATGCCAAAAGGATAAAGGCTGCACAATAAATTGAGAGGTCATTCCTGCCACGACAAGCGCTGCGACTCTGCCTGGCGCTTTGAGAATCGCGAATTGCGACTGCAACGGCGACTTGTGCCAAAGTAATTGATGTGCTCGCCTGACCTGTGGGAGTTTACGAATCACAGATTATCTGAGGCAGACAATGGTGTGCCTCAACCTCATGTCGTCGCGTGGTGCTGCGTGGCTTTTGCGGCTCGCTGGCTCCACTGGGTCACGCCTACCGCAGCTAGAAGACATTGTTGCCGATGTCGCTGTTGCTGTCGTTGTCGCTGTTGATGCAGCTCTTTTTTTGTAGAGTCTGCAGCTCGATAACATTTTCATTGATGTGCAGCTGATATGCAAAGTTATAAAAACAGGTGGCGGCTGCTTTTTTCTACCTCTCACTCTCTCTCTCTCTCTCTATCTCTCTTCTCTTCTCTCCCTCTCTGCTGTGCCGGCGACAAAAGCTGCCCGCTAACTAAATCGCAATATGCAAATCGCAGCTGGTTGTGTAATCTGCTCGCTGCTGGCTCCCATGCTCCAGCGTTTGACCTCGCCTGGACCGATATTGTGTGAAAGGCTTCGATTCGAGTTGAGCCAAAGCCAAAGCCGAAGCCAAAACTAAAACCCCAAATGCTGCCTGGCTAATTTATCTGACTCATGTGAGTTGCCTTTTTGTGTTTTTCTGCTTTATCATTGTTGCTGTTTATTCTTGGTCGGCTGCAGGATGCGTAGGCTGTTAAATAAGTGCGGCAAATTATATGGGGACAAGTGCCTTGGCCTGGGCCGGAAACCGAAAGGAACAACTGCGTGGGCAGCCTTTGAGATAATTGAAGGTGTTATCGGCGAGCTGAATGCAACTCGGAATTTTGAAAGGGCTAGAAATTAAATACAATTTATATTAAATATCTCAAATTTTAAAGATGCTGTGATAGGAATTTGGGAGTATTTGGCAATATATATAGAGGAGTTGATTTTAAAAATATTTAAAAATATTTAATATTTATTTGTTTCAAATAAAGATTAATAAAAAACTTAAACTATATTAATCCATACGCTCTTAGTGAATGTAAAATTATTTTAAGACAAATTAAGCACAGAAAATAAAAAATATATATAAAATATTATATTAATTTTTATTTAATGATTTTGTTGTTGTTTTTTTATTAATTGATTTTATTTAGTTTATATATAAGAAAATATTGAAAAAAATTGTATTTAATTATTTTTTGTTGTTTTTTTATTTATTAATTGATTTTGTAATTTAGTTTATTATATAAGCAAATAATGTAACAAATTGTAGTTTATTTATTTTTTAATGTTTTATTAATTCATTTTATTTAGTTAATATATAAGAAAATATTGTAATAAATTGTATATAAATATTTTTATTTTTATGTTTTATATAGATTATATATATACACATATATACTAAGTCTTATATGTGTTTCTGAAAGAGAAGAAGTAAGAGTAAGAGTATATTTTGATAGGTCAACATATTGATACTCAGAACATCAAATCATTACAGTAATATAAATACATTTTCCTTTTTCTCTATAAAGTTTTATAGAATCTGCAAGAATGCATCAACTAACAACAGAACAGCTTTACTTCCCCCTTGACTCTACTCCCATCGCTAACTAAACTTATTCCTCTTGCAGGCATCATATTTCATCAGTTTTCTTGCCGACTTCTGCCCCATCTATAACTTATAGTTATTCATCTTTCATATTCAATTATCGCTAGCTTAATCTTAGTGATGGCGGGGGCATGTCCTTTGGTCTATAGTCTCTACAGACTCTTTTGCATTTTGTTTAATGTTGAAATTAACCTGAGGTCTAAGGCAATTTTGAATGCGATTGTGCCGCGTGATACGCCATGGAGTTGCACATAGATATATACATATATATGTATATACATAGGTATATGTATGTGTGTACATATGGCAAGGAATATATCCGCTTGACAGTGCGCGCACAGATAAAACCAAACATAAAGAGACTGAGGCTACAAACCTGTCAAGATGGCGAGATGTGCCATTTATGAATCGCTGCTGCTGTTGGTGGTGCTAGAGCTGCTGCTGCTGCTAGATCTGCTGCTGTTGTTGTTGTTGTTGCTGCCACCCACAAATATTTGACTTCTCACCTACAATAAATAAAACAATAAACCAGAGTTGTACAACTGGCCAGACAAATGCGAAATACGAATGCAAAATACGTTGCATATTCAATAAATTTCTTGTTTGTTTTAACTATATTTGAGATCTTTATCGTGTATCGATACACACGGCTATTGTTGCTGTTGTTGTTGCTGTTGTTCTTGTATTTGCATGCCAGTGGGTGAAACCTCGAGAAACAGCAAAAAGTGCAGCAACAAACGCCTGTCACGCTTGGCTAAAAATGGTAAAAATGACAAATGTTTCACAGCGAACAAAAAAGCAAAAAAAAAAAAAAAGTTGCTGCTGCAACAACAACAACAACAGCAAAAAGTTCAATTTCTTAGCGCAGAACATGACAAGCCTGAAACTGTATTGTAGCCAAAAAAAAAAAAAACAACATCAACAACAACAGTATGTAAAATAATAACAAAGAGACACACACACACACAGACACACATATGGCTGACAACATTTTGGCTGCAGTTTGGCAGGCTAAGCAAACAAAAGACTTAGGCAACAAACTTGCAGCGGGCAGCATCATTATTATCAGCAATTTGTGCCTTTTATTGCCCGAAATTGTTCAACGTCCAGCAATAATGCTCAAAACTCGTAATAATAATGCCCGAAAAAAATTTGTTTACCTCTTTTTTTTTCAGACATTTTTTTTACATATTTTTCAGGTAAACTGCATTATTGGAAAGCGGCGGAAAAACTTTTGAAAAGTGCTTACATAGAAGGCAAAAGATGAACGATGAAACTGAGATGCTCTATAAGGCAGTTGAAGAGGTGAAAGATGCTATAAGTGAAAGATGTATAGAACTACATAGGAGTTTGTAGTCAAGTATAGTTAAGCGTGGAATGCTTTAGAGTATTTAGAATAGAATATTTATTTTTGAGTAATGGGAAGGAACTGTGTCTATAGACTATCTATATCTTTGCATCATCTGATTGATTAAAGATGAAAATATGAAGGGTGATGTATATGAATAGTAATTTACATATATTATTATATTATATCTATTATATTTATACTTTATATATATTATTATCCTATATTTATATATCACATCCGACTCTGTACTCAACTCCTGACAGTTCCTTGCTGGCTCTGTCATATGCCTACTCGCTGCCTCATAGGGTATTCGTACAGCGAAGAGGATGCCTGATAATTTAGCATACTTACGGCTTTTCGATTGCCTGCAATTTGTTTTGGGCACCACCTACAATTGCGCTCTGCTCGGCGCAGCATCGCATCTACCCTAAGCCAAGGCAACGCCCCCTCCGTTCGCCTGCTCTCCAGCCCTCTGGCCAAGCAACTGCTGCCCGCAGCTTCCAGCGAACATCTTCATGTGTGTCTGTGTGTGTGTTGGCCATAAAAATCAAAGTGGGCTGGCAGGCGATTTGCTCTGTTGTCAGTTGATTGTTGTTGTTGTTGCTGTTGTTGTTGTAGTTGATGTCTTCATTATAATTTCTATATGCGCAGCTCATATATGAGCATCTACTTATGTATGTGGCCAGAGTTGAAACTTCGATATTTGTGCAATAATAATTTCACTGCGTGGGTTGCTCATGTTGCTGGTGTTGTTGTTGTTGTTGTTGTTGTTGTTGTTGTGGAATGGGAAAATTGGTTAAGCCCACAAATGAAGGGCTCTCTGTGAATGCCTTGGCTGCTTGCCCGCCGCCTGTCGATCATTTGTTTTCTCTGACATTTGCCACGCCAGTTAATTGAGATATTTTGCAAATGAATTGAAGCCAAGTGTAAAAGTTGACAGGTTCTTTAAGCTAGGTGTTAGCCAAAGGGAGAGAGAGAGATAGGTAGAGAGAGAGAACAATTGCCTCTCTTTATATTTCTACTCGCATTATAATTAATTATTTAGCAAATTGAATAGTCTAATGACAGTCATAATTTATGATGCTGACCTCCACTTCAGTCCACTCAAATTATATTTTTTCTTTAGCTCCACTCGCTGTCTTTTGCACTCATAGTACAAGCAACTAATTTAATTTTCATTTATCACAACAACTAATTAATTTCCCGCTGAGCTCTTTATGCGCCCGCCCGCAACTAGATCGACACAATCAGCAGCTAGTCGATAGTTCGTGATGTTGTTGTTCTTGTTCTTGTTGTTGTTGTTAAGAGTTGGACATTTTAATTATTTAAATGCAGCCGAAGGCTAAAGTTCTACAAAACAAGAGACGCAAGGCGCATTCGCAGGTGCAGGCGAACGCAAATCATAGCTCATAAATCCATCAAAAGAATAGAAAAAAAAGGCTGAATAAATATTTCGTATCTTAGCAAAGAGGCCAGCACCAAAGTGCCATGCAAATGTTGTACAACATTAAAGCGTACAAGAACAATCAAAACATGAATGCCTATTACTTCAGTCGAATGCAGTTGCTGTCGTTGTTGTTGCTGCTGTTGTTGCTGCTGCTGTTGCTGCTGCTGTTGTTGTTGCTGCTGTTGTTCTCGAGAGAACAATTGTTTTAGTAGCAATTGTTGTAGTGGCTGCTGCTGTGGCTGCTGTGGCAGCTGCCGTTTCGCCACGACCAGCTAGCCGGACAAAATGCCGTGACCGTGAATTCCTTAGAATAATCACAATTTGCAATTGCCATAATAATTTTTATGATTTATTAAACGCATTCGACTCCAAGTCTCGGCCCCAGTCTCAGTCTCAGTCTGTAGGGCACTCGACCCCAAGCCGGACTCCGCGTCTCCCTCGCCTCTTTTGTGGGCCGCAATTAAATTGTAAATAAAGCGAGTGACTTTTTGTCTGGCTGACTGCTTGGCTGCCTGGCTATTTATTAAGAATGCATTATTAGATAAACAAGTCGCCAGCCATTACAAATTTCATAAATTTCAGTATGAAAAACAAAAGACTTAGGCAACGAACTTGGGCCAGCGACAATGCAAACATGAATTATTATTGGCTGTCGCCGCTGTGCATGCCTCTTGACAGTTTACAGTTTTTAATTAGTTGCACGCAATAAAAACGACAAGTGCGCGGTTTTTGTAGATTACATGGCACAGTGGGGCCAAAGTGAGATGAACACAATTGATGAAGATCGAAATTGAGGAAAAGTAAAAGTTGTAGAAGATGAACGAATTTGTTTGTTTGTTTTGAGCATGCATGAAAATTGGTGGAAACTCAAAAGTTACCTTATCACAGTGGGGCAAAAGTGAATTGAACAGTTCCGCCTGTGCTATGTTTTTATAGAGTTCAGAGTGATTCAGATATGTTAGAGTAAGTTTCTGTCTGCTTGCTCTTTGGCTGCAGGCAAATTAATTGAGTTTCAGGCAATTTGAACCACGATGTTTTAGTGTGAGGCACAGTGGGACAATAGGGAGGGGGAAAAGTTGCGAGGCCAAAAAGGAGTAAGAGGGGAACACAGAAATGCAGCAGAAGATCTCCTGTGTTGTTTGCTTTCTGGCACACATGAAAGCATTTGAAGCATTTAAAAGCACTTTTGAACCACTGTGCGTAATGGATGCAAAGGCAGATGGGAACTGTAGTCAATCAGTCATGGAGATTGATAAGCTAGACAAATATGTAGCAGAAAAACCAAAATTTGTTTATGTTTTGCTGCATTCTGAGCACATTTGAATCACTGTGCTTACTGTGTACCACTATGCAGCAATAGGCAGATGAATAGTGTAACCAATTATTCATAAGGATTGACAAGCTAGACAAATATGCAGCAGATAAACCAAAATTTATTAATATATTGTTTAATATTTTACATTTTAAAGCACTTTTGCACCACTGTGCTTCTGTGCCATAATGACTAATTACTGCACAGCTTCCAGCGATGTCAGCACGCGATGTCAGCTTTATGCTTGCCCCAAATAGCTGCCGCACTTGCACTACGTCTGGCCAAAAATCCATAGCGGCAGCAATTTGTGGCACAGTGTGGCGACGTCGCAACGTCGCGACGACGTCGTCTGTGGCTAATTAAAAAAGTGTCATCAAAGCGTGGACAGCGCACGTTGCGAGCATTTTGTGTGCCGAGTTGCGTGTCAAAAAGGCAGCATAAAAACGCAGACTTTAAGGCCGCCAACCGGCAGGCAGCATCTGGCCGGCACCACGGCACCACAGCCCCACTGGGTGGCATTTTGTGCCAGCGACAGGCGCATTGGCGACTTTTAGGCAGCACACAAAGGCAAACGAACATAGGCGAACGGGCCAGCCAGTTGTCTGGTATGCAAACCATATTCCCATGAACATGAAAACCACTTGCTACAAATTGTCTTACAAGAGCAGCCACTAAAAGCGCAACATTTTAAACGGATGCAGATAACGATCGTCGAACACAAATGGTGCAGAAATAAACACGAGTGTAGATGCAAATCAGTTGATAAGCGCAAGGGGCGCAACAAGCGGATGGTAGCTGCAACTGTTGCAACGGCTGCTTAACCCTGCCCAGGCTACTTGGCTACCCGGCTACCCGGCTTTGTCCGGCCTTTGTCCAGCTGTCCATCAGGCCGAGCATAAATTGGCACTATGCAAATTAAATTATCAACTGCAATTCGAAACGAGTTTCGATGCCAGCAAATTACTGTCAACAACAGCCAGCTTCAGCAAAATGCGCAATGAATGCGCCGCTTATTACCAAAGAGCGGCTGCAGTCCGAAGCCCGCAGGAACCGCCGCACTGTGTTTGCCTTGCCATGATCTGTTGGCCAATTATGTGTAAGACAGGCAGCCATCCAGCCAGCCGGCCAGCCAGCCAGCCAGCCGGCCAGCTTGCTCGCTCAGTGGTCGCATCATTATAATCACGTGTTGATTGCCTTTTAAACTCTTCGGCTCAATGAGCAGTTGCCATGGCAGACTAAGTGCTCTGCGGCGCAATTTCCATGCGAACAAGCGCCGGCTATAGAGAGGGAGCTAAATGTGTATTATCGCTGCTCGCCTTGCTGGCCTTGTTAGCAAATGGTTGACAATTAGATGCAGAATCTAGCTCGAACCTGTTAACACATGATGCCAGCCTATGTAATTGGAGGCGCCAGCAATTGGGCAGCTCAAGAAGAAGAAGAAGAAGTAGAGGAAGAGGAAGAGCAAGATGAAGTCTCTCACGAACTCCAACTGTTGGTCACTTGGCCAGTTGGCCAAGCTCTTGATGGCATTTTGGCCATTCAGTTGCCAGTTACAACGAATAATCAGATAAGCTTTAACTGCATTTCATTTTGGCTCGCTGCTTGTCAACTTTTACACTTGTCAGGCAATGCCAAAGCCGCACTGCCAAACCCCAGCCCCATCCTCGCCCCCGCCTCCATTCGTTTAAGGCATATCAAATGCATTTGAGTGTGTCTAACGAAGTCTGCAAATATTAGCGTTGAGTTTGTCAGATTTATGAGCAAATCTGCATTGCTGACCGCATCGAGTCGCAGTTCGCATTGCGTTGCGTCCACAGCCAGTGGAGAGTCCAAGTCGAAGTCCAAGCTGAGCTGCACTGGAGGCCATGGCGTTAACCATAAGTGGAACAGCCCGCTGTGCATGTATCTGTGTGTATGTGTGTGTGTATGTGTGTCTGTGTGTCGCCCCCGCTATGGTTGCAAACATTTGTAAAAAGGCGTGAAAATAATTCAGCGTCAAGTGACAGAAATGCCACACACATGGACAACAGGCAACGAGCAACGAGCAACGAGCAACGTGCAACGTGCAGCGAGGCTTCGTGCCAAAAGCGACCAGAGCTGTTAGAGAAGGCTACAGCTAGACTTGAGGAAAAGCAGAAAAATATTAAGTTATACTCATGGTAATTCCACAAAGAAGTGTGAAAATCAACTGGAAAATTGGCAAAAAAAATATTTAGGTAAAAAACTTAGCTTGGAAACTTAGCAGAAATTTCTAAAATAGCTTAAAGTTCTTTATGTGGGATTTATTTTAAATAAATGATGAAAAAAGCTGAAAATAAAAAGGAGAAAATTACAAAAAATTAAAAAGAAATTAAATCAACAACAAAATAAAATAAAATAAATAAAATAAATAAAATAAATAAAATAAATAAAATAAATAAAATAAATAAAATAAATAAAGTAAATAAATTAAATTAAATAAATTAAATAAAGTAAATAAATAAAATAAAAAAAGAAATAAAATAAATATTAATATAATTATAGAAGGCTTCGTGAAGATTTATTTCTTTATCTAAATACCCTTAACAAGTGACTTTAAAAACAAAAAACAAAAAAACGCTAAAAAAAGGCTAACTGATATCATTTAGTATAACATTATAAAGGTTAAGTCTTGATAGGTATATAGAAGGTATATAAGGCAATATTATAATGGTATAGTAGTAGAAGGTATATAGCTTTATAAAATTATAACTGAAAAACATTTTTCATGCTTAAGTCTAAAAATATCATGAAATATATTTACTACCCATAAGACACTTCATTAAAAACACTTTCCATACCAAAAACGAATACAGAAAACTCGAAGAAAGTGATTTATAATTGTATTCTATATATTTACATTTTATTATATATTGTAATACCCAACTCAAAGTCTAAGACTAACAATAAATCAATCAGAATTAATGTGCCAATTCATTATCACGCGCCCATCCCTAGCTGCGACGCGTGCGAGTCTTTGCGGTTTTTGAGTCGATGATTCATTGGCTAGACCACAAAATTGCGGTCAGTGCGTGTGCGCAGCGAAATCGATTTGTGGAATGCAATGCGCAGCGTCACATAGAGTGAGCGAGAGAGGGAGGGGGGCACTGAGAGCGAGACAGCTTCAACTTGACGCTAATAGCGGTCAGTTATATAAAACGAGTGACACCCACGCGCACAGAGAGGCTGAGGCTGAGGCTGACGTTGTCGCTTTTCCCAACTAGCTGCGGAACAGTCGGGGCAACATGTTGGAGCAACATGTTGCCGGGCGTTTGTTGTCAACATGCCATGTTGATAGCGCTGTTTAATGATAGCCCGAGTCGACAACACGAGAAAACATAGGCAAATGTCAACTGCTTACCAAATTTGGCCAGCGAATTGTGTCATAATTTGTTGGCAGCGCCACCTAGTGTCCAAAGTAGACACAAAAAAAAAAACCGAAATAAACGTAAACGTAAACGAAAACGAAAACATATCTGAAATGATGCCTGGAACAGTGGGGAACGAGCGAACTGCGGCAGCGATCAACGGACACAATAATCAACGATCACCGATCATTGAGCAAATGGACAGTGCGCTTTTACCTTTTCGGACAGTTCGCCTTGGGGCGGAGCTGCGGCAATCGTGCAGCGGGTCGTGACAAATTTAACCTAATGATCCGAAATTATTGCACCTTAATTGCCCTGGCTAGCGACGGCCACAGCGACGGCTACAGCGGCGGCTGCTGCAACAGCCGCAACGGCGACTAAATGGAAAATCGACTAGCAAATATTTAGAGAATTTTATTTATACTTTAAATAATTTTTACACCAAATGCCCGCAGCTCGGCATTTGCCTGACAGCCGACAGGGACAGCAGCTGAGAGTGGCCGGGCCCGAGTTTTTTTCGTTAAGGAACTGGCGCTTGGCAGCTCGCTTCGTGGCTTTTAGACTCTCTGTCCGAATTTCAGTAAAAGTGATTTGTAGCTTGGCCAAAATGTTTGGCTGTCTTAGCCGTTTGGGCTGCTGGCTGTCTGTGCTGTTGGCTGCTGCTGCTCTGAGTTATTTTTGCGGCGGCATTTAACGGCCGTTGTCTTTCGGTAGTAACTGTTGACAGTTGAATGCTCGTCGAGAGTTGCATGTCAGATGCCGTCGAACCGTGCCAACAGTTGCAACTTCGCAACTTATAAACAGTCGAACAATTGGCGGCCTTTTTGGCCGGCGTGTAAAAATTTACACGACCAGCAACAAGCTGCAACACATTTTATGACCTTTTCCAGTTGTTGCTTTGCTTTTTTTCATTTTTTTTTTTTCGGTTTGCTCTCTGCATTGATACTGATAGCCAAAAATGAGCAGAACATTTGTTGCTGGCTGGTGCCATGTTATGAAAACGCAGCCGCCAAAAACCAAAGAAAAAACAGAGAAAAAAAAAACTGCGGGCTGTTTTGGTATCCAATTGCAATTGTTGCATTCATTCGTTCAAGCCATTTGCCGTTTGCTGTTGTTGTTCAAAAGTTCAAAATGTTGGCCTGGGTTGGGTCAGCCAACCAATGTTGACCAGGTGCCTGTGAAACATCGATTTAAATCTCGACTCTCGCATTCGGAGTAACTTGAGAACGCCTGCAATAATACAAGCGGCCAAGTGTAATCAGATCAATTAAAACTAATTGTCAGTGTGTTCTGTTGAACCCCCACTCAGAAGGGGAGCATAAAATATATATATTAAAATAGCTGAAACACAGTTTGAGAAATGTGCAAACATTGCGAAGCGATAACAAGTCACAAGATAAGCAAGAAAAATACACTTGACTACTAATAGCTGTAGATAAGAGTGCTTGATATATCTGCGTGTGAGGCGGAGACATAGATAAAGTATGATATGCAGAGAGAATGATATATATAGATAAATGGCAAATAATTTAAAGTTTCTTTTTTTTTGCTAGATGACAGAATGATATACAAGTCCATTGAGTCGAATAAGTGTGTGTGTAGAGAAGCAGATGATAAAGGTAGATAGTCAAAGCTATGAGCGAATAATGTATAAGTATATGGGATACATGGTAATGTATATGTGCTAGGGAAAGATGAGCTAGATTTATGCACTGTTGTATAAGTTTATAAATAATGAGAAATAATCATGAATATATCTTAATCTAATCAATAGGTGTAAGTTTCCATATTTGAATAGACCAGAAAATTTGTGATCATTTTTGGTATTTTTTACAAGTTGTTTATTTATTCATGCATAATTATTTTGTCAATTTGAAAGTTATCCCCTTCTAGATATCATACAATTATGATAACGTTTTGCTCCATCCTTGAATCACTTCAAATACTAATTTTTAGTATTCTTATTCAGCGTCTACTGCGCTGCCTTCGTTTGCCTTTCGAGATATAATATTGATTGATATGAAAAATATCAAAGGCATAAAGAAAATCGAATTAATATATTTAATATATATTTATATATGTAAGATAAGTCATTTGAATGTATTATAATGTATTGAAAATAGACGAATATAATATGGATTGATAAGAAAAATATCAAATGCATAAAACAGTCGAATTAATGTATTTAATATATGTAAGATAAGTCATTTATATGTATGATAAGTCATTTGAATGTATAAAGTATTGAATAGATGTAAGCTGTTAGAGCGGCATTTGCTGTTGGATTTGTAAGAACAAGAATCTTCCTATGATTGTGCTCTCTGTGCTCAAATGCAAATGAAGAAAATATAATAATCAATATATTTAAATGATTAAAGTCCATAATTAACACTTAAAGCGAGCAAACTAAGAAGCTGTAAGCTTCAAACTAAATATTTTGAGCCCTATGATAGGGCAATTAATCAATATATATACATATATTGTTAACATATATCCATCAAGCCTTTACCCAACCCAAATCTCTACTTACCCAATCCTTGAACAAACTTGTTTACACACTCTGCCAATCCTTTCCTGCCTTGCCAACAGCTCAAGCCATATTAATTGAAAGTTTCCTATATCAATATCAACTTGTATCATAATCCCGCCTATCATTGAGCTGGCCATGTTATCTGGAGCATTATCTTAAGCCTTTGGCCACTCTTATTAAGCACAAGTAGCCGAACATGCTCTAGTTATTTCCACATTTCCAGCTACTTAAACTCTTTAAGCCGATTGCAATCAGCGAACACCTTCGACTAATCCGCCACACTTCACATCCACATCCAGCACAAATCAATGCAATGAGTGCACAGAGTCGAACGAGTCGAACGAGACCCACTAATAAAACGGCAACTTAAATAAAGCCACAAAATTAAATAAATTATGACAAATATTTAAATGGAAATCAAAATGAAAAACTCAAAGAGTCGACAAGTCGACAATATCTAAAGCCGGAGCGCCACTTGGCTGCACACACAATGCAGCTGAAAGTGAAATTTATTGATCGTAAATCCGTAGACAATATCGATTAGTTGCTGGGTGGGTGTGGCCCGGGGTGGCCATAAAAACGGCAAAAACGGTATGGAGCCACAGCCACAGCCACAGCCCGCCCGCTGCTCGTGGCGAATCAGCTGCAGGTGCATAAATTAAAGTGCGAAAATTCTAATAATAATGATATCGGGGGCAGCATTCGCGCAGTCGAGTTGCTCGAACGCTCGAACAGCTCGAGCAACCATTATGCGACTCCAGCAAGCAGGAAGCCAAAAGTTGTTTCAACTAAATGTTAACTAACATGCAATGACTACAACAGACACACACACACACACACACACACACACACTGAGAGAGAGGCTTTGTAGTGGTAATTGATTCAATGTGTTCGTTGTGTGTGGGAAAGTTTATTTGCAACGCCCACTAATAAGCTAAAGCAGTGCATGACAATACAATTCTATTGTTATACTCTTTAGGAGGAGCAGGCATTTAGGTATTCATGTTGAGTTTGTAGATGAGAAGAATAGGAAATACAACTTGAATATAATATATGTCATATATGTTATGTATGTTATACTGATAGTATATATAATAAAGGATAGTGCATGATATGCTAATAGGGTTATATAACTTACAGGGATATATCATATACGGGTATATCATATACAAAGGAGATACATCATATCTTGATATATATAAATTCCATTTTGATAATAGCAAATCGAATATAATATATATGGTATATAAACATAAAAAATATATAATAATTGTAAGATTATTTATTAAATTTTGTATTTATTTATTTTATGGCAAAGCGATTTGATAGCACCTAATTTCATACTTAGCTGTTAAGAACATAACTCTGTTCATAAAGTAAGTCTCACTTAAACAACCAAGCGTTACAGTTCCTCTCTCTCACTCACTCTCTCTCTCTCTCTCGCTCTCTTTCTCTCCCTCTTTCTCTCTCTCTCTCTCTAGTTGCCAACAAAGAAGAAGCTCCTTTAATAGATGCCACACTAAGCCGATAATCCTCTTATGAACTTCTGAAAATGAAGCTGCATTTGGTTCAAGATCTGCACGAGCTCTTAAGAAGTTTTCTGTATTACCAATATAAGGTCCAAAATGTATTTGGATTTCAGCTAGAACTATTTTTGAAGAACTGCTGCAAGTCTTCAGCTAAATGTTCACAGGTTCTACTTCGATAAATATACTGCAAATCTACAGGATTATATATTATTATCATTATATATATTATATTATAAAAATGAATCCACAAAAAATATTTAATTTCAACAATATCTAGCCACAGCTCTTCTAACTCTAATCCCATTTCAATAGAGTATAGAAAGTTCGTTAGTTTCAGACAATGCTTTCCCCATTATGTTTACCATTTAAACGATGCCAAGCGCTAACGAGCAGTGGCAGCAGCAACAGGAACAGCCATAGTCACAGCCACAGTCACAGCTCCACTAACAACAGCAACAGCAACAACAACGACAACAACAAAGTTAAAGTCGGCCATTTATATAGCAATTAATAAGCAACTATTCATACATATGTAGATATGGCATACAATTAAAGTTAATCAAAATATAACACAAGTATTTACGATACAGCTGTGTGTGTGTGTATGTGTGTCTTTGTGTGTGGCATTTGGTTGAGCAAGTTCGTTGCCTAAGTCTTTCGTTTAAAACAATCAGTCATACGATTAGTTGATTTAATTTAGATTCCTTCTGAGGGCCCATTGACAGTTTATCGGCCTGCGCCTAGCATTTGCTGTTTTCTGCGCCTTTTTCAGCTGTCGTCGTCGTCGTCGTCGACGTCGTTGCTGGCTCGTTTTTGGGGCTGCCTTGTCGATGCTGCGCTGCGATAAAGTTGTCAAAGCTATTTTTGTTATTTTTTTGTATTTTTTGGCTGGCTATAAAAATTTTGTATGTACGCCTGCCTCAGCCAACGAATGGCAATATGCGGTTGGCCGGGGCTGCCTGGGTTGCCTGGGCTGCCTGGGCTGCCAGGTTGCCAGTAGATTTTTGTGGCTTTGCCTCTTTTGCCAGGCTGCGCGAGCTGTTGAATGTCTAATGTCGTGACTCGATTAATGAAATGTTGCACCAACAACAACAACAACAGCAGCAGCAGTAACAGCAACGAGCGACAAGGAAAATGCAACAAGAATTATAAAAAGTTATAATAAAAGCATTGACAGTCGCTTAATGGCCAACTATTGTCGCTGCCAGCCGTTTCTAATAAGCCACTTTAATGGCCAGACTAATTAGATATACACAAGCATAAGTAGACTGGATCAATCTATGAATCTCTCTGTTGATATAGACGGAGATAGACAGAAAGAGAGAGCAGCTATCAATAGAGTTGTAATCTTTCTCAGCAGGGTCTTTGCTTATCTTCTCACATTGGCTTTGAGCTCTAAGTTTGCGGGCATACTTAAACAATTGACTAGATCCATTTGTGAATCTCTATGTTAGGAGAGGGCGAGAGGGAAATAGTGAGAGCATTTGTTATCTTCTCAAGCGAACTTTTTCCATTCTCTTTGAGATTTGCTTGAACTTTTAGTTCATAGATATAATCAGAACTAGGACTCCATCAATCTCATTATATTTATAGAGAGAGAGAGAGAGATAAAGAAAGCAAAAGAAATAGAGATAATACCTCCCAATAAAACTATTGTCTCTTTCAGTAAACTTTTACCATTCTCACATTTTCTCTAATTTTAGGTTTAGCATAAGTCTAAGAACCGTCCAATCTATAAATATCTCTATAGATAGAGTGAGAGAGACAGAGAGAGTATATCTCAATTGAGCTATAATCTTCCCCAGTATAAGTTCAATTTCTTTTCTCTCCTTGTCTTGAGCCAAAAGTTTATAGATATTCAGAAGCATAAACCTTCATCAATCTATGAATATCTATATATAGTTTTAAGAAGAGAAAGACAGAGGTCAGTGAGAGAGGGAGATAAAGAGAGTACATCTCAATAGTTAATAGAGCTGTAATCTTGTTCGCTTTCTCACATTCCCTTTAAGCTCTTAGCCTTTACAGTTGACAAAACTGATCATCAATATCAAATTAACGCACTTGATTGCCTTAATAATATAGCTATAATATAAATGCACAACAACAACAACAGCCACTACAACAACAACACTCATTGCTTAGACAATGCGCTGGCAGCTCTATCAACATCTTCATAATAAAACAATCAACGCACAATCGACGCCAAGATCAAGTGACTTTCGCATAGACAAAGCTGCAGACTCCTCCAAGCAAATCTTAGCCAAAGTCTCAGTCTCTTAGTCTCTCAGTCTCATCCTCAGCCTCAGCCTCATCCTCACTTGAGCTTGAATCTTGGCATTTCCTGGCATTATGCGCGCTAAATTGAGAGGTCAACTGTGCGAGTGTGCGACTGTATGTGTGTGTGTGTGTGTGTGTGTGTGTGTGTGTGTTTCCTGCCTGAATGTCTGCATGTCTGGCCGTCCGCCTCGCGCTACGTCTGTGGCTTTTGGGCCTGTGCCAAAGTAATTGATGTGCACGCTTGACCTGTGGGAGTGAACATATTGCAGATAATCTGCAACGCAGACAATTGCCTCAATGAATTTTTTATAAGTCGCCGCAGCACAAAATAAATATGTACACAATATATTCTCTTCCCCCTCTCCCACCTCTCTCTCTCCCTCACACACACACTCTCAACTCTTTCTTATTTTCATCATGCCCCATAGTTGTAAAATGTGGCCCATTGTTTTCAAAGTTGACTAGCTTTGCATTTGATTAAGCGCCAGGCAGTGTTTAAATATTTATTGCAGCGTTTATTAAACGCTTTTCACCGCAGCTCATCAAACGCCCGAAGACAATGAAATCTAAAAGAAATTCCACTCACCGCAAATTAGCCGCATTCGAAAGACAGCTGCAGACGGACAGAAATAGTTAATGTGGGCGTTTACAGATTTATGTTGTAAAAAATAACAAAAACCCGACTGAGAATACTGCATAAATAAATATGTGTCGGCAGCTGCGCAGAGTTGCGGAGCAGCTGAATACGCAGCTGAATATCATTCACACATGAAAAGGTCTGTGGTGTATGTTAAATGATTTCCCTAATAATAGAAATTAGGAGCTCAGACTTTAATGAATTTTTTCCATATGTGTAAAAAGTTTTTATTAAAAACAGAAGGAGATAAGTGAGAATCTATTCAAAAAATACTATATTCTAGACAGTTAAGTTGATCTAAATGTTGATAATTGATTCATATTTATTAATTTGTTCACCAATAAAGAATTTGAGTTTAGAAAACTTGCATAGGGCTTCTTATAGTACTCGTAGCTTTGAGCATATATATTAAATATTCAAACAATTTTTGTGTTTTCTTGAAAGCGATAAAGAAAAAGAAGTATTTTTAGCTTCTCATGTACTTCTCATTTCTGTGAATCTATACACTTGCTGTATAGATTATCTCAACATATATAATATTATGATATAATATTTTTCGATTGCTTCTCCCATTAAAAAAATGTTGGAATATTTTTTTTTTAATTTTATAATAAAAATTGAAAATAAAAGTTAAGATTTGATTTTTATATAAAAATTTATGTGTAATAATTTATTTTTATTTTTATAAAAAAAAAATTAAATTTAATAATTTAAAAAAAAAAAAATGTGAACAAAAAAATTGCAAAAAAATTAAGTTTAATAATTTAAAAAAAATGTGAACAAAAATTGCAAATAAAAGGTTATCCTGCTTTTTTTAATTTGCCTTAAAAAAATTACTTTTGTCTGTTTTCCCTACTCTTCTTGGGGTTTTTTGTGCCTCAATTTTTTTAAATTCATAACTCTTGTTTTCGGTGCCTGATTTAATTCTCTCAGCTATCAAAGCCATTTCAAGACCTAAACCTTCCACTCTATGCCTACTGTGAATGATTTAACGAGCGCTCATAAATGTTTAAAAAAAAAACAAAAAACAAAACAACTTACATACATTTGTAAACTCATCACCATTTCGTGCAGACAACAGTCGTAGCTTCAATCAGTCGGTCAATCAGTCAGTCCGTCAATGTATCTCTCATGTTTGGCCATTTTACAAGAAGACGAGGAGAAAAACAAAACATTTCTAATTAATTAGTTGAGGTTAATGAGCCGCTATTAATAAACATGTTTATTTATGGTGCTAAAAATACAAATTTTATAAACATTTATATACACATTTATATACATTTTTATATATATATATATGGAAAACTTTCTCCCCAGCTGATTGCATAATTCATTATGTGTAAGGGGAGGCCCATCGAGCGATCTATCTAACCATCTGTCTATTTATAACCAACTACCTATATATGTATCCATGTATCTATGAATTATGCAGAGCAAGTACAGTTGACACCATAAACACTTAATTAACGCTTTGGCTTTCTGACTCGGTCTTTGAGGCTCCTGGTTATGGCCAGGCATTCACTTTGCTGCCAGCCATTTAAGGCTATCGGGGCGCTGCCAGTTGCAGCTCCTTTCTCAGCGCCAGTTGATAATGATGAAGGCTAGCTGGCTGGCTCTCGGGCTGGCTCTCTGGCCATTTAGAAATGAAGCGGGGGCAGTTTCTATATATCTGTTTCCCATGATAACTGTACCTCGTATTGTCTTGCCAATTTGCCGCCAAAAAAAATAACAGAAACAACCTGTCGGCCCTGTCGCCAGTCGCTGGCAAAAATGGAGCCCAGATTGCGCCCGATATGAGCCTTCAGAATGCGACAGTTCATTGTCTTTTGCGAGCGGCCCAATAAATGCAGCTTAGATTTCTTGCTATAGTTTTTTTCCTATTTTTTCTTGCAATTTAATTAACGATTACTTATCGCTGATTATGTCAATGAGAGTGAGAGCTGCAAAGAGAGAGGAGTGAGGGGAGTGAGGGAAGCTCGGCCCACGCAGTTATATATATAAAATGCATTGCGTGTTGAGTTTTCTAATTGGGTTTTACAATTTTCACACCACAAAAGGCTGCAAATGGCTCGGACTTCGACTTCAGCTACGATTCCGATTTCAGCTTCGACTTGGGCCTGTCAACCATTTCGAGACGCGTCAACGCCGCATGTGGGCAGCTCAACTGTGGTTGTTGTTGCTGTTGTTGTAGGTGTTTGGTATTCGTGCTATTGTTGTTGCTATTGTTGTTGTTGCTGGAGCTACCGTTGGCAGCCTCTCTTTGTCCAGCCATAATGGAGTGTGACTAATTAATAAATTAATTTCGGCGTTGTCTCATTTGTAATTTCAATTTGTCTAATAGGATTTCATGTTTTGACCATTTTTGTCGAGACCAGCAGCAGCTGCTCCGTCTCTGCTTCTCTCTCTCTCTCTCTCTCTCTCTCTGTCTGTCTCTCTCACTCGGCACGAAATAAAGTTATTTTTTACCTCGTCTAATTAAGCGTGAAGTTGCGACTTAAAAGCTGCCATTAAACTGAATCTTTATGTGGGCGCTGCATATGTTTAACTATTTGATTTAAGTATGTGTAAATGTTTTATTCACAGTATTTTTTATTTAGTTGTTTGCTAGAGATCCGCAACTGAATAAGTGATGAGATTATTTAAGAAATATGGTAATTTATTATTGCTTATGTGTATAGATAGAATTAGTATACTGAAGAATTATGAGACTTTCAATTAGGAGTATCTGACTAGGGAGAGATTCTATGAGCTATAAATAGATCTGGGTTAACTTTAGTTCTAGTTGATCATAACATCCAAAGGAACGTATGCGCAAAAGGTATTGAAAATTATAACTATTTAAAATCAGAGTGTTTATTACTATAGATGGGTAATAAATATTAAATATAAAGATTATATGGTTTATAAATTTTTTTTAATCTGAAAATATTTATTCTTATTGAAAATAAAGAAAATGGAATATGGTTTGGAAAAATTGCAGAGGATCGTCAGGCTAAAAAAAACCAATAAGCTCAAATTACAAATGCCTACGGAGTGAAGTATAATGATAGAATATAGAAGATAGAAGATAGATGTATAGCAGAGAGATATGTAGATCAAATCAACTAGTCATCTTGATCAATTATATAGGGTGGTGCACTCGAAGTGTTACCTATTCAAATGTCATCGCTTCGGTTTGGTAACTGATTTTTATTTATTTCAAAGCCTGTGTGAAAATTATTAAAAATTCCGAATCGATTCGCGTTGGTTACATTTCAAGTGCCCAGCCCACGCTAAATACTTTATGAGGTTGAGCAAACCTTCTTCTGCAAGTTGTAAGCACTTGCACTATACAAATATACTCTCAAATCACATTTTAGAGTATGTGAATTTTTATTACCAAACATATATCTAGAACTTCATAATTTGCATGTAAATTCAAACCAATATAACTTGCAATCATATTTAAGAATATATGCATTTTTATTATACTCTATTACTTATATATTTTTATTACTTTATAAATTGAATTTAAATTTTCACAAAAAACCTTGAATTAAGTATGCTAAAATTAATCTAGCTGTCAATTATTCAATATCCTAACTCAATTAAAAATTCCCTATCTATAAGAACAAGTGAGCAAGACAGAGTACAATCTATCAGAATCTAAGCAGAGTTCAAGCTACAATAGAAAATATCACCCAATGCGGCAATAGCTCAGGTTGCTGACGCAAGTTATGAGCGTTTAAGTTCCCTTTTGGCTTATATACCTTGGCAGCCGAATATTTTAAATCACTTTGCTGCGATTTATTATGTAGCACAGCAAACAGCAAACAGACAGCAAACATCGACAGCCGCAAACTTTCAAAACCCGACAAGAGACAGGCAGACAGACAGAGCAACAGCAGCCACAATGGCTATCAATATGTCAGTCTCTCTTTCTCGATGTCTCTCTCTCTCTCTCTCTCTCTCTCACACTCTCTGTTAACAGGCGACAGGCGCTGGGTATATCATATCAGCAGCTTAAACGTTTAATCACGCGTAGACATTCGGGCGAGATAAATGCAGAAACGAAAACAAACCAGAAATCAAAAGACACCAAAGAAAAAACAGGCAAAATCGGAAAACAGAAAACAGCAAAGCAAAAACTCAACAGCAGAAAAAAAGTAATTACAAGAATCAGGCCAACAGCAACAACAACAACAACAGCAACAATTGCTGTGACAAATCTGCAATTTTTATTACCAACTGTTGTTGCTGTAGCTGGAGTGTTGGTTGTTGCTGCTGTTGCTGTTGCTGTTGTTGCTGTTGCTGCTGCTTGTCAAGCTGCAAAATGATCGAAGAGCTGCATATGAAAATGCGAAGCAATTGAGATTGATGGCTGGCCGGGCCAGGCTCAGGGCTGCCTGTGGGCTGTTGGGGGCGTGGCATGCAGCGCTGTTGTTGTTGTTGTTGTCGTCGTCGTCATTTGCAGGGCCATTTTGCATTTGTCTCGACTTTTACATGAAAATTACAAAACTACTGGCAAAACACACACAGATTTCATATGCTGCGTAGGCAGTCAGAGAGAGGAGGGGAGAGGGGAAGGGGGCAAGGTGTCTTGCTGGCACATGCCAAAGCCAGCAAAATTGTGTCGCCAATTGTGGAGTGAAGAGAGGAGAGGCGTAGGAGGAGGGGGCGACGGCAGCATACAGTGTCAAGCTGGCATGACGCATGTGCGGCAAGCGCGCGGAATTCATGATCAATGACTGTGCACACACACGCCACAAGCGGGCCGCATAACCGCAACAAAACACACAGCAACAGCAATAATAGTGCAACCAGACAATGACAACAACAACAACAACAACAACAACAAGTTGCAACAACAGCTTGCAACTACAGCAACAATCAGAGCAAGCGGGAGACACAAATTAATGAACACTTTGGTTGACATTTTAAGGACAAGTTCGGCAGCGGCATTTTATGCTGTTTATGTTTTTTTTTTTTTTTTTTTGGTGCGTGGCATGCCACAAGATATATGCGCAGCAGAGAGGTGAGTGTATTTGTGCTGGGGCAAAGTTTGATGGCGCGTGCAATGCGACATTGAGTGATTATACGCAAGTGCTAAAGTATTTTGATATCGAGTGTGTGTTAATAGAGAGATAGCAGCAGATGTACTATACGAAACTGACTGAAGAATAATAAGAAAATAAGAAAATTGAGGAAGTTAGTTAGACAGATAGAGCAATAGATAGAATAGAACAGATAGACCAATAACGTTAGCTTCATAAATATATATTATTGCTCACACTAACTTACTAACTTTTTGTTCTATCATTGCCAATTGCTAGTTAATGAAATTTTTTAATTTAATTTAATTTTTTAGATTTTAATTTAAAAAAAAAAATCATAAAAAATAAGTTATAAATAAATACAAAAAATAAATATATATTTAGGTCAAATAAAATCTGTAGCATTAGTTAATTAATTAATTCTTATTTATGTATTAATTAATTTCTATCTAGCCAATTAATGCTTGTCATATTCTGTCTGCGTTCAGCAATTTTTTACACGTGTTGTCCCATGTCTTAAAAGTCTCTCAGTATGCTTTTTTTACCATGTCAACATAATAAACTCATCTAGCCATGCTGTCAAAGCCCAGCTCGATTTTAGCTATCAAGCTTAAGCAATGTCTTATATTTAAAATTTCTATAATATAAGGAATCCACAGTTTAGGACGTAAAGCTCCTAGTTCAATGGCTGACATTGAATAAGAAGGAATCGCATAATACAGCCCTAGATACCTAAACAACACCTCGTGATAAACAGAGATGTTGCACTCCAATCATATATCGACTCCCAAGGTTTGTCAACCTTACAGGCTCTAAATACACACGTACGTATACTGAAACGATTACAATCTCTAGATCTTTCCTTCTGGGCGAAGTAAAATTAAATTACTAACGCTACATATTACTTGTTTGTTGCCATAAAAGAGATTTGCAAATGAACACAAAAAGTAATAAATAAATAAAAATTAATGGTAGTCATAACATAGAGCTCAACTCAACTAATTAATATGTTTAGCTATTCTGTTATCAGCTTAGCTATATGTTATGGTCTCTGCCAACATTAGGCTGTAGCTTTGACTGCAACTTCTCCTTTTGCAACTTCTTCTGCAATTCCTCCTTCTGCATCTGTGAACTGCAGCTAATACTATAACTTCATACACTAGATTAAAATTCTAGCATATATCGTTACCATTCTGGATACACCAATATGCAGAAAAAGTAGAGAGCAAAATGCAGAAAGTGGATAAGTTTAAACATTTTTGATAATTGCGGCCAAGGCCTATGTAGAAAGGCAATATTGCTCAAATTTAAATTAAATCTTAAATCTTATATATTTAAGCAGCAAATTATATGACTCCAACTTCTCATTCTCAAACAAATATTTATATAAACCTTACCAACTACAAAAAATGCCAGCCACAACTTTACTCTGCGCATATATGTTAAGTCTATCTCTGATCATTAATCAACAGCTGCTCATCTGTCGAACATCCTTGAACTAGCTTGTCTTATGGCACACACACACTTCACCTCCTCCTCCTCCTCCTCCTACTCCTCCTCCTCCTCCTTCTACTGCTGCCTACACACAATTGAGCCACAGCAGCAGCAGCAGCAGCAATGGTGATTGTGGCAGCTGCCTCTCTGCTAATTAACTGGCTAACTGCCGAACTGGCCTGACTTTGTTTGACTCTGCAACATGGTTCAATGTGGCCCACGAGTCGCGACAGGGCTCAAAAGTCAAGCCAAGTAAATGTGGGGGTGTTGAGGCCCAGAGGCAACTCGAGGCAACTCGAGGCAGCTCGAGCAGCAGCAGCAGCAGCAACATGTATGTAATTCAATCAATTGAACTGACTGCAACAGCAACAGTCAATGACAATTGGGGGCAGCAGAAGCCGAAGGTAAAGGCAGAGACAAGGCTAGAAACAACAGACAGAAAGAGAGAAAAATGCTGACAGCCTCGGACCGCTACAAGGGTCACCTAATCAATGGGTCTGCAGCAGGCTGCTGCTGCTGCCTCAGTTGCTGCTGCACTCGAGTTGCTGCAACTTGTTGCTGCAGCAGTTGCAATAAGTGGAAGCTATTTGAAATTGTTGCACATTTACGACTGCAACGGCAACGGCAACTGCGATTGTGATTGTGAGTGGGTGTTGTGCCTGTTGCTATTGCTGTTGCTGCTGCTGTTGCTGTTGCTGCTGTTGCTGTTGCTGTTGTTGCGTGCAACGACAACAACATGTCAGCGCCAAGTGTCAAGTGCAGCGACGATGACAATGGCAACATTGCAATAAGGCTAATGAGCTTATTTACAGGAAGAGCTATGGCTAACAGGCGAAGCTTAAACCGGATATGATATGTTAGAAAGAGAAAATTGTTGCTGATTCACTGAGGATGCTGATGCTGAGGATGGGGATGAGTTTTAGAGGAATTAAGATGACCTTAGGATAGCTTAGACAGTTTACAGATGAGTAAAAAGGAGTGAAATAAACAATTTTAGAAAGTAGGGTATAGGAAATTAACATAATAAGAGAAGGAAAGGAAAAATAAGAATTTCTCTCTTAGGGAAATGCAAAAAAAAGGCAAGAAAACAGGGATAAAGAGGAAGTTAGGAAAGTAGACAAAAAAAACAACATAATAAAGGAAATTCGAAACAGAAAACGATTAAAATGGAAGTGGGAGACGGGAATGAAACAAGAAAAAGCCAAATAAAGAGAGAGCGAGGACAAGAGTGATATAAATAATAAGACAGAAAGGTAGATAAACAGATAGAAAGAGAAAGAGATAGAAAGATCGAGTAAGACACAAGGTGGAGAGATTCAAAGTAACTTGGAAAATGACTTAGGAAAAAAACTAGAGAGTAAGAGAGGAGTTGTATAGATGGACATAAATGCAGAGACGAGTACCGAAAAAGAGAGTAAGAAATGTAAACACAAAAAACAGGGGCTCGAGAGAGAACTGTAGAGAGAAGTTAGAGGAAAATTAGAGAGTAAGTCCACTTGTTGAATCGTTGTGCTCTTTAAATTCAAGAAGATCGCAAAAAAGGGTGTTTCTTTCCATTGCAAAAACTCCTTTAAGAAAATATATATAGATTTATATATACCTAAATTCCATGGAATATGTATTTGTAAACTATCTCTTAAATTATGTATTACGTATACGACTAATAGCCAGGCAAGTGGCAAATGAAAACAGAAATTGTACAACTTTCTTAATTCTTGCAACATTTGTGCTCGACTCACGATTCCAATTGCCAGTTGCCACGTTTTGGCCAAGTTTTCGATTTGGCGACCACAATTTGCGGGGCCATAAATCAAATGGCACAAACGAAAGTAAAATGTGCAAGTAATTACAAATTAAAAGCAAGACAACAAGGAGTGGGGCAGAGGGGAACTGAAATTGGCGACATTGTGAGGTGATTTAATGAAAAGTCCAAATGGCAGAAATCAAATTGAAATTATATAAAAAAATATCAAAAAAAAAAAGGAAAACAAATCAAAGAAAAAGCTGAGCGCGCGGGAGGGGAAAACTAAAGAAAATTAAAGTCACGGTTTCTAGCGTGTAAAGCTGCTGTTGTTGTTGTTGTTGTTGTAGTTGTTGCGACACTTGCACAGCAGCAGCAACAACAACAACAACACTTAACTGTAGAATGTAAATGTCTTTCTGGTCAGGTTTGTGTTAGCCACAAAATCCAAATTGCCATCACAGGCAACACACAATAACAACAACAATAAAAGCAACGACAGCAAGTGCAACAGGAGGCAGTCAAGAGTCAGCAGCAGGCAGGAGGCAGCAGATTGCAGCAGTTGCAAGCTGCCTCATCAATTGATTAAATTTGCAGCGCATTGAGATACTTTGGCCAAGACGCTGATCTCGCCGCTGCCTTTCACTTAGGAGCAAGCAAAGCAAAAACAAAAAAGCAAACAGTGCACGATTTTTATTTATTTAGATTTAGATTTCGATTCGAGTGCCCGCAATACGCCGTCCGCTGTCCGCTGTCCGCTGTCCGCTGTCCGCCGCTGTCCGACCTCTCCCATCAACAGCAATCAGCCAGCAATTTGTTGGCTGTTGCTGTTGGTTATGGACAACGCACGGCAGCAGAACCCAAAATGCGAATTGAAATGTTTAGAGCGCGTCACCAAATCTACAAAACAATAAGCATGTTTTTGTCATTGACCATTTATGGTCATAGAGGAGGCAAAAAAAAATGAATAGCTGATAAGATCAGCAACTGCAGCGGCAGCAGCAACAGTTGGTGGTGCGGGCTGTGAGCGGAGGCCAAGGCAAGGCAAGGCCCACCAACAACGACGTCCGCATCCGCGTCGCCATCAACGCCATTGTGAGGCTGTGCAAACGGCAGTCAGGTGTTGCTTTTATTGTTTTACAATCACCAACCGAAAAAAAAACAACAAAATACACAAAATAAGGTAAAGAGCCAACAGCAATGGCCACAGCCTGAGCCACAGTCAGAGCCATGGCTGAGAGACTCTGCTGACTTCTTGGGGGCTCATCGATAGCGTCTTTTGCTGTAACTTTCACAAAAAGCAAATCTCAGCCAGGCTCATGCACAGGCCATAAAAGCGCACCACAATTCAAATAAAATGAAAATAGAATCAAATAAACTTGCTGGCAAACAAAGGCCATAGCTGAAATCAAACTCCGCGCCACTGCCAGCTCGGGTCATAAAGAAATCCCGCCAGCGAAACGACAAGTCGCGAACTGCGATCGGGCCAAATGCAAATTTTTCTTTTGCTTTTCTCAAAATGTTGCCAACAACAACAGCAGCGGCAGCAGCAGCAGCAGCAGACCTAGACCTGACCTAATGCCATGGACGGCACTGTACTGCAGCAGAGCTTCTACTGTGCTCAAGCTGTAGCATATTGCTTACAGCTGCAAGGCTGGCTAGAAAAGGTGTCCTGAGTTGTCAGGATATATATATATATAAATCTAGAAATATATAAAAATAATCTGAAAAAAAAAAAATAAATAAAAAAATAAACATTTATAAGATTTAGTTTGCTTCACCTTGGCAAGACTCTAGCTCATTCTGTTCATTGCCAAATTTCATACTAAAATATATTTATAAAACAGTGGCTCCATCGCCAAATCGGACAAGACTATTTATTTATTTCAATGTGTTTTTTCTTTAGCATTAAGTTAATTCTTTTACGTTTTTACATTTTTCCTTAAATCTATTATGCCTTAGCTATCTAAAACAAAAAAAACAAAATTTTAAATTCCCAACGGCAACATATTTTTTATTTTTACTAACGTTCAACAAGTCCGATTTTGAGCTTCAACGCCAAATCGGACAATTTCATACTAAAATATAATATTTATAATATGTATATAAAAAGCACATTTGATTGGTATTAAAAAATTTCATTCGAGTATGTACATATGTATGTATGTATGTAGACAGATAATAAAATTTAACATTATAATAAATAATAGTTAATAGTCAGTAAAAAGATACAGTGGCTCCAATGCCAAATCGGTCAAGACTATTTATTTTTTCAATGTGTTTTTTCTGTAGCAGTAAGTTACGTTCTCACATTTTTTTCTTAAATCTATTATGCTTTAGCATAGTATAAATTGAAATTATCAAGCAAACTCTTGGCTTTAATATAGTAATTGCTAGACTTTTATTCATCCGCTATTGCTAGTAGGTCAATACAAGTTGCAAGCTGCCTTAAAATAAACTAGTCAATTTAATGCTATAGCACCAAGCCCAAACTACCTAGAATCTAAAATAAAATAGCAAGCATTGCTGTAAATCTATGTAAATCAACTCGACAAAAATCCAGTAACAGCTGTTGAATGGGCTGCCAAATAAATCAGTGCTGCCAACTCAAAGCTATAAACCTCTAAAAAAAAAGACACTCGATGCTGCCAGACTTCTCGAAAGTAAAAGCTGCCTCTAAAATCCTAATATCAAAATATTTTTATATAAAAAAGCAAAACACAAGTCTTTATTGGTGACATTTGAGTTTCTGTAAAAACGGAAATTTTTTTTTTATATATATATAAAAGTGATGCTTTCTGAAACTACTATTTTTTACATTACAAAATTCATTTAACATTTTTAAGAAATCTTTTTTTTTTTACTTAAATATAAAACAGCTGCCCTAGAGCGTTTCTCATACTCTCTCAGGCTAAATTATGACTCTTCCACAGCCAGCCTCTTTCAACAGACGTGACTTCATAGAGCTGTTCAGTAAAAAGATTTGGATGAAATATGGAAAATCTGTAAACGGAATCTTGGTAAAAAAAAGTGTATACAATTTTCTAGATCTGTATCTAAAATCCAAGAAGAATAAAAATAAAGCTATTAACTAATTGTTCATACTCATAAAATGAATTTGTTTAGGTCACTTCAATTATATACAATTAATTCAATTTAATTATATATTAAATAATTATATCAAATTAGTTAAATAAATTATTACTTAAATAATATATTTATATAGATCCGCTTCAGCAACTGATTTAGCAACTTCAATAATATTTAATTAATTAAATTTAATTATATTTTAAATATTACATAAATAATTTAACTCGACATTTAAATCATATTTAAATAATTAAATTTAATTATATTTTGTATATCTTACAAACACCTTTGATACACTGCAACTTTTTGTCAACTCTTCACAGCTTCTTTAGCTCTGCTCTCCCTAGCCAGGCTAACTTCATATTCAAATTTGTGGCCTCTAACTTGGCCAACTGTATGCGCTGGGACAACTTTTCCCACATGAACTTGCCTAATTAACTGGCCACATTTTGCAAGTCTCGAAATTGTTGCCTACTTGCCCCATTTCGCTCAACCAGCCACCAGAGCCAGAGCCAGAGCCAGAGCCAGAGCCAGAGCCAGAGTCAGAGCCGGAGCCAGAGCAACAAATGGCCATCAAATAAATCAGCCAGGTTTAAGAACGCACATGCAAAACACGTCGCCAACTCGTTCCGTCCGCAGCGTCCGCATCATTCGAGCGTCCAAGTTGGCCATTTCGGTTATCAGAGTGCGCGTTTTAATGAGTTCGAGTACGTTTTATGAGCGTGGCAAAAGGCAAACGTCTTGAGAAATCCGACAAACGCACCAAAGTGGAATGCACACAAAAATGTTAGAATCTTGCCGCAATGATAAACTTTCGCGAAAGGAAAGCAGCCAAAAGCAGACGGAGACGCAGACGCAGACACACAGATGAAACCCAAGCTTCAGCTGAAAGATGGGAGATGGAAGATGGGCCAGATGGGGCAGATGGGGCAGATGTAGCCAAGCAGCAAACACTTCAAGACAACAAAACAACAACGAGAAGAGCTCATCATAATCAACTGCGATGGCGACGGCCTTATGATGATTGTGATTGGTGTCGTTGTTTTTGTTGTTGTTGTTGTTGTTGCCTCACCTGAGGCTGACTTGAGTCTGAATTGCTGTCCAGAGAGTCGGGCACGTACGCAGATACATTTGCCAAGATACAAAGACGCACTTGCTCGGCTCCGCTCCGTTGGCACGTGAAGTGGCAGCGGCAGCAGAACGCGACGGAATTTATGAATGAATTCAATGGAATGTCGGCAAGCAGTTCACTTCAAACCTCAAGAGACGTCATACAAAAGTTAGGCCACAAATTGAACTCACAATTTCCGTTGCCTACTTTCGGGCTGCCAGCTAAATTATGCAGAGTTGTAGCAAGTTTGCAATCTAAGCAGGCTTTGCTTGCTGTGCCATCTCCGTGAACTGTCAAATTAATTCATTTCAACAGCAACTAGCAAAGGAACACGTACAAAACAGCAGAAACAAGCTCGGCAAAATATGTCGCAACTATCAGAAGCACTGCAAATGCGGACGAGCGATGGCATCCTCTTCAATGTGAGCCTCCAGGTGGCCCAGCAAATGGGATTGACACACAACTGGCTGCAGACGGAGCACGGCGAGCTCAGATGCAGCGATGATGATGATGCCAATATCATGCCACTGGACCGCGTCAGCTCGCACATCTTCCAGCTGGTGCTGAACTGGTGCCATGCCATCCAGACCATCGAAAAGCTGGCCGACCCAAAGGACAAGTTGCAGCAGGAGCGCGACATATTCAAGAACATACTCAGCGAATCGAACGCCAGTGACTCGACCATCTTTGAGCTAATCATGGCGGCTGACTATCTGAACATCGAGGGTCTGTTGGAGGCGGGCACCCAGCACGTGGCCGATGTGATCAACGGCTGTGGCAGCGTCGAGGCCATTCGCCAACGTTTCAATATCATGTACGATGGCGAGATCGACAACTAGAAGAGTTAGAGCAGAGCACGTGCGTCTTCGCACACAATACACACACACATACAATGTAAGCCGCGCAATGTTCAAAACGTTGAAATCATATTAAATCTATAAGTACCCCCCAAATGTCTTGTTTTATCTTTATTAAGCTGCATTCTGCCCTTGGCCAACTGGTCCATTGATTTGTTTTCGACTGTGGCAGGGATATGTATGGAACAATATCTTTTATCCCTAAAGTTATTTGCCTAAATTTGAAATGAGCCAAAAATCTAACAATTTCTCGATGTTTCCATAACTAAATGGATAAAATATCTGTATACACGTGTCTCAGGCTCGTAGCACCATGAAGACATGTAACTGTGGTGGTGTTCAGTCTTGTATTAGTCTTTAGTCTTCCGAGCTTAGGTTTTTATATCCCGTTTGTATACTCATGCATTAATTTAAAACCTTAAGTCTAGTATATCCATTGTTGGCTTGTAAGGGGGGATTGGTTTTAAATATTCTAAGCCTCTCGCTTACTTCGGATCCAAATTTTTGGCCCCTACTCAGGGCTTAGCATTCCTCTCTTATCATACTTTTATGCTGTCGCTAAGGGTTGTAAGGCTCAGCGTTTATCAGCCTATTTATAGGGTCCACACATGTGGTCCTTATCCATTTCCATTGTTGCTTCTATCTGCTAGTTGCTGAGTACATAGAAGGCATGTTTGCATCCTTGTATATTTTGTATGTTCATGCCTGAACAATATCTGGAATCTACATATATCACACTACATAACACACTATATCGCAATATATACATATGTACTATACTACAACTCTTCCCATTTCCCTTCTATAACTATTTATCTAAATTAACAAATTATTTCGTTTTGTTTTTTTAAGTAATTAAATCTTTATTAAATCTCAATTTGTCGGTGATTATTATTCAATATCTTTTTGTCTTTTTTGTTTTGTTGTTGTTTCTTTTTGTTGTTGTTATTCATACAGTTTCATTCTGTGTTTTCTTTCTGCTAAGCTTAATTTGCTAAGTTACTTAACGTGTCGTTCTGCAAATCTTCACAACGGCTGCTGCCTTTAACAGGCTTTTACAAATTTTCAATTTTTTTTTTTTGGTTTTTCATTTCTTAAGATCTTACCAAGTGCTAATAGCTGCTGGCTCTAGCTGCTGTTTGCTTTGTTTTGTTGTTGTTTTTTCTTGTGGTGTTCGTATTATTGCTAAATTTTCTTTTATCTTTTATTTGTTGTTCAATTTTTGCAACTGCAAATTTTTGTTTGTTTTTCTTTTTTTTTTTTGGTAGAGTTTTGTTAACAGATTGCGAAAGGACAGTGTGAAATGCTGTACACAAAACGAAACTCTTCGCTAGTTATGGATAGGTAGGCTCTCAATCAACGCGGGGGCTCCTCATGTTGTTGTTGTTGTTGTTGATGTTAATGTTGTTGTTGTTGTTGGTTTTATAGTACACTATAAATCGACTCGATAGAAAAAGTGTAAATTATGCTATCCCATATTGATAGTTGTATGTATAATAGCATCGACTGCTGCATCAGCTGCTTCCTCTTCTCATATAAATAGTTGTATACATATATACTATATATAGTTTGTATAGATATTTAATGTATATGTATATATATATTATATATATGTATATATATATAGTTGCAATTAATATTGCTTAACTCTGACAATGCAACGCTTTGAAGCTAAAGACAGAGAGAGTTGGGAGAGACAGAGTAGCCAATATAGATATCGATTCGGTTCGAACTGGCAGCAGATGCCACATGTGACTCTGGGCCAAGCCACTCAAAATCAAGCAAAAGCTTTACTAACTGAGCCAAAAATTGTTGTTGACTGCCCTGAAACAAGTTTTTTTCTTTTTCATTATTTACTTTAGTCTATTTTTTGTTTTACTTTAAAATTGTTTGTATCTGTATGTGTTTTGCTTTAGAAATATGAAACTTGCAAAGGAAGCGCCAATTTATCTTTAAACTAAGTTCGCATTTGCTTCGTATTTGTTTTTTGTTTTTTTCTTTTTTTCTTAATATTTGTAGAGCTTAATCATGAATTTAATTTCATGCTAAATGTCTTTTGAAACTGCTTTTTAATTTTTATCATTTTTTTTTACCATTTAATTTAAGATATTCACGAGCACGCGCGAGCATTTCAATTTGCATTTAGTTTTTTGTTTTTTGCTTTTTGTTTTTCTTTCTGCAAATTTTTTACAATTAAGAATTTTGTTCATTTTTCTTTTCTTTTTGGATTATTCATAACTATTTGAATGCTGGAGTAAAAGTTTCAGTATCTCATTTTAAATGTTTCGTAACTATTCGCAATTTGCTTTACAAAATAGATATTTGCATGCAACATTTGTTGTTGATGCTTTATTTTTGTTTTTGTATTTATATTTTTATTTTTGGTTCCATCTGCCTCTAAAATCTTACGTTTTATAAATTGTTACCATTGTTGTTTGTTCACTAGAAAAATCATCAATCTGGGTCCAACTTGCTTCAGTTTGTTATTCCTGATATTTTGTTGCCATATTTAAATAGAAATGTTATCAATCTGCTTTGCCTTCACTTCACTTATCATTTGAGCATTTTTTATTTTGCTTTACTTTGTCTTTTCATCGTATTCTAGAGTTTTGCGTGTGTGTTTTTTTAGTTGATGGCATTTCCTATCTGTTATCGATAAGTTCTTAATGTTCTTAACGCAATTTGGCGATATGTATGTACATGTTATATACAAATCAAAAAGGGGTGGGGGAGGTAGGGAGGAGGGGCTTACAAAATCAATAAATCAACATAAACTGAAAGAAATAATAAGAATCTTTTGCTCGAATGTCTTTCAAAAAATTTAAATTTATTTTTAAATAATTTTTTGTGGTTTGTGTTCTTTTTCTCTCTATGTTTTCTTTTTAATGTTTAAGCTTTTTACAATAATAATAAATTTAAAAATATATTATATTCTTTAGAACTGTTCGCATTTCTTGTTGTATAATTTATAATAATATTTGCGGTTTTCTTTTTTCTTGTATTTTATTTTTATTTTGCTTAATTCGAAAAATCTAAAAATTTATGGAAATCAGCAGTAAAAGTAAAATGTATGCTTAAAATTTAAGAATTTCTCTCTCATTGAAATTGTTATTGTTGTTAGTTTTGTTTGACTTGTTTGCTGTTGTTGTTGTTGTTGTAGTTGTTGGTTTAATATAATTTAGTGTAAACATATTTGCTCTCTGTTATATAATATAATACATAATTGCCTTGACTGAAGTATTAACAAATCGACTTAAATAAACTTCTACACAAAGAACGAATTTCACATATTTAGATTTTCATTTCTCAAGAAGGGGAGGGGAAAGGGACATATCGAAAAGAATTTATTTACACACAATCAACAAAATAATTATATAATTGAAGAATTCAACACAGGAAATACTACGTACAGAATAGAACTTAAAATTAGAAAACCAAAGCGGAATTCGCATTTAACAGAAGATAATCCTAATAATTAAAACTTTTCAATTTGATTTGCTTTCTCTTCTTATTCTTCTTCTTTCAACTATTTCTTGCCATTTGAAAATTGTTTTTATTTTAATATTTTTTTTTTGCATTTCTTTTTCTTTTTATTGTGTTTCAACGCTTTTTTCTTTTTATTTTCTCTTTTTTTTGTATTTTTTTTTTTTTGTGATTTTTGTTGTTTTTTTTTTTTTAATGTTTTGCTTTTAAATATTTGTTGACAATTGGTTGCTGCACAAAATACAATTGTTTGGGTTGTTGTTGTAATTTGTTGGAAAGTTGCTGCCATTGCAATCGTCATGGCCTATGGAATCTGCAAAGGTATAATAAAGGTCAGGAAAAAAGTTTAGATTAGTTTCAGTTGCTGTGCAAAAACTTTAATAAAAAACTTTGCAACACTGCCAAGTTGCAAGTGTATGGAATATCATAAGGTGAGGAGGATCTTGGAGTTGGTGTATATTGCATGGTTTTTTTAGGAGAGACAAAGCTAAGTTAGATTGACATTTGAAGACAAAACTGGCATTTCAACTATGTGGTAACGCTCTATCATAAATTTTCTTTTTTAAGCTGTCTACAAAAAGTAATTACCAATATTTTCAGTTTCTAGTAAACAAAAAATAAGCGCCGTACAATTTTTCAATTTCATTTGCATTTTGAGTACAATGCAAGTATATATAATTACCTAGTCCTCAATATCTTATAAAAGTTCAAATTAAATTTAGCTCAAATGCAATGTAACATAACTGTTTTTAAAGTTTTGGCCATCTGTCAGCCTTTTTCAGACTGTTGTCTTTTTTCCTAAATTTTTGTATTTAATTTCAAACTATATTTTTATATATTTGGATTATTTTTATTAAATACTATTTGAATAATTCAGAAAACTATCAACTATAAAAAAAATCCTTTCAAATGCCTAAATTTAACCTTAATCAAATAGTATTGTTTTATTTCAGTTATCTGGCAACGCTTTAATTAAACTTTACTTGATGTAATTAACTTTTGGTTCGCCAACTAATTTGTATATTTATTAGTCAGATTCAGCATTTTTCCTCCTTTCGTTTTTTCCTGCATTTTAAACAGTCTGGCTACGTTTTTATTACTTTAGCTACAACTCGGCCACATAAATTTGTGCTGCTTGCATTTTGGCTTGTCTAATTTGCTGCACCCCAAACGCTTAGTTAGTTAAAGCGAAGCTTGGGACCGCTTGTCGCATGGGGCTTTAAGCAGGACTCGAAAAGCCGGCCACAGAATCCAAAAGCCATTATAAAAGTTGAACGCCACAAACCCAGGCTAGCAGAAAAAAAAGGAGGCGGAGGAGGAGGCTGGAAATGGAAATAGAAATGTGGAGCAAAAAAAAAAAAAAAAAAAAAACTATAAACGACCAACGACCAACGACCAAATGCAGTTACCAAACGCAAAAGTCCTTTGTGGCAATAGCACGAACAATGGGGCACAAGTGGCAGGAGGAAGGCGCTGCTGAGCCATGTGGCACATGGGCAGCTGAAGCTGCCACTGCTTGAAATGGGATTGGTCAGCGGCGGCTGTGAACAGTGCACGTGACACTTCATTGGGCATTTGGCAATTGCCAAATTTGGTGCGCTTGGCTCAATTGTTGAATTTGCTTTTGGTCTGTGGCCAAGGACAGGCATGAATTGTGGTTGGTGGCAATCGATGTGGTGGTGTTGGCAGTGGTGGCTTGGCTTTAATTACCTCGTCAGATGGCGACTGCCCTCGTGGACTGCCATTTCGGAGGACTTGAACTCGTTCAGCTCCTTGCGTATGGCAGCCTTGTCCTTTGGCGTCAGTCTTGTCCATGGCTTGTCCGCCCGTCGATCGTAGTCGTGGGCCTGCGTCACCTCAATGTAGTCATTGAAGCGTATGATCTTCTTCTCCTTAAGCTCCTCGACGGTGGGCCGAAAACTGAGCTTGCGCAGCAAATACGATTTCTTCTCCTCCTTTTGCTTCTTCTCCTCGGCGGGTGATTGAGCTGAAAAAGTAAATATTTCAATTTATTGAATTTCAAATTGCATTTCCAATTAGTTCCACTCACTTTTTAGAATGTTGCGCTCGACCAGCTCCTCGGCGGTGGGTCGCATCGACAGCCGTCGTATGAGGCGCGCACCGATCGCCTCCTTGGACTCCTTGATCTCATTGTCGTTGACCTGATGCAAGATGTTGCGATTGATCAGATCCTGTTTGTCGGGCCGCAGCTGCAGCTTCAGCGACAGCGACTCCTTGCGCGCCAGCTTGGCCAGCCGTGTATTATCATTGTCATCGTCCCGATAGACAATCTGGCCATCGCTCTCGTCGCTATCGCTGCTGCTCTCCCTTATCACAAACGGTCGAGTGTTCTCCTTGTTCTCCACAGTGCAGGGCAGTTGGATATTGAACATTTGCTGCCTGCTGTTGGTAATTCAGTTAACAAACAAATTGTGCATTAGTTACGTAATTAGCATTAACTATACTATATATAATTGCTAAAAATCATTAGCCTAATCAAACAAACACACAGACATAGGGAGTTGCATGCAGTCAAAGTCTAACTACAAACAAAAATACGCACTTTCATCTCTGCAATCTCGCATGAACAATCTGACAGATTTATACACGCCCACACACACACATATATATCCAGCAAAAGTGTGCTTAATTTATTCATCTTCCTGCATAACTCTCAGGCACATGTCCTTAAAGTTTTTTGCCTGCTATCAAAACGCTTTTGCTGCTGCTGCTCTCGGTGGCAATTTGTTGTTGCTTTTGTTTTTCTGCCTTTCTTTTTAACGACACGTGTGCGCACATCTGGCAACTCATTCGCATACATTTACCACAGCCATGCAAGTGTGTGTGGGTGTATACGTGTGTGTGTACGTGTCTATATGCTTGGCTTTGTACTTAAAGCTGTCGCACGGCCAAAGAGCCCGCCCAGAATGCTATATCCTGTCAGGCGCATCCGCAACACTTTCGCCATATAAATATATTGTATATATATATATATATATATATATGTATATATACATGTGTGTGTATCTGTGTATTCATATGTTATATCTATGCCAGCCACATTACCATGCAAAACGAGTTGAAGCGAATTATGCAACGCAAATGCTACTTTCTCAATACCCTTTCGCAAGTCATCTTCAATCTGAAGTGCCTCCTGCCGCCAGTGGAGGTGCGAGACTTTAAGCAGGTTTCAGCTTGTCTATTGTGCAGGTGTTTGTGGAGAGTGCTTTGGCTTTTTGGCGTGAAGCACTGTGAGCAGTGTGAAGCGGCTATTTGTGGCACTTCATTTAGGACACGTTTAAGCGTGGGCTAAGAGCAGCCTTAACACAGTGAACTAATGACAGAAAAACATATAACTAGATAAGTTGCTTTGCAAGTCGCATCTACATCTCACATTAAGTTTCTTGCTTCTGAAAGGGATTAACTATCCGTTTGTTATTTAAGGAATAAATGATGAATTTACATTCAATTTAAGACAGAGTTTAAGCTCATAAAATTGTTTTAAGCTAACAAGCTTTTGTGTAAGTTGATTCTCAATTCCATCAAGTTTCTCACTCTTAAGATAAAGCAAAAACTTTAAGTCTTCGTTTTTCAATCGGAGATATTAAAATGCGCTAATAGATATAAAAATTAAATTATATAAAAATTAAATAAAATTAAATTAAATTCATCAAAATGCTCCATAGAAAGTATTAAAATACTCATAGGGTTACAGCTTTTAAAAAATTTAGTAAATAGATAAGTTTATATATTTTATAAATTAAATTATTTATCAATTATTATTTAAATTCTATCAAGTTTCTCGCTTTTGAATGTGTAAAATAATTTCTATAGCCTATAGGTAACCCTTCGTCACTATTGGTAATATATATCTGAATATTCAGTAGCACAATTCAGCTTTTACTGAACTAAGTATAAAAGTTCCTCTGTAGGTTGATTCTAAATTTGATCTAGTTTCTCTCTTCTGTATAGGTTTTCTAATGTTAAACAATTGGTTTTGCCAAAGAGAGCAGCAAATGGATTGCATATCTTGAAAGACATGTTTGTGTGCATATTTAGCTATAAGACTACTTCATCAAGTTCAAGAGATAAGCTAAGTTCTTATATATAAGCAATTCCTGCGTCTAGCTATAAGACTACTTCATTATATTCAAAAGAAGAAGTTTATATAAATAAGAGATTTTTGCTTGTATTGTAATTCTATCATTAGACAAGTCCTGATACAAGTTTAAAGAATTGAAACTTTTGTTTTATAAACTTCTCACAAAGTTTCTTGCTGCATGCCCTAATAAGCAATGCTCTTAACTGCGCTTCTTTCCTTAAGTTCTTTTTTCATATACTACATTGTCATGTCTATTCGAAATATTACATTGCCATACAGCATAATATTTCCCTCTTTTACAGTTATCATATACAAATATTTCTCTCTGTAAGTGCATCGCAACCAACTGCTTGACTATTAACAATGAACATACGAATCGTATTCGCAATGCTCGACATTGTTTGTGATAAACTGAAATGTGCTTTGCCTCTCTCAGCTCTCGTACATTTTATGATAAATATGTTCAAAATGTCTTGCATTTACGTTCAAGTTGCGTCGCTTTCACGCTTTGTTGCAACTGTTTTGCATATTCCGCATCCTTAGCTCCTGTTTTCTCTTTATTCTTTTTTTGAAGCCATTGGGGCATGGCTAAAAAGGACTCGCATGTGCGGTTGCCACCAATCGAGTTTCGATTATGCCGCATCGTTGGCTATAGCATTCAACTCGTAGCACTTGTCATCTGTCAAAGTTTTGCTCCCTTTTCTCCCTTCTATTTTTTTTTTTTTGTATCTGATACGTATATATAGTATATAGCAATTTATTGCTGCTCTTTAGTGGGCATCGCTGGCCTTTTCCTTCTGATTTAATTTGACATGCGACAAAGAAATGAGATTAAGACATGCTTTTGAAATATGTCATGTGCTTCATAAGGAAGTCGAAGCAGAGCTCAAATGAAAACTTGTTTCGCAATCGTAGCATGCAACGCGGCGTTCAAGCAAGCGAAAACTTTTATCATACGAAAACAAGAGAAGAGAAATACACACACACACACACACATACAGAGACACAGTATACGACATTGAAGGCGAAAAGGCAGCACATGAGAAAATTAAACTTAATGTCAAACAAGCAAAAGTTCGTAATTTAATACTAAAAGAAACAAAATGAAAAAAAAAGCTAAAATAAAAAATAAAAAGCCAAAAAATAAAGTGTGTCCATGTTTGTTGTTGAGTGAGCTGTAACTGCTTCTTCTTCTTCTGGTTCTCGTTTAAGTGTTGTCAAATTTCGTTTGTGTTTAAAATTTAATCAAAACACATAACCGAAATATGAGTGTTAAGGTGCAGCAGTGGGAGGGCAGGAAAAGGTCGTTGACTTGCAGAGGACTAAAGCAATTCAAGGACTATGCAGGACGAAAACAATTTCCGTTTAAAATTACTTGTGGAAATGAGTGGAAATAAAGGAAAAGCATAAAAGATTTCAATTTTAAGTTTGGCGCAAACAAAAATCTAGTCACAACAGAGAGAGCAAGAGAGAGAGAGAGAGAATGAATGAGTGAGTGAGATAGATAGATGTAGTCTAAAAGCGTTTGTTTTTTGTTTTTTTTTTTTTTTGGCATACATTTCACATGACAAATAAATTAGCTAAAAAAATGTTTACCATATTCTAATCCGTGGTCGTAGTATAGGCCTGATTTCGTTTCAGTTTATATAAATTTTTCATGTTTTGATATAGTTTGTATATATATTGAGAGTAGAGAATTGATTGTTGTTGTTGTTGTTGTTGTTGTTGTTGTTGTAGTTGGAATAGGAGCAGTAGAACGTGTTTGATCACGCAGACACAAAAACGTACGTAAAAAATCAAATGAGAACAAAAAGAAATTGCAGAACAATCAATTTGTTATACATATAAATGGATTATAATTGGGGGCGGGGGGATTTTATTATTTATATTAATTTAATTGCAGCAGCAGAACGAAACACAAGTGGGGTTAAAACGCCGCGCATGATGAATTTATATATATATTTTAATATATATAAATAGAAAGAAATAGAAAGAGAGGAGTAGAAGAGAGAGAGAGAAGAGTTTATAAGTAAAAACAAATTCAAACTACAAACAAAATGTAACGCAAAAACTAACGCAACTATCGTAGAGTATAAATTAAATTAAAATGAAATTCAAATCCCATCAGTTCACTTACTTGAGCGAATAGTTATTGCCCGCCGCATCCTGGCGCACCACCAGAGGACGCTGATTGGCTGCCGACTGCTGGGCGGCGGCGGCAGCTGCGGCTGCCATTGAGCCAATGCCGCCATTGCTATTGGATATGGCTGCCGCTGTGGCAGCACTGTGATGCTCCTGTGTGGGCGTAACGGGCGTCGAGGCTGAGTTGGCATTGTTGCCGCCGCCGATGCCCACCTTCTTCTTCAGCGCCGACTTGAGAGGAACTGCATTTGGTTTTGGCTCTTTGGCTGGAATTTCCTCGACACGCTGCGTATCCATGACTCGCACATGATTGCCAGCAACGCCGCCGTACGGCGCATACTCATCATCCGAGTCAAGCTCATCCTGATCGGGATCGTGATCTGCGGAAGGCAAACAATAGAGATAGTTTAGTAAATGGAAACTTGAGAGACCATATTGAACATTTGCTTGTATAGACTTAGGAGCAGGACATAGGGCACTAGCATAGTTATGAAGTGCGCGTTGTTAATGAGCTGAAAGCTAGAAAGCTTTGGTGTTCGTTTTGATTATCATTACCATCATAGTCATAGTCCTGCTGGTAGTCCTGATCGTTCATGGCGCCTGGCCCGTGCGGTCGTCCAGCGATGAGCGTCGGGCTCGGCGTGGAGAACATCGGCGGCGGTGGGATGGGTCCAATTTCCGATACGGGTATCGGCGGCTCCGGCAGCTCGCTGAGCATCACGCCCGGCGGCAGCTTGCCGCCAGCATATGGCGGCGGTGTGCTGCCCGGCGGTCCACCCACCATTTTGCCATCCTCGCCGCCATCTACAACAAACGATTACAATCAAGAGTCGGGGCCAAAATTCGGGAGCAAACACAAACAAAAAGACAGAGAAAGAGAGAGAGAGAGAGAGAGAGAGAGAGAGGCGAGACGTCAGAGACAGTGAGTGTGAGTGTGAATTGTTGTTCTTCTAGCCAATGATCTTTGATGTGTGCGTGTGTGTGTGTGAATGTGGTGTGTGTGAGCTGTTGTTGTGGTGTGTGTGTGTGTTTGTGAGAGAAGTGTGGGATAGCTAGTTGCTGGAAAATTGCATAGCTAAACGATAATAGATATGGTAAATATATCGATAGCTGAGTTCGCTACTGATTTGTGATCGATAAATAAATGTTGTACCGATAATTATCGATATTGATTATCTAAATATCGATTAGAAACGATTACTTTTTACAAAAAATCTATCGTACAGTTAGCTTAAGTAGCAAGCAGATTGCTGTGTATATCGATTATTAATAACTTATCGATTTATGAGCAAATTTGTATGTTATACATCACTAAAAAACATTTTCAAATTATTTAGCATCAGATTTACTTTAATCGATTATCGATAATTTATCGATTGACAACTACAACAAGTTTTAGCTGAGACAAATGTTAGATTTATTGAGATTTCTATATTGGAAATGTTGATTATCTGTTTACTATCTTATCATTCTTTTATTGATTACAATTTGGAGGTCTAAAAGTTTATTCTGCAAAAATACTAAAAAATCAATGATACTTTTGAGTATCGATCAATATCGCTCAGCTTTTATCACTTATCATTTCTTATGCAATTTTCCATAACTAATCTCAGATCTATAGCTAATCTAGCTTTAAAACTTGAATATATAGAAACAGAAACAATTGAGTTTGAGTTCGCTTCACTTACAATGCTCATTGTGGTAGCAAATGTTGACTCCTCGCCGCGACAGCTTGTTGCTGCCACCCAGAGTATTGGGTCTCTCCACTTTGTTGTTGGAATCGTTCTGTTGGTTATATTGTTGCTGGTGCATGCCAGCACCCGAGCCACCACCGCCAACGCCACTGCCTCCACCACCACCACCGCCACCGGGTGGCGGCAGCATGGAGCCCTGGCATGTTGGCTGCTCAATATTCGGTGTTGATAATGTGCCATTGCCACCGTGTTGTTGTGCATCAGTCTTGTCTTTTCTTGGTTCTGTAAACAGAGGGAGAGAGAAAGAGAGAAGAGAAATGAATAAAGTATATACATATATATATAGACATATAGTAAGAGCTTGTAACATGTGCAGTCAACTAATTTACAAACATGTGCCAAAACTAGTCAGACAGAGAGAGAGGAAAAGAGAGAGGGTGTGAGGAGAGCAGCGCTACAGCATGTGGAGCCTCCAGCAAACACTTGATGGGCTTTTACATTAATTGTCATGCTGGCTAGTGGTTGAGCTCGGTTTGCTCGGTTTTCTCGGTTTCCCTTGACCACACCAGCAGCACGAACAGCAGCAGCAGCTGTAAATTGCCTGCCAGGGCAGCCACTTGAGTGGCCACAAAGTACACACATACACATATAGAAAGACATTCACTCACACACATACACACACAGCTGCTCTTCTTGTTCCTGACCTGCTCTTGTTGGTCAAGTGTAATATTTTTAATTGTTGTTAAAGGGTTAAGCGTGTGGTTCGGCTCAGTGCCGAGCGAGACTTGTAAAAAAGAATAAAACAAAACTAAAGCTCTGCTGGACAGCTGAGTGCACATTAAATGTGCGCTAGTATGTGTGAGTGTGTGTGAGTGTGTGTGTGTGTGTGGGCTGCTCTCATTAATAATGAGAAATGGCAAACAATTATATGCGCCCGTTAATTTGAGTATACGAAGCACAATAGCTTCTCATTTAATTTGTAGCGCAGCAAATGCTTATCGCTATTTGTGCAGCATTTAAATAAGAAAGTATAAGAAAGCAAATCTGCTTAAGTAGGCTGGGAAATGAGGAAGAGCAAAAGAAGTAAACAAATTAAATATGTTTAGCTAAGATTGAGTATAAGATAGGGTTTGCTTATAGAAGAAGCGAGCAGATGAAAAAAGGTTTTGCAAACTCAGATATTTACTCAGACTCAACGAAAATATATAAAAATATATTTATGTATAATAATAAATAATGTATAAAAAATATTAAATAATACATAATAAATTATAAATATTAAATATAAGAAAATAATTAATAAATATTAAATATTACAAAATAAATAATAAATAATAAAAAATAAATAATAAATAATACATTATAAATAATAAATAATAAATATTAAATATTAAATAATACATGAGAAATTATAAATAATAAATATTAAAAAATAAATAATAAATAATACATAAAAACCAATAAATAATACATTATAATTTAAAAATAATAAATAAAAAAAATAAATAATAGATAATAAAAAATAAATATTAAATAATACATAAGAAATTATAAATAATAAATATTAAAAAATAAATAATACATTATAAATTATAAATAATAAATAATAAAAAATAAATAATAGATAATAAATATTAAATAATACATAATAAATTATAAATAATAAATATTAATAAATAAATAATAAATATTAAATATTACAAAATAAAGAATAAATAATAAAAATTAAATAATAAATAATAAATAATAAATAATTAATAATAAATCACACAAAATATTTAATATTATATTACAAATAATAAAAAAAAAACAACAAAATCATTATATAATAATAATAAATAAAGAGAAAGCTCTGTTTTCTAAGCTTCCTAATTCTATTTCAATTTTGTCGTGATTGCCATCTACTGTTGCAGTAGTATTAGTGTGAGGCTGTGAGCTTATAGCGAGTTGTTATCCGACTGCACGCTTTTCATTTCTGCGCACTCTGTAAGAGAAAGAGACAAATACAGCTATTGCTGAACGTAGTCTCGGCTGATGCTGAGAGAGAGAGAGGGCGTCAATGTCGTTAAGATTGTCACTGGATGAAGAGAAGGCGCCTAGAATTTGTCACTCTGAAATAACATATTGTGAAAGACAGCACAGCGGGAATTCCTTATTTAGCGCACTTGTAAAAATATAAAATTAGTACAGAAGGTAAAAACCCGACATACAAATATGCATATGTATATACAAACTAAACTTCAGCCGCCCACATAGAAACCAATCTAGAAATCAATCAAAGTCTTCAAAATCTGAAACACGCCTCAACAACCGGAAACAGCTTGATAATCGACTTGTTTAATTACTCAAACCAAAATTGAAAAATATTTCGGCTCATCTCAACTCATCTCGACTTTAAGCAAATGCCATGGAAATGGAAAAAGCCGTCACGATATCATTTACCAAAATGCCAAAAAAGCAATTAGTAGAAAATTCCTTAACAAGTGCTCAAATACTTCAGTCAGTCATTAAAATGAATTTAACAATTGACAGACAGCCGATCCCACAACAACAAAAAACCAGAGGGCTAAGAAATCTGGGCAACAATATTTATGGTCTAAGCAGATGAAAATATCTTTCGGCACAAGCGAAAGAAGAATTCTTTGCTCTGCTCGGCAATTAATTGGCAAATCAAGACAACAGCAACAACATTGAGGGCAAAAAATGCGGAATAAGACATTTATACAAAAAGGAAATTAGATGTGAAAATGCAGCAGCCGCAAAAACCTTTAACCAATTGTTGCTAATCACACGTAAATAAATATCAAAGCGCGTTTAGTTTAAATAAGCAGCACACAAATTACCAGATTAAAGAGGGGCACCAGGGGACGTGGGCTAGACGAAAACTATTTGAAACAGATACAAATTCCGTTGGCCCAGAGCCAACGCAGCAAAAGGCTGGTGCGAAAAGAACAGCCCAAATGACTAAATAAACGCTAGTGGACGATGTGTGGACGGTTGGCTGACGGCAGGGGGCAATGCCTTGACGTGTTTGCAAAAATATTTTCACGAAAATAATAAAAACATTAAAAGAAAAAGAAAAGAGCTAAAGACAGAGAGAGAGAGAGAGCAGACGAAGACTAGAATGTATGCCATGTAGCATATAGATAAACACTCTATGACAATGCGAGTGATGAAGTAATGAAATTATTTTGAAAGCCAAGAAAACATTTTCATGCATCAAGTTCATGAGATGTTGGCCAACAGACAGGAAGAGCAACAGACAGAGAGGCAGAGAAAGAGAGAGAGGGATGGTATATTTTAATGAATTTATGTGCCTGTCAAATTATGGCGACAAATGTCTTTGTATTAACTGGCAAACTGCTAGCCCTTCCTCTCTCCCTGTCTCTCTCAGTCCCTCTTTCTCCTACACTCTTTGCGCTCTGCAAATTTATGGCCTGACAGCTTGAGCAACGTCACAGAGCAGAAGAAGACAAAAATAAAATAAAAGTCCAACTAAGAAAAGTGGCCCAGAGCTTTGAGTAGGGTCCGCACATAGTAGACTAATCAAAATGAATACCCCTAATGCAGGCTAACATCATGCATGGCATGAAATTTTAATTGATTTCCAGCATAAATATTCAACACAATGTATATCTTGGCCTATTATTCAATTAACAACAAAGCTCTTATCTTAGCCAGCGGCAGATTTTGCCATAAATCTTGCTTCAGTTTAGCTCCCTCTCTCTCACTCTCTCTCTCTTACTCTATATGTATTTCTTCTTACCACTCTCATCATCATATCTTATCTGCTTGCTTAATATCAATAATTTCTAAGTAAAACTTCTTCTGTTGAATTCCATTTAGCTGCTTAGTTCAATTAACTCTGAGCTGGCATTTGCATGGTTTATACTCTTACTAATGCAGCTAAATGGAAAGGTGATGAAAGATTATTTTTAGAATATATAAGCAGAATATAAATGAAAATATAATGCTGATAAAAACTCATATATTCAAAGGCTTTATACTAATTTTATCTTAATTATTTACACAACTCAGCTGCTAATGTCTTGGCTTGGCCTTTCGAATTGAATTGAATACTTCTCCTCTCTCTCTCTCTCTCTTCTCCTAATGATATTCTAGTTGAGTATCGATGGCACTATAGTTAAGTATCGATAACCTTATGTTAATTATCGATTTTCAACTATAGTGCAATTCCCTCTAATTTCTACTGGCCTACTACAATAGTGAAGACAATAATAAATAATGAAAATATGTCAATGAAATGAAGTATAATAAAAATTTGTTTGTGTTTTTTTCCTTGAACATGTTACAATAATCATATAAAAGCTTTTGATACAAATTTATTATTAACAGAAATTAGCAATTGTTTTTCAACTGAGATTTTTATAATTATTGGTAATTAATGATTTTTTGTGTGTGTGTTTTTTTTTTCGAATAATAAAATATTAAATTGTATTAACATTAATAACACATTTTCTAAACTTTTCAAGCCAACTGTTAAGTAACTGAAAAATCTTCCAAATAGAGTTGTTAAAGGCATTAAATCGATAGTATCAATAATACAATCCATAGCAAAATAGATAGTATTGATAATATCGATAATACAATCACTCAATGAGAGGAATTATCAATTGGAGTAAACTACCCATAGTCTTCCTGCTCTACTACCAACAACTCACTTTGCACTTAAAAAGCTGCTTTATACAATTATAATTAAATTACTTTGCTGAGCAGCTCAATCTACTTTGCATCTGCTGAACACCTACACTCCAACAGCTTTTCGCTTTTCTCTCTGAATACAACAATTTCTTCAAAAGAAAACTATTCAAACTAATGTCAATTACTTATATCAGCCATCTGCTGGCTACTATCTGCTGCACATTGCGCAATCTGTGTACGCTATCTCTTTCTGTCTCTCTTCCTTTCTCTCACCCACCACTCACAGTCTAATGACAAAATTAATTAAGCAGAAAGTTTGGTGTCTAATTAGCTGGGCCAACATCTGCGCTGGGGCTGGTCATAATGGGCCATTCGCTTGGCCTTTAATCAATTAGCTGCACTCCCGGCCAAGGTAAGAAGAGTTCAGGTGGTTCAACAAGGCATTACAGCCGACATGCCAATAAGTAGGCAATAATAAATGAGATACGGTGCGTGCGTGTGTGTGTGACGTCATTGCCATCTGCAATTCCATGGAGTCAAATGCACAGATTTATTTATAATTCAAAGAGTACAAGAAAAGGAATATAAAAAAAAAATAAATAAAAATAAAAATAACAGAAGAGAACAAAAATAACACGTAACAGAATTTGGTAAGCAAGCCGCAAATTAATTGTGCGGCTCTCTGCATGTTGAACCAGCCCACACACACAGGAAACAGGCAAACAAGGCTAACAAGCAACGGGCATTTGGTTTACCATGCCCCGTCTCTGTCTCTTACTCTCTCTCTCTCTGCACTCAATTGAAACGGCCTCATCAGCTCTTTGCAGCATTTTGTTGCAAAACAATTGAAATCATTTGGGATAACATTTAATGTGCCAAAGGTCCTTGGCAGCTGAGCTGCCCAAGGGCATAAATGAGAGAGAACCACAGTTGAAAGTCCTATACTTAATATGCATAATCAGATTTAGGTCCAGAAATGAAAATAAGCCCATAAAAATATTAGATTACGCTGCTATACAAAATAACTTCTTTTTACTTTAAGTCTAGGAACTCTGTTTTATAGGCCTAGCCTACCTGTTATACTCCCTTTCTTAACATTACAGGGTATTCACATTGTCTGCATTCATGAGCTCTCCACACTTTATATATTTTGTTTTGCTTTTACACACTCGCTTTTGCTGTCTACCTCTGTAACTCCCTCTCTCTCCCTTCCTCTTCCTGCTTCGCCTGTTAGCAGCTTTGGATTTTTGGCTCTGACAGAGTGTGGATATTTGATAAATAAACAATGTGAGGCTGTGCATTTGAGGCATTTTGTGCCAGGACGAACCGCAGCACAAATATGCTCGCATGGCACACACCAACACACCCACACACATCACCACACACACACCCACACACACGCCCGCACACTCAGGACGTTTCATAGCCTAATTTTCGTATGGCATGTGTGAAAAAAGAGAGCAACTCGTAATAACAGCATGCCATGGCACTGGGGAATACAACAGGCAGAGGCCAAATGTGTATGGCGGGTGCTCTGGACACTAACTGACAGCTGCTGACGTCACTCAACAAATGTGCCAAAAGCAGCAGGAGCAGCAGGAGCAGCAGGAGCAGTGGAACTCTGTGGAGCTGTAGCCAGCTGTCATATGAGTCTGACATTTATTACGTTACGCATACGCAGTGTGGTGCGCAGCTAGGCTACGTTTTAATAAATGCAACACGTGCATTGGAAATAGACGAAGATCTACAGGCACGACGTGAGCGACCTCTACACACACACACACACACACAGCCCCCAATCATCATTGGCCACAGTTGTTGTTGGCCTCAATTTGTTGTAGCTACAAGCGACTTTTATGCGGCAAACAAATCAACACGCCGACACAATTCATTAAATTTAATTAATGGCATATGGTTAGGCAAAATAACACGACAACACGACCACGCCCACCTGCAACTGATTCACGTTGCCTTGAATAAATTTTGGCATTTCTTGTGGCTTTCCTATACACCCCAAATATTTGCATATTTTATTCATTTGCTCATCGCTTTATACACATTTGAAATTTATGCTCGCTTCTTGATAGACGAGGACTACAAGTGTCTGTCATACTCTCTCTCTCTCTCTATCATTTGCCTCAAGTCCCAATTTGTATTTTGAAGCATGCTCTCACTTCGACTGGAATACAGCGAAAATTTCTCCAACATTTTTATTGATTGAACTCCAAGTTCAGCTGCTTGAAATTGTCATTGAGTTGGCATTGGGTTTGCCTTGTGTAACATATTGTTTTACGCTGTGAATGCCTTTTGAATAAGTGCCTGGGTCAAGTGGACTTACAGCAGGCAAACACATTTTAGTTAAGTTGCAAATATTTTATTTTTACAGCAAAGCAAACAACGCAGCTTGAGTAGTTCCAGGCCCAGGCAGGCATACACACATACAATATATATTTATTTATATAAAAGCAAACATTCTCAGCTAATTGATTTTGCCCAAAAACAAGAAAAATTCAAATTTATTACAAAGTCAAGCGCAGTGCAGAGAGAGGCAGAATGAATGAATGAGTGAGAGAGAGAGAGTGTGTGTGTGTGTGAGAGAGAAAGCTAGCCAGCACTCGCCCACGCTCATATGCTGGACAGCAGCAGCAGCAGCACCTTGAGTGCTCAAAAATTAATTTAATTTCCATTTTTCATTTGTTGCCTGCCACACCCACTGCCCTCCACGCCCCCCACGCCTACAAAATAGTGTTCATGCGGATTTGTTTGCATTCGCATTCAGTTGCTAAGACGCCAACAAATCTTTTAGCTAATCGCATCAAAAATGCGAACGACAAGAAAAAAAAAACGTGGCTATTTATAGAGAAGCGTTCCCAGTGTGTGTGTGTGTGTGTGTGTGTGTGTGTGTGTGGTTTATATGGTTGACTAAGTTCTTGCTTTGCTGATGACTCTGTGGACCAGCAGCAGCGACCTTCACCTTTATACTGCCGCTGCTGCTGCTGCTGCTTCTACTGCTGCTACTCTAGACGCTAAGCTTAAATTATTTATTTATACACTCTACCATTGCTGTTGTTGTTGTTGTTGTTGTTGTAACTGTACCTACACAAACAGCAGCACACAAGTTGTACATAAAGTAAACTTAATTTATTTTTAATCGCCATTTAATTGGCGGCTCGCTGTTTTCTTTCGCCTCGAAATTGCAGCATCAAGAAACTTTTAATTGCTGTTAAGATATTTCGCAGCCTGATGGATGCGGCAAACAAACACACACACATCTAGACTTTATATACTATATATATATATATAGACTACATTCAGTACACAAGATTCCTGAGCTGTTTGTTTATTTTTTACTTTGCTTAAATGCCAAACGCAGTCGACGCCAATTGTGGGCCAATGTGTCCTCTGCGCCTACGCCAGATATAAAAATACTTGTATTAAAAATAAACATTCAGCGAAAGGGCAAAGTTCAGTTAGCAGCTAAGCGCTGTCAGCTTTGGGCGCACCAAAGTAAGTGCCCTGACAGCTGCCTGCGGGCCTGACAAACGGTAAAAGAAATCAAAACACAGAGAAGCAACATCATGCGGGTCTCCAGCAAACTGCAGACAACTCTCGAATTACTTGTGTGACAGGTGATTTAATTAAAGGCCAAAGGCACGCGAAAATACTCTGGACTTGAAAGCAAAATTCGACAAATCAACATTCAAATGGGATTCAGTTATGGAGCCAACAGCAAGTAATCTCCCTCTCCGCCACATATATTTCGCTTCAATAAATACTTGAGCTCATTGCTCAAAGTTGCTTTTCTCATAAATTATTTAGCAGCTAAAATTTGTTGTTTCTCTTTTTTCATGTTTCATTAAACTCTCTTGCTGATGACTTTTTCCCAGAACTTTTATTTTATGAGCATAATGTCAACTGATTATTATTCATAAAAAATTTGGGGCTGAGCATAAAAGCTTAAGGAGTCTAATTGAAAACTTGGGGCACCTGTTGTTCCTCGGAATTGAACTACCTACGTTTAAGTTCAATGACATTTTCTTTTTCATTGTCTTGCATTGCTGCAGACCTTTGTCAAACTTATAACTCCCTGTCAAATTCATGTAGCAGCATTTTTTGTTGTATTTTAGTTGAGATATTCTCATTGTCTGGCCTCCTCCGGCAGTAAAAGTATTACATTTTGTCTGCCAGCATTTTGCCTCCTTTCGCTGAAGTACTTGTTAAGTTTGTAGCTTCCAGTTATGTTTATAAAACATCATCTTTCATTATCTCTGCTCCACTTCTTTACTTCAGTATTAACTTATTATACATTGTCTTTCATTCATCTTCCATCATATTCATTTTCTCAAAATAACTTTGCCCTTTCATCACTGCTTACTTAACTGGTTGTTAAAGTTTTAGCCTCTAGGTAAATTCTTGCTTTTTAAAGATCAAAAAGCTTCTGCAATTCGTTTAATATCTCACGTTATCCTGCCTCCTTCTTTCCAAGTATTTTTAGATTTAGTGTTTTTTACGAACGCCTGTCAAATATTTAACTTCCAGTCAAACGTCATCTTTCGTTCAGCTACTTTCCTCCACGCTATCACAATCATTACCTCGTCTGATTCTTCCCAAATTACCCATCATCTCACAATCTCACATCCATTTCTTAAAAAAAAAACAAAGCTGTTGTTAAATTTTTAACTCTGAGTCAAGCTTGTACATCATCTTTGTTTACCTTAGTTCAACGCCCTTTCAGTTCATTTGGCATACAGCTCTGCTAATGAATTACCCATTGTCTGGCAGCCATCCCTCCTCGTGCTCAGTTAACTCCCTGTCAAATATTTAACTCCCAGTCAAATTTCACTTTCTTTACCTTTATTCCATTCACTTCTCATGTATCTACATCACTGCCATGCCTACTTCTTTCCATACTACCTACCCATCAGCTCTCAGTCTTCCTCCGTTTCTTCACTTAAGCTGCTGTCAAATTCCTAACTCCCAATCAAATTTGTATAACATCATATTTTTCTTATCTAAGTTCAACGACCGTTTTGCCTGGTCTCTCTGCTCTCTCTGCTCTCCCTCTCTCTCCTCATGTCTTATTCATTGTCTGGCAACCTTCCTTCCTTTTGCTCACTTAACCGCCTGTCAAATTCCAAACTTGCAGTCAAATTTCACCACTTCTGTCATAAAACAAAGCTTCTTAAAATTGCAAATTGCTCAATTGTCCGCTAATTAACAAAAATCAACAAGCGAGAAAAGAATCCTTTCCCAACAAAAAATCCTTTCAAAAAAACCCTTTGTGCGACGCAGGGCCGAGTCGCGCTCAATTAGATCCGTTTAAGAAACCTGTCCAAAGGTCACAAATTGAAGCAATTTTCAAATAACTTAATTGAGGTGGTCTGACAACAAAGCGTCAAATTTGTGTAGACACTCGTTGAAATGAAATTTTAATGGCAGTTGACACTTTTGACGCCCCCGGCCACACCCCCAACGACACAGCCTTTGCCAAATTGTTAGCCGCAAGCACTTGGCTAACGATGGGCATGTATCAGAGAGGCGTAAAATGTTTGCTAAAATACATTATCATATACTATATAGACATACATATATTGTTATATAGAAATTTCTCTTTGTTTTTGGCGACGCCTGAAAAATTTACGAGTAAACAAATTTTTGGCTTTTACTTTCTTAATTTGATAGATGAAATCAGCGCCGAAATATGTAGAGAAAAAAAGCCCAAAAAAAAAGGAAAAGAAATGAAAAACCAAAAACCAGGTCAGAAATATATATACATATATAAGAAAAAGGTCTGCTGAAAGGTGCGTATATCTTTCTAAGCAACTGATTTATGGGCATTAAAATTTTCGGGCATCTCGTAAAGCAACGCAAGCGAGGCCAATAACATTTAATTTTGGTCGAGACAGGCTCCTAACAAATAACACAAATAAAATAAAAGAAAACTTGATGAAAAACTGTAAAAACGGAAAAAAAAAGTATTATAGAAAAAAGAACAAGAATCGAAATGGAAAAAGGATGACTGAGAGAGAGGGGGGAGAGGGTTGACACTGGGGGCAGCACACTAAGGGGAGGCGTGTGAAATGGAGAGCATCAAGAGAGAACAAAAAAGTTTCGAGAAAGTTGCACAAAAGTTCGTGGCTCGTGGAATTTGAGTTGTGGTTGCCAACATAATCAAAGGCTACGGCATGGCAAAAACTTTACGAGCAGGCACACTCAATATACACACACACACACACACACACAGTGGCACACTCACTCACTCACAGCACGTGCGGCGTTGTTGGAGGTGTCAAATTTATGGGCGCTGAAAAGTAGGCAACAAAAAATTGGCTGCCAACAAATAATGCAAGACATCAAATTAAACGCCAGACGACGGCTCTTGTTTTGCAAATTTTACGCCCACAAATAAATATATATATATTTATAAAACACAATATTGTTGACAACAATTTCAACGAAAATAGAATGTTATTTTTTAGCTGTAAAGAAATCTAATAGCTATAAGTTGATTTACAACATGCTATTTCATAGCTGAAGCTTGAACTGTTCAGTAATATATAGACTTTAAAATTTCTATTTAATTAGTTAGTAAGTAGATACTTAGTAGTTAGTAATTTATTCAAGATTTTTTTACCCCCATTTTCCATGTAATTAAAAATCAAAAAAATCATTAACTACCAAAAACTATAAATGCATCAGCTAAAAAGCTATAGTTAACATTTGTTAAAAATAAATAAAAATCAGAAAATCCTTAACTGCCAAAAAATATATATAATATATATACAATATATTTAATTATATATATATTTAATATATCAGTTGAAAAGCAATGGCTAGCCTCTATTAAAATTAAATTTGTTTCGAAGATTTTATATGATTGTTAAAAATGTTCAAGAAAAAACACGCACAAAAAAATGTAATTTTAATGTACAATTAAAGTTACACAAATTCTTATTTTATAGACTTGAAATAAAACAAGATTTTCTTATTAAAAAAAAAAACAGTAAAAGTTACGCCCGAAAAACTATGCAAAAGTTATTTGTGGGAATTCAATATAAATGCAATTCATTTGCCAAGCGCTGACCGCAAATACCTTAAATAGCTAAAGAGCAGTGATAGACATATATATATACATATATATAGACATCTAAAGACATATATACTTGTATACAGTTACAACCATATATATACTTACTTACGGCTACAACATGACGTTGGCATTAAAGGTAAAAGCCCATCAAAGCGGATTTGTTGCCCCCGACAACATGTAACCGAGTAGCGAGCAGACATGCACACACACACACACACACACACACAAACACAGCCCAGCCTTGTCTTCGACTACTTGCGGCGGGGTTTTAGGTTTAAAATTTAATAAAAAGAAAGCCTTTAATGTGCCTAGCTATGTATGGCAGGCCTACAAAATAGCCTAAAGGCTTAAATGTCTCAGCATTGCTCTTGCTGAGCTGCTTCCATTTGTGAGGAGCTCGACAGAGAGGGCGTTAGGGCGTGGCATGCCACGTGTGGAGTGCTGGAATAACAGTAAACGTCACAGTTAACGCTGCCGAACTCTCGAGGCGCAATGGCCAAAGTGCTTTTCACACCCAATTTTTCGCACGCATGTTACAAAAACAAACGCGAATAGCAACGAAGTAGACGAGCTGCGCGAGTTAAATGCTTTTCAGGCGTAAAACTTTGACAGGACCAAAAAAAAAAAAAAATAAATAAAAGAAGAAAAAAGACAGAAGCAGAACAACAACAATAACAACAAGAACAACAACACACACACATATATACACTCTCGCACACCAGCTCATGTCGCTTTGCTGTGTTTGGCTACGTGCTCGAAGCTATTTTTTGTTATATTTAACGCGTCGCTCAAGTTATGATTACAATTTCGGCCCAAACCAAAACAGAGTGCGCAGTAAAGCCTGACACACACACACACAGCACTCACACACACATATGCAGCACTCACTCACACACTCTTGCCTGTCAGCTCATATATTGTATGTCGAACAGCAGTTTTGGCCATAAACTTGATAGCCAAATGCTGCTGCCTTTTGCCATTGTATTTGGGTATATTTGATATATGAGCTCGGTTGCGACATGTGTGTGAGCGAGTGTGCGTGTGTGTGTGTGTGTGTGTTTGTATAGGGGACTATCAAATAACAAAATTTGTATTCGATACATGAAGATTTCAATTTAGTTGTTATGTTCTTGAGGCAAAACCTATTTTGACAAAAAAAAATTTATAGAACAAATCAAGTTTAATGTGAAAAAGTTTGATAAGAATAAAAATTGATTCAGTTTGGGATACAGTAAAAACGCTTTGACTTTAAGGTAGGGGTTTTGCATAGAACTTGATTGGTTTAAAAGTTAAATTGAATTAGAAAATGTGACAAAAGAAATTGTGCCTTGACAATCTAATCGAAATGATTGTTCAAATTCTGATCTCTGTTGAAACTCTGTAAATTTGATTTACAGAATTTGATTTAGAGACTCTAGAACTAGAATGAAACCAAATTGATCATTATATTGTTATCACTGTTTAAATTCTATGAGCTTGATTAGCAGAATTTTAACAGAAACTATAATTTAACCAAAATGATTATTAATATTCTAATCTCTGTTAAAATTCTGTGAATTCGATTACCAGAATTTTAACAGAAACTATAATGAAACTAAATTGAATTTTAATATTCTAAACTCTGCTAAAATTCTGTTAATCAAACTTACAGAATTTCAACAGAAACTATAATGAAATTAAATTGATTAATAATGTTCTGATCTCTCTTAAAATTCTAGGAATTCGATTAACAGAATATGATTTACAGAATTTTAAGGAAACTATAACAAAACTAAAATGATTATTAATATTCTAATCTCTGTTAAAATGCTGTGAATTTGATTAACAGAATTTCAACAAAAATCAGAATATTAACAATGAGTTTGATTTCATTACAGTTAAGCCTAAGTCACCCTAATCCAACTCACTTCCCTCACACTCTCTTTCACTTTCCTGCAGCGCATCTCAAGTGCGTATATGCCCTGCTCTCCGCACAGCTGCTCAATTATGTGTATACCAATTGCTATGCATAGGCTGGGGCGTTGCCTAAGATGGAGATGGTGACTTCAATCAATAGCTGAAGGTCGCAGGCTTCAGCAACAGAGGCGGAAAAATGATAAAAGCTGATGCGTATTAATCATACGCCATGTGTTTCACACAAACACTCACACATGCACACATGCACAGGGGAGAGCAATTAGTTGCGCCTTTGAATTATGTAGCATTTGAGCGGATACACACTCCATCTCTCTCCCTCTCTCTCACTCTCTCTCTTGCTTGCGCTCTATCAGCAACAGGACAGTGCAAGGCTAAGACTAGGTTAAGCCGTAAATTGTTGCCAATTGGCAGCGGAAGTGGACAGAGCAGCAGCAGCAAAAACAAAATGTATGCCCAGCTGGGGCTGCAAAAATGTTGCTTTAAGTTGTGATAAATTGGCAATAATATTTGGCAACAGCGGAAGTCGACAAGGTCAGCAGCAGCAGCACCACATGATGATGATGATGATGACGATAATGGCTTATTTGTGGTCTCAACAATTTTCTAGAGGCTCGAGAGTAAATAGTAGATGAAGCCAATTTGATGACAAGCGACCAAAAATTGGCATAATTAAAATGAAATTATTTATGACATTTCTCTCTTCGAGTCTCGAGTCTCGAGTCTGCCACGTTAATAATCATAAATTAAAGGAATTTTTCTTAGCCATTGCCACAGCAAGCTGCCTGCTATGATTGATGATTGCAGCTCATACAAAAGCTGCCTGCTGCATAACTCAAGACATAAAATTCTAAATGCCATCAGCTGATCGGACGCTTGATTAATGGATGCACTTGCAGCCATTTATTAATCACAGCCTACACATTAAAAGCAATTCAAGATTAAAGCAGCGAATCACATAAATATTTAATTAACCCAAATTCTGAGAATCTGCTCGGCAGATTTTCGGCCAAAAAGGATTAATACGATAATACCCCGCCCACCTTGTGACCCAAGGCTTATCAAGTCTATGTTGGCAAATTCACAAATTTCAACACCACCGAAAAACTGCTTTGATTTATATTTATCTATTTTCGTTCTTTCTCTGTTTTTATTACTTTCATAAAGCTATTTGTGTAGAGAGTCGTTAAAAGACACAAAAGACATCGCAAAATGCCTAGTTATTTGCCCTGACTTTCTCTTGCTGTTTCTTGTTTATGCTCAAAATATTTGTACATTTTTGTTTTTGTTTTTGTTTGGTTGATTTCGCTCATTTGTCAAAATACACTAACTAAAAGGGTGTTTTGGTTTGGCTAAGTGAATTTGCTGACAATTAATGAGATGCTTGGATTATTGAGTTTGGAAAAATTTTAGATGATGATGGATAGATGAAATATATATAATCATATATGTCAGATAATTGGCAGTTTGTAAAAATATTCGCTCATGAAAGTTAGCTTCAGTCAACTCTATCTGCTACTTGAACGAATCAAATATCTATATTACACAATTTACATAGGAAAGAAGTCTGATGAAAGTTAATTTGAGTCGATTCTTTTCGTTGCTTGGGTGGATCAAATATCTATATTATATAATCTATAAAAAACATCAGTATTAAAAATCTAAAAACGATTAGATATCTACAATTTATATAATACATAGGGAAGCTAAGCTAGAAATTATAGTTTTATATGAAAAATATTAGAATTAGCATTTTTTTTAAATGAGGAAAAATCTATATTTTTATAATTTTTAGCATGCTTTTAAATACATTTTTTAAGACAGAAAAAACGTAATATTAAAAAGCTTTGGCCTGGTTTAAAGTAAAATTTTAGATAGAAGAATTAATTACTATACTATATATTCTTAACTTAATATTGAAAACCTTTGGCCTGATTTAAAGTAAAATTTTAGAAAGAAGAATTAATTATTATTCTATATATTCACGAGCTGCTCTACTTTATCATAAAGATATATAGCGTTAAGGAATAAAGAGTAAAGAAAAACGAATGGACTAAAAATTGTTGCTGATTGCTTCAGATACCTTAAGATATCAGATCTTTTTCATTATCCTCATAAGTTATTTTTTATATATCCAAAATGAGCTATCTGTAACTGTACTTATTTGAGTCAAATTATAAATTTTTATTATTATATGAGTATTTCATTATATATAAATATATCTATCAATAAGTTAGTAACCCATATAAGTAATTCACCCATAAGTTCTTTACTTCCTATAAATCTTTACCTACCAAACTATTAATATTTAATAAGATAACAAAATTTGCTGACATTTCAAAACACCCAACGCAAGCATATTTCAACGTCGACACAACGTCGCACACATCAATCGTTTCTCCATCCTGTTTTGCATTTTATTATAAATATATATATTGTTTTTTATGTGGCAATCAAAGAATTTAAGCCAAGTAAATAAAACATATGAATTATGTGAGCTGGCCGACATCTATGTGCGACAGGTTCCACTGACGTCACAGCGCCAGAACACAAAAAATATATACAAATATATAAATATATATAAGTAGATAACGAGAAAAGTGCCAAAATATCTCACGACATTTTGTGAAAGGATTGTCAAAATGAATCATGTGGCATAGGTGTGCGTTGTGTATTTATAAAATCAGCTCGAAATACTATTCGCATGAGTCAAGATACAGAGATACCAAATCACATGAACAAAACACACAATTATTATATTATTTATAATAATTATTAAGTATTATCTATATAGTATATATACATATAAATAGATCAGCTGCACAATGAGTAAAAATATGTGAGGCTAGCCAAAAATATATTTGCTTTGAACATGCCAACATCCTCGTAATACCCACAAGTTCATTAACATGTAAAGAGACAGAGTGAGAGAGAGACAGAGAGAGAAAGTGACACATAGAGAGAGAGAGAAAGCGAGAGCATCTTTGCTGAAGGTGAAGTTCATTTAAATTCCGCGTCGCTCAAAAACAAATGCGTTACGATTGGGTGAAGGTCAAAACCAAAAACCATATTCCAAATATACAAATATTTTTGTATATATATGTATAAGCAGATATGTGTATATATAGTTTATGGTTGTGTTTTCTTGGCCAACATCGTCAGCATATTTAGCGACCTGCTGGAAACTCATTTGCGTTTCGCTGTTTGTGTTTATCTTGGCAGCTGCTGTCGGTGGTTGCTGCCTCGATGACGTCGCCTCAACCCACTCTGACGTTGCACATCTGTGTGTTTGGAAATGCGTTTGGATTAACCAGCAAATTGGCATCTCTGATGCCGTGGCATTAATGGAGCAAAACAGCGATGATGTCACAGGCGGAAATCATAAAATAATATTATGGAATATATTAAAAAACATAGCTAAGCTATATTGTGATTAGCAAGTGTGCTGAGGCATTCAAGTAGCATCAAGTTGAGATAGGTAATTGGTTTTGGATTAGATTAGCCTAGGTAATGATAGTGTGCTATGGGGTGGGGTAGGTTAGGGTATGTGAGGGGATAGATAAAGTTGGGTAAGGTTAGTTAGCTGAGTTTTTATGAGATTTGATTCAGTTGGGATAGGTTTGTGTTGGTAAGGATAGATTAAGTTAGATAAGGTCAAGAGACTTTAGGTATATTTAGGAATGTTGAAGCTACAGTCTGATAAGATGAAGGTAATACAAAACTAAGTTATATAGATAAGCAAACCATTGATAGTTTTTTAAGGCTATGTTAACTTAGGTCATGATACTATCGGTACAACTTTAGTTAAGACTAGATAAGGTGAGTTTAAATAAGGTGTTAGGATACTAGGACAGCCTTCAACTACACAAGTGAAGAGAAAGATCTAATAAGGAGTAAGTAACTAAAGAATACCCTGACAGCCAGAATACCCTGACAGTCAAATGTGTTCCCAAATTGAGACACATACGTTCTCGTCTCAATCCCCATCTCTGTTAATCCTAATCAAGAACTCATTGAGGCTCCTCATTGAGCTTGATCATGCTTTCAACTTCAGCATATTACAAACATTCTACATTTTAATACTACATAAATTCAATTCATTAAAATACAGCTAAGCAAAGCTAAACAAGTCTATAGCCTAAGATTGCACAAACAAAAAGTAACATAAAAGAGAGTAAAACTTGTAATTCCAGAGCTCATCTCAACAGCTTCACATTCACAATCAGACAGCTAATTAAAATCGTCTGAGTACATTTTCATTTACAATTAATTTGTTCATACAAAAATTTGCTCAACTTATAGCTGTAACATTTATATTGGGCTCAGCATTGGGATCATTAGCCGTAAGGTAATTAAGCCGCAATCAATCAAGTCTGAGGCCGAATTAGAAGTTCTATAGCTGAATTAGAAGTCGGTTCTTAAGAACAACTAATTTGGCAATTTAATTGAATTGAGCTCTTTCTTGTGTCATGTGTTTCAACAACTCTGATAACATTGTTTGGCTTAGGGAATACAGCCCAACCACAAGCAACAAACCAAATGTAATTAAACCAGACCATTGATAAACGTGTCACTTGGCCACAAGACAAGTTTGAATCAAATCGGTGTGTGTGTGTGTGGCTTGTACATAAATCAAAGTTGGATAAAGCCAAAACTACGAACAGCAATCAAATGTTGAGCATAATGATGGCCACATATGTGTGGGGCGCATCATAATTTACGAGAGTCCAACAAATTTGATAAGCGCGCTGCAAAAAAAAAAACAAAAACGCAAAAAAAAAGAGAGAAAGAGAGAGAGAGACAGAGACAGAGTGAGCAAAAAAAAAAAAACTTTTGCTGTGGAAATTTTCAGTGCCTGACAGTCATTAGAATGTGAAAAATGTTTTGCTGCTGACAATTGTGATGAGTTGGATGACGTTGATGAGGCGGGCTGCTGATGCGGATGCTGCGGCAACTGCTGCGGCTGCTGCTGTTGCTAATGATCATTATGAAAAGTAAAACGTCAAGTCAAGGTCAAGGCAAGGCATGCTGATGGCTGAAGGTCTGGGAACGCGCAATATCAAGGGCACGAAAATCTGTTTGAGACTGCATTTTATTGCATAGTTTATGGTCAGGCGGGCAGCCAAACTAACCTTGGCCAACAAACAAAAAAGATGGCAATGAATTATTCAAAAGCTGAAAGAAAAGCCAAACACCAGCGAAGTGCAGCAAGGCTAGATAGGGAGAGAGAGAGAGAGAGAGAGAGACAGCGGGTGAGGACGGAAGAGGGAGAGAGACAAGCAAGGGCGAGCGCTGGACTAAAAGATGACCTGGGAGACTACTTTAAGGCAGCTTTAAATGACCAAATAGTAGAATAATAGTGAAACGCAACAAGGACAGATAGAGAAAGATAGAGAGAGATAGACAAAAAGAAATGTCCTGTGGGCCTAATTTAGGGCATGTTTAAACGACCAAAAGGTGTAAAAATAGTAAAATGCAGCAAGGACAGTTAGAGCAAAAGAGAGCGAGAGAAAAAAGAGAGAAGGAACAGATAAAGATGAAGGATAAAGAAACAATTGGACTAAGAGATGAGCTGTGGGTTTACTTTAAGACGTATTTAAAAGGCCAGAAAATGCAGGAGTCACAGCAAAGTGCAGCAAAACGATATAAATAGGAAGAGAGAGTAAGGAAAGAGGAATAGAGAGAGAGAGAGAGAGAGGGACAGAGAGAGAGGGAGACAGAGAGACAGGCAGGGACAGAGATATAGACAGGGGCAGAGAGGCAGAGAGAGAGAGAGAGAGAGAGAGAGAGAGAGAAAGAGAGGGAGATTGAGAGAGAGAAAGAAAGATAGGGAGAGAGATAAGAGACCCACATGGAGAGAGACCCACTTAGGTAAAGAATTCTAAAATTCATACAGAGCTTTAATTCTTAGTGAATCAGCTTGATTAATTTTTATTTTATTTATCTACTTTAATTTTTATCATTTACTTTAATTTTTATATTTAATATGTTTAAATTATTTTATTTAAACCAATTATTTTCGTGGAAAAAGTATAAAATTTACTTCATCTTTCCTCTCTGCCTAACAAATTCAATTTTCGCACTACCCTCTTGTGCCTCGTTCGCAAACGTTCTACTGCTAGCTATGCCAATGTTAAGAAATCTATAGCTGACAACTGTTATAATTACTTAGCAGAGTAGTTATTATTTTATCTCATTTCCATCGAAACCATTTGCAAACCATCTGCTTTGATCAACTTTTTTGATACAAATTTCTCAATATAGTGTACAAATTAATCAGAAGTTATAAAGCCTAGTTAATGCACAAATAAATACTTTTAAAAAAGGTCGTCTATCGAGAAAATAACCTTTTTTGCTAAGCCTTAAATGCGCTGAGCCGCCGAACAAAAAAATAAGAGAAGACCATAAAAATCGCTGGCCAAACAAATTATGCAATGCAAAGAATAAAAAGCCCGCATACAAAAAAGCGAGAATAAGAGAAAACGAAAGGCAAAGACGCACAGAGAAGATATATATATATATAGTGTTTATATATATACATGATATACATATATATAAGACTGTGATTTACATTCTTTTCCCTTTTGAGGAAGCCGCTTTTGGCAGCGGTCGCAGCTGTCTGTTGAGCTGCTGAGTTCTACCTCAAAGGAGAGAAACTGAGGCTTAATTAAAATTGTGCGCTGCAATGTTTAAGAACTGAGCTCGAATTGAATACAACCTGGTAGCAGAGTGTATAAGCAACTAGTACTATTTACCTCGTCTGCTCTAAGCGCCTTACGTGTCAGAGCTCGAGCTCTCTGCTCTCTTCCTCTCTCTCTCTCTCTCTCTCTCTGCTCTCTCTCTGCTCTCCCTCTGTGCCTGCTTCAGTAACCCAATCAACTAAAAGCAACTTCAAACTATTTAAGTGAGTGTAGGAAGGACTTGTGAAGTCACGTCCCTTAGCTGCCGCAATGGTCTTCCTTATTTTACTTTTTCGGCTGCCAGGAAGTGTCGACATTGAGTTGCAGGAAATTAAAATTTAAACCAAAAAATATGCTCAACTCAGCTTGGCTTGGCTCGGCTTGGCCAGGCGACGCATTAAAATGAATTACGAACTGTTTGTATAAGCAGCTAGAGGCACTACAGAAAGACAGAGAGAGCGTGTGAGTGTGTGAGCGAAATGGCAAGAGTTGGTTTTGGCTTAGGCGGAAGCGCTTAATTTGCGCCCAAACTCTGGCGGCTCTCTCGGCTCTGTCGCATTTTCATTTGAATTTTTAATTTGTAGTCTGTGACACTTTTTGCATTAGTTTGACACGTGAAGAGCTGCGGCGCTGCCTGGCATCTATTTAAGTGAGTGCAAATTTTATTTTACGCTCGGTATTACATAAAATAGCAACACCCACACACACCCACACACACACACACACAGAAGCTGACAAACATTGTGCAAATTTCCAGCACAAATTGTTGAAAGCGGCTTCGCATATTTCATGCAGAAAGAGATAGCTATCTAGAGCCAACATGCCTGTTAGACAGAGCCAGCGAGCTGACTGAAACTTTTTTTTGGGGGGGTTTTTGCTGCTTGCAAATTTTATGCAGAACAATTTTTTTTTTTGTAAATATATAATATATATCTATATATATATATATATAGGGAAGTCGTGGCGTAGCAGCCTTTAGTAAATAAAAATTTGTGGTCTTTAACAATGCAGGCAGCAAAATATATATATATATAATATATATACCCACATATATATATATAGCATAGATAACTTGTTAGCCTATATAGAACATACATACATATATATAGTATACACATATATACATACATTTCTTTGCTTTAAGAATTCGCCTGCTTTGTTCCTAATGGAGCTGATTTTCATTTCAAGATTACCATTGAATTATTTAAACGAAACGCAAGCAAACAATTTGAATTATGTGGCGCAAAAAATTATGTTGAATTTTGACTGACTGACTGACGAGCTGGGTGTAGAGAATTAAGTGGGCGTGGCAGGAGGCGGCATAGATAAATGGGCATCAAATTAGTTGTTGGCATTGTTTGCCGCCTTGCATAGCAAGTTGAAACACATGTAAGGACAGAATTTTGAATGAATTTTAAATGTCATGTTAAATATGATGTTCACAGTTGTTAAATATTTAACTATATGTCAACATACATAGTTAACGTAGCTGTTACAAGGAATTTGTAAATTTCATATGCATAACAAAGCTGCGTAATGGAAATTTCACTACTCTAGCAGCCACTGATGTTAATTGAGTTGCAACAGTTGTGTTGACAGGCAAGTCATGTTATTTAGCTCAGCAGAGAGTGTTCTCTTTGGTCACTTAACGATCTTCAGCAGCGACCGCAACTCGACGCAGGCTCAACATTTGAGCTCGCCTTGGAGTCTGAGTGACAGTGGCCCTATATAAAGAGCAGCAGCTGCAGCATTTCTTCAGTCGTCCAGGCCCGGTGGGGGTCACTAGTGCAGTGCAGTAAAGTGAAAGTGAAAGTGAAGTGAAGTGAAGTGTGGTCAGGTAAATATTTTATTTGTTAATAATGTTAAGTACTTTAAGCAAAATTGTAATAGTTAAAAATGATTGTTAAGAATTGTTTAAATATTAGATATAAGAAACTTTAGACATAAGACAATGTTAATGATCGTTGAGCTAAGCAGTAAAGACTTAGGATTAGAGTAAAGACTTAGGCTTTGACGACTTAGACTTAGAAAAATTGAAAGACTTAGAAAATTAGGAAGACTTAGAAAACCTGACAGACTTAGAAAACTTGAAAGACTTAGAAAACTTGAAAGACTTAGAAAATTAGGAAGACTTAGAAAACGTGAAAGACTTGGAAAATTAGGAAGACTTAGAAAATTGGAAAGACTTAGAAAATTAGGAAGACTCTTAGAAAACTTGACAGAATTAGAAAACTTGAAAGACTTCGAAAACTGGAAAGACTTAGAAAACTTGAAAGACTTAGAAAACTTGAAAGACATAGAAAATTACGAAGACTTAGAAAATTAGCAAGACTTAGAAAACTTGAAAGACTTAGAAAATTAGGAAGACTTAGAAAACTTGAAAGACCTAGAAAACTTGAAAGACTTAGAAAATTAGGAAGACTCTTAGAAAACCTGACACTGGGCAAGCCTAAACAGACTGAGCCGAGCAGGCATAAAGTTTACTAGGCCCTAATACATACTTTTTCTTCGTCAAAAAATTTTGTACTAGATGTCCAGTCTATGTGTTGTATGGTTAGTGCTGTTAGTCTTTACGTCTTACAACTGTTAAATAGCTATATTTTTATATTTAATTGAATTCTAATATCAGCAGATGCTCACACTGTTGATTGGCTTCTGACATTTCTGTTAACAGACAAGTAATGTTATTTAACTGTTAGATTGGTACCCGTCACTTATAAATCACACATGAGACATTTAACATAGCTCTGTTATACAAAATTTCACTTATCTAGAAGCAGCAATACTGTTAATAACTCGGGCACGTTTCACGTTTATGGAATAAATATAAATCTCTCTCTTTGTCTCTTTCTCTCATTCTCTCTCTATGTAAATATAATCCGCTCTCTATGTAGTTTAACATTCATAACACAGCTGCGCTTAAAATGATGCTGTTAATAGAAAGATGTTATTAGTTAGCTATGCTACAGCTTTTTCTTAGATATCCCTCAATAAAATATATATAATTAAGAAAAGTAATATATTGTATTAGATAAATTCAAAATACCACAGACACAAAAGCGTTTGTTGAGAGTTCATCAGCAAAAAGCATTTTAAAACGGAAAACAATAACTATCAATCACATTAAATGCTTTCTGATTTCATTTTACTTTATCAAATAGAACTGTTTCATTCTGCTTTCATATTACTTTATTTAATAGAACTATTTCAAAGAAAAAGCAAGGGATCAAAGAGATTTTCATTCAATATTTGTGCAGCAAAAAGTTTTCCTAGAATTTTTTGTCCTGCCATTAGCTGGCAACTTTAGTTGCACTTGCCGCTTCTAACGAAACATGTGGCATCTGTGGATTTTTCTGTTGTTTGTTGTTGTTGTTGTTGTTGTCAACTTGATGCCAGAGGACATGCGACTACAGTTGCCTCAACGGATGCTTTTATCCAGTTCAGCAGAAAAAACACAAAACGCAAAACGCAGCTAAACGCAATGAAATGTAACGTTGCAGCAAACAATGCGCACAAAAAGGACCTCTGCACAAATACATAAACAGACACAGGCACACACACACGCACACCCACACATATACGAAATTCAAATACAAACACAACTGAACAAACCAGCAGAGGACATGCTGCGTGCGTGTTGACTGGTTGGGCGGATCCTGCTGCTCCTGCTCCTGCTCCTGCTCCTGCTGCTGTTGCTGGTATGTCCTTCAACAAAGTTGACCTTGCACTTGCCACTTGCTGCAGCCGGATGTTGATTTTCCTCCCTTTTTTTTTTTTTTTGCTCTACTTGCTTTTGCTGCACTTTGTGCAAGGCCGCCATAAGCTGATAAACTCGCACAGAGACAAACGGCAGCGGGGAAGGCGGCAACAGACGCACACATGACTGCGTCCACGTGCCGCATAAAAAATGCATTGAAAAGTGCGTAAAGTTTTGAGCCGCGAGGCTCAAGGATCACACACATGAAAGAACACCCATACACACACACACACATATGTGTATGCATGTATATGTGTACAGTCTGTTTAATTACACATTTTGTGCAATGCAAATTTTTGTGCAAATTTTTTGTTTGCTCTTCGGTTGGCTTTTTTTATGCTTCGCTTTTTGGCACAGCGCCAGCAAATACACACATACACACACACACACACACACCCTTGCAATTGTTATGTAAAACTATCAAAAATGGCAATTTAAAGGCCGCCCAAAAAAGTAGGCTACAAAAAATAACTACATATTTGATTGCGGCAAGCGCGACGCTATGAGGGTGTATATGTATGTGTGTGTGTGTGCTTGCATGTGTGTGCTTGCATGTGTGTGTGTTTGTGCAGCCAAGTAATTCAATTTAAATTGTTTTCCACAATGTCGGAATGCCATGGAACGCTGCTTATCGCAACACCAACAACAACCACAGCAAACAGCGCTGTCAAAATGAAATTTTCTTTCCAAGAAACAGCTGCAGCAGCAGCAGCAGCTGAAAAAATGACACTGGAATTGTCTTTTAGCTAGCTCTCCACTGGGCAGGTTATAAACTTGCAACATAAATAAGCGCATTGCTTGGCTTGGGATTAGATTACAAACGACATTGAAAGCAATCTCAGCAGCAGCAGCAGCAACAACGGCATCAAATTGCAAATACTTTTCACATTTTATGAAGTGCAGAAGACTTGAGTGAAAGAAAAGCAGCAGAAGATGCAGACAATAATAGAGAAAAAAATGCGGATAAAATGTGAAAAAGAGAAAAGCTGTCTATGCCGTAATTGATTACAGTTGGCCACAGCGGTTTCGTATTGATAGTTGTTCTCGCCCTCAAGCAACTAACTTTGGACACATTTTGATTAATGCTCAGAGACAGTTTGATAGAGCAGCAGAGAGAGCGAAAGAGATAGAGTGTGAAAGAGGGCGATGGAGGGAGCATAAACAAATTGTCTGTTACTTATACGCAATCTCTAGAGCAAGGCAGCTGACAAATATAAAAGTTGTTCAAGTGAAACTCATACTTAGCTGAAGTTTTAGTTTTATTCTTCTTTTTCGACTACATCATCTTTGTAACTTACCTGGAAATATATAAGAAAATTGTTCAAGTTTAGCATTGATTTTAAATGTTTTTATCTGTATATATTATATTATAAATTAGATTTATAACTTATGATTAAATTTGAAAATTAAATTAAAATATAAATTTATATTTGAAAATTTCGTTTTTTATTAAAAACATTTGCAGAAATAATTAATACAAATATTTGCAATATTTAAAATATAATAATCACCATATTTATTAAAAATAATGACAACAAATCATAGAATATATAAATAGTTGATATGAAATTTGTTTATATTAAGATGTCTTAGAGCTTTGTAAATTTTAATGTTAAATTTAATTTTAAAAAAAAAACATTAAAAAAAAATTTATTTAAAAAAAAAAATAAATTTTTTTATAATAAATAATAATTTTATAATATAATTAAATTATTAATAACCTGTAGTTTTTTTGTCCTAGTTTTTTAAACAAATAATACTTTAATCAAGTAATAATTATATTAATATAAAAATATAAATATTTTTTATTTTTTTATTTTTATTATTAATATTTTTAACTAATCGAAAACATTTGTTTTAAAAAATATTATTTTATTATTTAGCACTTAAAATATGTAACTAGTTTTTATTCAACAAGAACATTTTTAATCTTACTAAAGCTGTAGAAAATTTCAGCTTTCATAGTTCACTAAGCCAATTTCAGTATTTTACAAATACAAAGTATTAACAATAATATTTTTTGACAATTACACAGACCTTAGTATAATTCTAACTATACAGCTTATAAATCTCAATTCCATTTGCAGCACATTAATGCTTTTAACTAACCCTCTCTAATAACTTTTATTGCCCCACAAGTTCCACTTTAGTCACAACCCCTTTGCTCATCAAATCCGTTTCGCAATGCAAGCATAACGTTTAATTGCCAATTAAGTTTTCTAATTAACTAATTAAAAATGTTAATCAATACAATTTATGTAATTAATATAAGCATCAGCGCTTACTTAACTGTAAGCCGCTCACAGTTAACACCAACACCCAAACACGTAATCACTTGATACTTTATTTAATCGACTTATACGACACGCTGACGGCCACAAAATTGATCGGGGGGAGGTCACAACCTGCCACTGACACTGATGATTATGCCTGGCCCTCATCTTGATTGCCTGACTGAAATGGTAAATCATAAAAGGCTGCAAACAGTCAGGCATTCAATTAAAAGGCGTCTCACTTCTCGACTAACCCTACTTAATGGCTTATGACACCAAGTTACGTAGAATTTGGCTTTAATCATTAAACTGACACTGACACTCTCACAGTCAGCGCAGGCAAGTAGCACATATAACATTTACAATTCACTGTTATGCAACATGCAACATGCAACATTCAGCCGCTCTTGGCTTGCCTCCCACGAGTCCTTAAAAAGTTGTATTTTTCCTGCTGCTGCATTTTCAATGCCACATTACCAATTGCCTCGAGATGTGCTGTGCATTTCTTATGAGTCAAAACCCAACAGGCACGCCTCCTGCTCGCCTGCCGCCCACCTCTGTGCTACGTTTAATGCAATTTGGCGTTAAGTTGCTTAAACATGTTGCAACATTGCTTTTTGGTTTTGGCTCAGAAAACACATTTCCTGCCCTCCGAGAGTGCACTTAAAACTTTGCTCTAGCTGCAAACCCCAAAACTTTTCAATTAACTGTCAATTAATTTAGCCTCTGTTGCCAAGTTCGAGCCAAGCTACTAGTGCCATTGGCCATTGCCAATCAACATTATTAAAATCCATTGGCTTTTGTGTGCACCTCAATTGCAATCGTTGGCCTGATCCAAAGGAATTTTTGAATAGACAGGAATTCAAATTGAATTGGGGCTTGTGTTTAGTTTGAGGTTGAGGTCATGCAAATAATTTGGTGAATGTTGATATGCATTCAATATAGGTATATATGTGGATGAAAAGGAAGGAAAGAGAGGGAGGAAATAGAGAGAGGTATTTCTTACATTTAATTTAGTTTTAGTGGCTGCAAAGAAATATCAACTATACACAGTCAATAAATCTCTTTGTATTTCAGCAATATCCCAAATTGAAAATAAGAGAGAAGTATTTTTGTAAAGTTTATTTACATAATGTAAGACTAGTAAGATGCTCTGTTTACGTTAGTTCTTTTGAGTATACTTATTTATTTATTTTGGCATGTATTCTGTTAGTGTTAAGCTCTTATTTAGTATATTTGAATGTAAAGGCTTGAATTCCTAAGAAAGGAAACATATACCAGCTCCTATGAAAAAGACAAAGCCAAGTAAAAAATGTAAATATGTTAATAATATAGTAATGTAATATATAATGTAATATATTATATATTACAACTCTACTACATTAACAAGCCAAAGCTAGTGTTATTTCTTCACAAGTTAATTTTAAATCATATCCAAATTCTAGGTAAATAAATATATAGGCTATGTACTTCTATGACTATGGAAAAAATTTCACACTGAGCAAGCTCTGGCAACTATATTTAAGCAGCCCTTTAAGTTATCAGCTGCAGAAAGCTTCAATCGGATTTCCGTTCTCTTATACTTATGTTATAAATAGAATTTGAAAAAACTTTCCCTTATACCAAACACATCTGAAACTTCTTCTCCCACTCCCAATCCCCACAACCAAGCACAGCTAGAATCTCTCTAAGCTCCCTATCTCCATCACAAATACATCAACTTTATCTACCTGTAGACCACTGTGCTCCACACCTGTTCACAGCATCTATTGCACCCACTTCAAAGTTTATGACATTTTCCATATAATTTTGCCAGTTAAATTTGAACAAATTTCCATGAATTTCAATCGATATTTGTTATTCGATTTGGACATACGCACTAAATGTAGTTGGGAATATAGCAGGCACAAGGAGATAAGTTACCGCATATAATCCGCTTTTCAATTCGGCCAAAAACACAATTCAATTCAATAGACGAACTAACGAACTACAAACTACTTCACTCACTATAAATGCCGTGCATCAAATAGTTTGCCATGGCAAATAAACCAAGCTCTCACTCTCTCCCCCTCCCTCTCACCCCATTAAGCTTTAGAAATTCTTTGAAATTGTTGACCGAAAATATTATTGCCAGTTATGCAGCTGGCAAAACATTTGAATAATGAATTTATTGGCTAATGGCGCAACGAACTAACTGAATAACTGAGACTGGCTCTGATTGTGTAACCTAACTCGACATGTTGACGACTAATTCCTGCTGCAATTTATGACTGCAAATTGTTTCATTCAAATTGAATTCTTGTGCTTCCTCTTTTGCCTTGGGTCAAGATTTTTACAATATTTCTTTACTTTATTTGATTACCATAAAAACCCGCAAAAGAAAAAACTTGGCAGCCAGCACAAAAGGCAACAACCAAATGCATATTTGACATTATGTAAATTTGTAGCAGCAGCAGCAGCAGCAGCAGCAGCAGCAGCAGCAGCAGTTACAGCAGCAAACTGCATTGCATAATACCTGACATATTTGTATTACTGCAAACAGCTCTAGCTGCAAGCGCTCCAAATTGGCCAAAAGATGGCGAGAAATGTGCCTCAAATCGACGACAATATTCCCTTTTGCACCTTGCCAAAGGCGTCAAATCCTTCGACTCAAGATGCAATCATCCATTGAATCTATTTGCAATTGCAAGACTTGCGTGATAGTGATATATGTGAAGGGGGTATATTGGTTTGTATTTGCATTGCAAGATTTGCTTGATAGTAATATATGGCAAAGGAATATATTGGTTTGAGGCAATGTATGTCCATATATGTGCAATATATGTGCGTCTGTTTAAATGTCTACTTTTGACCAAGCAAAGTAGAGATGAAGACTTCACAATTTGCATATTTAGTCTAGTGTACAATGGTAAAGCCCTAGGAAACCCATTAGACGCTAGAGACGAAAAAGAAAATGTATACTCTGTTATACCAGCAAATAATTTTATATTATTAATTAAATAATAATTATAATAGTGAAAACTAGCTCAAACGTCGCACATATACCCAAATTGACCTTAAAGGACCAAAAGATAAGAAAAGTAAAGTAAAAGAAAGCCGGTGCAAAACATTCATTCGATACCCGAATATCTACTAATCTAAAATACTAACTAATGTTTAACAATGCTTAGTTATATCTTTAAAAATATTTGGCAAAGGAGGTATTGTGATCTATAATCTTTAGCTATACCTTTATAAGTTTTCAGTTAAAGCCTCGATACTTGACAACTTTATAAATCTCCAGCTAGAGCCCCAACATTTGGCAAGTAGGGTTCTGTGATCTGTCTCTGTGACCTTTAGCTATATTCCTATAAATTTTTAGCTAGAGCCTCGACATTTGACAATTGAAGAAATAATACCTATTTCTATGACCTCCTCTATAGCCTGCAAAGAAAAAAATCCTCAATAGGCGTGGCATACCAGAAATATATATGTATATCTAGCCCTATACTAAAGCCAAGATCACAAAGTTTTGCAGTTGAGGCTCAGTAAGCCCCTTCTACAGATTTTCTTTATAAGTAGAGATTGTAGTATACACTTATTTGTAAACTACAATCTCTCTATAAATAGTATTTATATATATTATATTTAATACAAGAATCCTAGAGCTAAGATCGCCCAATTTTGCATTTGAAGCACAGTCAACATCTTCATCAGTCATCATCTTTCACAAACATCCTCTATAAACTTCCTCTACAGAAATCATATAGCCCGCCCACTCAATCTAGATGAATGTGATATATATATAAACTTAGCTACATTTTAGGCAGTGAGCACGCATTATGCAGTCGTTTATGCTCACTGGCAACCTCTTGCTTCCTTTTTTATTGACATATATCAGCTGGGAGCGCTAAGCCGACGGCTGTGTTAGGTTCAACATTTGCGAGTGCTCTCTCGCTCTCCCTCTCTCTCGCTCTCCCTCCCTTTGTCTCTTAAGCTGCAATGCAAATGTGTGCACTTACGATTGAAGATGATATCACTCACACCAGCACACACAAACACTATAACAACCACCCACTTACACCCACCCACTCAAGCCCACCCACACACAATCTTAGACATACACTTGTCGGCCCACTAAGTGCTCCTCGAATGACAAATATCAATGCGCTGTTTGAAGCTGACAAATAAGCATGACGCGCTAAGACATCAGGCAACAGCTGTTGCAGCAATAACAACTACAAACACAACACAACCAGAGTCGCAGCCTCCTCCACAACAACAACAACAACCATCATAAGCAACCACGCATACATTTTCAATTAAGTTGCAGTGCTGCACACGCGTGCGACTTAAGTCTAATCCCCTGACCAGCAATCTCCGTCCAACATCAGGGCAAACAACAATTTGATGACTTGCTACCAGCCACGCCCTTAAGGCCACCTCACACCCAACACCGCCTACCACCTCGCACCACCTCGCACCACCATCGACTTTATGTGCGCATAAAACATGCACGCGTTTTAATACTAGCCCCAACAATATATATTGTACTATATAAAAACGACTTGGGACCAATTTAACAACATTGAATTTTCAAATAGACCAGAAGAAGCAGAAAGCTCGACACGTAGGTCCATAGAGTATAGCTTCCAAAAAAAAAAAAAAAAAAAAAAACACTCCATTATGACACTCGGTTTTAGAAAATATGACAAGCGGATCATTTTTCAAAAGCAACAAGCGTGTTGCGTCTTAGCGAAAAGTTATTAATATATGTCAACAAAATGTGGTTAAGAGTGCAAAGAGATTAAAGCAGCTTCTTGCTGAGAGAGTTCTTGAATATATTTTAAAAATGTATGTATGTATAAATAAAAATAAATAAATAAAAATATATTAAAAAAATAAATAAAGAAAAATAAAACTAAATATAAATATATATAAAATACACAACACAAAAATAAAACAAATTATAAAAATATATATGTATAAAATAAACAAAATATAAATATTATCAGAATAGCACAAAAATAAAACAAATTATAAAAATATATAAAATAAATAAAATATAAATATCTATCAATTAAATATAAATATCATCAGAATAGCACAAAAATAAAACAAATTATAAAAATATATAAAATAAATAAAATTATAAATATCTGTAAATTAAATATAAATATCATCAGAATAGCACAAAAATAAAACAAATTATAAAAATATATAAAATAAATAAAATATAAATATCTATAAATTAAATATAATTATCATCAGGATAGCACAAAAATTAAACAAATTATAAAAATATATAAAATAAATAAAATATAAATATCTATAAATTAAATATAAATATCATCAGGATAGCACAAAAATAAAACAAATTATAAAAATATATAAAATAAATAAAATATAAATATCTATAAATTTTATCTTTTAAATCTTTTAAAAGTTTAGAAAAAAATATATAAAAAATTTGCTAAAAATTAAACATCAGCACCCGAATTCAATTTAAAACATCTCGCCCAATTTAGCATAATTTTTTTTTTTTTTTTTTTTTTTTTTGTAGGACAAAATTTTTATCTTTAAGAAAATATTAATACAGAAAGCTATATAGTTTTAATATATAGTATCAATGGAGAAAAAAAAAACAAAGATTGAAGCTTAGTATGATAATCAACTGGATAAAAAAACACGTTTTATTTAATACCTAGAAAATAGTGTACTTTAAAATACCTTAACGATTATGATAGAGATTCTATGCAGTATTTTGACCATCTTAAAGTTCGGGATCTGTTCGAAAAGCATTGTCCATTTTTCCCAAAATTATTTATTCATTTCAATGATATTGACATCTATTTCGTGACCTTTATATCAATACCCATCAAATATTCTCGACTTGTGCCAAAGTTTTTTACAGTCCTGCAGTCAAACATGCTTAGAAATATACATGTATAAACTTTTACAGTACACATTAATATATTCACAAATATAGTAGTAGGGTATTCATACTTAGAGCTCATCTACCCACACTTCCCTTTGCCCTTTACCACACACACCTCCCTGCCCTTTGCTTACCTACTAAACTGCGTTTGACTGTGCCACGTGGCTTGCTGCTGCTGATGGTGACGGCAATTGTAGCCGTTGTCTTTGGCTTCAGTTTGGGCGCCAGCGTCAAAGTGGGTTTCTGTCGAGCCAGCGGCGGCGGCGGCTGCAGCGTTGCCTGCAGCTCCTGCGTAGCGCTGGGCAGCGCCGATGTGGAGACCGAGGTGCTGGAACGCTTATAGCCCTCGGTGAGAAAAGCGGGCGGCGGCGTTATGGGCGGTGCTGGTATGCACATCTTCTCATCCACCGGCGAACTGGCCGCTGTGCTGGGCGCTGTAATCGACTCACGCAGACGCAGCCCACCTGGTTTGAGAGTCATGGTGGTTTGGCTGCCATGGCTGCTGGTGGTCGCAGCACCACTCGCCGCCGTTGCACCACTCTCATTGCAATAGAGCTCCAAGTGGTGCTTGTCACAGCGTCGCCGCCGTCGTATATTTGGCGCAATGGTCTTCATTTTGGGGCCATGCGCCGCTGAGGCGGCCGCAGCCGCCAAACGATTCGAGCTGCCGGATGAAGAGGACGGGCTGCCGTCTTTCGAATTGACGCGTATATAATGTACACGAAAGATGCGTACAGGTTGCTTAGACTGCGATTGCTGCTGCTGCTGTTGCTGCTGTTGCTGCTGCTGTTGCTGCTGCTGTTGCTGCTGCTGCTGTTGTTGTTGTTGCTTTTGCTGCTGATGTTGCTGTAAATATTCCTTGTAGGTTTGCTTGCGCGGTGTTTGATGACTGCACGCGGTTTCGTATTGCAGCATTGAGAGCTGATATATTGAAGGTGTTAAGTTTGTTTTTGTATAATATATATATATTGATTTATATTTATAGAAAATAGTAACTTTATATTGTGTGTATATATATATGTATTTATATATGTATTTATTTGTATTTGTTAATAGTTTTTTTGCGTTTTCAAAAATGGAAGCTTTCAATTGCTGCGTTTGTAACTTTGTTTGCTTTAATTTGTATTATTATTATTAGTTATTTATATATGTATATATATGTAACTCTGTCTCTCTCTTTCTCTCTCGCTCTGTCCTTGTCTTTCACTTTGTTTAGTTGGCTTGGCTTTTGGTTATTAACAAATATTTGCATAGTTTGTTTTGCGTGTTGCTTAATGAATTATTTGCACATTTGTTTGCATAATAATTTGACCAAATATTTATAAATATATATAGTTATATTTGTTGTATATATATGTATATGTGTGTATATATATATATATATTTTGGTGTGGCTTTAGTTCTGTTTGCACATTTAATAACAATTATTTGCTTTTAACAATAATATATATATATTTATATATTAAAAAATAGTTCATTGACAATTTGAATTTGAAGCGTTTATATTTTTTTAATAATATATATCTGTATATATTTATTTTTATATATGCATATATATAGTTTATGATTTATTTTGTTTTTCTTTTGTTTTTTGTATATTTTAAGTCAACTCACATCAATGTATTGAAAGCCTTTTAAATATATTTTATTGATTAATTATTGTTGATTATAAATTTTATATATGTTTTTTTTATTAACTTTTAAAATTTATTAAAATCGTAGTTTTGTTGTTGTTGCTTTTTGTATTGTAGATTTCACTTCAAGCAGGAAACAATTTTTTCTTTTCGTATATCTGTTTTTTAGTAACTTTTTTAGAAACTTTTTCTTTTTGGTTTAGAAATGTTCGCCTGTAAAATGTTGAGCATTTTCTTTAATTGACTTTTCAAAGCTGGCCATGAATGCAAATTTTTACAAAACTTTTGCAAACTCTGCGTGTATGTGTGTGTGTGTGCCACGCCCCCTTTTTCTTCTTTTTTGACTAATCAAACACAAGCCGCAGTGCTCATCATTATGTAAATGTTGATTTTTTCATAAAATTAATGACTCGACAGCACATTGAGGCAGGACCCGAGACTCGACTCGACTCGACTCGACTCGACTCGATTCAGCTCTATGACTCTCTCCTCTTCATACATTGATGTATTGGCATACGGCGGCATCGCCCTATTGATAGCATTGAAACGTGCCTGAAATATTCGATTTGATTTTACGATGAGCCATAAAAAAGAGAAGAAGAAGCAGAAGAGGCCCGAAAGAGAAAATGAGAGAGAAATGGCCGAGAAATGGGCGTGCCAAGTAGTATAATTAAGCCAATGCCAGCCAAATGGGTCGCAAAGGATCGCCGAGCGGGACGTAATGTAATTTGGATGTTTTTTGCTAGCTGCCACAACAAATTGAATGGAATGAGCAAATACCTACATACAAAGTATGTGTGTATATACATATATATATATTACAAATATATAAACACTTTTGTATTCATGTATACAGCTGTCAGGGGGAAAAGTCGCATATGCTTCAATGCTATGTCCATCCAAACAGAAATTGGACGTAGGGTGAAGATATGAGTGTGGAGCAACTAGGAGAATACCCTGTAAGAGGAAAGACTTATTGAACTCTTGATAGCAAGAAAACCTATTGAAAGCCCAAAGAACGCCTTGTAGAAGCGACTAGATATATACCCTGTAAAACAGTACCAACATACCATGCCAAATGAACAGCTTATAAATATATTTATAGCTCTGCCTATATGCATACCCTGTAACATGACTAACTTTGGTGAACTCTTTAAAGTTACAACTAAGAAAATAACCTCTAAAGAACAGCTGTAAAAATATCATACTTCAAAGACTTTTTCAAAGAACGACTAACAATACCCTGTAAACAAAAATCAACTGTTATTAAAATTTATAAATAATTTATACATCAATTATGCCCATTAGATTTATATTGTTCATCAATTTTAAACAATTAAATAGTATAAAATAGAAAGTACAGGGTATATTATGAATAGAGAGAACATATTAAGCATTTTTCTTAGAAGAGACATAAATATTAAAGTCTTTTGCAGTCTTATATTAACTGAAAATATCTCAGCAAAACAAGACTCTCTCAAATTTTCATTTTACTATCCAAGCACTTAATGGGTATAGAAAGTGAATAGAAAAAGTTATACAAAGTGTATAAAAATAGTTTAGAAAGAATACATAAATGATATATTTCGTCTATATAAAGAGCATACAAAGTGTATAAAAAGGGTATACAAAAAGTATATAAAGGGTTTACAATGAGTGTATTTAACTTTTATACGTTATATAGACACTTTGTAAAGCATTTTAGCCTGAATTACAATAAGCTTAATATTCTTTCAAATCTGTCTAAATTGAAGCTTATCCTTACTTTCCAAGAATTCGTGCATAAAATCTCTGAAATTATTGCTAAAGTTCATTAGAACTTCATAAATAAAATATTTTGAAAGCAAATTTAAAGGTAAATTTGGTTGTTCCTATTTTTCCATATTTTTTCCAAGAATTTATGAATCATGCTTGGACGACTAACAACATTTTGTGATATAAAAAGTATTAAAAATTATAGAAAAAAACCTTCACGTCTTATTTTGAGCTGTTTATAAGAATTGTAATTATTACAGGGTATCTATGCATAAAATGCTCGCTTTAATAGGAAGATACTAAGGAATGAGGCAAGCTTTTATGGAATTTATCAAATTTTCTTTCGAGATTTCGGCTAGTCAATATACCCTATCGCCAACAGTTAAATAACAGGGTATATGTAGTACATAAATAATATTCTCATCTTCTCAACGCACCTCAAATTACAACATCCTACCAAATCTGACAAGATAATACGTAATTCTGACAAGCGAAGTCCTGCCCACTGCAGACGCTGCGATTACAGGGTATTTAGCTAAAGCTGACACTTGTCAACGCGCCAGATGACAGCACAGCCGTTGCTGTGCCACTAATGCAGCCGAGACACAAGCAAACAGAATTCCATTTGTGGCAGCAATCGAGTTGCGTTCGTAATAAGCCAATCAATTCAGTGTCAGATGAACTGCTTCATTAATTTTGCCACGAGCAGCGAGACGAGGCCAAGAGCAAGCAAATATGAAGAAGAGCTAGACAGACAGACAGACAGACAAAAGACTGAAGTATCCAATAAACGACGCATGCCACAAAAGTCACGTAAGGCTCTAGCAGAGTTGGGAGGCAGAGTTAGAGGGCGTGGCAGGCGTAGCTGTTGAGAAATATAAGCCAGCTTAGTCTGAAACAACATTATAGGATGCTTTAGCAGATGGCCGCTGACTTGAGCCAAGGCATAGCTCTGCGTATTATTTATGTACTTGAAGGGCAGAAGAGGAGAGGAGAGGAGAGAGAGAGAGGAGAAGAGAGTAGAGAAGCGGGACAACAGCTTTGCTCTCAGGTGCGTATTCAAAAAGCAACAACTCAAAAAGGGAAAAAGCCCGCCAAATAATATTTCAAATGTAGCGGCTGTAAATAAGCATTTGTAAAGAAAGAGACAAAGAGAGTGAGTAAGAAAGAGAGAGCGAGTCGAAGTCGGAGTCTGGTGGCGCGTAATGGCCGCTCGTTAGTTGGCATTAGGGAGTGGCACAAATTGACCAAGGATAATAGCCAGGCAATAGGCGTAAAGGCAAGAACTGAAAATTCCACAAGAAGAAACTGTTATACATATAAATACATGGACATATATCAAGTGTGCTGTGTGTGTGTGTGTGTGTGTGTGTGTGTGTGGGCGTTGCATGTGTATTTGTGTATGTGTAGGCTGCTCTGCCTTAACACTAATTGTAAAAGTTTTAGGCCTCATGTCAATTTGCACAGGCAACGCAAGTTATTTTTTGCTTTATTTGGCTATTTACTTTGGCTCAACTCAACTAAAACTTCTAATTGAATAGAATTTTCGAACACACACAAACACACACACACACACACTTTCAGTCATGTTTGCCCATTCGAAAAGCACTTGAATTAGCTAATACTTTGTTATTTGTCTTTTGGTAGCTTGAAAGTATTTGATGTGAAAATAGTAAATAATATGATTATAAGAAACTAGTGAAAGAGTTTTAATTGAATCGCTAAACGAGTGCAAAAGCTGTTTAGAGCTCTAGGCTTAACAGTAAGTAAAAAACATATTGCAGATAAGCTTCAAAGTATTTAAGATTGCTTAGCCTGAAAGACAATAAACTGTTTTTGAGCTTACAACTCTTAAAATTAAGAACTAAGGACTAAGATAGTTGCTCTGAGATTTATTCAGTTTAATTCATAATCTAAATAAATATTTATCTATTTAATATATATTTTATTTTATATATATCTGAGATTTATTCAGTTTAATTCATAATCTAAATAAATATTTATCTATAAAATATATATATATTTAATATATATGTAATATATATATAAAGTTTTCATCCATATTAGCTAAGCTTCAATATCTTTTAGATTGCTTGTTTGTTTTTTTGTAAGCTTTATATATTTGGTTATTGATTGCTTGCTTATAATAAACCAGCTAAATTCAATATATGAAATGAATATCAAAAACGAACAAAAAAGCCATCATCAATCATATTCAATTAACTGAAATGCTGACTAAGATAAAGAACAAAATAAAATAGAAATGAAATAAAGTCTTTATTGCCTTGCCTAAACTGAGTTTGTTTTATATCTATAAAACTTAAATTAAATAAATATAAATTTATCTTAGCTTGTATTAAAACTCAACATATTTGAAAAAATAAAATAATCTGTAGTAAATAATCAATTGATAGGCCTGTAATTATTAGATATCACTAATCGATAATCCACTGATAGACCTTCAATTATAAGACAACAAGTTAATAACAAACTTGTACTTCATATACATTTATCAATTTTAATTTTAGTTCAACTCAAAAATGTTCATTTATTTATTTAAGAATTATTTATAGACTCAATAGTCACTTTTTCAAAGATGTACTAATCTGAACTGCTGTGACTGCATAATACATATAACATATAGTCTATTAAAGTCAGCCTAAAAATAAGTGAAGTTATAGTGAATAGTATACAGAAAACACCCAAAGACATGGTCTTATGTTAAAGTATTATCAATTCAGCTATTAGCATAGTCAAAGTTGCTAAAGTTAACTTAGTCTCCGATTGAAGATTCACAAATTTCTATATTTCTTATCTGCAGAAAAAAAAATACTGTTGTAATCGCCTTATGCATATAGCATATATATATATAGTCTGTTGAAGTCAGTCTAAGGCAACAATACTCCACTCACATAGCTTTACAATGCTCTCAAAAGTAATTCACAAACTTTATGAATTTTTTTTAGATAAATTTAATTAATATATTTGACAGCCCAAGTAAAATCACATTAAAATTAAAATTTCTTATACATTTTTGCCTTACTTCACATATATTTTTTTTTAAATGTCTATAAAAGTCCAATAATATTTTAAATACCAATGAAGTCTTTATGGTTCTAAAAGTAAACGTATAAAAGCCTAAGACATCTATAGCTAAATAAAACTCATACAATTTTTATATCATATAAAAACACAAGCAATTTTTTTTATATAAATACAAATTGTAAATTGAAAATGAAAGCAAGCCACAAATTTCATTAAGTAATCTCTTTGCATAGTAAACAACAAAATTGCACACACAGATTATATAGATATATATACCATATATATACTCTATATATATATATCTGCTCTGCATTGCTCTCTTTAACTTAATTAACACGAATAAAAATATATATATATACTACATGTGACTTTTTTAAACGAATTAATGTGGCAATTAAAAAGGCAACGCACGTTTTAAATAACCTCAAATTTAATTGATTGAGTTAAGGCAGAGCAGAACTTTTACATAAAAAGAGATTTACACATGTGTAAATGTGTGTATGTGTGTGTGTGTGTGTGTGTTAAATGTGTGTAAATATGTCACATAATAAAAATTTATGCCATGGCACGCATTTGCTGTGAGCACCTTGACTTTGTGCCTTGGCCACAGTCAATGCACTTTTCACACTTGACAATAATGACAATGCTAATAATAATGATGATGATGAGTATGCTAATGATGTTGGTGTTGCTCTTGTTGTTGTTGTTGTTGTGTACTATTTTGGCATACTTGTAGCGCAAAAAATATGTGAGTGCCGCCGGAGAACGCGCTCTTTGACAAATACAAATTTTCGCTTTCATTCACGGCCAATGGCAAAATTTAATTTTCGTATTTTTAAATATATATAGATTTTAATTTTGTTGTTTTTAGATGCTTTGTTGTTGTGGGCGTCGTTTTATTTGTTCGGCCAAATCATAAACATTGACCACATAAATTCCAAAGCATAAATATAAATTAACTTTACACACACGAACACACACACACAGAGAGAGTCGCAAATGTTTTTGCAATTTAACAGCTCATAAAAAAAAAAAATAATAATAAAATAGCTGGGTGTTTAAAAATAAAAACTGAAATCAAAATAAATCAAGTTCGAAAACGAACCAATTAGGGGAAAAGGTGGGTTCTTTGGGGTATTGGGGGAAAACTCAATCAAAACGGAAAAGAACAACGCGTTCGAATTGTCTTTTATATCACATCACACAAATGTTTTGGCATTCAACTATAAACATTGCCAGAGCTTTTATTTGAGTTTTGATTTGAAATTTTGCACGTTTTTTGACCACGATACGTTTACGTTGTCTACGATCTGTCTTTGGTCTTTGTGTTTGTGTCTCTGTCTCTGTTTGGTTTCTATGGCGAGTGCGGCCGACGCGTCTGAGTATTGCCAACAAACTGATGCCAAACGGAAGCCGTCCAAATGCTTTTCATGACAAACACTCTCGACCGTGTCGATGCGGCGCACAGCAGCCCAACCAAACAGCGACTGCGACGGCGACTGTGGCGGCAGCAGCAACAACAGCAGCAGCAGCAGCAGCAGCAGCAGCAGCAGCAACTGATAAGCAAAAGAGAGCTTTTTCATCCACACACACACACACACACACACACAATGTGTAAATAGAAAGAGAATTTCTGCTCTCTTAACACAAAGAACTTCAAGTTTGCTCAACTATTATAAACAATTTAATGGCCTAGACAATGAAGCCATTAACTAATTATTTATGCTATTAAACGTGAAGTGGAAGCAGGCGAAGCATACATAAAACTCAGGCTCTTCAATAAGGCTTTATATAACTTTTATCATTAACAACTGTTTGGAACAAGTTGAGGCTGACTTTAGCCCTAAGCAAATATCTAAAGGCATTCTAATTGGAGCTTACTATAAGAACAGTTTTTAGAGTGTATTAAAGTAAATATTATGTAGCAAATTAGAATAATGTGAATCGCATAGAGAGGCGAAACTTTTTAAATGAAAATAGGAGCAGGTATTGCTCCAACTAAAAACAATAAGAAAAATAGGAATTTCAATAAATAAAACAGATATAACAATATTGAAATAAAGATATAAAAAAATATTCTTAAACTGTATATATATTTTTTTTAATTTTTTTTTTTTTTTTTTTTAATTTGTATAATATATCATATAAAAATTATATTAGCAAATGTATAAAAATATATATGAATGTATTAAATATATATATCTATATATGTCTGCATATAAAAGACAAATAAAAATTTACATAAATTAAGCTGAAGCACCAAGAATCATATTTATAATTATATCCAGAACGCAAATTTAACTCAGAAAAATTCAGATATTTGTACCTACAAATTTCGCAAAATATTTTTTTGTTTTATTACGATATTAATGTCTGCTTTGATATTCCTATTTGGCAGCTATAGCTTTCTTTTAATAGCTTATTCTAGAAAAGCTATAATTCCAACTGTTTTTGAAAACTAAGTCCACACGAGCTCAGGGAAAATTTATAAATGACATAAAAACAGATTAAGCTAGATTAGATCTGATCAAAATATAATGGTGTATTTAAAGAAACTAAAATTGCATTTTTGCAAAAAAAAAATAAAATAAAAAAAAAATAAATAAATAAATAACAATAAAAAATCTAAATAAAGAATAAAAAGTAAATGAATGAAAATTACTTTTTTTGCAATAAATTTCAAGAATAAGAATATTTAAAAAAAATAAAAAAAATAAATATTAAAAAAAATTTGCAAAAAAAATTTGTGAAACAAATTTAAAATATAATATTTATATATAGGTTAAAAATAATTTTTTTAAATATAAAGTTTTATGTATTTAAAAATAAAAATCTGTAATATATAACTACATAGCTGTATTTTAAAAATTAAAGATGCTGCCTAAAACAGTTCACACATGCCAAAACAAAATATAGTTACATTTAAAAATATATATTTATAAAATTTTTATTAAAATAGTGTATTTTTAGAAAAGACGCATTTTAGCCTTTTAATATATTTTAGCTCAAATATACATTTTTATAATTATAATAAATATATTTTTACTACAATAAAAATACATATTCTTGTTACTTTTAATTCTTATATTCACTCAAAGTCTGTACAGCATTGAAATGCCTCAACATTCAAGTGTAGCAAACAAAAGCTTTACATCTTTCTCTCTCTCTTCATCTCGCTCTGTCTGCCGCTCTGCTTTCAGCTCACTAGCTTTCTCTTAATGCACGCGCGAGCGAGCTTTTGTGCAACGCGCCATTAAGCACTTGTGCTCTTTCTATAGCACGCTCCATCACTCTCACTCTACCTCTCTCTGTCGCTCTTTTTCTTGTCAATGTGTGGGTTTTGTTTATGCTAGGCCCGGCAATACGCACACACACACACACACACACAGCTGTATGCTGTCCTGTTTATGCATAAAGTGCGATTGAAATCAACCAAAAACTAAACTTTGTACGGTTGGTGGGAGGAGTTCGAACCTGTAGCTCGACTGGGATTATGTGCGTCAATGCAGTCAGCGTCATTGCCATGGCCAACTGTGTGTCTGTATGTGTGTGTGTGTGTCCCTGAAGTGTGTCTGTGTGTCTGTGTGTGTGTGTGTTTGTGAGCGTGTCTGTTGCCTGTTGCACATTTTGGTAAACATATTTTGAGCTGGCCAAAAGCATAAATTCTGAATCTTAATTGAAAAACACAGATCAAAGCGAAAAAACAAATTATGCTTATTACATTATATGTAATTAGTTAAGATGGAGAAACTAAAGAGAAATACAGTGTAGGGGAGAATGGAGAGAGAAAGAATGAGACTAAAAATTAGCCAGCAGCCATTCAGTTGCCATTAGTAACGCCTGTAAGCATACAATGCTTTTTATTTATACACAATTAGCTGCCCGCCCTCATTGCCCTCTCAATTTCTGGTACGGCCTTTGCTCTCCCTCTCTCTTTCTCTCCTTCTCTGTCGGTCACATTTCAATGCACATAGCGCAAGTTGACTATGTGACGGCAACGCTTCAAAGTCATAACTTGAGCATTTCCATTGGAATGCCTTTTGGCATGCCTCTACCTCTGTTCCTTCTACTTTTTCTACTCCTGCTCTTCTGCCTTTTATGCTCGTTCAGTAAGGTGGCAACAGAGAGTATATAGGTTTGAGAGAGCTGAACTTTGGAGCATTTTCAGTATGAGACCATTTCAATTTCCACTTCAATGGAATCATATAAAAACCCATAGAAATTTATATTTTATATAAAATATATAATATTATAATATTATATTATATTACATTTTATACTTATATAATACAGATGTATAAATATTATTATAATCTTTAATTTGAATATTTATTTTTATTGTATGACCTTCTTTAATAATACTTTAAAATATTCAGGATATATTTTAAAGATATATTCGTTGAGATAATGTATTACTGATCAGTCAGTGAGTCAAGAATAGTATTACCATCTACACTGTCAGATAACATAGAAAAGCCATCCCATTTTAGCAAATAAACTTTAATATACCTCTACAGATCAACTAAAGATTTTACAGCCATGTCCATTGAAATCTGGCAATTTGAAAAAGCTAATTCTTCCGCTTTTCTAGATCTAGATTCGCCAAGTTGCTTAGTTTCCTGTACAGATAGATCTATGATACGATCATAAAATCATACTATATATATAAAGATACTATATATATAAATATACTATATATACAAATATACTATATATAAATATACTATATATAAAAATATACTATACATATAAATATACTATATATATAAATATACTTATATACTATAAACTTTCCTTCCTTTCACACCTCAAACGAGCATTATGATGTCGTTTACCTTCGACTGTCAGCTACTTGCGCGTCTCATTCTCTTTCTCATTCTCCCTCTCGCTCTCTCTCGTTCTGTTTTTTTTTGTCAGTCAGTGCCAATGCCATATCAGGGCGACTTCCTGTGTCCCTGTGTCTGCCACGCCTCCGCTGTTCGCTCAATGCCAAACCGCCGCATTGTCAACACTTCATTTCAGCTTTTTGTCGCCCCCCCCTCTTTGCTGTCTTTTATTATTTATTTCTGGGTAAACGTTTTTCATTTGCAATCAGACGCTGTGTGTATTATGTATTTACATCCTCTGACGGGACGTCTGCCAAAAGGATGTGGCTCCTGCACGAAGGTCGTTCATTTAGTTGCAGCTAAAAATAACGCTCTCGACTCTGTCCCTGGCCATGATTGTGCGTCCTGTCGCACGCAAAGGCCAAAAACTGAGCTGACAACAGCTGAGGACGACAACATTTCAAGGGCGGCATAAGTATTACCTATTATTACAGATTATTTGAAGTTTAATGTGCTCTAAACCCTTCATTTGACTAGATTTACATAATCCATGTGGGTTTTTCAGTGGGTGTTTTATTACTTAGTTTAAAATGCGTTACCTTTTTAGGTTTTTGCATGGGCGGTTGAGCTGACTTTAAGCTAAGTCAATTTACATTTCTTATATATTTAAAGGGTAACTATGAAAAGGGTGAATAGTTTATAAAAAACAGTTTATTTCTAGCATCAATGAACTTGGCTATAGACTGTAATTTAGTTTAAATTTGTCATAAGTGTCTGGGAATTATTATAATATAAAGAACTGATACATGATATAAGAATTCCTTAGCTTGCTATAAAAACTTTATAGGTTCCACAGTAAGAAGTAAGCCTTATATTTATAGCAACACTCATATGCCATAAACATATACAACAGCTTCACCAGAATTTCCCCAAAATATAAGAGGATTTTGTTATGGTCAAAAAAATATCTTTAAACACTTAATTATTAACGACCTTATATGAATGTCAAAATGGAGTCACACAAGGGCGCGTGTGTTAGTTTTCTGTCTGTGTGTGTGTGTGTGTGTGTGTGAAGCACAACAAATAGCCGCAGGCTAATCAAAATTAAGATAATGCCGAATATTGTGCGAAGCTGCAAGTTCATTGGGGACGCAACAACTGCCAGGATACGCAAACGCAGGACCTTCAGGGTCAAATGAATTTGTTTTGCCACAAGAAGAACAGCAGCAGCAACAACAGCAACAATGTGACAAATAAAAACAAATATAAATACAGATACAATTTTTGTGTGTGTTTTTTCTGTTTTTTTTTTTTTCTTGTCTTTGGGGTAGTATAGTTTATGAGTTTGCCGACAGTGTGCACAGGATAACGACTGGCCCGAAAATATGCGAGCGAGCAGCCATCCAAAATGCCGGAGAAAGAATGGCGTCCTTCCGTTCCAGTTGTTGTTGTTGTTGCTGTTGCTGTTGCTGTTGTTGTTCTGCCATTGACAAGCCAAAAGCGATGGCAAACAAAGGCAACGCCGAATAACAACAGATAGACAGCAACAGACCACAGACAACAACAACAACAACAGCAACAAGGACAACAGCAAAAAGGATGACCGCGGGCTCAAAAATTCCAAGGCAAATGAAAAATAAATACCAGAAAGATACAAAACAACGACAAAAACGACAGCAAATGGCAGCAATGCAATTGAAAATTTTGCGGTAAAAAAAGAAACGCAACAAAAACAACAACAAAAGCAAAAACAACAACAAAGAATGCACGCAACAAAACGAGAGAGAGAATTCAACAAACCGCAAAATAATAAAAGAAAAAAATCAAATAACAAAAAAAATATACCGTTGCTTACATAATCACAGAAAAAGCAGGCGGCAAGACGATTGGCTGCTGCAGCGGGCATGCGAGCAAAGAGGGGGCGGGCAGCGGCGGAGCGAGAGAGCGACCAGCACGTGTTTGTCTCACAGGCAACCTAACTGAATAAATATACGTGTGTGTGTGTGTGTGTGTTCGTGTGTGTGTGAGCAGCCTGCGCCTTGAAGCTGAACTTGTGCTATTCAATGTTTTTACTTGAACTTGAACATAAGCGCGTGCTGGCGTGCGCTTACTCGCTCACTCACACGCTGGCCACACGCTCCATCTCACTCACACACAAACACACACATTGGCTCTCTTTGTATTTCGCTCTCTTTGTATTTTGCACATACGACGCGTAGCACGTGCTGAAAGCTTTTGTGCTTTGCGCGCGCTCTCTTCTGCTATCGGCACTCTCTCTCTCTCTCTCTCTCTCTCTCTCTCTCTTAACAACCTTAGCTTCATTTTCTTTCCTTTTTGTGATGGGCGTCATTAAAAATGCGAGTGACGCAAGTGATAAAAAATTAATGCAAAAGGAGAGCAACAACAACAACATCAGTAGTAATAACAACAAGCGGCAGCTAAAAACTATTTAGCATCTTGATGATAATATTTTTGGGGCCATAAGTTGAGCATTTTTGGCATGAAGCTAACAGGTTGAATGGCCCGCCCCTAAAAGGCGACAACACGAAAGAAGATAACAAATAAAAGTTTGTCCAAAATGGCGTGGCAAATGGTGAAATGTAAAATGGGTGTCTAGGTGAGATTGATGAGCTAGGCGAATACCCTGTAGGTGAATTTTGTAGAAAAATTTGAAATTCTAGGGAATACAAATTTAAAGTCTCAAAGATTTTCAGAAATATATATAGATATGTGAGTAAATATTAGACAGAATAAATTAATTATTCGGAGTGGTTGCCAAACATTATTTTTTAAATACCCTGCAGCTAAATCTTGAACTATTCAATTTTTTAGAGAAGTTTGAAGATCGAAAAAAGTGATAGATATATCAATTATGAGAAATAAAAACAGGTATAAAAAACTTCAAGTCTGAATTGATTTGTATACATATGAGTTAAAATTTAACTAAATATATTATTTACATATTAATTAGTATACGGAATTGCTTGGCATGAAAATACCCTGTGGTTATACTTTTACCTATTTTATTTATAGGAAATTTGGAATTCTAAGAAATTTAAGGTATGATATATGTACTTTAATATACCCAATAAAAAAGGCAGATGAAAATTTAAAATATAGATTATATAGATAGATATTGAATAGGAAAATGTTAATATACCATATCATATCGATAAATGGTTATATATAAAAGATATATATATATATATATATATATATATATATATATATATATATATATATATATATATATATATATATATATATATATATATATATATATATATATATTATGATTCACATATCGTTACACCATAAATATATACAATATATATATCTCTAAGGAACCCTATTTCTCTCACAAGCCTTAACCTTTCAAGTCCCACAATAAAACGTAATTTACTGCCACTTCTCGATTTCATTTGCACACACTACATACTATATACAGCCTTAGCCTAGTTTTTGGTTCTTTCAATAGAGTGAGAGAAGAAGAAAAAGAGAATATGTTCCCAATTTTAAGTAGTTCCGCTGCGGACATTCGCAATATTCATGAACTCGGCCTACAAAAAAAAAAAAAGAAAAGGTGGCCAATAAAAGGAATTGTATGCAAGAGGAAATGAAAGGCGGCGTCGTCTCCGTAAATTGACTAAATTAAATTTTAATAATTAAATGCAGGCGCACAAAGTAGCAGCAACAGCAGCAACAGCACCAGCAGTAGCGATAGCAGTTGCCCCGCCCACGCCGCCATACAAAAATCCCGCCCACGTGTAAATTTGCATGCGAAATTCGGTTAGGAAAACAGCTTGAGGAGCTCACTTGAAACATGTCGCTGCATAAATAAAATCATTTTAAAACACAATGCTGGCAATGAGTATAATGACGATGACGATGATGATGATGATCACAATGATGATGATGTTGAAGGAAATAGCGAACAGCAGGGCGTCGTCGACTTTGATTGACTACCGAAAACTTGAGCAGCATTTGCATAAGTCTCGAGTCCTCTCAAGTCACAATGGACAATGCCAAAGCAAAGCAAAGCAAAGCGGAAAGTGAAAATAGCAAAACCGAAAGACTTAAAGGTTCTAGCTAAAGTTAAGGCGCACAGCCAGTGGATTATGCAACAGAATCCAACACAGATAAAATATGTATATAAACAGGAAATACAAGCAAAACATGCATGAGAATCGCATAGAAGAGCATTAGTAAATAAATGTTAAGTGCGTAAATAGAAGATTTGAGAGGATTACGATATTTTAGATTTTTATGCAGGGTATTTTATTTTTTAGAATTTTCTTTTAATAAAATAAGGATGGAGGATGTGAGTAGTCAAAATGGGATAAATAAATTTATAAGAAATATATAATATATATAAGTTAAATGTGAAACGTGAGTAAAAAAGCTTAAATGACAAGTAGAGTTGAAATAAAGTCAACATGGAGGACTTGCATAAGAGGAGTGCAACAATTATTGACCTTATCAATAGATATTCATAGAAAAATAAAGAAAAAATTTGTCAACTGACGAAATATATTTTATGGATCCCATGAGTTGGTCTAACAAGCTGAAGATATGTAAAGATATGTAGATATGTAAATGTATACTAAATCTTATAGCACACAAAGTTTCAAGATATTTAATGTAAGAAAAATGAAGAGAAATGAATATGAAGACTGGAAATTTAAAAAGAATTTTCAAAAAGCCAGGAAGTTAAGTAGAAGTAACAAAACGATCTATTATCTAAGAAAAAATCTTTGTATTATGATAGATTTTATTTTAGGTCGTGCCAAATGACTGGAGGACAATAAGAGACCAATAAGAGATTATATTAGAGGGGATAGCACTATAGTTAGCTATCGATTCCTAACTATAAGTCTATCGATACTTAACTATCGATACTCAAGCCGATTATCATTATCAGAATAGGAAGATCATTCAGTTCAATTTAAGTAAAGAAAATTAGCAGCCGAGCTGCGTGAGCAATAAAAGTGAATATTGAAATATATGCTTAAGTTATAGGGAAATTTATCAATGGATCTACACAAATTTATGGCATTGTCTTAAACACTACACTACACTCCAGACTCAACTTCACATTAAAATCATAAAAAAACCCTCCATAAAAACTTTTAGAAAACTGCAACTTTAATTCAAATGAAAGCCAAAATACAATTCAGCCAAATTTGGCGTGAACAAAAGGTAACGAGCATTAAAACAAGTTTAGAATGTGCTAAATCGTTTAATACAGCTGCCTTTTATTATTATGACCAGAAAGAAAAGAGTAGCTCGTGCTTAAATATAAAACACGGTCTATAAATTAAGTATTCAGTTGCATGAACACTTAGCCGAAACAGTAGAGAGTGAGAGAGAGGGAAAGAGCGAGTGAGAGAGAGAGAGAGAAAGCACACGCAACATGCCATAAACAAATTAGCCAACCTTGAAATCAGAGTCTGGGCACACTTCCTTTAGCATAGCCAGCGAACCAGCTCTGTCTCACTCTCTCACTCACTCTATCTCTCTCTCTCTCTCTCTCTCTATAAATGCGAGACGCCGTAAGTAATTCATTTTTATGAGCTGCATGCCACAAGCGGCAGCAATGGCACGTGGACTTTCGGACATTTGGCTTTGGCTTTGGCTTGGGCTTTGGCTCTGGCTTTCGAGGTTTTTGGCAGTGAAGCTAACGAAAACAAATGTTTATCATTTATAGTTGTGCAATGCAAATGGCTATAAGCCACAAAAACCAAAACCAAAGCCAGAGCCAAGCGAAACCAGCAGAGAAATGTAAACGAGCCACAGACAGACGAAGGTCTCGGTCTCTCTCTCTCTCCACCTGCAACTGCCACACCCACAGCCAGCTACCTCTCACTCTCTATCATTCTCTCTCTCTCTCTCTGTCTACTGACAAAAACAATAAACAAATGCGACAAACTGTAAATACCATAAAGTGTCCAACAATAGATACAAAGTGTAGATACTTTCGCCAATTTCACATAAATCATCGGCAAGTGCAGGCAATTGTCAGTTTGTCAAGGCCAAGCAGATAATTAACTTGAAATTCAAATTGAAATTGCTGAGCAATAAAAATACAAAAAAGAAATAGAAAACGAGAGAGATGAAACATAAATCAAGCGCCGGCAAGGACATGCCATTGAACAAATGACAACGGACATGGGACAAAACATGCTAAATTGTTGCACAAAAATGCGTTGTAATTGCCAAAAATCAAATGGACCCTAATTTAGGTTGACAGCCGACGACACGGCCAGACAGACAGAAGAAGCAGCAATAAGAAGAGAGTAGAGAGCAGAGAGCAATAAAAAGTCAGTCGGGCGTAAGCGACTGCTGCATACTTGTTCATGAGGTGAAATAGGGGAACAGTCAAGCTCCCAATGAATTAATATATTTAAAATATATATACATATATATATATATATATATATATATATATCTGATAATGGACACTTTTTATATATATATATGATATCTCATTGCTATAGTTCAATTCCGTACAGATTCCAAGTCGAGCTGTGAGAACGAACGAACAACATAACTTTAGTGAATTTTTTTAAGCTCTCTGACTTTGGACAACATATATCAGGTTAGAAGCTAATGAGAACTATATAGGAAGATCCTATCCTACCTATCTCATGTATGTATGATAACCTTAGCTCCTAATGGACAGTCCTTTGAAAAATCTAGCTCAAAGGCAGTAAAACATACATATATATGATTCTTATACGATATATATGATTTTAACTATATAGAATGATAGCTTATACATCATATGTATATGTATTATAGATTAGTTAAAAGATTTACGTTACTGAACTTATCGATACGTACTTAACAGAACAAGTACGTATCGACAAGTTCAGTAACGTAAATCTTTTAACTCCATTAACTTGGCGACATCGCTGTTTGACTGGATATAGACGCGTAAAGAAGAATTTTCTGCTTAAAAAAATTCACTCTGCTGTATTTAAATAATATTAAAATATTCTAATATTATAAAGTTGGCTATACAAAATACTCAGATATTATATATATATACTTGATACGTGTATATGTACAACTGGCAAATTTTTAAGGATATAGTGCGCCCCAGTCAAAAAGAAATCCTGAAGCTCTATAAGCCAAGAGTGCACACGACTGTAAATATTTTCCCACTTTACAATGGGTAAAATTACATTTTATTTGGATAAAGTTTTGCACTACTATTTTAATGAACACAAATATAAACTTTAACATTTCAAACACAGAAACTCTCTAACATCGTCTGGAAGCCAATATACTCCTTTCATTCCATTAGCAAGTATGGCAAAGGACACTACAAATTTATTTATGCAAATCGCATATGTGGCATGTGAGGGAATATATTCCGGCCACTGAAACTGCCAGCAAAAGGAGCCCAAAAAATGTCATATTAGAATTATGCAAATCAGAGAGAGAGAGAGAAAGAGATAAAGAGGGAGAGAAAGAGAGAGAGAGAGTTGACTGTGCAACGCATCCTGACTACGTGTTGGTGTTAGCCTTGAAGCCTTCAGCCTTCAGAAAAGCCACAGCGAATTAGCAAGAGCAGCAGCCAGCCAACTTTTTAAACGTGGCCATAATTTAGTGGAATGGCTTTGATTAAAGAACAGTTAGCCAAAAAATGCTGTAGAGAGCCAAACATGCCAGAGCCCAACTATGTTATTTATATGTATTTGTGTGTGTGTGTGTGTGTGTGTGCGTGTGGCAAGGTGAAGGGCATGTGTGCATGTAACAAAGGAGCACGCCAGCCGCATGTCCTTGCCAGCTTCTGGCCACAAATGGGAATGCGTCTCTTTATATATGGCTATAGATATTGTACATCTATATATATAGCAAATGAAGAACCCAAAATACGAGGGTCGCTTGTCAATTAAACGAAGGTCAGCTGGGCGTTGCTATACTATTAATTGGCTTAACATAATAATAGACACAGGTTTATCGCTGAAGTTTTTCGAATTAATTCTAATTTGCAACAGCTTTCAATGTGGAATCGACAGTGGAACAGACGGAAATAGAATATAATTGAAAGAGAATAAATTAAACTGGGCTAAGGTAAAAGAGAAGTGGATTAACAGTAAAACCTTGGACAGCATAAAGTAAACAAGACTGGAACAGAGTCGCTAGGACTATCTAGCCTGTAAAAGTGATGTGAAATTGAGAATAAAATATATCAACTCTACTCTTGGTAAATCTAGACCAGATTTGTCTTCCCTAGTTCATTCTCATTCTATTAGAATGCATAACAAAAAGATGAAAAAGAGAAGAAGAATATTAAAAGATTATTGGATGAAATTTGAATAGCATCTTGGAGACTAGGTCTTCTAGTCTAATCTAATCAGAGTGTACTAAAATCGACTAGGCCCCGTAAAGGCCCACTAGTCTGCAATACTCCACTACTCTCCAATAGTCTCCATTAGGCTATACTACTCCTCAATAGTTGCCACTACACTCTAATACTCTCCACTACTCTCCACTAGCCTCCACTATTCTCCACTTCTCTCTACTACCTTCCACTAGCCTCCACTGTTCTCCACTTTTCTTCACTACTCTCTACTACTCTCCACTAGCCTCCACTATTCTCCACTATTCTCCACTACTCTCCACTACTCTCCACTACTCTCCACAACTCTCCACTAGCCTCCACTATTCTCCACTATAATCCACTACTCTCTACTACTCTCCACTAGCCTCCACTATTATCCACTATTCTTTACTACTCTCCAATATTCTACACTATGCTCCGCTAATCTCCACTACTCTTCACTAATTACCACTACTCTCCACCAGTGTCCACTACTCTCCACTAAGCTGAACTAGTTTTCACTGGTCTCCACTAGTCTCCACTAGTCCTCTCTTGTCTAATCACCTTTCTTCTCTTTTTTTTTCAAAATTCAGTAAAATATCATTCCCAAATATTATTCTTCCTTTCACATTTTCTGTCACTCTAGTCCACACCCTCATTAGCAACTTATTGAGCCACCCTCGCGCATAAGAATTGAGCTCTAAATCAAGAAGCAAGAAATCACTTAGGACCATGACGCGGCCTGATAAGTTGACGGTATTTAAAATTAATGGAGATGTTGGCATTGTTCGAAGCGTTACAGAGCTCCCGAGTTACGAGTGGAGGCGGCAAGTGGGCGTGGTTGGGCACGCCATTAAAACACAAATGCTTAACTTGCAATTCTGTGCAACAATGATTTGCCATGATGTGTGGACGCCATTATAAATGATATATATGTATGTATATATATATATATATATATATATATTCCCGATATACATGACATGGCTCAAGTGCCGGCACGCATTTTATATTAAATTGATTTAACATAATTTATTTGATAAAACCATAAGACTAAGCCCTAAGCGAAAGCTTTTGTAAAAGCTTTCATTGCTTGTTGTGCCTTGTGCACCCTGTTACTAAAGCTTACGCTCGCAAGCTTTCTTAGCTTTTAGTTAACAGCACCTTAACAGCTGCTGTTAGGCATTTGAAATTTGAAAATAAAATACGTTAAACTTACCCACAACTGGTAAACTTATATTTAAGTGGCATTTGGAAAAACCCTGGGAAAACTCACCTGCAATGAGAAAGAAATAGAAAAATGCGTATGAAAATTTAATTATTGCAATTTTAGCTCATAAATGATGTAAGTAAATGAATAAAAGCAGCTGGTAAACGAGCTGTTTTATGATATTTACTGTAGAAAAAGTTTGAGAACTTTTTTAGTTGTAAATTGTATTGGATTATTGTTATTAAAAATATTTAAATCTCTCTGTTAGGTGTTTAATATATAGCACTGAATATATAATATATGTTAGGGAGAAATTCAGTCTATATCAACTGGGTCAAGGAAACCATGAGTAATATATGTACACTCAAATATTTATTCAAATATTTATTAAAGTTTGTCTTAATAGTATACATTATTTTTAAAAAATGAAGGAAGGAATATATGTTTTAGTATTTATATTTCCAACTTCTTCAATATTCACATTTAGCTCCAAAATTTTGAGAACTTAAGAGCTTAAAATATAAATTTTAAAATATATTTCATTCAGTCTTGTTGTTATTATAATTAAATTTTTAAATTATTAATTTAATAATAATAATTTAATAGTAATAATAATTTAATAATAATAATTTAATGATAATATTTTTATATTAGTAATTCATCTTTTGTTCACTTTTTTAATTTTATTATTTAAGTTTCGTTTTATTATTTGGTATTTCATCAATATTTATATTTTTTATTACGTATTAAGTTGTTTAAAGTTTCCCTGCATTTATTTCATATTTATGTCTCCCTCATTTTTCCCTCATTTCAGGCGCCTCATAACTTTGGATAAAACTGCATTCGTAATCCCCAATGAGCAGGGCAATAAAAATCAGCTATTCACAGGTCATGAGCCACCTGAGTGAACAACAGAGGAGCTATCGATTTATGTGCTTAAGCCCCGACACACATTCCAAAGCCATAAGCAATGGCCATAGCCATATATATTGGACATTAAGTGACCTTTCGAGTGCGTTTTAAAGTGTTTGCCTTAGACGACTTAGCCTTGATGCTGATCCGGAATGCATATATATCATATATATATACATATATATATATATATATGTCAGTCACATTTATCTTTACTTTCGCAAGAGGCCATCAATAGAGCAGTCGCTCTTTTTTCTATTTGCCTTACGCTTCGAGTAGCCGCCTCTGCCCAGTTGTGAGCGAGTGGGCGTGGCTGTCAGATAGATGAATGTAGAAAGAGGCATCCTTCTTGAGTGCGTGTGTGAGCGCTGTTGACAACTTAGAGGCGAGTGGTTTGCCCAAGGCCCAAATAAATCAAAACTAATTTCATTTGCTGTCACACAAGGCGTATGCGTGATATTTATTATACGTATCAATTGCATGAGAGAGCGAGAGAGATAGAGTATGTTGAGTGCACAAATCACATGCCTAATTGCTGCCAGTTGTGCCACAGTCGATACACCATAAAGTAGACAATCTCAACGCCGCTAATAAACGAACAGCCAATGCAAACACTAAGCACGCCTCCGACGTTAGCTAAACAGAATTTGAATTGAATTTAATTTAGTACTCAATTAGCTGATGCCAATGCAGCTCTGCTCGACAACAACAACTCACACAGCAGCTGGTACCAGTTGTAGAGTCCGTCCTGCCGATAAACTGGCACACGCTGTCCATCATAGCTAATGCTGACTTTACTCTCCAATCGGTCCACATAGCCGGTCAAACTCTTGCGCAGCTCATAGCGCCAATCATTGCAAGCGGGCAGGCATTCTACACAGCTCCAAGGCGACCAGCTGGCTGTTAGAGAGAGATGGAGAGAGAGAGAGAGGGGGCGAGAGAGAGAGACGATTGCTTAAGGCTCTTGAGAGCTTCAAGATATTTGACATTTGCACCTAATTAAGCAGGCATAGCTGAGACAAAGCCTCTAATTGACTCTCGAATAATTGCGGTATCCAAATTTGTGTTTGCTAATAGAATGGCTTACAATTATCTGCACTGTCATACTACATATGCACTTTATATTGTTGTAATTGTTGCTACAATCAACATGACTAGGTACATTTTATATATGCTAAGGTGAAGTTTAATTTAGCATTGTAAATTTATAGCTAAAGACTTTTGTCTATACCAAATTATACTGAATTTATATCCCTTTAATTTTCTAGAATTTTCATAGTCATATTGGTACATGGCAAATGCTAAGGTACATGTTAACATTTTAATTTAAGCTGCGTTTTTCTTATAGAAAACTATTTAAAAGTTGTTAGATCAACTAGAGCTGTTTGTCTTTGACTATCGAAAAATTTAGCGAAGAAATTAAAAGTTTTGGTACGTGATAGGGTTTTAGGTACATGATTAAATTGAAATAAATGCTTTCTATAGATGTTTGTCTTTATCACCATCATCAGTTATGTATAATTTCGGTAAATGTCCCTTTAAAAGTCTACATTTTGCGTAGTATTATATACTCTTGGTACATTGCAAATGTTATAGTACATGTTAAACTTTCAATATAAGCAGCGTTTTTGTTTTAAAAACTATGCGACTGATAGTATGAACATCTAATATAGTCTTTTGGTACATGATAGGCAATTAGGTACATGGTTAAACTGAAATTGTTCTACTTTTCTTATAAAGTACCATTAGATTGATGTTATCTATAAATTTGATCATATATAAATTTAAGCTGTTTTTTCTATAATGATACTAGATTTGATGAATCGTAAAGCATTTGATAGAAGGTACATGGTACATTGTACATGGAAATCTACTATTTGTAGTACACATTTTAATAGGAAGTCAATGTAATTGAAAGGCACATAGCTAATACTTATTCTATAAAATAATCTTTCTATACGATAAACTTTTACTTTTTCTGTACTATACATTTTTTGTACTATACTTTTTCTATATCTCCCTAAATATTGCTGTCTGGTTTAGGTACACTTCGAAAGTAACATAGTCAGCTATAATTTCCATGCTTGTACTCTTGAAATAGACAAACAAAAATATCAATATGCCAGCCACTATCTAAGCTGTTTGTGCCAAATAAAAGAAAAGATATAACTGCAGTTAGGCTAAACTGCTAACTAGTCTCTTTAACCCTAATTAAGAACTACTCCTGCACCCATCTCTAGGCTTTTACCTCCATAACAACTGAACACATGGGCAGCCACATATAGGACAACTACAATCCCCACATTTTAAGACCTCATTTCATTACCATAATAAAACCGTCCTTATTGACCATAAACTCCTGTCTGCTACTATAATTCCTGCTCTGTGTTATGATCCTTTATACTTTCTTACCCTCCACCGACTGCAGACATGCCGTTTGGGCCAAATTACAGTAGCTCACGTTGTTCAGCTGACCATCGACCGAGGCCAGGTCGTAGACAAAGGGAGCACAGTTGCAAGCAGCAATTGTGCTGCGTAGTCGACAAAGGGGCAGACACTGCACCAGATGCTCGGCTTCCTCGGGAAAATGGCAGCCGCGCTGGGTCAAAGGATAATCACGTAGTTGGGGATCGGCTTTCAAGTGGAGCGGACGTAAGTGCAGAGCTGAGGCTTCGCCAGCTGCGAGACTCGCTCTGCCCTGCCAGCCAGGCAGGTGCAGGCTGAAGGCAGAGCTGAATGCAGGGCGTGGCATATGAAAGTCATCGGCATGCGAGGCATTCAAACGTAGCCTAAGAGAACCTGAGATGCTGTCCGTATGCTGCAGTACACAACAGCAGCCCTCAAAGCTGGGCGTCAACCGAAAGAGCTCCGAGCAATTGCTGGCAACTCCATCCACATGGCAGCTGAGCAGCAAATTCTCACAGCTGGGCGACAATTGCAGCAACTGCGAACGCACATCTAGAGGCCAAAGCGATGCCAAAGAGTCCTGCAGCTCAGCAGCTGCCGTAGCTGAAACGGCCAAAGGATAAAAGTAGCCAGCGAGCAGCTGCAGCTGCTTCAGCCAATCCGCCCTCGACTTTCCCTCAGTCAACGCCAACTGCTCGGCAAACGCCTCCAGGCGCTGGCGACTCAATTTGTTCGCACTGCAAATAGTTAAGGCAGGAAATGGCAACGACTCCACCGACTCCAAGCTCGATTCAGACAAAGACGTCACCGTGGGCCTGGCCAAAAACTGCAGCAGCGTCGTGCAGACCACAAAAGTAGCCGCCGAGATGCCCGTGGCTATGAACAGAAACCAAAAGATGCGCTGATATGGGCGTCTTCGAATAAAGTAGAGCAAGCCGAAGCCATTCAGGCTCGTCTTCTTGAAGAACTCAACGAGCGTCTTGCGAAAAGCCTTCTTCAGCCGAGACATTTCAATGAAACTGAAACCAAATCCTGGCCACATTCCTATCCACAATTGTCACACGAAACTCATTCAACTATGTTCGCTTTATCAGATGCCCAGAACATGGCCAAGACACGAGGGCGACAATAATTATCCCCAGGATGGGCATATAAATTGCTGTAATTATCGCGTGCCGCGACAAGTGTCGAATAATGCCAACATTCTCACATGCCACAGCACATGAAATTATAATTATATCCACAGCCTGAAGAGGATCTTAATGTTAAGCGTGCAGAGCTTGAAAGGACTTCAACAATGTATTTAATATTAAAATTTTATAAAAACTACTTTAAAATCTGTGTCAAACATTTTTTTTTTATATATTTGTGAATAATATTTTGAATTATTTTATACGTTAAAAAGTATATTATAAATTGATCTTAAAGCGATTTTGGTCAAACTTTATATTAGAAATGAAAAACATTTCAAAGCATTAAGTCAGATAACTATAAATATTTTATTTATTTTGAGTATTCCTTTCTTTTTTATTTACTATTTATTTTTTATTTAAATTTAAAAAACATTTTTTTTTATTGTTCTTTTTTATTTATTTTTTTTATATTATATTTTTTAATTTATTTTATTTTAATTTTTTAATAATTTATTTTTTATATTTATTTTACATTTGTATATTTTTTATTTTTCATTTGTATATTTTTTATTTTATTTTAAGTTAATTTATTATTATATTTGTGTTTGTATTTTTTATATTTTTTCATTTAATTGTCAGTTTTTTTGTTTACAGCTTATTTATTTTTAGTTTATTTTGTTTTTATTTTATTTTTATTTTTATTTTATTTTTTTATTTTATTTTTATGTTGGTTAATTTTTTTTAATTTTTTAAATTTAAATTTTTTTTATATATATTTTTTCCAATTTTATTTTTATTTTGTTTAATTTTGTTTTTTTTTTTTTAATTTTTGTTTTTTTAATTTTTTAGTTTAGTTTAGTTTTATTTTACTATTATTATTACTTTTTTAATTATAAATATAATTTAAAGCTTTAGACGTAGCCTCACACATTTCATAAGATTTTACATGCTCAGTTAAATTACATTGAATTCAACAAGTGGGCGGTTCATTTAAGTCAAAGTCCACATAAAGTTTACAAAGTTTTTTTGTACGACAAGCGACGCATGCAAACTAAACTAACTCAAACAGAAGGCAAAAACGAAGAGGCGGCATAACAAGCAGCACATATTCATACAGAGACACAGACAGAGACAGATACAAGTGTAGATACAGATACAGATACATATACAGTAACAGCTACAGTTACAGTTACATATATATATATTTACATATACAATTACAGCTACAGCTACAGCTACATCTACATCTACATATAACGAGCTTCGGCGTCAATTTAGCGCACATCCAGAGAGCAACTTGCTAATGCGGCATTGCATATTAATAGAAAACCCAGAGAAGCTGACTAACAACATTTTATAATGGCCACAGCGAATATTGAATACTCTATAAAATAAAAGAGCAAATGTAAATAATTCACAATTTATCTTTGCTCTTAGTATAGAAAATCGAAAACATTCTCTTTATGGCATCATCAAAACCAAATTCGATAAGTTATCTCAACCATAAACTGAACTGAATGCAATATCTTTTGGGGAGTGCCCAAGAGAATTATGGGCGTTCCGTTAGTTTTGTTTAAAGATAATATATATATAATATATAATTCAATTGAAATTGATTTAATCAAAGTTGAAACAAGTTTAGATTAAAACTAAGTAAATTTCATGAACTTGAAAGTAATCGATAACAATAGCTGTTGATATCTGACTGACCTATTGTTAACTTGCGCTGCTGTTGATGTAATTATCGATAACGAAATCTCTTGATATCTGAAAATGTTCAATTACAATGACTACTGGTAAATGAAAGAATTTGTCGATAACAATAATTATTTATAAAATAATTGTCGATAACAATAACTACTCATAACTGGCAGTAGAAATTAGTAGAAAGTAGAAATATCTGCTGTAAAGCAGAAGATTCATCAATAAAAATAGCTATTGATAAATGACAAAGCTATCTAGATCCAAAGCTGCTGTCGAATTTCTTTAGAACATTCGATTAAGATAGATATCTTATGATTTATGGTAAAATATAGATAAATATATGCATGAGTATATGTTACAATTAACAGAATTTAAATTTATCGATAACTACTTTTTGATACCAAAACTTATAGCTAACTTTAAAATGTCTTGTCTATGAAAATATTAAAGTTTTATAGACTAACTTTTTCTTGTTTGATTTTTAAACTTTTCAAATTTATAACACTTTACAAAAGTTTCTAAAACTGCTCACACAGAGAGAAAGAGTGAGAGAGAGAGAGAGAGAGAGAGAGAGTATAGCCCATAATATAGCTTGCCAGCTGCAGCATTATATCACCCAGTCGACACAAAGCACAACCTTTTAGCTACAACAAACTCGCAACGCAATGCTTCAACAGCTGAGAGCAAAAACAAGAACAACAAAGCGACAAGTGTACTATAAATTCCAATAAGAAACACACTCACAAACACACATGGAATACATATGAATACACACACACACGCACACACGCACACACATACACACATATGTGAATAGAAAACCAATCGACGCCCACAGAAAAATAATTTCCGGTTCAATTAAACGCTTGTTTATTTATTTATTTATGCGCTGCTCCCACAGGCGGTTGAGCGAGAGACAGAGAGAGAGAGAGAGAGGCAGAGTGTGTGTGTGAGAGAGAGAGAGCAGAGCATTGTACGTCGGGGAAGCTGGCGGTGGTGCTGTGGTTGTCTGACGCTTTTGGCTGTAGATTTAATTTTCATTTGCATTTGTTATTTAATTGTGGGCAGCTAAAAATTGGCACTAATTTGTTTATGAATGAAAGAAATGTGTGAGATTAAAGAGAGGGAGGGAAAGAGAGGGAGAGAAGAGTGAGACAGGCAGACAGACAGTGCCAGAAGCAATTGTGCATCGTTAATCTTATCAAAGGAAATGCCTTAAAGCGCGCTGGCAGCTAGACGCCGCCAGCATTATATAAGGACTAAAGCAATTAGAAAAAGAGACAGTGACAGCGAGAGAGAGAGGGAGATAGAGTGTGTGTGTATAGTGTGATCCTGTTAACCGCAAAATGATTGCATACTTTAATGGGCATAGCACTTAGCGGCGCTTGTCAGCTGCTGCTGCACTTTGCACCACCCAGCACCACTCTCTACTGCTCCACCTTCTCCCCTTTCTTCTCTCTCTATGTCACACGCTTCCTGCGATAGGCAGCATGCATACGGATGCTGCAAATTGCAATTGAATCAAACTAACTAAGAGTAAGAAGCGGAGCAGCGGGCCAAGTGCTGCGGGCTTGAGTTTCGCAAAACACGCAAATGTGAAAGGTTAAGGGCTGCAATGCGTGCCGCAGCTGCAATATGCTGGCCCTGAGTGTGTGTGTGTGTGTGTGTGTGCCACATTTTGTGGCACAGCGCCATTGTGACTATATAAAAAAAACTGTTAATGCAAAGACGCTGCTTGAATTTTTATGCTCCAAACTGTTAATTGTAAAATTTGTGAAAAGAAAAATAGAAAACTTCAAGATTTCGTTAAAAGAAAAATGTATACACTTAAAGAAAAAGCAAAGAGGTTTCTTAAGAATCGACTAAAGGTATCGGACATAATGAATAAGAATCGGCGTAAGGTATAGGAAATAATAAATAATTATTTAGAGACTTATATTAAATAAGATCTTAAAAATGTATGAAACACATATTTTATAATACACTTTATTTTTTTATTTTAAGGTGGAAAACATCTGTTATATAGAACAACATATATTTATATAGTACTCTACCTATACATATCTGTAAATTCATTAAATAGTTTATGCGTATACATATAAACATCTTAATCTATATATACTATATACTCTTTCTCAATTTCTTCTTTAGTATATATGATATAGATAAAGATGATTATAAATAAAATAAAATGATATATAGTAAAAATACAAATTTATATTTAACATTGAATATTTTACTTCCCAGACAGATTTAACTTTACATTTTTCTGACGCCAAAAGCCTTTTAAAACTTAAAAGCCCCAACTGCATTACTCCTAAAATATATAAATTTATAGCAAGCAAATGTAAGTTTTAAGAAAGAAAAAAAAACTATATCATGCATAACTGTAAAGGGCCGCAGATAGCTTGGCAGCTTATTAAGCTCGCATAACAAATCGCTAGAAAAGTGCAAAAGACAACAGAAAAAATCACTTTGCACTCAAAAGGCTGTCGAGCAATATACAAGCTGCCCACACACATACGCACACACACACACGCACACACATATGCACTCAAAAATCCTTTAAGCGACGACAACAAGAAATGGCGAAGAAAACACACACGCACACACACACACACACTAAAAAGTAACGGGCAAGGCAAAGGCAAAGGCAAATCTCATGCATTTTGCACACACAGAGATTTTACAGGGCAATAAAAAAGGCGGCGCTGCCTGTTGTCACGAAGCTGCGCTGCTATAAAAACTGTTAGCTAACAGTGTGAATAGTTTGCCATAAACAGAGTGACAACAGATTGAGAGTGAGAGAGGGAGAGCAAATGAGAGCGCGCGCCAGAGAGCGTTAATGTTGGCACGTGCGCATGCACGCTGACTTTGTGACGTTGTTTAATGACGTTTTGTATGTGAAGAATGCGAAAGTGCGTAAAAGGCAAAACAATAAAGTGGAAGAAGAAGATGACGCAGTAGCAGCAGCAACAGCAGCAGCAACAACAAAGCTAATGAGCGGAAGGAAGCGCCGATGCCAACGCACAAATGAGAGTTGACAAATGATAAAATGAGAGAGGTAAAAAGAGAGAGACTAGAGAGAGGGCGAGAGGGTGTGTGTGTAAGGCATAACTGTTAACGCACACACACACACATATGTATATACACATTTACATACCTTTGAAACAAGCACAACCCATGATGTAGCCCATCATCAGCTTGGCTTTGAGGTCGCTTTTAACGTTCCTTTTCTTGTTGTTGTTTAAGTTTTTATCTTATTATTTTTGTTATATTTTGTCTTTGTTTTACAGTTAGAATTTGTGAAGTTTCTGTCATCAATTAACGGCAGTTACGGCAATTGGTTGCAAATCCTTGCGCCGCCTCTCATCTATTTATGGCCGGTTCGAACCGGTTTTTAATGCTGGCGGCCTTATCACACATTCAAGATGCAAGTTTGTGCGTACGTACGTATGTATGTATGTATGTTTGTATATACATGTGTGAGTGCGTGTGGCCCCTTTTGAAGTATGTGTATTTATATTATTTATTTTTATTGTTGATTGTGACGACAAACTTTGATTTACACTTGACTTTATCACATATTCTGCTGTTGCTGCTTTTTCTTATTGAACTGCTGGTTGTCCACAGCTAATAAAGCATTTTCTATTTGATTACACTTTTGGTTTAGTTTGATTATCACCGATTGCTGCAGATTCTATTTCATTTCTTTTATTGAAAATTTACGCCCTTCGTTGATTTCACTCGTTGCTGATTTATTTTATTTTTTTTTTTTTGTGCGTTTATTTTGTTGTTTTAAATTTATTAAACTGATTGTGCTGGAGTTTTGTTGGTGTTTTTTATATATTTATTTACAATATCACAAAACGAATATCTGGACATATGGATGCAGACAAGAGTTGAATTAAATTGTTATTCATGCGTCGAACTCAACTAAAACTTTTGTTTATTTAAACACGCCTTTTTATGCATAATTAATCAGATGATTAAGACTTGTCTATAAATAGCAACTGCACTCGAGAGCAGTTGGCATGTGGGTGGCTAACAAAATAAACAAATTTTAAGAATTTGTTTACTTTAAAGTAGCTCAAGATCAAACACTTTTCATTTTAGTAATAATTTATAGGAATTTATGAGCGATTTAATTTTTTAAACAGCTTGCAGGCAACAGGAAACTTTTAAAGCAATAAAGCTTTTTTGAGAGCAGAGGGCAAAGCTACTGGGCATTAAAGGCTTAACCCTGATATAGAGAATATAACTGCTGACAGTTCAAAAAAGCTTTCAAAGCTCATTGAAATAATGTGAATGCAATTAAAGTGCGAAGAACTAACTTTGAAAGCATATTTAGAGTACACATTGCATGAATGCTTGTCGTATACGTAATTTACTAATTTCTCAACCCTAAAACACATTTTTTGTATTACTAATGAAAGCTCGACAAACTTGCATATTATACTTAATGAGTCAAAGCGCCTATATATGAGTCAAAGAACTGGCTTTAGAGCCAGCACTATAAATGATCGTATACGTAATGTAATTGGAATCAAACTTGATACGATAAGCATTATTATTATTAAAAACACAATTCAATGCTGCAAATATCTCGTATAAATGGTTTTAAAGCACATTAAATCAAATCTGAATACTAAAAATCACTTGTTGTATGCGTAATATTTTGACTGAAGGTTAAACCAAGAATTTTTAGGATTTAAAAGCATGAAGATGTCTTAAAATTGATATCAGCTATAATGGAAAGAGCTTTACATACAGCAACAGCTATTCAAAAGCGCTTAGAAGCAACAAGAAAGCTACTCGACAGCTTCTGAACACTTGAAATCACCCATAATACAAGATAATTATGATAAACACAAAATTCTTCTTAGCAGAATAATACAAATCACAAAAGCTCCATTGCTAATAGCCAAAAGCACATTAAAGCTTCTTTAAGAGTAAATTTAACGCAGACAGCTCAATTAACATTCTTAGCTCAGACAATTCTAATCCCAAGCATCAAGCATTTAGCTGATATTCTGTCAACTTGACTGCCCCCAGGGACACACTCATCATCAATATTCTTAAAGCTGCTGTCTTTTCATTTGAGCCGCATCACAAATTAAGCGAAAGTCCCACTCAGCCGACACACTTTCCCAAGACCAAAAATCGTTTGGCTGGCTTGCGGCATGACGCGATAACTGAGAAAACTGACACCAGAGCCGCATATGACACTTGGGCTTAACTGTCGCACAGCCCCAAAACCAAATTGATAAAGATTATAATCCGAAAGTCAACGCGCCAGGCACGACATGGAACCGAGTGTATCGAGTCGTGTGAGGGCGAGAGAGAGATAGGGAGAGAGAGAGAGAGATGCGCCAGCTGCATTGATAGCTGCCACAAAAGCCGGCACAAAATTCAATTCAAACATTTTAATTCATTGCGAAATGACAACGACGACGACGACGAGAAGAATCGAAAATTGAATTCGAATTTCTGTGCGGGGCTGGACAGAGGTTGAGGTTGAGGTAGAGGCGAGCACTGAAAGGCTGAACACAAAGGCGAAATCAACAATCGAGAATTGAATACCGGAAGCTGCAACGCGACAAATTTAGCGGCAATTGTGCATAATTAAAAGAGAAAAAAAGAAAAACATAAAACAACAAAAACAAACAACTGCCTCGCGAGACATTCGCATCAAGTATACGCCACCATAAAAGCGAACATCAAATGCGAGCTGAGAATTATAATTGATGGCCAGGCGCCCATCATCAAGAATTCCAGCACCGGATCTTCAGCTACAACTGTCTCTGGGGGCAGCTATCCCAACGCCCCAGAGGTCACTAGCACACAAACAGGCGAGAAAGAGATAGAGAGAGATACAGAGAGGGAGAGAGAGAGAGAGAGAGGTGTGTGTTGAGACATTGACATTGTCATTTTTTCGACTTTTATGGCGTCTTAAAAATGTATCTCGAAAATATGGAAGCAAGAGTAGGAGAACAAAAAACAGAGATATATATGAATATATATATACATATATAACATGTGGGCAGTACAGTTTTTAATTGAGGCAAACGAAACGAGAGACGAAAAAAACAAGCGAAACACATTTAATGAAGCAGTGTGAATATGAAAAACGACTAAGAGATACTCTCTAAAACAGAGAACAGAGAGAACTGGAAGAGAAGCTTGTTTCTCAAAACAAGTTTAAATGTAGCTAGGCCAGAAGAAATTAGTTTCATATACTTAATATAATAAACCAACTAAAAATCTTTAGAATATAGCTTGTAAAATGTGCAAGAATGCAGAACGAAAAAGAAATGAAAAGTTTAAGTTACAATATAAATAAATAACAAAGATTAGCTTGATTATATTATATTATATTTTTATTATTATTATATTATATTTAATTATTTTTATAAAATTTAAAAAATATTGTTTATATATTTTTATTTTTTTATTTTTTTTATTTTTACATTTTCTTTTTAAATATTTTTTTTAAGACTTTACTAAAAAAAACTAAAACATAAGTCAATTAAAACTGGTAAAAAAAATACAAAACCAAAAATTTAAAAATATATATATTTTTAGTAAAATAATAAAAAAAAAATTTCAAAAGGCAAACAAATAATTTTATAAAATATAAAATAAATTAAATTAAAAAAATAACAAATATATTAGTAAAGAAAAACTAATACAAAATAATAAAACAAAAATAAATAAAAATTATTTTATTATTACATAAGTTTATTATTCATTTATTTAAATTTATTTTCCAGTAAAATGAGTTTTCAAAATGTTTACGAATCTAGGTCAAAGCGGAATTGTAAATTAATGAAATCAGATTTTAAGCCACTTTTGATTATCTCAAATTTTTCGTCGCAGTTCTTTATCTAATCTAGTTAACGGCTTCCACAGTTTGCAGCTAATATACCTCATCTGCGATTGCAGCCTAGAGTATCTATTTGAAAAATGAAAAACACTCCGGAAATTCGGGCTGTGTTTACACAAAAACAACCACAAAAAAAAAAGCCAAGCGAAAAACAATAAATCGAAATTCGAACAGTGAGTAAAAATGCTAATTAATGAGCAAAGATAGAGAGGCAAATATAGAAAGAGAGAGAGGGAGACATATATATATAGAGTGGGCTTTGGTTAAATGAATAAACACAGTGTGAACAGCAGAACTATTTGTTAAACAAATTAGACTGAAGTGAATGCGGGAAATACAGTCCGGAAACTGGTCAAGCGGAACGTAACGTTGTCCAAAACAGGTCAAAAAAGAAACCCCCAAAGGAGGCAACATAAAGTGGAGGAAGCATAAACGGCAAACGGCGAACGGATGTCGCTTCAACGCTGATTACGAGCCAATGACATGCAAAGCTCGAGGAGTGGTCGTCACAAAGGACACACACAGGACTTGACCCGGGGTCTCCCGCCAGCTGCCTCCCTGTCCCTCTCTCTCACTTTCCCTCTCTCTCTCTCTGTCTCTATTAGGCTATTGACTTCGACTTAGCTGGACAATATACACGCCCAGCTAGACATTTTAATTAGCAAATTAAATGCAAAATGCGCAGGTGGCAGCCGCAACACCAAAATCGATTCATAATCATCAACAAACAACAAACCAACAACAAACATAAATATATGTAGCTTTGCCACCAATTTGGTCATTCATCATTTAAAGCCCAAATACTTGGCCCAAGCCAACTGGAAAACAACTTTAAAGGCCAAGTTAACTGCTGCCTAATGATGTCTTTTGCTGTTCTCTATGATTTCTAATCGAAACTTATCACAGACTGAAACATTTTGTTGCTGTTGGGCTGCCCTAATTGCCAGATTGGCTGCTAATGACTAAGCTCGGCGAGATAGCCAAAACCAAGCAAAAATTAAAAACAAAACATAAAAAGTTTATATTATCTTATACCCTGGCCAAGCGACGAACAAAAAAAGTAAAGCGCGTCAGCAGTTTTCTAAAAATTTCTTAACTTATCTAAACGATATCTCAACTAGGTTTTAGTTTTTTCTTCAGCTAAAGATTTTTATAGGGTATCTCCAGCATCAATATTCTATTAATTCATTCTGTGCAGCATTCATGATTCAGCAATTAAATTTTAATTATGTGTGTATTTATCTCCAATTGTTGCTTATCTTTTACAGAAAGACAAAAATAAAAACTTTTTCTGAGCACTGGGTTAAGCGCTCAAACTTTCCTGAGAATTTTACTTGAAACTGTTTAAAATAAATGATAAGCTGTTATACACAGTTTTTAATATTTTTATCGTTTCAAGGAAACTTAAAGAAAATAAGAAATAAAAAATAATAATAATAAAATAATAGAAAAAAATAAAGTCAAGCTTAGCAGAACTAACAATCCATAGCAAAGCCTTTAAATAAAATCCAAACAAAACTAAAAAGATGTAAAAACATGCAAAAACCTTTAAGACAAATAAGAGCTAACTTCTACTCTTTTTACATTGATTGAAAATTTATTTATATTTATAGTAAAAGAAACAAAACTATTATACTTATTGTTATAAGCATTCATTAGTTTTATATATGCTACAAAAATGATTTACGCTTGCATACAATTAAATTTTCTTCCCGCACATATATACCCTTCAAATATACGCACATATATTACAGGGTAACATTATTGAATTGTTTGCTAACCAAGACAATTGCATAAACAAACACACACGCACATACACACAAAGATTACGTGAGTTAAGAATTCTACTCTATCTGCACTCTACTCATTCCACTTTCCTATTGGAATAATAACATAAGAGACTTCAAGTAGCTGCCGCGTCTAATTGCATTATCTCAACTGTGGGCGTCGCATGGTGAGTCAATTAGTCATTCTATATAGATATATGTACATATATATATCGGAGGAGTGTTTATCTGGTGGCATGAGGTGTAGCGACTTAATAAGATTTTCTATGGAGAAGCGCCGACAGTAAAAATATCATATCTTAATAGATTACGATGCGACACGAGCGGAAATCAAAGCAGAAAAAAGAGAGAAAAAATATTTAAAAAATAATGTTGCCAATGGTTAATAGAGAAAGAGAGAGAGAGTGAGAGGGATGCCAGACTTCTCAATAAAAGCAAACAAACACTTAACACAAATAAAAGCAAAAAGGAATCAAGTTGCAATTGGACAGAGGGTGGGCAAGCGGGCGCTTTACAACACTGAACGGATTGCTAACCTAGCACAATACGAACAGATAGCCGAAGAAGAGAAGAGTAGAAAGAAATTGCAATGTTTATTATTATGATGATTAAAATGCAGAGGAAATTCTCAGAAAAAAACATCCACCCACACACGAGCACAAAAACTCATACATACATCTATATCAGACATACATATAGACAGTTGCATTGGCATCTCGAACAATGACGAAATCGCAGCCAAAGAGAAGCAGCAGCAAAAAAAAGGTAGACGACCTCAGGGATGCAGCGCAGCTTACACACAAATACATAGACAAACAAACACAATTCTTACTGACACACACATAAATATCAGCAGACTTTCATACACAATTTCTTGTAAACAATTAAAAACCAGTTTCAAAAACCGTAATTTATAAATATTTTGTGTATAAAAATTCCAGCGAAAAATTAGCCACAGTCTGCTGAGCTTTGTTTTCGACTATTATTTTTTTTTTCCACACTCAATACAAAACAAAGCCAACGAGAGAGTAAGCAATCGAAATCGCCGGAGAGCAGAGTCAAACGCAGCGAATATCAAAAGCAAAAAGCAACGCGCAGCAAGGATGTGTGCGAGTGCAAGCGAGAGCGAACGCGCGCCCAATGGTAGGCAACAATTTGCCGCTTCCTCTTGCTGCCGCTGCGTATGCGTAATGTGAGCAGAGCAGGCGGCAGCGGCGGCGAAAAACAGACCAAAAGTAGAATGACGGCAAATTAAAGTTCGTTTGCTGCAACAAACACACAAAAAAGAAAAAGAAATAGCAAAGCCTAGCGAACGCCTACCTCCCTCTCCCTCTCTCCTCCTCTACATAACGAAAACCAGGCTACCAACTACTTCAAACAAACACACACACATATGCATGTTAAAATGCTATTGCGTGCCTGCTTTTAATTCGCCGCCGTTGCCTTGCTTTGACTGCCTTGCCTGCCTGCCTACGTACCCCTCTCTGCGTTCCTCTCGCTTACTCACACCGCTCGCTGTTGCATTTTACACAGAAATTCCTTTAACAGAAATATTTGTGTTGCGCTTTGTGACGACGTTCGTCAAACCAAAACATAAGAGGAAATATTTTGTACACGTTTCGCTTGTGCCGTCAGTTCAGCTTGTCGCATTGTTTGTTTTTGTTACGTTATTTATATACACCCATACATATATATTTATTGTTATTATTATTGTTATTTTTTTTCCTTTTTTGTGTTTTGTTTTCGAGGGTGGTTTATTTTTGTGGTCAGCGCTGTTGCTGACAAAAGCTCAATTGTAATTGCATTTCTTTGCAATGCGCTGACAATGCAGTTTTATTTAATATTTTTTTTTTCATCTATTTTTATAGTTGAAATATAAGAGGCATAGAACAAAGTTGAGAAGCAATTAAAAGTTTATAAAAACCAACTTTCTGAACAATTTAATAGCTTCGAAAAAGTTTCAAAATTAATTCATATAACGAGCACAGCCGGTAAAATGCGAACTCTTTTCAAACAACCGTTATGTTGCCAACAACTTCAACTTGGGATTATGCACAAGCAAAAAGCGTCTAGCTAAATGGCTTATAAATATTGCAGCTATCAAATATTACATATTTTATATAAAATTGTTGTCTTAGCACACACACACATACACACGCGCGTACACAAGACACTCACACACACACACACGCACACACGTAGACGAGAGGCGTGCGAGCGAGAGAGCGGTAGACACTTTACAACAAAAATATCTGACTTGCACAGTAAACACAATTATAAATATTTGCGCATATTTGCAGTGTAATTTGTAATTTTTTTTGTATATTTTCTTTTTTCTTAATTTATTTTTCTTTTCTTTTCGTTTAATTCTAACGCGACGACAAAAACACACGCTGCTCTAGCTGGCTGCGTTTTAATGTTAACTGAACATAGGAAACGACAGAGCCGACAGAGCAGCGAGCAGCGAAACGATTTGCCATAAAAATGCGACGCCGTCCAGCTAGCCCAAAAGCCAACAACAAAAACGACGCAGTAGCGTATGATAAAAAGTAACAGTGAGAGAGAGCGCGCGCTCTCTCACTCTCTAACTCTCTTTGACTGTCTGGCGCTCAGCGGAACAAGTGCAAAATAAACAAAAGCACAAAACGTGCGCGTCGAGAGAGCGGCAACGGCAACGGCAACGGTGACGGCGGCGAAGAGAGCGCGACGCAGGCAAGCACATGCCGGCTGCAATCGTCGCCGCGGCAGCAGCAGCAGCATCAAATACAAAACAAACACGAAACGCAATGCCGTAAAGCTTCAAGCGCACTGAAGAATTTTTTTTAGACAGTCATCAAATATATGTTTGCATGCTCATTATGAATGAGGGAGCGAGAGGGAGACAGCATGAACTTACGGCGAGTCAGAATACATAAATGTCAAGTGCAAAAGCACGCCAGATATGCCGTTTTGTTTACCATTCAAAATAGCCACGACTATCCACAAAGCTCTCCCTCCCCTCTCTCACTCTCTGTCTCTCCACCCACCAAAGCACTTGCTTGGGTTTTGTTTAACATTTTATCTGACTTTTTGGCAAACTGCCGCAAGTGCTGACAACAACAACAACAACAAGCAGAACAACGACAGTTGCTGTAGTCGGGAATAACGGCAAAATAAATACATGTGACTTTGCAAGTTTAGCGAGCGAGGGAGTGAGGGAGAGAGGAATAGGCGCACAGCTTAACTGGGCGTTAACTCGACTTAAATTGGCTTTAAGCGCGTCATATTTACGACTCAGCCTGTTGTTGTCTGTGTGTAATTGAGTTTTAGCACAGCGCTCGCAAGTAGGCAACAATATTTATGGCCATTCGTCGCAGCCCCAAAGTATGCAATGCTTGCGGGTGGCAACAAATCTGCCAGAGGAGAATATATGGATGTAATTGGGTTTTTCAAGTTATTTATATGTTTTATATAGTTCTATTACATTTTAGAGTTAGTTGACTTTATATTTTTTATCAATATCAGTTGTATTATAATTTAAATTTTAAAGTTGGATGATTCATGGTAAAAATAAATAATTTGAAATGAAATAGAATTTCGTATTCAAGTTGGGCTATTTATATTGAGAATCTGTTATACAGATATCTGAACTGTTATTACAGATATATGTATGTTGTACAGCTAACAGATATATGATATAAAAATTAATGATAATTGTTATACATATTTTATAAATATGTTATACATTTTAAAGATAACTGTTAAATAATTTGCAAATATCTTTTATGGAGATGAAACATATCTGTTACACAGATAATAGACTAAAGAGACATTAATGAAATCTGTAATACATATTACATATATCTGTTATACACTTATCTGATTACTGATATACAGTCTTCAAATATATGTTGTACATATTACAGATACACATAACAAAATTCTATCATACAATGATTCATACACATATTTCTGTTATACAGTTCCCAGATATCTGTTACACAGATTATAGATATGATGACTTCGTATACCTTTTATATAAATTACAGATAACTGTTATACAGCTTAAAGGTATCTGTTCTGCATATAACAGACAATTGTTAAACAGCTTATAGATATCTGTTATACCGTTGGCAGATATGATGTTATACATGTTTCTTATACCTGTTATGCAGATTACAGATAACTGTCATACAGCTTACAAATATCTGCTATATAGATTATAGGCAGCTGTTATACATGCATATATGCATAAAAATTTATAAATATATTGTGTAAAACATTCTCGAATTTCCCTCATTATTTAGCATTAATCTCGTTAAACATTTGCTTAAAAATTAAATAATATTTATCATAATAAAAACAAAAACAATACACTTTGTATTTATATTAATTCCATTCAAAACTTCATCATAAAACGCATTGTGCTCAACAAAGGCGGACGAATCTTTTCAATTCTGTTGAACAACTTTTCAAGAATTGTTTTCCCCGCTTTTCCAATTACAGCGAAACCTTTTCCACCCAACAATAGTTGCAAATTGCAAATGCAACAATCAAAATGTTGAAGAGCCCCACCCCACCCACAGCCCCCTATGCATATGAAGTTGGTTGGACTTACCGTTATTATTGCTGATGGCGAATCGCTGCTGCAGCTGCTGAGCCAGCGCCTGATGATGTTGAGCGAGCGGCGTCAATGGCGGCGGCTGCTGCTGCTGTTGCTGTTGCTGCTGCTGCTGCTGCCCCTGCTGACCCACGCTCAGCTGCTGTGGTGCCGACTGCGAGTGTGGCACGCCGCCACTCAATGAGGATGTGTCCGAGGAGCCATCCCCTCCCCCACCTCCTCCTCCACCACCATTGGCCATGGAATTCTGTTGATTGAGGCTGGCGCCATTGAGCATGGAATTTGCATTGAACTGTTGCACGGATATTGAGCTGGCCACGCCCCCGCCCACCAATTGCTGCTGCTGCTGCTGCTGCTGTTGTTGTTGCTGCTGCTGCTGTTGCAATTGTTGCTGCTGCTGTGTGAGCAACGCATTGTTGGCGCTGCCATAGGTGGTGGCATTAATGGAATTGTTGGCTTGATTTATGGAATTATTGTGGACGGCTGAGAGTAGAGAACCATTCGCAGTGGCTCCGCTATTATAGTAAGACTCCTCGCCTGTGAGAGAGAGAGAGGGGAGAAAAACAGAGAGAGAGAGGGAGAGTGAGATATATAGTTAGTAAAAGCTTGCAGTCATTCATAAATGCGCCAAGCTTTTGCCTGTTCGCTTAAAAGCTCTTTCATTCAACTCAGCTTTCACCTTTTTCAAGGCAAACTTTCGCCGTGCAGCGCCATCTATGAGCGAGCGGCAGCACAAAGCTTGACTGGGCTAAGCGACAAAAACTTGAGGTAGGTTCACAGAGTTTTTCTGCTTTTTCTGCCTTTCTTTCATTGATTTGAAATGCATTTGGCGTTGCTGACTGACTAAGCGGCTTCTTCGTCTCGCATTGACAATTAGCTGCCGTTGATTAATTACCGAACATGAGAGAGAATGTTGGCGAGACGTCCCCAAAGACAGGGACAGAAAGACGGACAATCAGACAGCGGCTTGGAGTGTGTCTGTCGTATATTTCACTTGGTACATCTGCAATTGTCGTGTGGGGCGCGTCATGACTGACGGAGGAAGGAAATAAACAAGAGCTTCGAGACTCTGCCCCGCCCCCCGGCCCTGAACAAACAATTTAGCAAAGTGGAAACCTGGCTAAGCGTCGCCGTCGCCGTCGTCGTGACTGAGAGCCAAGTCAACGGGCCGCCTCGTCAGCGGCTAAATCGTGCGTGGATTATGGCCAATTTCCGTTTTGTTTGTCTGTCATAGCGCACAAAGGCCAAAACTGAAAGCCAACGATACATTTGAGCGCCTGTGGTCGGGTTTTTGTTAAAGTTGCTTGGCCAAAAACAAAAAAAAAAAAAAACAGTTGCCAGGCTTTACTTATAAAACTTTTGTGCATAACAACAAAGCTCAATGGGGGATTAGATGTGAGCTATATGGCTTTCAAAGATTCGCTTAAGTAACATAGTATATATACATACATATATATATATATATATATATATATGTTTACCGTTATGCAGCTCACAGTTGGCAGAAGTTTATGAAGTTGAGCTCGGCGGGCAGCGAAGCCATTTAGGAATTTAATAGAAAATAAATTCCTAAGGTTGACTCAGAACCAGTTAGATATTGCAAATAAATAACTTAATCTAGGTGAAAGAATTAAAATATTTTAATTGGAAATGCGAGAACTGGGTGATGTTCAACAGACTTGAAGATACCCTATAACTAAGCCTTAGCTAAGCTTAGCTTAAGCTTAGCCTTTATCAATATAGCTTAAGAAGAGATTCGTATTCATTCGTCTTCTTCTGTCTCACTTTAAAGTCAACTCTCACTCAACTTCACCTCTCACTCGTTAAACTTATTATAAATGGCAGCATGACTTGAATTAATGAAAATCGCAGAGAAAGGCGACTATGAAATTTATAAAATGTAAAAGGTGAATTCTTGATAATATAATTTTTAAAAAATAGATAAAATGAAAATTAAATGAAAATGAAAGGGTAAAACAAACAAAAAAGAAGGGGAAAGGATAACGAAACTGAGGGGAAGAGTGAAAGAGGAAGTGGTAGAGATAGGAAGTGGTAGAGATAGGAAGAAGATAGAAAAAGGAAGGTAAAGAGTAGATAAATAGGAAAGGGAAAAGAAAAAACGAGAGTTTGAGGAGCTAAAAACAACAAGGGCATAGTTCAATCATGGAAGAAGGGAAAGTTGTGTGGAGTAAAAGAACAAATTAGAGAACGAATACAAAAGTTTTTAGGAAAGAGATGTGGTCGTCAGGGAAAGTCTTATAAGAAGTAGAGAAAGAGAGGAACGGAAATACGAAAAGTTAGGGCTAATGATAAGCAAAAGACTAAATACATTGAGTGAATAAAACATTGACTTTGACTAAATGAATGAAAATGAAGAAAAAAAAGATTGCAGATAAGCAAAAAGAAAACGAAACATAAGAGAGCACAATAAGGGGGGGAAGGCCACAAGTTGCAGAAGAAAACCTATATCTGCTCGTCTACTGTTAGTACTTCTCTTTCTTCAATCGTTCTCCTCTATTTTTATTCTATTTCTGTTTCTAATTCCATTTCCATCTATATTTATATTTCTGTTTCTATTTTCATAATTCTAACACTCTTTTTCCTCTAGAGCTAATAAGATAGCTACATTTTTCGACTAATTCATAGCTCGAACACTCACCCGGCTCTGGTATATTGCCCAGCGGACTCTCTGGCAACAGAATGCCCTTTTGCACTAGCTCATCGCGATTGGCACGTACAGAAATCTTGCGCTCCAGTGCTGCAAAGCAAATAGATGCAAATAATTAAATAATAATCAGAAGAAAATTAATAAAAATAGTAAATAATAATAATAATAAAAAAAAACTTAAATAATAATAAAAAAATATAAAAAATATAAAAAATATTGAAAATAACAATAGTAAAAATAAAATAAAAATAAAAATAACAATAATAATAAAAAATAATAATAATAATAATAAGCATACTTATAAAGCTCATAATAATAATGCCAATGACAATGACAATGAGAATGATAATGAAATTCTAAAAGAAAATAGTCATGAGCATGCTTTTGAAGCTTATAAATATAATGCCAATGAGAATGAGAATAACAATAATAGTGACAATGATAATGATAATGCTAATGAAAATAATCATGAGCATTAGAAAAATGCCAATGACAATGACAATGATAATGATAATAATGATTATGATAATACTAAAAATAATCAAAAACATACTTATGACAATGAAGTGATAATGATAATGCCAATGTCAATGCCAATGACAATGAAGAGGACAACGACAATGACACTGACACTGACAATGAAAAGGACAACGACATTGACACTGATACTGACAATGCCAATGACAATAACAATGACAATGGTAATCATAATAATAATGCTAATCAAACTTACATTTGGATGCAGCTTCAAACTTTTCGCTCTTCTTTTTTCGGCGCCATTTCCAGGGCTTGAAGAAGCGGCCGAGGGCGCTCAGTTTGCTCTTACGCTCCAGGGGCGGGGTGCGGGTGCCAGAGCCCAAGCTATTTGTGCGTATGGCGGCGCCATTTTGTTTCTTGGCTGCAAAGAGAGAGAGAGAGAAGAGGAAAGAGAAATGAGATGAGTTTATAATTACACAGTAAAATTGTCAAAGAAAACTGAAGCAGCGCGGAAGCCGCTAAACAACTGTCCAAAAAGGGGCCGGCATGCCACGCCCCTTGTGAGTGGCATGCGGCATGCGGCAGTTGCAACATTATTATGTTGGTTGAAAGCAAAAATTGAAAAGCGAAAACAACTGCATGAAAAAAAAAATGCCATTAAATAATTTTCTTTATGTAATCAACAACGCGATGATGATGTTAACGATATAGATGATAATAATGTTTCAACATCATTTGACAAATCAATTACAAATTCAAAACAAGTTTTCTGCAGGCTTCTGCATCACAAATTCTAAGCCATTATTGTTAGCCATTAAAAGCCATCGCCTTGCCTGCATACAAATGGCCAAAAGCCCACTTGACTACGAGCCAAATCTAATTGGCTAAAGGAGAGCCAGAGACAGAACCAGGCTTAAGTTGGCAGTTAGATAGCCAACAATTGCCTCGACTAGAATCGCTTCATATATGAGGCTGGTGGCGGGGGGACGGGTTCTTAAAAGGGGGTGTGGCAGAGGCAGAACCAGCAGACATAAAACAAAATTCCCTCTAACTGCTGTTGCTGCTGCTGCTGCTTCTGCGGCAGCTGTTTCTCATTTGTTGTTGTTGACTTTGATGCTGCCTAAAGATAAGCTGGGCACACTCACCCACACTCAAACACACACACACTCACACACACACACACACAGCTGAGACAGCATTGAAGCGTTGAAATTAGGCTACCTACAAATAGCTGGAGGAGCAAAACAGAAGAGCGCAAAAGAAGAAGAAGAAAACATACACAGCGGAGAATAAAAACAACACACACAAAAAATAGTAAAATAAATAGTAAAAAATAGTTTAAAGAATGAGAGGAAAAGAACGACGATTAAGTGCTCTATTTGTCGTCTCTATACAGACTATATATTTATATATATATAAATCATAAAAACTTTATGTGTAAAGTTTATCTAGTTTCATAAAATGCTCAACTATTTCAATAAAAAATTTATATAGTCATAAAAGTTGCAGCTCTTTTCAGTGCTGAGCACGGCGCTAAAATACCCTGTAAAAAAGTCGTATTTATAATATAAATTTTATATAAAATTCAAATAAGTAAAACAACGATTCTCAACTATCCTAAATAGTTATCTGAAGTGGAGCAGCTTTGCTAGCTTTAATCTGAACAATAACTAAACTAAAGCTTGGAGCTAACAGAACATGACTCTTCTTAATCTATACAGATTTGGACTAGGAAAAAAGCTTATATTTATATTAATATTTCTATTAATATTTGTATTAATATTTATATTAAAATTTATATTAATATTTATATTAATATTTCTATTAATATTTATATTTATATATATTTAATGCTACAAATTTATTTTTACTAAAACAAGACTTAATTATTTCCAATTTAAAAATATATACATACTTATTCTAACAAATTAATTCTTGGATTTTGTATCTAAATCTGAGAAAAATTTATTTGAATAAATATGTATATATATTCTGAACTTAGAAATAAATCAGATTAAGTTTGATTATCTATGAATTCTAATTTATCTATATTTTCCCTTGTTTTCAAATTAAGCTCAGTCGTCTATTAAATTACACACATTTAAATACAATTTAATTAACAATATCAACTATTTTGTCTTTATCTTTTTGTCATTAAACACACACACTTACTAAACTTTTAGCTCTAGAAAACTTTAGTCTGAACATCTGACGTTACCAAAGAACTAGAGCTTAAAAAACTACTAGAGTCATAGTTAATATAATTTACATATATCCTTGCAGAATATATTTATCAAAATTTCTTTCTTTCCCTTCCAAAATTTCACATTTCATCCATAACGACTTCAAACTCCAACTTTTCTTTTCACACAACTTTAATTGAATTGGCTTTTCTTCCCAACTTCGCTGGCCAAGTTATTGTAGCCATGCCTTCCACTAAAGCGTATTTATAAATACCACAAAATTGTGGCAAATGGGCTAAGAACTATTTGGCTTCCTTTTAGCCATGGCGCATGGCGCATGGACTGGGCCAAGCTGCTGTCGGCCCGTCCCAATTGTGGTCAATTGTTGAAGCAGCTTTTCATGCTTGATTTCAGTTGCATAACGAGAGGGAGACATGGCAGAAAGAGAGGGAGAGAGGGGTATAGAATGTGTGTCAAGCTGAGAGAGAGAAAACCACTCGGATTGAAGCTGTTGCACGTGAATGACATGCAACGTGCCCCGAAGGCAACGGCAACGGCAACGACAACGACAAAAAAAAAGAACCGCAAAAAAAATACAAGTTAACGGAAATGCAGCCACATTTAAATGGCGCCAGAGAAAATACGCGAGAATTTTTCACCCAAAGCTTAAAGGAAAACTGAAACAGAAACAGAAACTGAAAAATTTAAGCTGAGAAAAATCTGCTTAAATTTTTTACAGCTTACAACGTTATTTGTCTTGCCCTCTCCCTCTCTCTCTCTCTCTCTAAGGTGTGTGCAGAAAAAAAAAGAGAAAAAATAATGAAACCAGTTTTTGGCTTTCGACTTTTTGGAGGGAGCCAAGTTTAGCAACGGCAGCTGCTCCACGTTGCAGCACAGGCTGCGGCAATAAGCGACAAGGGCGACAACAACAACAACAAAAATAAACAACAACAAAAAAACAGTCAACAATGTTGTATATATATTTTTTTTAATATTTTATGCGAACGCGTGGAAAACGAGTTTTCGCGAAAGTTGTTGGGTTTCATTGTTTTGTGTTTGTTGTTGTTGTTGTTGTTTTTATTGTGGCTCCACTGTATGTTGTTATTCTCGCTTGAATACCCCTCGAAATCCATAACACAAATACGGCTGACAAAAACGAAATATTCTTAAATAAATTCTGTATAAAAATATTATGCGAGTCTGTAGACATGGGCACAGCATCAGCATGGGCGGGCTGACTAAAGGGGGCGTGTGCATAACATAATAAAAGTTATGACAAAAACATTATATATATACATACGTATATATGTGTGTGGTAGCTGCCTTATGAATAGTTTAGGGGCATATTTCGATATGCGACTTAAACAAACGTTTAGCTACATGTTTGAAAAAAATTTCTAAATGGAGTCTAAAGACTTTGGAATTGATCTAAAAAATGGTTTAAGGTATTTAGATAATATACTATTTTCCTATTTAATTATTTAATTTCAATAAATATAAAGCACATACATACAATAAAACTAAATACATACAACAAAAATATTTGAAAAAAATTAAAAAGAAAAACATTAAAAAATAAATATTTAAAAATAATAATAATAAAAATAAATACATACAAAATAAATATTTAAAAAACATTTGTAAAAAAAAAAAAAAAACAAAACATTAAAGAATAAATAATATATAAAAACTTATTGGAATATTATATTTATATTAATTATTATTCATTTATTTTATATTTGTTATATGCAAAAAGTTTGCATTATTATATTATTTTTTACTCTTATAAATTTTTCTTTTAGTTATATTGGTCTTTTTTAATTGTTTTGAATTGTTTAGTTAAATATATGTTATCTCTTTTTATATTTTTTTTATAAATATCTCAATTTTTTTATTTTTATTTCTGCTTTGAGATTTTTGATTTTAAAATTTATATTTATTCATATAAAATTTAATTTATTTTCATTACTTAATGTTTTCCGAACTTTCTTTTTTACTGTATACTATATTTTTAAATGGCCCTTTTTTCTTTACATTTTTTAATTTTTTTAATTTTTTTTATTTTTTATTTATATTTATCGTGTTTATTTATTTTAGTTTTTTGTTTTTTATGTTTATCGTATTTATTTATTTTATTTTTTTGTTTTTTATATTTATCGTATTTATTTTTTTTTTATTTTATCCGTATTTAGTTTTTTTTTTAAATATATTTTTCTTTTTTTCTTTTAGTTATTAATATTATTATTATAATTTTTTTTTCTATAATATTCCTGTTACTCATACAACAAATCGTTATAAATCTTGTAAAATTTTGAGCACAAGAAAACACTCAGCTAAAGTCAAAATAGAAAACATGTCTCGAAAGCCAGCCAAGAAGTAAAAACAACTGCATTATGACAAAGTTGCAAAAGTTTAAAAGTAAGATATAGATACTTAAAGACTGCATGTAAATCTATATTATATACATATATATACTATATCTAAAAGTTTTCAACATTTTAATACACAGCTCAAGGCACAACTCGACTGCCAGCAAAGAAGAAAAGTAAAATGCATTTTAGCAAACTTATTTGCAACTATGGCAAGCTAAGGCATTTACCCTTAAGGTTTGTTTCACATAAAACAGACATCAGTTATCATATGGATATATAAAATATATATATATATATATCTTTATCATATCTATCATAAGCCAGCCGCACTCTATATTACTCTTGCTATTTATATATACATATATAACATTCATTTCATACATACATAGACATATAACAGCTTATGTAAATTGTCAATTGTCGTGTTCCACTTAAAGCTCAGTCAAGTGCATATGTATGTATGTGTGTGTGTCTATATATGTATATATATCTGCATATATATACGCTCACTGCTGATAACTAAGCCAAACAAATTGACAGCAAAAATCAGAGCAGCAAATTTTTATTTGCACAACGTGACAAAGCGCTGAAATTTTTAACCAAACCGAAATGAAAGAAAAATAGAAGCAAAACAAAATATCAATAATAAATAAAAACTAATATTTAAATATGAATCATAAATAAATAATAATTTCGATTAAATTGTCAAACTTTCGGACTGTATAGAAAAACTCAGCGAAAAAAATTAAATTAACATGTCAAAAGCCAAAGTCAAAGCAAAATAATGAAAGTGACAAAAAAGTGAGGCAAGCTTAACTGACTGCTTAATGCTCGCTCAGTGCCCAAAAAGAACTTAAGTTACTGCTATATATATATACTATAATTTATAAATATATAAAAACCAAGTTTGAAGCTTCAATAACATCATATATAATAGCATTTGCTTCAAAAAGCGTATAGAAATTAACAATTTCTCACGCTTCCATTAAGGCTAGACAATAATCTAACTTCCGATATACAAGTCTATATATGGACTCTATTATTCTTTCCCCCTTCCACTTCGACACACAAACAAATCAAGCTACAAACTAATCTGTGGCTCAATCCATCTCTCTCTCTCTATATATCTCTCTCTCATCAAATACTTCCAGCTACCCCTTTCTAACCAACAAGCAAACCAAACTACAGCCAAACCAAACCCAAACCTAATATACCCCTTTTCACTTACTAAGCAAGCATGTATACAAAAACATTAGTTGAAAGCCAGAAAAAACGTGTTAAGCCAAAATGAAAATTTCCGAAAAAAACCCAGGCCAAAAATTAAAATAGCTAAATATAGCCAAAGCTAAAATTGTGCTAAAATTTATGCGACTTTTTTTCACTTTCGAAAAAACACAAAAAAAAAAAGAGCTAGCAAAAAAGTAGAGAAAAATGTTTGCTCGAAGGTCGCAGGCGACGCTAATTGAGGCGACGCCAACAAAATACAGTAAAATGTGTAACAACAACAACAACAACTTGAATTGCCACAACAACAATGCGATTACTGAACTAATTTGCGGCCGTCCGTCCGGTCTGTCCGCCCTTCCCGCCTTTCCGCCTTTCCGCCTGTCTGTCGATTTTGATTGCAATATGAAACCTGAAATTAATTGTAATTACAAATAAACTACAACAGATAAAAGCAGGGGCGCGTGCGTGTGTGTGTAGGCTACCCAATTGCCTGCCGAAGTAGTAGCGGGGGCGTGACAGCGAGCTGAGGCAGTAGTATGAAAGGAGAGGGGGGCGAGAGGGGCCGCCAAATTTACGCCTGGCCTGGCACGTATTTTGACAACGGCGCTGCGGTAATGGCCAAAGCTGAATGGTAAATGCTAAATGGAAATTGATGCTAGTTAGTAACGGATATTAGATACACTATAGAACGAGAAAGTGGGAAAGAGAAGGAGAGAGAGTGGGAGAGAAAGAGTAATCGAGAAATGTGCAATGTATAAAGTATTTATTTGACTGATTAGTAAGAGCATCAGAGTCTATTTCTGAGTGATATTCTCTCTTTCTGTTTTTTACTATCTATCTCTATCTTTTACTCTCTATCTCATTTTTTCTTTTTGTCTTTATATATTTATATCTCTCTCACTCATTCACTGTCTTTATACATCAATCTCTGTCTCTATCTATATATATATATATATATATATATATATATATATATATATTATCTCACTGTATATCTCAAGCTCTCATTGTATATCTCTCACTATCCATCTCTATATATCTCTTTCTAACTCTCTGAATTTTTAAATATCTCTCTCTCGATATATCTCTTTTTATATATCTCTGACACTCGATATTTATATCTTACTCTCTCCCTATATCCCTATCTTTATCTTTTTATATCCCTCTATCTCTAAATATATATATCTCAATGTCTATCTATATATGTCTCTCTTATTCTCACTCACTCTCTATCTATATTTTATCTATCTATCTATCTATATATTTATATTTAAGATACAAATACTAGTTATATAAGGTGATTTTCTTTAGTTTTTTTTATATGAACAGAAACATAATTATTTTGACAATACAACAAATTTGTCATATGCTAAACAAACTAACTAAACAACATATATATGGCTCTTATAGTTAGGATAGGTCTGAGAGCAAGCTATTATATTTACTTATTATAGCTATCCAGGCCCAATTGAACAATACGAGCTTACTCTTACAATTCGTATAGATCTAGAAGTAATTTCAATTGCCTTTCAAACTATCTATACCCAACCAATCCATATTGTATATACCTAAATATGTTATATACCACATGAAATTCATAATACTATATTATATGGCTCTCATTTCATATTCATTTATCTATTCCATATAAACCTATCTCTATAAATACCACCCCATAAACCCTCTACTGCCTAATAGAGTATTCATCTATCGCTCTATCATGATTAACAATTCTATCTTGGTATTGCAGTGTCGCTGCTGTCGCGTCGCCGTTTGCCAAAGCGCAGCAAAGCGTTCACTGCACATGCACAAAATTCAAATCACATTACGTATACGCAACGTTGCGCAGGCAATAGAAAACGTGAGCGTATCACATTGGCAATGGAAAACACACACACACACGCACACATACTGATGCGAGTGGGTTTCTCTCTCACTCTGTATGGGTGTGTGTCTATGTCTGTTTGTCTGTATGACAGCTGTGGCACTGAAGCGCAGCCAATGCCAAAAAAAAAAAAAAAAAAAAACACTGAAAAAAAGGTGACAACTACATGTGAAAAGTGCGGCGCAACTTTAACTCAACTATATTGATAGTTGTTGACTTTGGATTTATGATGTGCAGTCATCAAATCTTTTCGAGAAACTTATACTTTGGCTCAACTTGTTAAACTTGAACAGCTTCCATCAAAACTATTGAAACTCATATTGAAAAATTATTTATAAAAAGTTTTCAGAAGCGCAAAAGTTTTGAAACTCTGAATAATAGCTATATGGAAATAAAATGAAATTAAATTACTTTTGCTTCAATTTCTTGTGGCAAATATAATACGGTTTTCTTGAAAATTACTGTTGTTATATAATTTAAATCTGTCAATTTTCGTTGCACTGGCTCTAAAAATTTTCAAATATAGTTTGTCTAATATAAAATATATGTTTATTATAAAATCTATTCTAAAATATTTCCCATTTAATAGAAATTAATTTTTTTTAAATTTTTGTAAACGTTTTACCAGCTGAACTTCTTATATATTATAAAGACTATGCATTATGTATTATATATTCTCCTCAAATGCTTTATTTATATTAAAATATTATATTTTAAATACAATATTATATTTCTTACAAAAGTATTTTTTTGTATTTTTTTATAAACGTTTTACTGTCTGAGCTTAGTAAATATATTAAGGAAATTATATTTAAATATTGCTAAAATGATATTAGTACAACTTAAATGCTTGATATATAATATTTCTAAGTGTATTTTTTTTTTTCTTTATAAACATTTTACTGATTGCATTCTATAGAAATATCCAAAATTAAAAAAAAAATTGTTTAATGATTTATATAATATTTATTTATTTTTATTTTATTTATATATATTTTCAAATTATATTTCATTATTTAAGTATCTCCACTTCATAATCTCAACGAATTCATAAACGTTTTACTGGCTGCACTTTATAAGTTGAATTCACAGCTATATAGTTGATATTTGTACAATAATTATATGCCAATTAACTCTATATAACAGCATAGAAAATAAACTGTCTGTCATCAATATATATAAATGATTGTATATAGAACATCCTCTGCAAACCGCATTCATTGTTTCATTTTTATTTTAATGCACCAACCCAATTTGACTTTCTATCATTTATATATTATGCAAACTCGGTTCACCGCAATACCGCAATGGTTAAAGCTAAGTCCCTCACCCATTCACGCAGTATTTGTAACTCTCATTGCCTCACCTCACTTCTCACGTCCGCCCTTCGCTCAGCCATTTGACAGTTTGCACGCGTACATCAAAGTCAAAGTCAATTACGATAGACAATTGGAACGATTACGTGTATGAGAAAATACAAATAAAACACGCATAACTCTCGCAATTGACCAAAAAAATATATATATTATTGCGTTGATAACATACGTAAAATGAATTGAGTAACAGGGAGAGAAAGAGAAAGAGAGACAGACAAATGTAGAATGAGATTTATGGGAAAAAGTCCATGAATAACAAATAGCAATGATTCATGGATTCATGAAATTGCAGAGAGTGAGATAGATAGACAACGATCGAAAAATAACAAATGACATATTAAATACAAAGCCGTATAACGAAAAAAATGAGAGAGATAAAATAGTTGTTGTTGTTGCTGTTGCTTTTGTTGTTGGGCCAATTAAAAGGCATTTTGCACGCAGCTCAACTAGCAGAGCTAATTGCATTTAAATTGCATTTGACATTTGACATATATCTGTATATACGATACGTTGACATTCAATCAACTGCATCTGAACTAAAAATAGCTGAGCGCAAATGAGTAATGCAATGAGAATCGCATAGAAAGAGACATGTGACAAGCGACAAGCGACATTCGAGTGTCGGAACAGTTGTCAATTAGTAGGTAAAAGGGTGAGGCTACTAATGCAATAAATGCTACATATAGAAGGGGTTAAGAGTTCAGAAATGATGTGCAGGAAATACCCTAGATGATATAGAAGACTCATAATTCTTAACTATATATATTTAAAAACTTAAATATGACTATTGATTGAGTGATTTCTAAGGCTAAAGTAGGGATAGATCGAGAAAGATTGAAAGTTAACAAGGGATATCGAATAAGAGTAAAAGAGAGGAGGAGGAGAGAGGGAGAGAGAGAGAGAGAGAGGAAAGCAGAGATAAAGTCAGAAATATTGGGAGAGAGTGTGAGTAAGAGAGAGAAGGAAAGAGAGGAAAACAAAGACAGAGATATTGAAACAGAGAGATAATGAAACAGAGAGACGATCAACTAGAGTGTGAAAGAATAAGATAAAGAGAAAGAACATGAAAGATAAATGAACGAGAGAAAGAATGTAAGAGAACGAAGGAGAGAGGAAGTAAGAGAGATATATAAGCTGAGATAGAAAGAGGGAAGAATTTAAGAGGGAAAACGAGAGAGCAACAAGACGAAAAAAATAGAGAGAGAAAAAGTAAGCTAAAATAGACAGAATAGGCAGAAGTCCCATTAAAGAGAGAGAAAGAAAGGGAGATATAGCGATTGAGCTAGAGTAATAAAAGCAGATAGGTAAACAAAGAGTGATATGTAGAGAGAGAGAAAGACATTTATACAGCACTATTAAATTCTGTATACATTTGGATTATTAAGAAATCCCTTCCAGGCACCGAAACAAGAGTCATTAGCAACTGAGGGCCAACAGAAATATATATACACATAATAACAAATAACACTTGAGATCCTGTTACATAACAACTCTTCAATTCGGAATACCCATTGACCGAGCCAAAGAGCACGAGTCAAGAATGCACTGAAGCGCGCTGTCTGTCACCCGCAGGCAGCTCAAATTACCAACAGCAACAACTTTTATTAATTTGATTTCAGTTCTGATGAGGTGGGCTCCACTCGTAGTGGTTGCGCTCAAGTGGTGCGGGAGGGAGGGAGGTGCTGGGATGTCGTTAGCCTGCCGCTTGGTGGCATGTTTGGAAAATTTACAACATTGTTCTGTCGCCAAAGTGTGGCTGTGGGCAAACAAGTTTATGGGACAAGCCCCAAACAAAAACAGAACACAAAAAAACCAAACGACAACAACAACAACAGCTACAATAAAAAAACAACATTTTTCGGACATAAAACATGAGCCTAACTACAAAAAAAAGGCAAACGATGAGCAGCATATGGCCAAATATTTGCACAAAACTTACAGCCGAGAACAAAGAATGGAAAAAAAACCACACGCAAAATTGAAGAGGAAAACAAATAAAATTTCATTTTCAATTAACATAAAACTTGTGTAAATCAAAAACGCACAAATTGCGAAACGCGAGCGTATGTGGGTCTTTGCCTATAAGTATCTGACAGATACAAATACGCAGCATCAGATACAGATACAGACACGGACACAGCCACAGATACAGATGCAGATTTAAAGTGTACCGCAAACTAATTAAAAACATTTCAATTTAACTGCAGTTGATTGCTAAATTGTTTGGCTTTTAAACAAAGCAGATATAGTTTATATATACACATATATATATATATATAGATCTCTTTTATATATCTGGAATTTTGTGCGTGGGTGCTTCGTTTTGTTTAGCCTGACAGGCAACAAAATAGTTTAGTTAAATGTGCGAAAATGTTTATAAAAAATATTTACCTTTTAATTGAAATTGGTTTTTTGTTTTTCTGTTTTTGTTTACGTTTGATTATGTCTGAATTTTAATGTGCGAAAAATAGGTGTAGTTAAATGAAAAGTGGGGCAAACAAGGAAGCTATTTATGATATTTACTTTCGACTAGTTGGGAATTATGGGCAGAAATATGGTAAACAAAGTTGTATTTGATTATAAAATATATACATGGGAGGTACTTAAAAGGAAAGGATTACATTTTGGATCGGTATACAAAATACAACAAAAATCAAAATTTTACAAAATAGAAATTAATTTTGATTTCCCATTTTTAATAGGTCAAGGATAAACAAAAATATAATATATATAAAACAATTTAAAATCTATTCAAAAATTTGGTATAAAAAGAAATTTATAAAATTAAATAAAATAATATTAATATAATTTCTCTTTAGTAAGCTCCCATTAAACACCAATTCAATTCCAACTCTATTCATTAACTTCATAAAATCCCGCTCTATAAAATCTATTGATTATAAAATAAATACATGGGAGGTACTTAAAAGGAAATGATTAGATTTGGGACCGGTATACAAAATACAACAAAAATCAAAATTTTATAAAATAGAAATTAATTTTGATTTCCCATTTTTAATAGGTCAAGGGTATACAAAAATATATATAATAAAAAAAAAACGTAAAATCTATTCAAAATTAGAAATTTATAAAATTAAATAAAATAATATTAATATTAATTCTTTTTTGTAAGCTCCCTTTAAACATCAATACAATTCCAACTCTATTCATCAAATTCATAAAACCCCGCTCTATAAAATCTACAGCAACAAACAAAGCAACATTGTTCTACACACAACACATACTCAATCAATTTTGTAGCTTACAAACTTTTGCTGGCTTATCAAAAGGCAATTAAAAACTTGTATATTGTAGTCCGGGGCGAAAACAAATATCGCACATGCGAAAGTTATATCCTTTGTTGTAGTTAAAATAGTTAACAGTAAGATAAACTTTAAAGCACTACAGTTAATGGAATTTTTGTTGTTGGCGAAAACTTTTGCCAAACAGCAAACGGAGAAAGGAAAAAACTTTGGCAGTTGGCCAAGATAAATATTGACCTGAAGAGCAGATAGAAAAAGATAAGCAGCAATTATGATTGCTCCTAGCTTTATAGCTTATCCCAGGCCGCAACACTTTGACGAGACTGTACCGCAAATTGATATCAAGGACAGATGGACAGCGAGACAGACACTTGACCTGCAGTCCAGCCTCAGTTGCAATTCCGTTTTAATTAAAGCAAATGAAAACTGACGGCAAATGCAGCTGCCAAGTGACATGCTAAAGTAAGGGAACACTCTTATTTATATCTGCATTAATAATGCGAAAAAATAAGCAGAAGAAGAAGCAGAAACAGGCTGAGGAAGTGACAGAAAAGTGAGTGCTGAAATCACAATTTTAATGAAGCTGACGCTGGCCACGTGCCACATGAGCATCGGGTGAGATCATCAAACAGCATTCGAAATCAAAGCCAAGTCGATTCGTTGACCGATTGAATCGTCTCATCGTCTCATCATTTTCAAATTGAATGTATTCACACAATTTGCATAATCTAAAAAAAAAAAAAAGTACCGAGAGTGAATAATTTATAAGGGAATTGTGCACCTCTCTCAAGTGAGATAAACTCAATCCTTCATTGTCAATAATTGATTCTTTGATAATTTATTATTTTTAGTATTTATAGTCAGCTTTAAGCTAGCTCTTCAATGGGTGTTAAATTAAAATCCAATATATTTAGTATATTATAGATAACTGAGTTTTCGTTATCTTTAAACTGCGCACTTCATATAGCAAGAATATACCTAGCTAAAAGCATAATTTAAATATGCTTTAATAAAAATAAATTCCATTTCGATAACTATCAAATCATTTAAAAATTTGCAATTATATGGGTAGCTTGAAATAGCTTGATATTCCAGAATCAACCTAATTAATTTGATAACTGCAGCTGTAATTTGCAGTAAGCCTAACAAAAGCTGCATAATATCGATATCGATTTATCGATAATTTTGTCAACTGAGCTGAATCTATAACACAACAGCTAAAAATGAATATTTGTCTATTTCAGGTGGATACTGTAGATGAACAAAGATATTTATTGAAATTATATAGCCATTGAGCTGAGCCTAACAGGACAGCAGTTGCATACCGATATTTATCGTTTATAATTAGAAATCTGTATATAGATATTTTTAAAAATAAATGTCTTTTCTCTATTAAGACCTACTAAGGATGACTAATAAAAATGTATCGATTTTTTAAAGACTAATACATCTGATCACTATCTTTATATGTCATAAGAGAACCTACATGCATATATTAAGCTTAGCTTACTCTAGCAAATTTTTTTTTATTTGCCAGCCATTAAGATTATTATCGATTTATCGATTTTTATTAAGGAATTCAGCGAATGCCAGCAAATTTATCTTTATTTGCTAGCCACAAAGCATATAAAAATTTCCCTTTCATTAACCTTTACTTTCATATTGACTACTACTACTACTACTACTAATCAATATTTATCGAGCTTTAATGTGCAACATAAAATATGCTAATAAATTAATCTAAATATGCTATCCACAAAGCTTTAAACAAAACTTGGCTAAAATTAACTTTCATTAAGCTTTAAATTTGACTTTCATAGTGACAGCTACTAATCGATTTTTATCGATTTTCTTCTAAACAGCGCCCAAGCCACTTTACACTTTCCCCATTTATATTGTTTAGCACACAAAACATTTTCTAGTTCAAATGTTGCTTTGTTTTTTCTTTGAGTGTAGCTTTAACTCAAGGTGCGGCCGACATTTGATCGATCATTGTTCGACTTTTGATTTGTGATTTGTAGCTTGTGATTTGATGTCGGGCCCAAGTGTGACAAGTTTATTGGCATAGTTAAGGCATAGTTAGTCGCAGAGCGAGGTGTCTGCGGTGAGGGTCATTAGGAACAGCGTGTCGCATTAATCAGGCAGTTAGAAAGGCTTTGATCTTCATGGGGTCAATGTGGCTTTGACTTATGACTTGTACATTTGATGGCGTCGCTTTTTTTTTAGCTTCTCTTTTTTTTGTATTTTTTTTTTACTTTTATGACTGCTCTCAAAAAGGTCTCGAGATGCCGCTGGCTAAAATGCTTAAACGCTTTTGCTGCTTGTTAATTGAAGTTTAACTTTGCTCTAAGTGGCAATTTGTTTGGCCAGAGGCCATGATGAGGTCTACAGACTGTACACGATTTCTCGACTTGAACTTCGATTTGTGGAAGTTGAACTTGGGCTAGTGGAAGCTAATTTTCGATTGAATAGAAAAGATTCACGCTTGAGCACCTTTTGAGTTATTAATACCGGCAACTTAAGTTTAGATCATGTTAAGTCAAGTGGAGAGTCTATTGAAACAATATAAAGTGAAGTTTTTTTATTGGGTTAATGATTGAAGATCTTCATAAACTTAAAGGCTTCACAGATTTGGCAAATATTTTGAGTGCTCTGGCAATATATCTGTATATTATAATCATATATACAAATTGTTGAATTGGCTACAAAGTAAACTCTTCATTCATGCACAAGTCTTTAGGCTTCGGGCTTCAAATTCATTATCAGAATATTCATTCATAAACAACTTTTTTCAAGGTATTTTCTTCCCATTATTTCTAACCTATTTCTATCTATTAATATTATTATTCGATATTTTACTTTGGCTTTGTATGAGAAAAAACCTTGGGAAAAAACCTCTTAATTGCTCACCAAATTTTGTGAGCTTTGAATGAAAAATGAACAGATTGGCAAGAAAAATATATGAATAATTACTTTCAATACATTAGGCGTTCTATGTTCTTAAAGCTGTGAATATATTTAAAAGATTATGTTATTACCATATTCCCTCGTCGATGTTTTAAACATTTAAAACTGTTAGCTGAATAATATCTAGTTTATATCTAATTCTGTATATGTCTATATGTTGATTCCAGAATCGATCTAGTTTATATAGTAAGCAGAAGCGCAAAGTATTTTAAAAGATATTTTCAATATTAATTTTTTAAAATGTAATATAAAAAAATATAAAAAAATGTAATTAAAAAAATTTAATTTTATAATACAAACATAATTCACACAGCTTTTATGTCAATGGTTAATTTTCTCATTTACATTTAATAAACAATATATATATATAATATATATGGATGTATATATTATAAATATAAATAACTATATTATTTATAATTTATACATGCATATATTTTTATAAACTATATAGAATTTTTATAAATTTTCAATTTCTATAACATCTTCAACTTCTAAACAGTTTGCAGCACCTTTTGCCATTTAAACAAACAATGCTAGACGTAAGACTTTATCAATATGATGGAAACTCACGTTTTATGCAAGCTATTCTTATCTTTGCATAATATATACATATATAAATATATATATATGTATAATATTTGATATCTGCTACAACAATCGATGACAAAGACTTTCATTGGATTGCTGCTGCTCGTTCGTTCTCCACGATTAAAAAGCAACAACAACAATTATTTCAATTGAGTTATGCATGCTTTATCGACAGCCCGGCAAAAAACAACTCAGAACAAATATTTTATTTATTATTTAAAAAATAAATAACTTAAAGAAGCAGACAAAACGCCCCACCTCAAAGCAAAGCAAAGCTCGTTGCAGCGGCTATTTTTAAAGCGTGACTGCAGCAGAAAATTTATAAAAAATCTTATACAACTTGTCGTTTAGCTAAATGATGAGAGCAATAAACGTGGCTGATCAACATCATCATCATCATTAATTTCTTAATGATGTTCGTAATAATGAGCTATAGCTGGAGCTGAGCCTCATTAGCACCTCAACGCTCGCCCACAACAAGATTCTCACAATTGTGTTTGAAGATTGTAAACAAATGGGAATTGTTAACAAGTATGTGAGTTGGCTTGCGTAAGACGTGCGCTTGTGGAGAGAGAGAGAGAGAGAGAGAGAGAGAGAGAGCGAGAGAGAGAGAGAGAGGGAGAGAGAGAGAGATGGAGATAAAGAGAGACCAAGCCAAACCATAAATAGCGTCAAAGTTAATCAGCAAACACTCGACGTCAATTTATTGATTAATACCCTTCGATTAGCGTGCCATCGAAATAAACCAATATAGCCGTGCCTAAAGAGTAGGCGCAGAGGAGGGGGGCGTGGCAGAGGAGCAACAGAAGGGCAGGGTGCGAGGGGGTATGTTTGTGGCCGAAATTTGTTTTCAAAGCTGACTGCCAATAGGCGCCGGCAAGTCGGACAAGAAGGACAGCCAACGAGAGTGTCTGGGGAGATGATGTAAGAAGTGAGTAGAGAATGAGAGATACCCTGGAGATTTATATAAGAGAAGTATAAGTAAATGAGGTAATGGAAACAAACTATTGATGAATTGTCAATAAAGCAGAATCAAATCTAACTATATAATTTTGGAGTATAGACTAAAATATACCCTGGAAATTTATATGCAGTAGAAAAAGTGACAACAATAGTGAGGAAGTGGAAACAAAAACTATTATTATAGAAATGTTAAGAATGTAACAAAAACTGGTAGAAACCTACCAAGTTAAATGATAAATATATTATTTTTTTTTATAGAATTTTATAGTCGAATATTCCCCACAATTTAAATTAAATTTTTGTAATTTTATTTTGAATTATAGAGCCGAATATACCCTACAATTTAAATTAAGTTTTTGGTAGTTTTATTTAGAATTGTAGAGCCGAATATACCCTACAAATACTCTACAAATTTAGTAAATAAATTTAGCTGCTAATCAAAAACAACTTTTATGCCCATAAAACAATTTTGAAATGATACAAAATCGATTTATAAGAAAACGAAATTTATTTAAGCTATAAAGAAACTTGATATACCCTATAAATATCAAATCAAATTCACTTTCAGAGTATCCTTCTGCCCTTAACCTCCATCATACCCCCTATTCACAGTTCCCATTTACAGCGCATCCCCAATCAAATTACATTTTGTACGACTGAAGTGAGCTGCCAACTAGCTGCAAAAGGCCTAAAAATCGTTTGGTAAAACCAAAAAAAAAAAAAAATAATATTAAAGGCAGACAGACGACGACAGAGCAACCTCCAAAAGCCTGCTGGCTACGCAGCCTTGTTGCTGTTGTTCTGGTTGTTGTTGTTGTTTATTTAAAGATATAAATAACGCTGCCCCAGCTACAATAAAAATTATCCTCTGGCAAGCCTTTTGTGACGCCAGTCTGCACCTGTCTGCCACGCCTCCCGCAACCAGCTCCCCCTCCTGGCTTGCCTCTAAGCCACACTCAATAACCACTTCACCTTCCGCTTTTGGGGCGACTTCATATGCCAGTTGTTGTTGTTGTTGCTATAATTATTGGTCTTGTTGTTGTTGTTGCTGTTGTTGCTGTTGTTGCATTCCATATTTGTAGCCAGTTTTGTTTTGGGGCTCGCGCTACTGTTTCGGCCCCGTCTATCTGGCTTTATAGCAAGCTCTTTGCCTCTGCTTCGCATCTTCGCATTTTGATAGCTTCTGTATTTTTACAGCTCTAATCGCAGACGAAGAAGAGGAAGAAGCAGCAGCAGCAACAGCAGCAGCAGCAGTTCAAGAACTGACAGCATTGCCGACAGCGAAAATTGGCGTGCAAATTGATAGAAACGAAGAGGAAATTCTCAACGCTGCCATCAAATGAAATTTTAAGTGAACGCCAAATGGGCGGCGCTGACATTGTACCAAGTTATCGATAGGCAACAACAACAACAACAAAAACAGCTGAACGAAATATTTATCGATTTTACAAGCGTTTGAAGTTGGGAGAAAAAAAACTGAAGGGGCTTCCATGCCAGGTGTTAGCCAAGTTATGAGCGAGGCAGCAGAAAAAAAAACCGTTTGATGATTGCAATTGAAACGGAATTGGAAAAAAACGTTAGCTAAATGGAGATTGAAAGCGATAAATAGAATGGGAGATGGGGAGGAGAGAGATAGAGAGAAAGAGAGGTAGAGGGAGAAGGTAGAGGCAGACTTAGACAGAGGGGGAAAGAGAGACGGGTAGACAGTGCTAGACAGAGGGGGAGAGATTGAGAGAGGTAGACTGAGTTAGACAGAAGAGGAAAGAGAGAGAGAGGTAGAGAAGTACCCAGAGCGGGAGAGAGAGGCAGAGAGGTAGTCTGAGTTAGACAGAGGGGAAGCGATAAAGAGGTAGACAGAGCTAAACAGAGAGAGAGAGAGAGAAAGAGAGAGAGGTAAACAAAGTTAGACAGAGCGACAGCTGCCAGTTCGATTTATGTTTCATTGAAGCCAATTTTCTAGTTAAGGTTTTCGTCGCAAAATAATTGCCAGATGCGAAATTGTTTTCGATTAAGATGAATTTCGCAAAAAAAAAAAAAAAAAAACAATAAAAAGCTAAAAAAAAAAGTCATGGGAATTGAAGGCTTTGCGTAGCTGTAAATGCAATTCAATTCTATTTTATTTACAAGCGGAAATTAGAACAATTGATTTTGAGTTGAGCCTCTTGAGAGGGAAAGAGAGAGGATAGAGATACAGAAGCGCTTAAATTTCCCAAAGCAATAAAATGCTACGGCTGCAAACGGAAGCGATAAATAGAGAATTATGGGCTTAGATCCAGCAAATGATAGGGAAAAAGGCAGAAGGCAGGTATTGAATTGCATATGCTAGCAACTGAGAAATTGAGCTGCCTTTGAGAATAGTTTTTCTTTACTTCTTACAATGTCTCAAGTTCGCAAACGATGCTTGAACCACGTTTCTGAGCTATAGATACGGAATCAATTAATTTTGCTTGTTATTCTACGATTGATTGAATATCCATTTTGTTACATTATATTCTATTCAATTGTTTTCAATTGTATGTCTCCAAATCCAATTCTAGAAACAGAAGACAAAAATAGCTACAGCTACTTTTAGGCCTTTTTCACCTTTCTGCAATGTCTCACTCATTCGTAAACGTTTCTTGTAAACTTGACAAAGCAATAAATTTATTTAATTTATGCCTGTCCAAAAGAACCTTCACTAACTTTTATGGAAATCTCATTAGATTAAGCTTTTGCCAATATGTTTGATCATTTCTTCCAAGTCTAACATTCGCCTATAAATTTGACAAAGTTCATTGGAACTTTTGTTAATGTTCTTTTTGGGTAATAGTGGGCTATACCCTACCATTTATGGAATTTCCGTTGACACACCCATTAAGCCCACGTTTCATCATTAGTTGCGACGCCTTTTGACCGTATCTCAAATGCTGTTTATATATTGAAAACAGTGACAATATAATTACTTCACATTCAATTTGTGAACAAATCTTGTTTGCGCTACAAATGCGCTGCAATTTCGTAAATTATTGCAAAAAATGCGCGGAATGCGGTTAGCAAAATCAAAGCAAAAGCAAAAGCAAAAGCAAATGTAAACAATACCAACACACAAAAGCTTGACGAAGACGGCGACAGCGACAGCAAGAGCGAGGGCGACAGCAACAGCAAATCATATGATTCATCGACTCACTTTGACACACTGAATTAATTATACAAGGCAAGCTGAACAGAGCGCTCTGTTATTTATTTTCTTTCTTTCGCTCTCTCTCTCTCTCTTTCCCTCTCTTCGTCTTCACTCTCTTCGACGCGTGCTCTCACTTGAACTTGAAATACGAGCATTTTAATTGCAAACAAATTTAAATGCCAATAAAAGAGACGACAACAACAGCAACAACAACAACGGCAAACGCAAACACAATGCTCGCTGTTTCGAGTTCTAAAAATAGACGCGCATGCAATAAAGCCTTTGCTGTTGTTGTTGTTGAGTATGTGCCTGGAAATTGCAATGAACCAATCAGGCTCAACGAGAGGGCACTCAAATGCTTCGGCTCTGCAAGCCGAACGGAGACGAGCTTAGGCAAATGAAACAAGTAAGAAAACTCTAGTCGAGAGTGCTCGACTAGATAATACCCTGAACCAAACAAACACAAAATACATTTAATATGGTTAAATACTTAGACTTCAATATATATATATTTGAAATATATTGAAGTCTAAGTATTTAACCATATTAAATGTATTTTGTGTTTGTTTGGTTCAGGGTATTATCTAGTCGAGCACTCTCGACTAGAGTTTTCTTACTTGTTTTAATAGTGATGATACTTTGCAGCATGTACATACATATGGATAAATTGGAACATGTATATGTAAGGGTGTATGTGTGTAACGCTCGAAAAACTTGCAATTATACATACAAACATTTATGTATATGTAGAAATGTAGGACTATGTTAGCATATACATGTGTGCATACATATGTATTGCCAAAACAAATTAATAGATGGCGCAACGCGCTTTAGTTATTTGCAATTAGAAACATTCTATATTATGAACATTATCATTTGATTCTGTTAAACTTAGCATATGCTATAAAGTTGCTTAAGATGTAAATAGAAAAGAAAATGTAAATATTTGCGTGGGTAAAAGAATTGAATAATTTATTTATTTTCAATTTATTAAAAATAAAAAATCATTCACATATTTTCACTGCAATTTAAAGAATTTGTTCAAATTTATGGTCGCTATCCAAAATGTTGACTTTCCATTTTATTAAGACACCAAGACTCAAACCGAGAAATTCTCGATGAACGTTCACCTCGATCACCTCAAAAAGTCACCTCATGCTCTCATGCTAAAAAGATTGAAAAATTAAATTCTACCGACTTTGCCTCCGAAGTCGAAAGGCGCGCCTCGCCTTTAATAACAACGCCACCTCGCCACTTAAAATCGAAACGACAAAACTGCAATAAGTTGACCGCTAGAGCGCCATCTAGTAAAACTAAACTAAACTAACAGCTGAGAATTTTAACACAATAAATCGCAATTTGATTCTTAGAATATGCTAGAAGAGGTTTGAGTGTATGTGTGCACACGTATAGGAAAACTCTTTTTGCTGCTGCCACGTGCGTTTGTTAGTTGGCCAAACGTTTTGTTTATTAATTTGTGTTGACTAAACGGAATTTAATGAAACTTTTAGCATATTATGTACATATTCTATTGAATATTTTACATTTTATAAAAATGCCAACTCATTCACAATTAGCTATACATGCAACTGACCTTCAAAGGGGAGTTTGGTCACATTTGGAGCCGGTATCCAAAATATAACAAAAATTGAAATTCTGTAAAATTCATCTAAACCTATATGCAAAATTTGGAGACTCTAGCTTTAAAGATGTAGGAGATATAATTTTAAAACGGATTTTCGATAGGGTTTTTAATCGATAAAAAAAAAACGGGAGTAGTTATCGTTTTTTGGAGATAAACTCGATCTGCGCGTGCAATGCACGGACCTAACAAAAAAAATTTCAAGTCTCTAGCTCTTATATCTTCTAAGATCGACGCGTTCAAACATACGGACAGACGGACGGACGGACAGACGGACGGACGGACAGACGGACGGACGGACGGACGGACAGACGGACATGGCTAAATCGACTCAGCTCGTTGCCCTGATCAAGAATATATATACTTTATGGGGTCGGCCACGCCTCCTTCTGACTGTTACATACATTTAACAAAACCATTATACCCTGATTTCCCATTTTCAATGGGTTCAGGGTATAAAAAACCAAACTTCGTTGATCACCGAAAAAAAGCCAGCTCACATTTAATTTCGGAGAGTGCGCTCATCTCACGTCTATCTCTCCCTTTCTTTCACACGCCGCTCCAATTTCTTGTTGCTTTTGATTGATGATGACGATTATGAGTCAGCTTGTCAGCTTAGGAGTATCATCAAAAGAGTGACAGAGATGAAGAGAAGGCAGAGTAGAGTATCAGGCTTGACTTGACTGACAGCCTTATAAAAGTCTACAAATCGCTTAACAGTGGGGCAGTTGAAGTAGCTAAGTGTGTTAGGTGTGAAAAAATACAAATTAAGGCAATACAATAATAAAGTTAAAAAAAATCACGTATGCAAATGATTTGAAACTGCTAAGAGTTAATGCTGAATGAGGTAAACAGATGCATATCTGGCACTAACTGTTATTTGACAAGGTTAAAAGCATTGCCAGTGTTGTTCAACAGCTCTGTCAAGTTAGTGTTAGTTAACACCAACAATTGTCACATGTAGGCCACTTTTATTCCGCCTTCCACTTTACATTGTTGTCACGTTGTCAACTCTTCTGCCCCCAGAAGCCACGCCCTAAATTTGTTGACCAAGCCTCTCCCATCCCCCACCAAAAACACTTCATTCATACACTCGCATTCAAGTGCAGTGAACCATTTGGAGAGTGAACAAAAACATTTCCGTTCTGCGGCAGATGTGTAAAAACAAATAAAACAAAAAAAGTCTTTCTCGTTTTTTGTTAAACTCACAATCGATAAAAAAAAAGAGTCGAGAAACAATATAAAACAAAGCAGACACAAAAAAGTAAACTGTTTTTAAAGTTATTCTCAATTTCATTTTATTTCATTTAACTTCGCATTCGCAGCTCAACCAATCGAAGCGATTAATGGGGGGAAATTCAATGGAAATGCGCAACGAAATGAAATTGTTATTAAAGTTTTCTCTATATAGGAAAAACAACAGAACAATTGAGGCTTTTTTCCGCATAGTCAGAGAAGTTGCTCCAAGTTGAAAGCAATATGGAGTGTTTTTTGATAGAGCTTTTAGTTGGTGAAGGAAAAAGTTAAACAATACGAAAACATTTAAATTATAAATAATTCATTAAAATTTATACTCTAGCTTTTCACTTTTCAAAATTAATAATGTAGTCTTAAAAGACTTTTTAATGTGGATTAATTATTATTTTAGAGAGTTTTAATAAAAACCAGATAACTTTGGAGACTTTTCAAGAAGCAAGGATCTGTGTTTTTTTCTTTCTTTTTTTTTTTTTTTGAGTTGTGTTGAAAAATTTCTTTTTACAGAAAATGTATAAAAAATTGTAAGATATAAACAGCATGTGCATACTTTTATGTTAATTTTATCTATATTATGTTAACAATATAACATATTTGACAGCAATATGTTAATATGTTAATACGTTTTATTAACATAGTTGTAACACCATTTGAATTCCCTTTACTCTTAAATTTTATCCCATCATTCTTCCCTACTGTCAACATAGTTAACATTTATAGCGTTGCCAGCTGTTTAAAACACTTACCACCATTTGCATTGATTGCATTCGATTCCTTGGCATTTGCATTGTTGCTGTGCAGAATATCGGACAGCGACAGCGAGGAGGCGATTAGCTGACGCTTTTCCTCAAAGTTGAGAAAATCCATCGAGTTGCTGCGTTGCGGTGTAACGGTAATTGTCACCGACTTTTGCATCTTGGCCACAACACACAGCTGCTGCTCCAATTCAGCAGCAGAGGCGGCAAGCGGCGAATCTGGCGGCGAATTGGAGGCCGGATGATGATCAATGCCATCCGTGAGATCCGGCGGAGGCAGCGACAATTGTTGTTGTTGCTGCTGCTGCTGTTGCTGCTGTTGTTGCTGCTGTTGCTGGTAGGCTAATGCTGCATGTTGCTGCTGGCTGAAGTAGGCAAACGCCGGCTGCTGTGCGGTGGCAGCGCTGTAGGAGGGCGGACCCAACGGAGCAGCGTGAGCAACACGCGAGGCAGCTGCAGGGGAGAGCTGATAGCAATTGTTGCTGTTGCTGTTGTTGCTGTTGCTATTGTTGCTGCTGTGCGTTGCCGTTGTCCCATCCGCCTGATCATGTCCATTGATGGCCGCTACTAGCGTTGCCAGATTGTTGCGACTGGTATTGCTGTTGATGTACTTGGAGCCAGCTCCATTGGAGAGCTGTTGCTGCTGCTGCTGCTGTTGTTGTTGTTGCTGCTGTTGCTGCTGCTGCTGCTGCTGTTGTTGCTGCTGAAATTTATGCTGCTGCTGCAGCTGTGCGAGCAACTGTTGCTGCTGCTGCTGGTATGACATGTTGCCGCTGTTGTTGCTGCGCAGCGACATAATGTCGAGTGTTGAAGTTTTCAGCTAACTGCCAACAGGGTTGCCAACATCATGTTTTAATTAGTCAAAGACACGCGACCCTTTGCGTGGGTTGCTCGTTTAGTTTGTCACCCTTTTCGTTTCGTTTCACTTTCTTTTATGCTTTTCACTTTTTTTTTCGACTTGCTTCTTCTCCTTCTTCTTTTTCTAGTTAATTACTGCAATTAAGCTATTAAGAGACACAATTTATAAACATGCTTCAAAGGGCAGCAACAACATTAAGCATTGACACCCTTGAAGTGCTTTGTTTTGTTTTTAGCTTTTACTTTGAACTTTGCGCGCGTAAATGTACACTAAAAGTCCAATAATAATTTCTAAATATTTTTTTTATAAGTTTTTTTTTGTTTTTTTTTTTTGTATTTTTTTATTTATTTATTTTTTTATTATTATTATTATTTTTTTTTTTTTGACAAGTTTGGCTTAGGCAGTTTAAGCATTCATGCATGAAAATGCCTAGGGAAATTTTTTAATTTCCCTAAAGGCACATTTTGCATTTATTTATCTATCTGGACACGCTCTGGGACTAATTGTTTTTATTTAATTTAATTATTTTTATGTAATTATCTTAAGTTTTTATATATTATTTAATTTTATGTTTTGTTTTAATTTAATTTTAATTATTTGTTTTATTTTTTATTTCATTATATTTTATTTGTTTATTTTACTTTATTTATATATTAATCGATTTTTTATTTTATTTTATTTTTTATTTTACTTTATTTATAAAAGTGTATTATTTTGTTTTTTTTTTTTTTTTCTATATATCAATTTATTATTAGTTTTTTTTTTTCGCTTATTTATTTTCTTTTAAATATCTTATTTTATTTACTTTTTATTTTGTTTCCATTTTCAATATTTTTGTATATAAAGTTTTACAAAAGTTTTTTGCTTTTAAAGAACTTATGTGCGGAATTCCCTTGGGAAATTTAAAAATTTCCTTAAACAACATTTGCATAATTACAAAATTTATGGATATTTTAACAAGGGCTAAACGAAAGAAACTCTTTTGAAGTTTAGGCATTTATATGCGCTGTAAAAAGTTGTATAACAGTAGTATAACAGCCATTCAACTATATTATACTTCCAATTCTAGCCACCACAATATAATGGCGTTGCCAGACATCATAAAAGTGGCCAATTCTCATATTTAAAGCTGAATAAAAAGTCAACTGTATAAAGTCAAAGTAAATAGCCAAATTGCCGTTTATGCGTGACAATTTCAAAGTGATTTTCATCAAATGAATAAGCACAAAAAGCAATAACAGTAAAAGCCAGAGCGCAAGAGATGGCAAGAAGAACAAGTAAAGAAACGCAATGTAAAGTGTCATTCAGCTAAATGTTTTCAATTTGATGAAAATTAACCCAAAAGGCACATACAGCAAAAAAAAGAGTTGAATTGGAGGGAGCCATAAAGAAGAAGCAACAACAACAAGAAGAAGGGGAAGAAGAAGAAGCAGAGAAGCAACAACAACCACTTGTCATCATGAGAGAAGTGCAGCGAACGCCAACGACATCGAGATGCGAGTTGAAAATGGAAATGGAGCTGCATACGGAGTAAAGTGAGTTTCCGAGGAGCAAGGGAATCTGGGAGTCTGTGCATCTCTGTGCAGGAGATGGGCAATTGGCAGTCATATGGAGTCTCTGCCAGAGGGCCACTTGACTTGAAACAAAAGCGAGAAAAGGAAAGGAACAGAAAAACGAAACAGAAATGTAACAAATTGTGGCAACGCCGACAAAAGGCAATGAAATCTCTGCTAAGGCGGAAATATGGGAGGGGACTGAAGGGAAGGCGAGATGTAGAGTGTGCCTGCAAGGAAATTGTGAGTATACATAATTAAAACTGGGTAGCAGTAAGGTGAGAGAGATGGGAAGAGAAGGAGCTAGAGAGAGAAGGAGAAGGAGCTGTGAAAACGAACTTTCTGCAATGTTTCCAATTAGATGAAAGTAATTTAATATAAATTTTAAGAAGAATGTTAAAAGAAACCTATAACAGTTAAAGTTAACATTAGAGCTATTAACAGGCAATCTGAACAGTTTACTTAACAGAAAGCGTTAACAGAAAGCCTTAACAGCAAGCTTTAACAGACAGATAACACTTAGCCTTAACAATCAGCGTTAACAGTCAGCTTGAACAATTTGCCTTACGAATGTTAAGAGAAACCTATAACAGTGAAGTTAACATTGGAGCTATTTACAGGCAATCTGAACAGTTAGACTTAACAGAGAGCCTTAACAGTCAGCTTTAACAGACAGTCCCAGCAATCAGCCTTTACAATCAGCGTTAACAGTCAGCTTGAGCAATTTGCATTAACAGAGAGCAAAACTAAAATACTTAGTAGTTTTATACAGAATACAAACTTATATTAGAAGCACCTCAAATATATTAATATCACTCAGGATTTTCAATCATGAAATCCCTTTAAGAAACCTGTGAAACGATGTGTAAAATGCATTTCAATTCAAAATCAACAACTACAGCTCAAACAAGTGTGGCAAACGAATCCCATTCGCTACGTTTACCTTTTTTACACAGTTCCAAACAAAGTCAACTTTAATCTTTCTTTGCCAACGAACGAAGACAAGTCCTGCTTTACTCCCTCTCTCTCTCTCTCTCTCACACACTGCCTCTGCCGCAATCCTTTGGCAAACCAGTTGCCTGGCTCCTGGCCCAGACAAATCTTATTAGAATACTCAAAAGGAAGCGCAAGTGAGAGAGATAGATAGATAGAGAGCGAGAGAGATAAAACAAGGTAGCTAACAGGTCAGGTAGATTTCAACTTTGTTAAAGTGCAGATACAGATACAAACACAGATACAGATACAAATACAGATACAGCTACAACTATACAAAAGCGAGCTCAAAGCCAGGCACGCAAAGTGCACAGGTAGGCTAACAAAAAGGGAATGAGGCTGAGGATGATGACAGGATACAGACACACAAGAATGCCCAAATACAAAAAAAAAAAAAAACACGAGTAGGAAAGAAGAAGATTAGTTGTTGGCCGGTAGTAGAAGACAAAATACCCTTGATCAATTTATTTTGAAAATTGAAAGTAAATTTGATTATAAATGAAATCTTTGTAGACGTGATTTACAAAATATTTGTAATATCCTACAGAATATAAATCAACGTAATTAAAAAAAATATATATATATATATACAAAGCTCTAACTCAAAAAATAATAAAAAATAAATAAATACGTAATTGAACTTAAAATCTCTAAGCTACAGCAAAAATAAATAAAATATACTATATTTTATTTCTGTAGAAAATAAATATATGAAGCAACAAAAAGTTGCTCTCTCCTCTTTATAAAATTTTAAATTGCATATTAAAAATTATTTCTTCTCTATAAAACTTGAAATGACATTCTTAAGTTTTTCCTTTCTCTGTTCCAGCAAAATTTATATTTGATAGAGACATTATCGAAAATACGAAGATTCAAATCAAATAAAATACGAACTCTCAAACGTATGTATAACAATATTACAGAATATTACAGAAATTAATCTCGAATCAACTCAAAATTCAAAAAATGATCTCCAAGTTCTTATTGATTTACAAGTCATATATACCCCATTGTGCAGGGTATTTGCGTAGTTAACAAAGCCGACAACTACAAAGGCTAAGTCAAGGGCTCAGACAATATTTAAAATTCAAACTGCGTGTTAGCTGCTAGACAACAACAACAACAATAATAATAACAACACGCAGTTTATTTAATGAAGTTTAAAATTAAACACGCACAGATCTTTAACTATAGAAATATATATATATATATATATATATATATATATTTGTGTTCACAAACCTAGTAGTATATATATATTTATTTCTATCTACGTCACTGGCCAAAAATAAGTAAACAAATAAAAGCCGAAAATATCTACAAACAAGAATAAACGTTAGGCGAAACTTGGCTAACTGTAAATACGAATTGTTGGCTGTTATTAAAGCTGCTGCTGTTGTTGTTGTTGCTGTTGTTGTTATTTCTGTTACTGTTAAATGTTCCAGTGCGCTGACTTTGACGTTCGTTAGTTTGGGGCCATTTGGCTTTGGGATTTGGCGCGCGTCAGCGCATTAAGTATCCAAGAATTGGCTAAAATGTGGAGCAGCTAATACAATAGGCATAGAAATCAACAGCAGCAGCAACATAAACAGCAACAGCAGCAACTGTTGCTGCATCAGCAGCAATTACACTAAATATAAAACGTTTTATGGCAGAGAAAATGCTGGAGAACTTTATGAAATGAATGTCCATTCAGGTGAATATAAAGTGTAAGCGAGATAGCATGCTAACGGAGTAAGAGAGTAGTAGATGGATAAATACGCTGTTAAAATAGTAAAAATTAATTGAAGAATGGAGAGTTGGCAAAGCTAAAGATTGTTCTATAATACTAACTGACATACAGCATACAGCTGTTATACTGCAAGCACTTTAGTACAAGTGAGAGCGAAAGTGCAGAGTTGTATAACAGTTGAGCTATTGCAGACTGCTGACTATTCTATGCTGTTAAACGACTGTTAAGCCTTTTTCCAGCAACCTTAGGTTCGGTTAACAGCAATATCAATTGTTAACAGACTTTTAACATACTTGCTCAACATGAAAACTTGTATAACATTTAATTATAGGGTATGCCACGCACAGGCAACGATTAAATTAGCAAGTGCGTCGTCGTCGCTTGGCGCCGAAGGGGGCGATGGGTGGCGACTGGGCGTGTCGAGTGAGGCGGCGGCAGCATATTGCACATATGCGAAACGGAAAAGCGATGACGCTGGCAACTTGTAACTTGCAACATCAGCGTTGCATATTAAATATGAATAAAAAGAAAGAAAAAAAGCTTGCAGCCTGTGTGTGAAAAGCAAATACAACAACGGCGCAGGCAGTGGGCCTGCAACAACAACAACGACAACAACAACAACAGTAGTGGCATACAATGGACTGACTGTGGCTCTTTTGTGGCGCTGTGGCAGGTTCAATGAACCTTTACAGTTCAGTAGTTTAGCGATTTTTATGTGGCACTGTGGCAACGCCGAATGTATGGCAGCCCCACAAGTTTTTGGAAAAGCCAAAAACCAGCAACAACAACAACAATGATGATGTACAAAAGATCAGCTATGCGAATGCAAACAAAAAATGGAAAGCGCTGAGAAACTCTACAAAAAGTGTAGAGAAGGCGCGGGACGAGGGCAGAGGATCAACTAATGCGATTTGCCAGCAAACAGACAGAGATTCATATGCAGACATACATACACACACATATACAATATACATATATACATTCACACACACATCATGTATTTTAGTTTATGAACGCTGGCGCCTCTAGCGCCAAAATCCAATCAAATCCAATTAAGAGCAAAAAAAGCGCAAAACTTGCGGAGAGTGTGGGGGAGAGTGAGTGAGAGATAGAAAAAACGAAGAAGAAGAAGCAACAACAGAACTTTTGTTCCATTACTCGAGCACGTTTTGTGCCATATGTAAACTTAGCAGCAGCAACAACAAACAATTTTGCAGCACACGCGACTCGAAAAAACAGAAACAGAAACAGAAGCAAAAGCAAACAACAAAACCAAAGTAGCCGCCACCGCAGCAGCAGCAACAGCAACAGCAGCGAAAAAACTCCACACTAACAACAACAATAGCAAGAGTAACAGTAACAGCAGCAGCAGCAACGGCCACCGACCGAATGTGCTCTCTGACCAGCCAGCAGCTGTCGCACAGGCCTTGCACAGTGGACGCTCCAGTGTGAAAAGAAAGAATTGCAATTGCAATAACTGTTACTCTCTTCAACTCTCTTTAAATCTACAAAGCTCTCTCTATGAGTAACTAAGACAAATTAAAGCACAGCGGCAAACATTTGCAGAACAAATAATTTTATATATTCTTATTATTTACTATTTCCATCTCTCTCTAAAACTATAAAAATAAAATGAAAACTCAAGTAAAACATTAAAAAGTAATTTTTAAATACAGCTGCAAACATTTTGTAAAACTTTTTATTTTATAATAAATAATAACTCTAACTTTTTAAAATATAATAACTCTAAGACTATACAAATCAAAATAAAATTCAGCTAATACATTAATAAGAGATATTTTGTATTTTTTATTTTAATTTTTTTTATTATTGTTTTTGTTTTATTTTTTTTGTAAATTTATTTAATGATTATATTTTTTTATTTATTTACTCGTAACATTTTAATTCAATTCGTGCCCACTGTGCTACTGAGTTTCTACATTGCACACACACACAAACAGAAGCATAAGTATGTAATTGCAAGTGTGTGTGTGTGTGGGGTTGTTGCTAATGGAACACAATTCACAGGGCGGCTGCTGCTGCTGCAGCCTGTAGGCAGAGACAGAAGCAGCAGCAGAGGCAGCGACAGAGGCAAAGAGAGAGAGGCGGAGGAGCGACATTTGTGCTTAGTCGTCTGCTGTCTCATTCTTTGTCTGCATGCAAGAATACAACTAAAACAGCAACAGCAACAACAACAACAAAAGGAAAGCATACAGCAAATAGCATTGAACACAGCCCCAGACAAAACACTACTGAGAGCAACTGGCGTCGCGACGTCAGCGTCGACGTCGGTGTCAAAGTCCAAAGCTGCAAAAGTTTTTTTTTGTTTTTGGCGCGGGCGACAACCCGTCGCAGTTAGTGCGTTGGAATATTCGCATAAATTTAAATGTGCGCCCACAAAGCAAGAACAAGAACAACCACCACAGTTCAAGCCGGCCTGGAGGGGGGAGAGGAGGAGTTGGGGCTGCAAATGCGTTTTATGGGGGTTGCTTGGCTATTTGGATGCTGCCTTGCCCAAAAGGGGAGGAGGAGACGGAGCACAACAACAGAAAGTAGTAAAAATCGCAGCAGACAACAGTTAAATGTGTAAGCGAGCGAGAGGGAAAGAGAGCACATTAAGAGGAAGAAGAAGCCCTGTTATGGAAGCTTCCATTGCACTCGCACACGCTACGCTTACGTATTTCAATTATAGATAGGCAAGAGACGAAAAACCAAATATGAAATAAAAATATTTCCGTCTAGACTGGAAAGTAGATAAAAATATTTGTACCGAAAGAAATTACAGCAGCAGCAAAAATATTTAAGTAAAATTGCGGTAAATTATGTTGCAATTGCATAGGAATTCCCGATAAGGAAATAACTGCAGTGTGGCCAGGGCGAGCATGAGAGAGTGAGAGAGACGGAGAGAGGGGTATTTTATTGCTACAACATGAAATGGCCGTGTTGCGGATAAGATAACGGAATTGAGTAACTCTCCCAAAAAAGCAAAAACAAAAACAAAAAACAAATGTTGGCATGTTCAAATTCAATTTATAGCGATGCACACGGAACAAATTTCAAGGTGTTAAAATAACAGCTGCTAAAAGAGCAAAGGAAAACCCCAAAAAAAGACTATTCAAAAGTGCAAAAGAGAGAGCATATTTAATATGTATTTTAATAATAGATTGTTTAAATATGTTGTTGATTTTTTCACTTTATGTTTTGTTATTGATTTCACTTTTTTCATAAATATTTTATGCTGCCTCTTTTATTAATACACAAATGGCCGCTGTCGACGTTGACGTCGACGTCGCTGCTGCTGCGGCTGCTGCTGTTGCTGTCTGTGTATAACAGAAATAGAAAAACTGTTATTGTTGTTGTTGTTGTTGCTGCGGGCACCTGTACACAGCGCTGCCGACGTCAGCGCTGACGTTTGGCATCTGCTTTCGTTATTTTGATTTATTTATTTGTCAGTTTCGTTTGGTTCATTGAAAGATTAATTCACACCTGCAGTTTTCAACAAATTTTTATGGAATTCTCAACACAATGCATGCAACAAAACGCGAGACAAGAAGAAAAAAAACAACAAAAAACGAGAGACGAAACGGCAGCAGCGCAGCAGCAGCGCAGAATGCGACGTCGGCTTCAGAAGTTGTAAAACCGGATTTTCTTTTTGGGCGCTTAGTAGTTTTTATTTTATTGCTGTAGCAGTTGTTGTTGCCTTTTGCACTTTGTTTTCGATTCGATATTGAAATGAAAAACCAATTTTTGATTGAACACAAGTAATTGTTGTTTTTTCATATATATCCCTATCCCGTTCTTTTTCACATGTTCGCTTGGCCACTCTATGTCTGACGCTCTTCTGCTTTTTCTTCTTGTTGTTCATTTGCCTTCACATTCCATAGAACGCTGCCATTTGTTTACCCGCCGTTGCGGCGGCGTCGCTGTTCTGCTCTCTTCCTCTTCCTCTTACTCTTTCACTTACACTTGCCCTGCAGCTGGCGATAATAATTTTCGCAAGTATTTGCGTGTTGACTTTTCAGCCTTGCTCATTAATGATTTACTAATAATTTATTAATGCACAACATACAAACGTACTTGCACACACTCACACACACACACTGATACACTCGAAACGCGTCGCGCAATAGAAACACTAGCTGTATGTGTTGAAACACACAACGGCAATAATACAATTTCGTCAAACCAACATTTTTTTTAGTTAGTTGAATTAATTTTAACAACAAATTTGGCGTCCATTTGCGTTTGTTTTTGCATGAACCGCAGACCGCGCGTCCAACTCGTTCAACGGTTTTTTTTCGACTCGCTTCGTGCACACTCCGCCAAGAGAGAGGCGAACATCAACAGTGATGAATAATAATCGCATACATGTTATTTCACACACATATGAAATCGCTCTCACGCATTCACGGGTAGCAGTTTGTCAATTAAACTATATTTGCATACAGCTAAATACAAGTCTTACTTATGAAATAATATATACATAGATTTGAAAATACTTTGCTTCTATTATAATTATGTATATTTCAGCTATTATTTGATATTATTGACATATTCAAACAGTCACGGTTATTTACAAGTGGCCGTCACTGCCACTCTGCGCTCATCTCTAGCCAAACGTTTGTGTGTGTTAGTGTTTACCAACTGCTTTGTTGTTGTTTTCAACGATAAGTTACTCTCCCGCTCGCGCGATTGTTTCTGAGCAGGTCTGTTAAATTAACAGCACACGCTCAGCTTATGTTGTCTTGGCAGCAGATATTGAATAGATTAATGAACATAACTAGTTTAATTCATCATTTAAAAACTTAAAAAGAAATATATTTTATGCTTATAATATATTTATTGCCTGCCGTCATGTATACAAATTCATTTAATATTTATGCATATTATAAATATCAAGCAAACCACAATTTAACTGTCTGGCAACATCGCCAGCTGAGCGTGCCAAACGTATAGAATGGGAGAGCGAGCGAGAGAGAGCGGCAGACCGATTTCAATTGTATAGCATGCGAGCGGCATGTGAATAACATAATTCCCACAAAGCAAAACGCACACAAAACAAAAGCAGCCAAAACAAAAGCAAAGACAATTGAAAATTTACGGAGAGGGTCTTAATTAGCCGACAGAGCTAATTATAAATAAAAATTGAATAAAATGAACGGAAAACAACGTTTTTGATTTCATATGTTTATTGATTGTGAAATGTTATCAGTAAAGATTAATTTTGATTGTAGAGATTATTAATATTAGGCAATGATTAATAGCGGTTCTTTGTTGTTTACACATTTATGAGACATTTCAAATTAGTTTTTTACGATTCTATTAGTAGCAGTTTCCAATTTCGAGCAGCCCAATTCAAGCAAAATGGGAAAATTTCTCAACATTCCACTCAAAATTCGTAAATTCCTATAAAAACTATTTCCCCTCTCGCCTGCTCGCCCCTCTTAACACACACACACACACGCATGTAGTCTCATTCCAACTAGCGATGAGCCAATGACCAGCACAGACAATAATCCACACACACACACACATACGCACACTTAAGTATTTGCTTTAATTCCCATCACTAACTATAAACATCCCAGTCCACCTCCAACCTCCTCCAATAAGCATATTTCCCAAGCAAATGGAGCAATCAAAAATGATATGTTGATATTGTTTTGTTTTTACTCCACTTCAAAAGCAATTTACCGTGTTTCTTCTATTCCATTTGCTACACGCAATCTTTTGTGGCATTTCCCAAAAGAAAATACCAAAACTACTTGGAAAATTTCAAATTCATAATCTATTTTTAGATCTCATTTATTTATGTTTTCATTTTCAAATTACAGTTGGAGATGCGGCCCATATATGTATAGTATACACACATTCATATATAGCACAGGAAACGGAAGCAAGCGCCAGGGGGCGGGCACGATGGGCGGGAGAGGCGTCTGTGTGTGTGTGAGTGTGTGTCTAGGAATTGTTTTGGTAAAATGCCGGCATAGGCCAAAGCGCAGGCGCAAGAGTGAGAGAGAGACAAACAGAGAGAGCGGACGTACACAACAACAACAGTTGCAGAGCCACTGCAGCGTTAACAGCGCGCTAGAGAATGTGATTTTTTTTATAGCATGCGAGAGATTAGCAACTGAACAGTGACTCTCAAACTGCTGTCGGGCTGTTTAAATTTGAAGTGAATTATGCGTAAATAATTGAAGAGTTTTTGCTTCGTGTGAGGGCATTTGTGTTTTGTAGGTTTATTTAAAATGCTTTGAACTATGATTAAGAGCGATGGAGAGAGAGGGGAGTAGAGGGGAGTGAAATGGAGAGCTTTGAATAAATAAATAATTGGGGGAGATTTTCAGTAAATGCAACGTGGGCATAGAAATTTGTCAAAGAGGAATTGAAATCTGTATGAAATAATTGTGTTAATATATATAAATATGAATATATAAGTATAAATGTATGAATATATTTATGTTTTTTTCCGATCGATTTAACATTACAGAAACTGACAGCAGTTCATTTCCCATTTAATGCTCTAAATTGCTCATTTTATGAACTGACATAATGTAACTAGCTCCAATTGAGTTGAAGTTTTAGTTCATTCAGCTTCATATTTAGGGAGCTGGAACTTATTGATTTCCCTTTAAATTTAACTGATCATTGGGCATATACATATGACGAACTAGTTCATTTCCGATTCGCTATATAAAAATGAAAGGTGCTAGCTTCTTTTATATTCAAAGAACTGAAGTTCATTTTTCATGCAATTCAATATTTCATGAACTAGATTTTGTTCACTATTCGTATTTTACTAGTTCATATTTAAATTTACTTTTAAAGAACTGTTTCATTTCCTTGGCATTGAGAACAAAATGAACTTGAAGTAGTTCATTAATTAACCTTTCATTTTACCTTTCAGTACTAAACAAGTGCTCCTAACTAACGCTCAATTCACAGTCAATTGCACCTTTGCATGAACTTGTACTAGTTCATAACTTTACATTTAGTTTTCAAGCTTAAAGAAGACTGAATAGTTCACTTTTTTACAGTCACTGCTTAAAGAACTCTTAAAGAACTGGCAACAGTTCACGGACTCTAGTTCACTAGTCCACCCATCAGTTCCCCCATTTTGCAAACATTTTGAATAATTTGCACAGCTTTTGCTGCAAATTGAAACCAAATGGCATTAACAATTTGGGATTGTTTAACAAAATTAACTATGAAATCTAGACAAAGCGACATTGCAGACATTGAAATATCTGTCGAGATATCAGAATGAAGAGCTGCCAACTTAATTTATGTCGGATTTAAAATGCAAAATGTGAAGAAGAAGAAGAGGGAGAGGGAGAAACAGCAGCAGCAGCGACAGCAGCAGACGTTGCCATGGCTAAGACAAAAGGATGCACCAAGGACTCGCTGCCAGCCAAGCTGCTATAATTTAACAAGTTGACAAATTGAATATATGTATATATATATCTAGTATATAAAAATTATATCTAGCATATACAGAGCTAAAGTGAGGCAAAGTTTATAGACAATGGGCTGCCCCACTTCAAACAGTCGAAAAATGTCTGCAAATTAGCCTGAGCGGAGACTCAGCTTATACAGTAGAGCTTAATTAATGCGTACACTTGCTAGTTTGATTATTCACTCTTAGCAAATAGTTAAAATAGAAATAAGAAATTTTTCTATCGAGTTTTTCATATAACAAAACTATCAAATACCCTGAGTCTTGCTGAGACGGACAGATAGAAAGACGGATAGATAGATAGACGGACAGATAGATAAACGGAAAGATAGAAAGACGGACAAATAGAAAGACGGAATAATAGAAATAAAGAAATATAGATAGAAATATACAAATATACGGACAGATGGAAGGACAGTCGCAGCTAAAGCCAAAACAGAACAAATGAACTAGTTCAAAGAGCTTTAAATAGTTATTTGTTTATGGAGCTATGACTTAAGTTATAAACTACTTGATTAATTGAACTAGTTTCTTAAAACAGACTCATGATTAAGTATATTCACACATAATCAGTCTAGTAAGACTATAAGTATCTAAATTAGCCTTTCTGTATTTGATCAGAAGAACTAGTTCATTTAAAAATAAAACTTTCGCGACTATAGTCTTTTATAGACCTAGAGATGGACAGGATGTCAATCAAACAGGCAGACAAAGCTATATAGATATATTGCCTATTCAGACCGCTTCTATATATTAACAGAATCAGCCTAATCCGTCTAAGCCTTTTAACAATGGAGCTTACAACATAAAAACAGCGAACAAATGAATGAACAAATACTTTTTATTCAAGATACAAAAATAAATCTCCATTTGAAATTTCAAGCTTTGAATTATATTCTAAAGCACGTAAAACCCATAAAAATTTCCAGTTTCAATGCAATAAACCAGCTCAAAGCGCTCTCGGCTCTCACTAGCTAGTCTCCACTGTAGTTACAAATGGGCCCATTTGGACTACCCTTCAAATTATTAAGAAAGGACCTTCAAATTAGCCCAGCTACAAGGCACGATAATTGTGCATGGCCCCGACAAGCAAATGAACATTGCAGCATTTTTGGGTTTTCTGCTAGTATTTTCTTTAGTCTTTTTTGATTACTTCCGATTTGGGGGGCCCAAGTGTAAACAGAAAATGGGTAAATAAAAAAAAAAAAACAGCTTATGGGCTCTTAGAAATGCAGCGCACGACCCGACAGGCACATAAAGCCCACATACTTTTGGCCCACAGCTGAATTAAATAATACAAAAAATAAAACGAAAACACAGAAAACAAAAACAAAAATCAAATGAGCTACCGAATCCAGCGGAACGTGCCACGGTCAATCATGAGTTGGTCCGATTTATCAGATTCTGTTCGATTTGTGACGTCGGCGCTGGGCTTTGGGCTATAAAAGCGACAACTAGTTGGGTTTACAAACCATATCAGTTTGTCATACACAAGCAGTAACAACCCAATCCAAAATCAAGATGTTCAAGTTTGTAAGTAGCTTCAAAAGTGAACCAGTTGAAAAGGATAAAGGAGCTACTGAAGCGAAGCAGTTCAAAGTGTACAAATAGTTGTGATTATCAATTCTCTTATAGAGATTTGATTGAGGATATAAAGTGAATTCGATTGGAACTTGTTTGCGGGAGCAGCACAGTGATCAACTGAACTAGTTCAAAGTGTCAAAGCATTAAATATTTGCTTTTAATCGCTGTTTCCATATGAATATATGATTCGAGCTACAGAGTAGTTGATTAATGGAACTAGTTCCTTGTCCTTTCTTATTGAGTTGAAACAGTTTAAGGATTAGCTCACTAAGACTGATGCTTATAATTAGCAAGTACAGTAAAACACTGAGTCTTCAGTGTGCTAATTTTTATATATCTTCAAATTTAAATCGAATGGCTCATTACAGATAAAAAGAACTAGTTAATGTTATGTGTGAACTTTTTTTAGTTCCTTTCATTTAACAATTGGTGTGAGTAATGTAACTTTAATTCAGCAAGAAAATAGTGAAATTAATATCAATCAAAATCACATATATTATATATGTTCAAATGAACAAGTTCAACATACGAAACTGATCTGAAACGACAAGTAGAGCAGTTTACTGAAGTAGACTCGTGGAACTAGTTTTTTAGCTAGTTCTATTGAACCAGTTCTTTTGAACTAGTTCCAGTAATCAAAACCTTTATTTTTTTTGCATAGCCTTTTCCCTTTACTTAAAGTTCCTTAAACCGTTTTACTGTCTGCTGCTCAATTGAGCCACTAGTTCATGAACCATAAACTAATTACTCTCCCTCCCTCTCTATTTACAGTTCGCTCTCTGCCTGTTCGCCGTTGTCGCTCTGGCCGCCGCCAAGCCCCAGTTCCTGGCCTACAGCGCCCCCTATGTGGCAGCCACGCCCTATGCGGCCGCCTACACCAGCGGCGTTTACGCCTCGCCCTACACCGCAGCCTACACCAGCGGCGTGTATGCATCGCCCTATGCCTACAGCGCTTATCCCTACAGCTCCCTGTACCTGAGACGTTGAGGATGATCGTACACCCACTATCGAGTGAACACTGTAGCAGACTTGTTGATGACCCACATTGAAATTAAACTGCAATAAAACGAGAGAATTTCACGACTATTTGACTGTCATTTGGCTTTGAGCTATCACAGTGATGTGACAAACATTCTTTTCAGCGGGAAATGCGAGTGGAAAATGAAAAGGGAAAAGCAAACGCAAAACGCAAAAAAAAACGCAGCAGGCGAGATTTTTCCCTTTTCGTCTTCTTCTGCTCTTTGTAAAATATTTACGATGTTGCTGTGTGTGTGTGTGTGTGAATATTTAGTGCAATTTGTGCAGCCATCAAAAGCATGCGACTCGTATATCATGCCAGGAGGCGGCGAGGGGGAGTGGCGGGGACGAAGTGTTGGGGGCATAGTTGGGGATCAGCTGTCGCCTGCATGCGTCGCCTGCTAAAATGTGCAAAATTATGGCAACTAAGTTGCTTGCTGGCTGCTGTCCCGAACACGCACAAAACACGCACACACAACAACACCCACACGAACACACACACCAACACCAACACACACATACACAAACAAGCTCATTCTCTCCGCTTCCCTTCTCTCCCTCTCTCTCTTGATTTCTACACGCGCATCGGCGCCATTTGCATATTTGGTGTGGCATGCTTTTAGGCGCATTGTGCACAGTGGTTACAGAGCGTAGAAAAATAAAAACAAAGTTGAAAAAAAATAAAAATAAAAATAAAAAAAGCTAAGCAAATCTGAAATCTAAAAAATATAAATATATACCTAATATTATGTAAAATATAAAAAACAGCTAAACAAAATTTATATAATACAAGAATTAAAAAAAAATACATAAATTAGCTAAGCAGATCTAAAAGCTAAAAAAATATATATAATATTAAAAAAGGTAAGATATAAAAATACATATATAAAATAAGATAAGCAATACCCAAAACCTAAAAAATATACATAATATTTAAAAAAAAAGGTAAAATATTTAAAAAATACATAAAATACGCTAAGCAAATCTAAAAGCTAATATATATATATATATATATATATATATAATATTAAAAAGGTAAGATATAAAAATACATATATAGAATAAGCTAAGCAATACCCAAAACCTAAAAAATATACATAATATTAAAAAAAAAAGCAAATCTAAAAGCTACAAAAAATTTGTATAGTAATAATTAAATAATAAAAAAAATACATAAAATGAGCTAAAAGGTCTCTCAGCCTCGGGCTTAGACGCCACCATATATATTTATTTATTAATTATATCTATTTATAGAAAATCTCTTCACATCTAATTATTTCCACTGTGCAATTTAATTTCCACTCATTTGATTTTTTTTCACCTACACGATTTTCCATTTGATTTCACAGCATTGAAATTTTGCTCTTTAAATATTTTGTTAGACAAGAAAAAAAACAACTGAAGCCGAAGCCCATCAACTAAATTTCTTATTGAATTTAAAGCTGTCATGCATATTTATAATTTTTCTTTTATTTTTCCTACATTTTTCTGTTTTCTTTTTTCATTTGCATTTCAGATTTTATTTTTTATTTGCTTTTTTTTTAATGGCTGCACAGAGGGCGGTTTGAATTGTTTTGAGCGGTAGAGCGAGAGAGTGTTAGGTATATATGTAAATATGAAGTCATAGACTATTTGAAAATTTTCTTTTCTTCTCTCTCTCTCTTTTATGAGAAAAAAATATCTTTTAACATTTTGTATACTTTATAATATGCTCCGTATAACTTTTTGAATATAAACTATATATAAATTTCAGCATATATTGATTTGACAGGTCATGTATAATCTATAGTAACTATAAATAACCTATATATATAACCTATATATGAAATATAGTAACTATAAACAACCTATATAGATATATGCAATGTGAATACCCCACATCATACTTTAAAGGGTATCTATAGCATTTCACTAACATTTAGTTAACATTTACGTTGACAGCAAATTTCTTTACGTCTCCAGCTTATCCATTAGTTTCTTACCCCCCCCCCACACTTATTTTTCCTATTTTAATATTTGCCTAGCTATAAAATGTTTGTTGATATCTCACTTTCAGCCTGTCTTTCCAACAGATATGTCAAAGTTGGTTTTATTCTACCGAGAGTTCCCTCAGAAACTTTTACCTTTGCGGTAAGTAAAAAAGACAAACTAATGAAAACTTTTGCTCAACTTTTGGCCCACTTTTGTTGGCAGTGGCCCAAGATAGAAAAAAAGTAGCTACTTCACGCTCGGCTCTTAGCCGCCATCTTATGGTAATTACCCATCAGCGAATGCGACACTTTTGCGGCAGCTTAAAAGAGAAGCAAAAAAAAAACTTTCCAGCAAATTTTTACAGGTGTCGAAAATTTTCCTGCTGCAAATCTAATTTGTGACCCAAGCCAGACAAAGTGCTGCAGGCGTGTGAACAGGACATTGACCATTTGTCCAGCTGGCCAAAAGGTCAAGCGTTAAGTGTCGAGGCGAGGCGAGGCGAGGCGTACGCCCACGCACAGTGTGGCAAAATATTTTTGCGTGGGTGACGAGCATCAATTGCTCGACGCAGACCTCAGGAAATTGAGTCCCCAAGCTCCAGTCACAAAAGACAAATTCTGACACAATGTCACAAAAATGCCGTTAACACACATTCCCACGCACACACACACACACACACACACACACATATACACATATATCCTTCATCCTTCATTTACCCAAGCTAACTGTTCATTATCAGCATCCATCGTCGGTCGCAACGGCTTATGTAGTCCATCAATGTCAGACTTACCTGTAAGAGAGAGAAAGAGAGAGAATGAGTGAGTAAGTGAGTAAGCTGATGCGTTACAGATTGACAGCGATAGAAATGTTAAATAAAGTTAAGTGTATGAACGATGTGTGTTAATACATAAATATTAAATATGCTTCAAAAGTATTGCAAACGGGCGCAGCTGGCAGCGGGAATACCCTTAATAAAATAAACAGCTACTTTTAATGAAAGTCTTATCTGATAGCTGAGTGCTTTTTAGATTAGATTAGAAGAGCAACTGCGACAGGGCAACATTTAAGCGCAATATAAAACCTGAGCTAATAAGGGCGAAAATAATTTGCAAAAATTTTAAGTCAAATACATTTTAGATAATTTAAAAAATCTATATAAATAAATTAATATTTTATTCTTAATTGAATATATATAGTTAATTCAAATAAATATATTTAAACAAAAAAAGTTATTTATAATATTAATTAATTTAATTAAAAATTAATTAATTTAATTAAAAAATTGCAATCGGGCGTTACCAACTGCAGAATACTCATTAAAGGCCAAAACATTGCCAATTCCATTTTTCAGTTTGCCACGCCCCCAATTGGCAGTGGTTTATATTATTTTTGTACAAAATAATAGAAATGTAAACTGAAAGTCGTTAAATTAAAAAAAAAAATAAAATAGTTTCTAGCTCTAAAACTGTAGAAAATACAGTTTTATCCGGTTTGCCACGCCCCCAATGAGCGTAGGTATATTCGCCATATCTTATTGCCTTGTCTCTTAAAGCTGAAGAAATTAGAATTAGAAAGTTAGCATTAAGGCTTGAATATCTTATTATATATGAAAGAATCTCTTAACTTGTAGACTCCGCAGGCAGTGCTTTAGTAATTAGTTAATTTAAAGTTGTATTCAAATGTATTCCCAAAATATCTCTGAATTAGCTAATGATATCTTATCCTTTAAAAGCCATCAACAGCATGATTGAAAAAGTTATTCTATTAACCATAAGCTCGAACCCATCAGCCATAATCCCTATGCAAATCTGAGCTTTCACAACAAATTTTATTCAAATTTGATAGACTGTATCAATAGGGATAAAGTAAATCTTGACTGAGCAGATCTTGACTTTTCCTCTTTCTTTTCACTCCCGAGCTTTTCAATCATGTAGATGAGAAACCCATTCGAATATGAAATCAGCCATATTTATGCAAAGGGTATTTGCACAAGCATAATAAATGTTGATTCCAGCTCATATTTTTGTTTTTCTTTACTGTTGTTCTCATCTCAGTTTGGTGTTCTTATCTCGTTTGACATTGTTGTTGTTCTTGTTGTTGTTGTTGCTTTTCGTCGCTTTTCATTCGCTTTTTGGCATTGTTTGGCAATCAAGCTAAGTAAATGTCGCATATCGAATTTATTTCTCTGTGTGCGTCAAATAATGTCACTTGTATCAAATTAAAATGCTACGAATCGAAGTGTGGGTGGTTCAGTGGGTGTGGGTGGTTCAGTGGGTGTGGGCGGTTCAGTGGGTCTGGGTGGTTGTGTAGCGCAGGTGCCATGAAACAGATATGAAGTGCGTGGCAAATACTCGAACGCCAAGTCCCAGTTCCATCAAAATCAACACGAGCAACTGTAGCTAGACAATTCTCCCGAGTTGAGCCAGAACAACTGCGATATGTTAGAGTCAAATAGCTAAGGGAATCGAACGATTACTTTGCAGCAACTCTGCTTGCCAGAGATTCGAACAAATTCTAAGTGCTGAACCAGTTGGGAATTGTAAACGAAAAATGGGAAAAAAAACGAATAAAACTTTTTTAGCTCTTAAACAATTATTGAAAAGTAATGTATATTTATATATACATATAAAATATATAGTCTATAGCTGTTTGAGCATTAAAAGTGCAATTAGTACAAATTTTAACTGCTTAGATACCCTATAATATTGAGTATTTGAGCTGAATTTCTAGTTCTTGTATCAGTTGAGAATTATAAGAAGGTTTTGCTGTTAAAGTATTATACGTAATATTTATATAGCTGCCACATTTCCACAAAAGACTAGTAAAGCTTCGGCATTTTAAATATGAATATACTATCAAATACTCTGTAATAAGCGTATTGACATTTTGCGCATCTATCTACTGGTCCTATTAATGGGCTAACTGGTTATAAACTCTGATATATTGTGTGTCTGACCTTTATAAAGATAGATATACTTATTATTTATCAGTTTAAATACCCTGTAATAGAAACCCTACTATATAATGTGTGAGATACATACATACAGATATACTAGCTTGTCATACGAGTTATTCATTAGCTAAAATACCCTGTAAACTGCCTGAAAGTCTTCAAACTGAGCATACGAATGACTTGTGTTCTTAAAAGTAGAGAGTAGTAGTAGCGTAGTAGATTGTTTGCATAGATACCCTGTAATATTAAAAGTGAACATAGTGAATATGGCCAAATACCCTGTAATATATGAGTGAACTGCACGAATATAAAGCAAGTGTCAACATCAGTTAGCAGACTGACTATATACACCCTGTATTTTTTAAAAATACCTCAAATAATGTTTTGTGCTTTTCTATTTAAATACTCTCTCTGCATATACCAGTTGCTTAGCTACATGAATACCCTGTAAGCTACTTAAGGACTAGACATCTCATAAGTTCAAAGAACTTTAAGCTTGACTGATTCGAACTAGCCCCAAAGATTCAATTAAATGATGCAGAAGTCTTTGCTCAAAGGTCGAGCGCATAAATCACTTGAGTTTAAATAATTGCAATTATCAAATTGCGCTTGATTAATTGCGCGCGTAAAATTTAATTAATTGTCCACAACGATAGAGGTCTCACTTCCCCCTCTCTCTCTCTCTCTCTCTCTCTCTTCTTCTCTCGCTAAGCATCTCTCGTTTGTCTTGGGTGTCAACAACGACGCTCAACAAGTAAATGGGAGGCCCGTCTAGACCCAAGGAGCACTTCAAAAAGCGGTTTCAATTTTCATCAAGCGTCGGGATGGTCATGATAAATCACGTTTAGCCCGTTGTCAGGTCACTTGGGCGACCCGTCATTTATTAACAGGGGAGCAAGGAGTACGGGGGGGCGTGGCACATTAAGAATTCATTGCTTAATAATGTATATGAAAAATAACAACAATAATGATAATAATAATGAAAAAAGGGAGAGGAAATTGTTGTCGAACCTCGGTTAAAAATGCACAGCAACAATTTCCGTTTCCGTTCGCCCGCTGAACGTTTCAGCCTCAATTGTTGCTGCTGATGCTGATGCTGTGGATGCTGCTGCTTCTTCTTCTTCTTCTCTCGACGTTTGCGCAACATTTGTGTGCTGTGAGCTAGACCAGCAAAGACGAGCTGATAAATGTTTGGCCTATTAACGACACAAATCAAACGGCGTCCTCACTTGACTTTTGCCAACAGCTCAACTCAACTTGATTCAACTCAATTGCCAATTTACACACACAGACACACAATATACACACACATATATATATATATATATATATATATATATATATACACACTCCCCCCATTGAAGTCTGGCGTTAAATTGAAATCTCTGGAGATAAGGCGAACTCGTCGCGTCTCCCACTTTATTTTTATTGTTCACTGCGTTTAACGTGGCGTATAATCGATTTTTATTTATAAGAAGAAAATCGCTCAGCCGACACGTTGTCCACGCCCCAAGCTCAACACGTTTAACTAACTAACCAAAATCAATTGCAGCCCAACAAAAAGAGAAAAACCTGAGTTCTTTTCCACACTTTTCTGCGTTCGTTTTTTAAGCATATGCCGGCGGCCAGCTGCTGGTCAATGTACGTCAAAGCCCACACGAAGGTCGAGCTGGGTTCAGCATAAGCGCAGATGACTGTATTGATTCTTACGGAATTTACAGGGTATCGAAAGTAAAAACAGGAAATTATTGAAAAATGAGAACGAATATATTATTCATTTTAATCTAAAAATAAAATTTAAATGGCATGTTTCATGTAATTTCCTAGAATTTTTCAAGAACAGAAAACAAGGCAGAAAATTATTTTATATTTTCTGCCTTGTTTCTGTTCTTGAAAAATTCTTAATATATATTTAATTTTTTATTTAATCTTTAATATATTTGATTATAATATATATATATAATATAATTGTATTATATATATTTTTTAAAATTGAATTCATCTTCTTTTTTTTGTCATATAAATTTTATAAAATACAAAAAACAAAAAACGTGGGTATTGAATTAATTATCATACAGAAAATACAAAACCTAATAGCACTATCACTATGCCTAAGAAAAGTAGCAATTAGAAAGACAGGGAAAACTAAGAAAATAAGTAAAGAAAACAAAAGTATACAATATGCATAGGAGATAGAATCAACTGCATAATACATGTTAACAGCTTATATATATATTTCCGCTTCTCTCTTGTTCTGTAGATGTATAGAGAAAAGCGAAAATTAATATGAGCAGAGAAAGAAAAAATATATATATATACATAAAAAGTAAGAGAGAGAGAGAGAGAGAGAGAGAGAGAGAGAGAGAGAGAGAGAGAGGATAGAAAGATTTTAGCAGAGACAGAAAAAGAAATAGATAAAAAGTAAAACAGAGAGGGATATATTTGAAATGTTTTTTGAATTTTCTCTCTATCCTTATTTCTTTGTTCATTTTTTTCTCTCTCTCTCTCTATCTGACTTTCTCTCTTTCTCGCAATTTCTCCTTTGCTTTACCTCTGTCCGTATCTCTGCTTGTCTAGCTATCGCTGTCTCTCTCTCTCTCTCTCTCTCTCTCTCAGTAACATTTGTCTGCTCTTATAGTCGATGTATATCTCTTTCTCTCTGTCTGTCTCTGTCTCTCTCTCTATGTTTCTTAGTTAGAGAAATATGGGCAGATAAAGAGAAAGGTAGAAAGAGAGAAATGGAGAGGGTTCTCTCTTTCTACCTTTGTCTTTATCTGCCCATATTTCTCTAACTCTCCTCTTCTCTGTTTCACTCTCTTTCTACCTTTCTCTTTATCGCTCCATCTCTCTCTCTCAACCTGTCTGCCAATCTATCTCTTTCTCTCTCTTTGTCTTTTTGCTGTCTAGTTGTCTTCTCTCTCTCACTTTCTTTCTACCTCTTCCCATATCTAATACCAAAACACAGTCACAAAGGCCTTACCAAAAACCAATACACTCATTTCACTTTAAAAACGCATACCTTAACTACCCATATCAATCCCCAACACCAATCAACAAACAGCCCTTGAAACACATCCTTCCACACGCATACATACCCACATATACCTTTAATTACGCCCTGTTTTTTCCAATCACTCTGCCATTCATCGCCCATTAAAAAGACGAGCTGCAAAATGCATAATTGGGCAGTCAAAGACTTCGCGCGCTTTATCTCTGCTATATTAAACTAACGAAGGGCGCACAGCCTCCCTATATATATATATATATAGATGTTATATATATTTATATATCCATTAAAAACGAAGGCAGTTGAATGCACTTAATTATGGAAAATTGTTAAATAAATGCGAGGCAACAAAGCTGTCAATAACAGCAACAGCAGCAGCCCGAGTTGAGTCCGGGCAACAAGCGAACAACATGGCGTATAAGTAACCGCTTTTATTGTCATTTGCTGCGCCACTCAATAAGCCAAGAGAGGGCGAGAGAGAGAGAGAGGAGGGTGGAGGAGGCGTTATTTGACTTGGCCTGGTCAACAATGTCGGCCACATGCACAGCAAACGACCTCAACTTGAGTTGAACAGCTTACAGCAAGCAGCTTTGAATGCAATTATGTGCAGTGCATGCAGTTGATGTTATAGAGTGGGCGTGGACGTGGGCATGGTCAGCAGGTAAGTAGGCCAGCATAAATAAATAAAGAATATATATATATATATAAAATATAAATATTGTCATTTGCATAAAACGTAAGGCAATTGCTGATTGAGTTTTTCAAAGACGTTCAAAGTAGGTTCAAGGACTGGGCCAAGTCCCCTAAGTGTGTGTGTGTGTGTGTGTGTGTGTGTTCGTGTAAATAAAGATTATCTGCGCCTGTCATGTGCTGCGCATTTTTATGTTAATTCAACAACAACAACAACAACAACAGCAACAATGGCCACAAGCCAAAAGCCAGCGCATAAAGGCCAAACATGAATTGCCACTCGAGGGCGTGGCAGAGCTGAGCCGCAATTGGCAGCGCCTAATCCAAAATGCCAAAGCACGCACATATGTAGATGAAGATGTATGTGTATAAAGAGACACTCACACACACACACACACATACATATATCTCTATTATATTAGATTTCTTAAGAATTTGTCGTCTTGCAGCTTAACTTTTGCTGCAATTTTGTTTATAGCTCAGCGAGCTTTAAGCTACCCCCAGCTGAACGCCCATCCACGCCCACTTTTGGCCTCAAGCCTCTCTCTAGTGTTCACAGATTGTTTATAAGTATTTGAAGTATCCTTAAGTAGCTATCCAAAGTATCATAGCCACACACATAGCCTTGTTTAACATTTACAATTGGGCAGGTTGGACGGAATGTGAAAGTGAAATTAGAAGTTGTCTGAGTGGGAAATTAGAAAGGGTTTTCACTTTTATTTGAATAAGAATGGTTTAGAAAATATATGTGTGTATATTATACACATGTTCTAGCCTAGATATATGAATGATTTTCAAATTTTACTTCATCTCCATTAAAGCCATAGAATACTTCCCTATTAATTGTTTAATAACTTTTTTTGTAGGCAGACAATCTTTTTAAAACTTTCAGATCGTGATAATAACATTAAACAAAAATATTAACCTTGATAGATCACACAGAATGAGACAGAATTAGGAATATATATATGGGAAATATATAATATATGTATATAAAATATATAATGAGAATTAACTATGTCTATTTGCCGATCTATATACTAACCATATGTATATCTGTATGTCTGTATGTATGTATGTCTGTCTCTCTGTCCATCTCTCAGTCTGTATCTCCGTCTGTCTGTCTGTCTGCCTAACTAAAGCAAGTAGCAAACTTGAGCAGCAGAAGATCATTTATGTTGTCTATATGTACGCAGCAATATTTGCTTACATTTACATTTAAGTTAAACTCATTTAGAATGCTTGAAGCAGCAGAGAGTGTTCTCATTGGTCACTTCACGATCGACTGCAGCGACCGCAACTCGACGCAGGCTCAACATTTGAGCTCGCCTTGGAGTTTGAGTGACAGTGGCCCTATATAAAGAGCAGCAGCTGCAGCATTTCTTCAGTCGTCCAGGCCCGGTGGGGGTCACTAGTGCAGTGCAGTAAAGTGAAAGTGCAAGTGAAAGTGCAATGGAGTGTGGTCAGGTAAATATTTTATTTGTTAATAACATTGAGTACTTTAAGCAGAATTGTAATAGTTTTAAATAATGAATTGTTTAAATATTAATTAAAAAAGCAACTTTGAACAAAATGTTAGTGATCGTTTAAAGACTTAGAAAATTTGTAAGACTTAGAAAATTAGGAAGACTTAGAAAACTTTACAGACTTAAAAACTTGACAGACTTAGAGGGAAGACTTAGAAATCCTGGCAGACTTTGAGAAAAGACTTAGAAAGCATGGTAGATTTAGAAAACTTGGACAGCGTAAGTTGCTACGACGATCAAACGGTATTTAAAACATTTACATCTATTTATCTATTTCAGCATTATGCTATATACTTATGACTTTTATCATTTAGTTTCCTTCGCGAAATTTGTTTTCAAAATAGCGTTTTTTTTATAAAATCTTCATAATATTACTAAAGTTTCTTGTATGTTTGATTTTTAAACGTGACTTCTTCTTAACTGAGATCTTACTCGTCTACTGATCGAGTACTTGACAGAAATGGATTTAAGTTTATTTAATAAGTTCATTCCTTTCAATGCTATATATAAAGCTTTGTCTTGTGAAACCTTCTTGTATTTTTCTAGGCTAAAGACTTTCAGGCTACTCCTTTCTTAACTAAGCGCTGCTGCGCCTACAGATGAAGCAAGGATCATCGAATTTGAGATGATTTCTTAATAATTTCATAATTTTTAGAGATCGACAATTAAGAGGTCTTATACACATTACGTACTTAACAAATCTTTCATATTTGTAAAAGAATGAACTCTGTCAAACATCCTTTCATAACTAAGCTCTACACTTTGCCTACTCGTAATATATTTAATATATATAATGCAGCTGTGACATGATGATATATGTTATGTATATATATGTGTTTATAGACAATATCTCAACTCAATTTCATAGTCGATCTATTTGGTCTACTCGGGGCATTAATGCTGTCAATATGGCAACGTTTATGGCAAACTTGGCTACAATGATGGCAAACAGCATTGTCGTAATCGAAAAAACACACACACACACACACACTTTGACAGCTCGTTGGCCCATCTTGACTGGTAGTTAGTGTACATGTGTGTGTGTGTCTGTGTGTGTGTGTGCCACAAGCTAATGAGTCCATGGCGTGTCTTTAGCGTTCGAGTTAATGTTGCGCGTATTGATTTCGCTTTTGCAGCTACTGTTGTTGCTGCCTCCACATAATTGGCTCAAGTTGGCAGCTCGCCAGGCGGACTGCAGCATCCTTTGTGCCACAATTAAGGATGAGTAGACGAAGAAGAGAGAGCGAGACAGAGTGCCCACGGTTACGTGCATGAAATGTAAATTTAATTTGCAACTTGTGCCAAAACATTTTCTAGCCACATAAGTTTTACTTTTGTTTTCGGCCTATTGATTTGGGCCAAACTTGGCGCTAAACGTTGACGTCATTAGCGAGTGCAGACTGTAGCTGTGAGTGTGTGTGTGTGGGTGTTTGGTAAACGGAAATAAATGAGATCAAATGGGTAAAGTTTGTTGCGCAGCGTTGAATAAGTAGATAAAAGCACATGCTTAACTAAGACTGCGTCAAATTATCTAAATTATTCAAGTTTCCATGTTGTGCTATGAGTGCGAATATACCCTATAAAAATGAGCTGTTTGGGTAGCACATAAGCCTTACATATACCCTGGGTGCCTGTAGCTTTCATGTTATTGCCAAAGATTACATTAACTCCCTCTCCACTCTCTCTCTCCCTCTCTGCCTCTCTTTCTCCTTTGTTTCGCTCTCTGGTGAGCATTTGATATTACGATTCCGCTTTGTGGCGCATCCCTAAAGGTTTCACTGACAGCTTAGCTGCGCGTGTTGACTGCCATTGCAATGCATTTCTATAGCTTGCTGCACGTCCTGCCTAGATAAGTAAAGACCAAGAAATTCACTGGGGTCTCCTACAATACTGGAGCTGGCATGCCCGAGCCGACAAAAGGCTTATGTAGCCACATAATGCTTTTATATTAATATTAAATTCGAACAAAATTAAATTAAAGCTAGAGCTATGAAAAACATAAGTAGAATTTTGCTTAACTTGAAGAGGATGAAAACCTAATGTAAAGTATATAGACTATATAGACATCATATAACTATATAGAGATCATATAGTATAGTCTAATAATTATAAGCATTTAATTTTTTATAGACATGTCTATGATGAACAAGAAATGACATATGATGAAATGTATTTGCAGTAGGCATTTGAGATTAGATTATATTTTGATTTATTAATTAGTTTGTCTTATCTATTCCCTATTTGTATGCCGACCAAACTTTGTTCTTCTAGCACTGTCTCTCTGCTAATTCTGTTTGGTTTCTTTCAGACTGACGATTGCCAACACTTATACAAAGCGACTCGTTCCATGTACAACTTTTTCAACACTGGAAAACTATCCTATGCAATTCTCATTGGGTCGTCCTATTAAACCTCTGTTTTATTTCAGCCTTCTTTCATACCGTTATACTACTTAATTTTCTTTTTGTATAATAAACATTCTCAGAAATATCTTTAATATTTTATAAAACTTTTTCAATAAAGTCCCATATACGACAAATTTACTCATAAATGTTTTCAAGTTTGTTTAAAATATATATTAAATATTTGAAATCCTACAACATAGAAGGCGTTGCTTTTCCTATCCAACTTTTATAATGTGTCTAGAATCCTAACAAAATTGTTTTAGTTGAGTGCTTGAACTTGACCACTGCGCATTGAAAATCATTTTTTAAATTTTGATAAAGCTTGAGCTGTTAAAACTAGTAAAAGAAAAACTGGTATAATAAATTGTAAATTGTGCTATTCATAGGAATTATTATTTTTTTGAAATTATTTTAATTGTAGTGAGTTTTTACTGTAAGAATTTCCGTTTTTTTTTTTTTTATGTTTTGACTATAAATATTTGCTTCAGCTAACAAGTCATGTCGAATGCTCAGAATCCCGTAATCTTCGAGGAGAAGATACTGCTGGAGAACACTAAGAATGCAAAGAAGTTGAATTCGAATCAGATGCTGCCGGTGCTTACGAGGAAGACACCCTGGCAGGAGGCCATTGAGAACTTGATGCTCTCCAATCTGGTGAGGGATGTGAAGATCACGATTGGCAAGCAGGTCTTTGAGTGCCACAGCTGCGTGCTGCGCACATTCTGTAAACGCTTTACCAAGATACTGCGACCGGGCAAGGCAGTCACACTGTCCAAGGAGAAGGTTACGCCAGAGTCCTTTGCCGTGGCCTACAACTGGATGATCAGTTCGAATAGCAATTGTCAACGTGGCAAATTGTTGGATCTGCTATTGGCCGCTAAATATCTAGGCGCTCCGAAGCTATTGCAGAGCATCTATGGGGTTCTGAATGATGAGCGTTATTTCGATAATATCGATGCTTTCAATTGCTATATGGAGGCCTGCACCAAGGGCATTAACAATGTCGCTGATCTGATGATCGATCGCTTCGGCAAATCATTTCTTGTCCTAGTCTCGGCTCAGGAGTATCGTGATATGAACGTAAATTTGCTGTGCAATCTGCTCAGCTCTGATTATCTGGGCGTTCACACCGAGGTGGAGGTGTTCTATGCGGCCTTGATGTGGGTCCTAACCGATTATTCGGAGCGTAGGGTGCACTTGCGTCGTGTCCTGAAGACGATTCGATTCGAGCTAATGCCACCGCTGGTGCTGCTCAATTTTGGAGAGCGTCTCAGTGAAATGTTGCCGAATACTGTGGATTTGATGTTCTTTTTGCTATACTTGGCCGTCATCAATAGCCAGGAGCTTTCGAATAAGCAACTAAAACAATTGGCTGATCGTCATCGCATCATCATTAAGGATCCGCTGTGTCCCTACTTGGAGCTCTTGGAGGATCGCACTGAAGAGCTGACCGCTACGATGTTCAAGGATTATATTGTTTCGCTCGAAAATAAATTTGAGGAGTTTAAGAAACGGATTGCTAAATCGGCAGAAAAGGATGAGGCTAAAACTGAGGATAAGGGTGAGGAGGAAGCCGCTGATGGAGGCGTCGAGGTCGAAGAAATGGATGAGGGTGAGGAAGAAAACGAGGTTGTTGAAGTAGAGGAGGAGGAGGAGGATGTCGATGTAGAGCTGTTGTCGGAGGAGACCGAGTAGGATGCAATGATGTAGACATAGATACATACATAGATACGCGTTTGAATAGATAACCAAACAAATTTCTGACTTGTTCCCGTTGTTAAATGTTCTGTTTGTGTTTTAATAAACTCTGATGAGATTACAAAAGTTGGTGGATTTGCAAACTACTTGGGAGGAAAAGTATTTCTGTGTTAAAATCATTTTTACAATGCTTAATATATTTAATTTGATTTTAGGCTGCATTTATATTTCTTATATATAATATTTTTAAATACATTTCATTCATTTATTTTTACTGTGCAGAAAAATGTTTTTGAGCCTATTCACCTCATTCAAGTTGAGCGTATTCGTAAAGCATCTTTTAGAGCATAATTTAACTTGAGGATAAACCAATAAGTCAGTTTCTGAAGATTTTATGATACTTTATCAATAACTAAATTGAAATCTAGCTTTCGTCATTTTAGCTAAGTTTTTGCTAAAGTATTTTCAGTCTAGCTCTTTACTTAAGTTTCTCATAATTGTAAATATTTAGCAGCTGAATTTAACTTGAGGACGAATCAATTTATAATTAAATGATTGTAAATATTTAACAGCTGAATTTAACTTGAGGACAAATCAATTTATGATTAAATGATTGCTATAAAACTATATTTAAAGGCTTGAACTCTTACCCTATATTTCAAGGAAAATATTCAACTTTAGTTGATTAGAGGATAAAAAAAGGGCATACGTATGCCTGTGGCATACTCCAAGTTTCTTAAGACTAATTTATAGCCTAATATAATACGAAAATTTCCTATGGCTCAAAGTTTTCATGATTTTTAGGAGAGATTGTAAATAAGATTGTTTATCAATGTCTCCACACTTAACGTTTTAAGCCTTAACAAAAGAACTAAATTTGTATTATCTTTTCTTTGTTCCATTTACAACTCAATTTGACATTAGTAATAACTTTTATTAAAATTTGAATGCCAATTTTTGCCAGCAAATTCCAGTGAACATTTCCATTTAGATCCAACCTTTAGTCATATGATTAACTCTAATTTTCGCTGCCCAATTACTCAACAACTAAATTGAAATAGGTTTTCATTTAGTTTTTGCTGCAGCTAGTTTAACATGCGGATTAACCACTTGGTATTTATGCCACTTAAACACAACTATGCCAAATGGCGGCTATGTAAATTTACCAAGTTCTTTAGTTGGCCAATTACGCTTTGAGCATTTCACACTGAAGACATCAAGTTAAACACAGAAAAAAAAAAAAAAATACAGTACAAAATAAAAATGCATTCGAGTCAAGTTTTTTTTTTATATTTCACACAGACTGTGTGTGCCACGCCCCCTTTGTGCCGTCAACTCATTAAGTGGCGCGCTGGCAATGCAATGTGGGGAATGTCCTTTGTCCTTTTTACTGTTGTTTCTCACACTCTCCCTGTCTCCCACCCTCCCTCTCCTCTCTTTCTGACTGTCTTCATCTCTTTCTCATACTCCCGCCGTTGCCTTGGCGCCGTCTAGCGAAACTGATTTTTGTTTTAACCATTTCTTTTATGTGCCGCATATTTAGTGTCGTCATTTGGTGGGGCGCTTAATTAAATTACAGTTTCAAGCACCACCCCAACACCAACCCACCCACTATCCATCCCTTACTCCACCACCAACAGTTCCATGCCGTCAAGGGAACGCATATCGTTTCGATACTCGCTTCGATTTGTCTCCCTTCCTTTCCCATTTGGAGCTCAATCGTTGTTTTAATGAGTTGCTCGCTGTTGCTGCAAATTCTGATGCATTGCCACATTACTGCAGCATGTTAGTTGGATGTGTTTGTAGTTCCCATGACCACAAACCCATTTGACTAACTCTCTTTCTTCCCCACCAATCAATCAAATGCATGAGCTTTTTCGCTGTGTGTTTCCCGTTGGCAAACACAGTCGAGATGTGATTTAATTGAGCGTTTTATATGCATTTTTATTATCAATCAGTTTTGCGAAAAGATGAAGATAGTCTGCCAAGGGGAATAAATCAATTTAATTAATTGAAGATGATCTGAATTCAAAAATGATTGGTATTAAAGAAATTGCTATGTACTTTATCGTTCTATATATAATATAATATATCTTTCGATGTTTCGCTCTCTGTATCTTTTATCTTGTCTCTTTCTCTCTCCCCAAACCTATATTTCTCTTTTTTTGCCTCTTTCTACCCTATATCTTTCCATATATATCTCTCTCCCTCTCGCTTTATCTCTTTGTCATTTTCTCTATATCTAATGTCTTCTAATGTTTTTCTTATATTATCTTTCATTCTCTCACTCTATCTCTTGTTTTATTTCTCACCCTATCTTTCCCTTTCTCCTCTATCTAGCTCTCTCTTTCTCTTTGCCTCTTTCTACTCACTATTTCTCCATATATTCCTCTCTTTCTTTCTTAAATTCCATCTCTCCACATACTGTCTATCTCTTTCTCTCAAGCGCTTTTCTCCCTTCTCTTTATCTTTCTTTAGCATTTGAATTTTCCTTTTATTTTAAAATTTTCTGATACACTAATACAAATGCATATGAAGTCCTTAAATCTCCAGATAACTCTTTTTACACTCATTCACGAAAGTTAAATGAGTATATTAGTTTTGTTTTCACATTTAATTTAACTAAAAATTTCATAGATTCGATTTCCCCTCAGTCAAAAGTCTTTCCTATTGATTTAATAATTTTCATAAATTTTTGTGAATTATCTATCTTTTATCTATATAATCATCTATCTATTATCTATATATGTAAGCATAAAAGAAGCTTATCATCTCTCCCTTAATTCAGTTTTGTAAATTCTGTAACAAAATCATACCAACTCATAATCATCTCTGATACAGCTCTATCAAAAAAATTCCAAAGCTCTCCGCCCCCTCCCCAGCCTGCCATCGCATCAGCTTAACTGCAACTGCAATGGGCAACGGGCAACGGGCAACGGGCAACGGGCAACGGGCAACGTCAACGGCAACTGTTCATTAGCGCCGTCGAACTGGCCTTGTTTTGGGCCTTGCATTCAAGCGAACCTTCCGTTTGACCCTAATCTCCAGTGGGCTGCTCATTCACTCACCTCGATACATGGGAAACTCGCCGTCGCTGTGACTGTGACAGAGCATAATGGGCGAACGGCAGCGCGATGCGGCGACCATGATGCCCGTCTTGTGGTGCCCGGCGACGGTCAGTTTGGTGGCGTTGCTGGCCAAGTGGGTGCCCGTTGTGGCGGAAGAGCTGCTGGGCACATTGGCTGGCAATGGATTGGCCGCCTTCAGCTGGGCAATGGTTAGGGCGGCACCACCTGCACCACCCGCACCACCCGCACCACCAGCACCACTGCTACTGGCTGGTGTCATGGTGGCACAAACGGAATAGGAGCGCGCCACATGGCTCAATGTGCGACGTCGTATGGTGGCAGCGGCCATTGTTGTAGTTGTTGTTGTTGTTGCCGCATTGCTGCGATAATGATGCTGCGGCGTTGAGTACTGACAATGGTGGGCGGTGGGCGTGGCCGATTGCTGCTGCTGATGCTGATAGGCAGGCGCACCACCTAACGACAAATGATGCTGCAACGGCGGATGCGCGTGTTGATGCGGATGAGCATGAGCGCTGGCATATTGATTAGGCGGATGCTGCTGCTGCTGTTGCTGCTGAAAGGGCGGATGGGAGTGTTGATGCTGCAGCAGTTGCCGCTGCTGATGCTGCTGCTGCTGCTGCTGTTGCACGGCAGCCATTTGGAACTGCTGCTGCAGCTGCTGCAACAGATCATGCTGCAGTTGCTCATTGCTCTTGGAAGCAGCCGCATTCTCGCCAGTTGATTGGGTCTGCTTCTGCTTCTCCCAGGGTCCGTTGTTGTCGCCGCTGTAATCCAGCTTGAAAACGTTTCACACACACACACACACACTTAAACACACACACTCACACACGTTTAGCTCATTGGCTGGCAACTAATTGAGGCGCCGCACGTTCGCCAGCCAAATGGGGCAACATTAAAACGCGCTCGCGTCCAGTGCCAACAGCTGATGATGCAGTCGTCACTTATTTATGAACTGTGTTGTTGTTGCTGGTATGTCGGACACGGACCTACTTGCACAAACTTTCATCAAACAACACGCACGAACACACACACACACAGACACACTGTGGCACTGTGGCTTCTTCTTTTCTTTCTTTATTTTTTTTATCAAGGATGACAACGCGTTCGGCTGGCACTTGCAACGCGCAACTCGACCAGCTAGGTTTCGCCTAAGTACAACGACTGATTGTGCCGAGCTTTGTTATCCTGTGCAAAAGCTGCCCAAGCAGTCAAAAGCACAGCCAAACGAGAGGCTGCAGCCGAGAGAGAGTGAGAGCAAGAGAGAGCTCACAAAAAGCACAAGCTCTGGACCAGTCACAGTCACAGTCACGGTTATGGGCGGGCGGCTCTGGGGGAGCTGGACATTTTTTTGTTCCCCCGTCTTACTTCTGTTTATGAACGTTCTTTTGCATGCAACGAGCGTATGTTTTGCCAACTCTTTCACTTTGTTTACCGTAAAAACGTACACGAGAAGAGCAAAACAGCCGACAAAACGACAGCTATGAAATGTGTGGCATAGTTAAAGGCATGCCACAGTGGGGCAAGAGCACATTGAATTGAAGGCAAAGTAATCTAATAAATACTTAAATGTTAAAAGTAAAAGTAAAACTAGCTTTTTTGTATTTTAACTGAGAAGGAACTCTTGTAAAACTCATGCAACTGGGAAGAAACTTTTGTGAAACTCATGCAACTTGAATTTAAATTCAGCTCGCCTTTCTATGCGATTCTCAAGTATTCAAGTAGTATGAAGATTTAATTAGTTTTTTTGTGTTAGTTTCTTTGCTTAATTTTTTTATTTATTTTTTTTTTTAATTTTATTTTTGATTTATTTTCGTATACACTCTTTATCTAAATTTCTATGCATTCTAGTACTATCAGTTTTATTTGTTTGTTTTAATTATATTTATTATTTACTTTCGCATTTACTCTTTATCTATATTACTTATGCATTCTACAGTGGGACAATATTAAATAAAATTGAAAGCAAAAATATGAAGAACTTTGTTATTGACATTTTTTATGTGTTTGTTTCTTTCTGTTTTGACTGTGAAGAAGTTCCTTTTAAGTTCATGCAATTCCAATATTAATTATGAACACATTTCTATGAGATTATTTATAGTATAGTAGTATCATTATTTTATATAAATTTTTATATTTCCTATTGTTTAATTTTATATATGTGTTTCTTCTTCTATTTTATCTACTCATTCATTATGCAGTATTTCTCTTTATCTTTCTCTATACTTATTCTTTTTTCTGTTTTTTACGCTCCTCACATTCTATGTCAAAGATTATTAAATTTTTTGTGTACTTTTAATTGCTTTGTTATCAATTTTAGTTTTTAGTTTTTAATAAGCTGTATTGACTGTATTACATTCCGATTGCAAGCTGATAAGATAAGATAAGCATTTCGCAATGATAAAAACTGACAACAGAAACACATAGCTCTAGAAATATCTATGTCTAAGTAAAATACGTTCGCAAAATTTAATAGAACTGAAGCATTGTGCAAGTCCCTATTGCAGAATTTACAACAGTTGCCACCCACTGCGGCCGCAGAACAACTGTATTGAGGCGTTGAGGCAGCTTCTGGTCGTTTGGGTTCATTCACCCAAACCAGAAGACAAACACGAGGCACAGTTCGTCAGAGCGAACAGCTGCTCCTGGGAAGCCAGGAGTCAGCAGCCAAAAAGAAAAACAGAGACTGATTTTCAAGAGCAGCTGCAAAGCTCTTGCAAAGCTTTCCACCAAACGAGAGACGGACGGAGAGCTGTTCCTCAATTGAGAAAACCCATTCGCTATGCTACATACCTTCCTTGTGTTTTCATTTAATTTTTTTTTTTTTTTTTTTGTGATGCGAACACGCGATGCTGTAGTCGTAATTTATTTATATATTTGTCACTGAGTCTTTTGATAATTTCGATGGCACCCACAGGACGTTCAGGTATGGGGCACCTCTCAACCCCACCCAACCCAAAGTGATAAGAGTAGTGTGCGCCGGAGAAGGTCGATATCATAATACAAACACATAGCAGGCGCCCAGAAAAGTGCACAGCAAGCAGCCAGCATCAAATGGGATGTTAACCATATAGCAATTGGCTTATGACTGGGGCGGGGGTGGAGTTGGGGGTGGGCTGGGCTGGGCTGGGCATTGAGTTTTGGAGCTTTGGCAGCTGCTCTATGCGTGGGGCACAAGTCAGTAAAAAGGAAAAGCGGGAAAAGTGGGGGAAAAGCGTACTGGCATTCTGATTTTGTGTACCCGCTTGTTGCGATTTCTGTCGTGCTGTGTTCAGGGGTCGACTGCTTTAGGGGCGTTGCATTCGATTGATGGACCAACAAGTTGCCCTGCATTTTTTGCTCTTTTGATTTGCTGGCCTACTTACCGCTTATATCACGATCATGCAGAAAACTGCTAGCGCTGCTCTTAATGCTGATGCAATCCAATGGCGTCGGCTCGAAAATGTTGTACGAATCACAGGAAATGGCATCCGCTGGTGACATAAATATAAAGAAGAAGAGTTCACTAACAGAATACGCTACACTCAAATTTCAATTGCCTCTCCCTGACTTATAAATGTACTTAAGAATCTATAGAATATATCTACATATATCTATATATCTATATATCTATATATCTATATATATATATATATATCTCCAGCCTTAACTAAACAATATACTTACTGATAATGGATGTTTACTTAAACTTACCTATTTCACCAATATAATTCGGTGTATATTGGGTTTATTTTTATGATTTCCAAATTGGTTTAATGTATTTGATTTAAACAAAATTTTATGCAGCTCATTTTTGTTCAAATATTGAGCTTTTTATTATTTATTTTAAAGTATCAAAATAATTTTCTATACTATATTATATTATTAATATTTATATGAAATATTAAAACCATTTTATATCTATATATTATTTTAAATTTTTTTAAAACAAATTTTAATCAGAAATCTTTTTCTCTTAAATTTTCTTAAAATTGAAATTTAAAAAACAAATTTTAAATCTTCAAATCATCAATATGTTCAAAAAACTTGAAATTTATTAAACATTTTTAATTTTAAAAATGTTTAATAATCCTAAATTTTCAAAACAAAAAACCCAAAGCTGTGATTTCAAATAATTTTGTTGTCTTTTATTTTCAAATTTAAAATTTATAAATGTGTCAACAAAAAATTTTCATAATATGAAAATTTTGAAAAAATTTTAGTATGAGATTTTAAAGATATATATTTATTTATTTTAAGTGTTAACAATTTTGAATATACGATATAAATATTTCTTTAAACTTTGAGCAATTATAAAATATATCAAATTTTTAAAAGCTGTACCATTTAAGAATTGAAAATCCCATTGAAAATAGAAAATCAGGGTATAATGGATTTATTATCATTTTTTAACTCCATTGAAAAACTTTGAATTAGAAAAAAAAACTTTCTTAACTTCCTCAAACACTTTGCTTCGCACTCATATAACTTAGCCAAAATAAAACAAATTCTCATAATTTTTCGATTTTTATATTATATATTATTATATTCCGAAAGGAGCTTATGTTTTACAAATGTTGTTTTTAGGCCCATAACTTTTTCTTAAATAAAATAACTAAAAATGTAATTTTTCAGACTTCAAACATCAGATTGAAATTCACTTTGTTTAAGATATTATTTTGCATGATATAAGCAACTTTTACCAATGTAATACTAGGTATTTCGACAATCTATAATCTATTTCCCATATCAAATCGTTTGTATCATCCAACAACAACAATAATATTCTTAAATTCGCTTCTCTGCTTTATTGATACCTACGCATGAAAACATAAAATTTTTAAGCTAGATATGACAGAGAGCGCGTAGGTCGTCGTTCCTTGAACTCTTGGCTATATTGACGCAGCTGCTTATTGACATTTGCCAAAATGTTGAGCTGATTATTGCTCAAATGAGCAAAGATTCTATCGTAGAGCTCCACGGGTAGACCGAGCAGCGAGGGATGCATATTGGGCTTAATGGCTTGCAATTGTTGGGCCCGCATCGGTTGAAAGAGCTTCTGGCGCAGCTGTAATGAGAGCTCGTCCAGCTTGCGAAAGCGCTGGTAGATCGGCTCTAGCTGTACATTGAGCACATATCGTCCGATGGACAGGCAAACGCTATAGCCGGGCTCTGTTGAGGGCGCCACAGGACTTAGGTTGACCATCATCAGATCGCCCAGGACAAAGGCAAATAGATGAGATTGCAGTGTATATATCGCAGTTGGCTCCTCCATAGAGCTGGTGTCCAGCAGGATGCGGAGCAATATACGAAAATTCGTATCATCTTTTTTGTAGTGCAAACGTTGACGGCTAAGCAAACGGACATTGTAAACGTGAAAAGGACTGACAGACGGCACCGGCTTCAACTTTGACCGATTCTTCACATAGCTTTCATTCTCCACAAATCCCGATTCCAATGCGACTATATAGATCAGTAATACCAATAGCTCGGCAGCTGATAATTTGCTATCCTTATATTGTTGCAACATTTGCTGTAGATGCAGCGGCACCGATGTGGGCGTGGCATACTCTAAACACAACGGCGGATCCTCCTCCTTTTCCACCGCCTGCTGCTCCACTTGTCGTTTACCATCGTTAGCCGCTGCAATGAGGCAAGGTTTTTTTTTGTTTTTTTTTGGCAATGAGTTTACTAATGTTCTTTTAGTAGTTGTGGTTGCACTTGCATTGGTTGCTATGAAAAAGTCACGAAAGCGTTTTAGGTTGTGCTGTGCTTTAGAGATTGTGTTTGATGTCTAATAAGGTCACAGAGGTTAGTCAACAAATAGGATGAAACGAAACACGTTGACCAAAAAGGAACGAAATCAATGTGCGTATGTGACGAAAAAAAATTTGTTGTCTACGTGTTTATGCATTAAGATTGAATTATACTACAAAACTTTAAGAAAAACCACATAACTCAAATGAAAGCTTATTAAAAACAAAAGTGCGCATTGTGACACGAAAGATTCGATACGACGAATGGAAAAAATTACACTATTTTAGTTACACATTAAATGAAATATATATACATACATACAAAAATAACAATCTAACGAGCTAGCTAATGTAAACATAAACAAAATTTCAAATTGTGATTTTGAGGCACAATGTAATCTAATTGAAAATATTTGCTTATACAAAATATTAGGGACCGCAAATAAGAATTATGAATTTAAAAAAATTGAGGCTCAAAAACAACTCCAAGAAGAGTGGTAAAAATATACAAAGGATATTTTTTTACGGCGAATTCAAAAACAGGATAAACTTTTATTTGCAATTTTTTATTATTAATTTATTTTTAATTATTAAAATTAATTTATATGATAAAAATCAAAAATAATTATTACACATCAATTTTTATAGAAACATAAAATCATAATTCTTATTTTCAATTTTTATTATAAAATTAATAAATAATAAATGTGTATGTACAAGTAAATATTTACATACATATTATATATCAAATGAAAGGTATTGATGCGTAGGTTATATATATAGGTCTATATATAATCTAACTCCTTTATTTCAAATGATATTGCAATTTAATTTTTATTTTTAATTTTTATATAAAAAAAAAAATCAAATCATAATTCTTATTTTTCAATTTTATAATAAAAATTGATGTTTGAAATTGAAATTGAATTGATAATTCTTATTTCTCAATTTTTTGTATAAAAATTGTAATTGTTACGGTCCCTGCAAAATATACATTCCAAAAAAGAGCAGAGCTAAAGTAAATTCTAAATTCTTCTTGCTGTTTGTTTTTGAAAAACTAAATTGAACAAGCTATAGTCGGACGTGCCCGACTAGATGATGACTCTGAACACCATAGTTTGAATCTAGCATAAGCCTAACTGAGAAAACAATAAAACTCAAAAAGAATAGAAAAACTGGCGAAAAATTTTCTTTAGCAACTTGTGTGTTGCTTAACTGATTTCAGTGAAATTGTTAGAATATGATCTATGTAATTTATTGAATATTTGTCATATTTGAAAAAATTCAAACTCTTGCACACATTGGCTATATTTATAATTGACCCTCAATTTAAGGAATTACGTATAGTTTCTAGCTCATATCCAAAGCAGACCATTTAAGCGAATATAGCTCCAAGGATGGTACAAGATTTAATTTAATAACTGAATTTGGAAACCAGTAAGTGATAGTTATCGTAATATATGGGAGCCACCAAACAAGTTATAGGTTCCAAGATTGATGCATTCATATATACGGACAGACGAACTAAAGCAAATGAATCCTGATCAACAATATATGTATATACTTTATTGGATCTGCCACGCCTCCTTCTACCTGTTACATAAATATTAGCAAAACCATTATACCCTGATGTACCATTTTCAATGGGTTCAGGGTATAATAAACGAAAAGAAACATTAAAATAGTAGTATGAAAAGTAACAATAGGGTAATTAATAACTACAACAAATAGATCGAACATCTAGAACAAAATTTTTTAACACAAAAAGTTTGTGAGTCAAATTCCACATGTATTTGTAAGTATATTTGTTTACCAGCCAAGATCGCCCATATTGGTGCAAAGTTTGGAATATATGTATGTCTATAAAAAATCATGCAGGAGTATTCCAAGCTCAAACAAAATTGAAAGATTTCGTGATTATTTGTGTGATGAAGAGTTAATGTGCACTAAAACAATTACTATAAATTAAACTATAAAGCAAAAGCCTTTTATGAATTTGGAAGAATTTAAAAGTTGAAGATGTTCGATCTTGTATTGTGCGATAAGTGATACTAATTAATACTATATTTCGATATTTTAGGTCGTGTCAGCACGTGACATGCACTCATAAAAACACTATGTATGTATGTGCGTACATTTTATAATACTAATTATTATTAATAAATTGGTAAGCCCTTATCAATTGGGCAGCTTTATAGCGCCTTACCTGTCTCTCTATCCAATCGATCAGCTGCAGCGGCGTTAGCTCCGGAATTGCTAACTGTGGATCGACTAGGTGACGCTGACGTTGCTGCTGGCGTTTCTGCTGGCGCTTCTGCAGTGTCTGGGCTTTTTGCTTTTGGATCTGTCATTGTTTGTTATGTACGTACTAATTTGGTTGACATTACGTTACTTTCGGAAGACGTATATTTACATAAATGGGAAATCATTTGATTTACACCTGAACGCTGTCTGCGTTTCCATAAAAATAAAAAAAAACAAACTTCACAATTTCATAATGAACCACAATGACTCACAAAAATCAGCACAAACTGAGCAATAAAATGAAATTATTAATTAAACTCATTCACGCACGGTTACAGTGACGTTTTCGCCCGGTAAATGACATAATTTTAATTATTTTTAACTACGTTAATTACACTGTTTGTAAAGGCCACCTGTTATTTGCTTACACTATCGATACAAATAAATAGTTATTATCCGATATATGTAATAGTGTCCAAAAAGTATATATTTAATTTCTCGTAAAGCTTTAATGATTAGCATATATCGATTGTATCTGTAATATTAAGTCACGTTAGTCGTATATCGATTGTGTGCGTAGGGTAAGTCTTTCGGTTAAGTGCATATCACGGTTTGCACATCTCTAATTTGCCGGTGTCTGTAAATTTAGCTTCGTAGCAATAACAATGACTTCCATTGAGGAAAACGAAATGTATATGATTAGGCAAGCGCAAAGCTTGCGCAAAAGTGACCCCAGTTCGGCCAAAGCATGGATATTAACCGCTAAAACTCTTTATCCAAATGCCTTCAATGTGCAGTACGAAGCGTATCTACTGGAGCGCGATGCCCAAAACAGTGAAAAGGCGGCTCAGTACTTTAGTATAATGTAAAATGGTAAACAAAACAGAAATGGAATACATATTAATAGTCCTTATACTTACCCTTACAGCGCCACAAACTTTACCAATCAACATGCAGAGCTGTGGCAAGAGGTAAACGCCTTGACCAGTGCCCTGCGCAACGAAACGGAAAATACGCCCGAACAGGAGTTCTATGTGAAGATGTACAAGCATCTGACACCCGAGGTGCAGCACAGCATATTCGTGCATACAATTAGCAATTGTGGCGACAACCTACAGCAGTGCATACATAGCTACATACTCATGTTCAATAAGTTTCCGAAAACGGCGGTAACGCAGGCTCCGCGTTTGCTGGAACTGCTCGCTGAGGGCATGAAAGCTGATCCGGATGTTTATCAACGCATGCTCGTGGAGGAAGTTCTGCCAATGATACAGAACAAGCCGCCAGAGCTGAATCCAGTGCTCGCTTGTCGTCTCTACACCAACTCCTTGGAGTATTATCTGCGCCAAATCATGGACGATGAAAAGTGCGACACAACGGAGGCGTGGAAGAACATCTTCAAGGTGCTCATGCTGTGCGGCCAGATGATGGGCTGGGAGCCGTTTCTGCCCTTCAGCAAGCAGGTCAATCAGAACGTATACTGGGATAAGCTGGTGAAGATATTGCGCGGCAGTCCGGCTGGCAGCTCCCAGGTGCTATTCTATGCCACAACATTGTTCATTTACTCACTGCACGGCTACATACGCAAGCTGCGCATAGAGGATGCAGAAGTCAGTCACGTCCTGGTCGAGGGCTTCATTGACTGGACGCCCGAGGGTGGCGAGGTGCAGAACATGGACTGGACGCCGGAAGGTGCTGAAGTGCAGAGCATGGAACCGCCCAAATTTTCAGCCACGACCGCCATCAGTCAGGAGCTGTCGGAGGCCTTTCTGCACGCCGCTCGCTGCTGGCAGCTGCTGAACACTGAGCAGTTCCAACGGGATTTCAGCCAACTTATGTTGGCACTGCCCCTGGCACCATGGATATCACGCTTTCTCTTCGATCTGGCCATTTACTTTGGTCATCGCGACGAGGCCAACAAACTGATGGCCGACATGACGACGCAGAGCACGCTGGTGCAGAGCCTGCAAATACTTAGCCTCAATCTAATGCAGGGCAGCATGACGGTAAGGAAACGAATGTAGAATCTCTACAGAAATATTCAGCGATTACATGCTCTTATCTAATTGCAGCTTCAGGGCTTTCAGTGCATTCTAAAGATACTCGCTGAATTGCCCGCAACGAGTGGCCAGCTCTTGGAGAACATCAGCTTGAAGAGCCATCGTCACATGATCTTCCTGCCGCTGACCAAAATCGCCCTCATTCAGTATTGCACTCGCGCCATCACCAGTCGCCTGAGTCGCATGCTCTTCGAGCCCAACTGCTCGGATCGACTGCTGGGCGACTTGCTGGCACTGCTGCAATTGAATCCTGACAAGGATGTGCTACTCAAGCAGCATATATTCAATCTGATTACGCAACGCAAATCATTTAATTTGCACATCTTGTCGAACTATATCATTGCCACGGATATAATCGAGGAGTTGGCATACATATGGAACACTCAGCAGCAGGATGATGTCAACTTTGAGCTGACTGGCTCGCCCACGGGCAGCAGCAGCGCCTCTGGCGGCACGAATGCAACTGCTGCTGCTGCTGTGGCTCAGCCCCGTCGCATTGGCACTCGGGGCGCCGACAAGGGCGCTCGTGATGAATTCAAATCGCTGATCCGTCAGCAAATTGCGCGCTGCAATGAGCATGTGCCCACGCTGGTGGCCAATTTCATTACCCAGGAGCAACTGACGCTGGTGCAGCACATCTTTGGCATGGCCCCACCTGTGGAGACTATTGTTATCAAATGAGTAAACTCGGATTATATAATAATCAACTAGGAAAGTATTTGTAAACAGATGTGCTAGTTATATGTAAGGGTTTATATATAGAATATTATTTGTGCTTAATAAGATATGAAAATTGTTTTCAAACTAACTATTTCTTTATGAAAAATATAAAAATTATAAGAATTTAAGATATTGTGTATATTGTAAATATGAAGCTTATAGCTTTAACAATAATATAGAATAATAATAATAGTAGAATAATAGAAAGATAAAATTAATATATGTTTTAAAAAATCTACTTTAATGTTAATAATATATTCAGTTATAGTAGAGACTTCATATATTACCATATCACCATTTTATGTGCCCATTATATACATAAAAAAAAAAAGATAAACTTAAATTTTCACAGCAATTATATTGGTTCTTTTAATCTGTATTATTATATAGTAAATAAATTATTATTAATTTTTAATAGATTATACTATATTATAGATTGCGAAGCAAAAAAAAAAAAAACACTAAATACAACCTGAAATCTTTTACGCTTTTCCAAGTTGTAAAGTATAATATATATAATAATCATAATTGTTTTATATATTCCTGTTTGCGATAGAAACTGCCATTAATATCATAAAAAAGTTTTGTGTTAAAACATTTGGAAACCATATCACAAGAGCTTAAGTTTAACAATGAGGTTTATATAGGACTATTTCAAACCTATTAACAGGTTAACAAACAAATCTTTAAATACTTTAAAATATTTGAAATAAAATTAGTTCAAACATAATAAATATTTTTAATTTAATTTTAATTAAAAATATGTATTAATTATTAATTTAATAATAAATATATTTATATATATAAAATGAATAAAAAATAATATTTATTAAATTATTTAAAAAATAATAATAAATAAATTTATAAATTTAATAATAAAAAATAAGTAAGTAATAAATATGTATATTAATTAAATAATAAATATTTTTAATATTACTTTGTTGCTGACTTTTTGTTAGAGAAACATAACAATTTTATATACATGTATGTTTATTTCAACTGGTATATATATATATTATAATATGCTTATATATATGATATGTATATTTAAATAGTTACATAAATATATTGAAATATGTTATAATGTACTTATATATATCTGATATGTATATTTAAACCATTACATAAATATATTCAAATATACTATATTTACTTATATGGTATATATATATTTAAACAGTTACATAACGTTGCTTTTCAATATATTAGTTAGTGCTATAGCCTCAAACGTTGCCTTCAAAGGGAAGTGCAGCAGCCTCATCAAGGTACAATATAATAGTTAATAAATACAATTAATTTTTAATCTTTGTGCTGTCCTTAGTTAACATTCTACATACACCACAAATTCGTAATAAAATTTAATGAATAATATTAATAATTTATATTATTATATTAATAAATAAATATTTAGCTAATAGCCTCTTGCAAATAACAACAACGATGACTTAACAAATGTAGCTAAGAATTTACTTGAATATCACATAATTTAATCAGATGCTAACAATTATGTTTTGGTTATTGTTTCCTTCGACTGTGATGTGGGCGTGGCGGGCAATTTGCTCGTTGACAATTCAATGGGATTCTGAATGGGCAGCGGGCAGCCAAAGTCGTGCTTCATGTACGACATGAGCACATTGTAAGCCGCCGTGCAGACATTGACAAAGGCGACACGATATTTGGTGTCCAGATAACGAAAATTAATATATTGTGCCGCTGGCCAGGTTAGCCAATCCATCAGATAGATGTAGGGGAATTTGCTAATTAGCTCCTGATTCGTAGCCTGCAGCGTTTGTCGCTCCAATAAACATACCGTATAGAAGAATAACACGATGCACGCGGGCGACATAAATAACTGATCAATGAGTATCTTATTGATGATATTCTTCATTGTGCGATGCGGCATGATGCGATCCATCCAATTGTAGACAAAATGATGCAGTGGACCCTGCACGGCGCCCGCCACGAACATGCGAAAGATGCGTTCGCCATCGTAGGCATTCTGGTGACTCAGGCCGTGGCGATATTCGTACTCTTGGGCAATGACGTCGCCCACCGCCATCAGGATGCCGGATCCGAGGACATTGGTCACCAGCAGATATTTGCCAAACATTTTGCTCCACACCAGTTTGGACCAGCGTATCAGCATGATAGTGTTGGCCTCGCTGGCCTCTCCCTTGCCATGTGCGTGCCGTTTTCCAAACGTTCGGCCAAAAGCGATTATATCAGGCCTGGGTAGGATTCGGGACTTGGTTGCAAACGCTGCGAATGTCCGCTGTTTTAGATATCTCTTGCTATGCTGCAGTAGTGGTTGATAAACAACTACGCATCCTCGAGTCAGCACATGCATGCTGTCTGCCGCACAGATAGAGAGCACTGTTTGCGAGAGAAATACAAAAACCGTCTGCTTTCTAGAGCCTTGTCATCTGATTACTTTTTTTTATTGTTATCACGTTACGAATTCGTGTTTATTCTGCTTATCGGTTTGCATAACGGCGGACTGGTGGTGGGCCACGATTCATCAACAGTCGATAGTGCCAAGCTATCGATACTTTTTATTGTTTGTATATGTATATTAATTTAGATATTGTTTGATATATTGAAAACTGAAAAACAGTAAAAAAAAGATTGCAGAATAAACGCAGCCCCTTATCATTAAAAAAATCTGTTTCTTTAGCTTACAATCGAGGTGAATGTGTGACAACTGTAAGAATGACAGTATTAAATTGAAATTAATTCTTCATTTATACAATGCGCTCACTAAGTCCAAGATCCATTATATTTTATTTTAAAATTAAACGAGTTAAAAAATACAAACTATATGTGAAATACGTGAAAGTTTATAGAATTAATGTCTGATATATCGATAACACATAAATATAGGTTGTTTTCGTTTGAGTAGTGCAGCCCTGGCAACGTCGGCGTCACTTTTCTGTTTCTGCTTTGCTCTTTAGTTCGCGTTATTTTTAGGCCGCCTAACACAATTTTTTTCTCAACGCTAGCGCGCCAAATGTTTTTCTGGCTAAAATAGACACAAAATTCCATCAAAACACGCAAGTTTCCACTTATAAAACACAACTCACACGCAGCGCTATCCAAATTTGTAAGGTTAGACACGACTAACAAAAAGTTGTCAAAAACATTAAAAATTTACATGCATAAATTAAAAAAAGTTGACAGCGGCTAATTTATTATATATTACTACAGTAAAAATTCAATGCCATGAGGCTATTGTACGTCTTCGCGCTGATACTAGCCGTGCGCATAGCATCGGTATTCGTGGTCCGGACGTATTATGTGCCGGATGAATATTGGCAGAGCCTGGAGGTGGCACACAAGCTGACATTCGGGTAAGCAGGACTGCGGGAGGTTGAAACTAGAGATGAGCGCGTGTTGGGATGACTCAATACAGTTCGTTTCCGTTTGGTTGCATACGAGTGGAATGGCATGGAAATGGAACACGCGCTCATTTGTAATATTACAATTTACAAATTTATATTACATTTACTTTTCTCATTCTCAGCTATGGCTACCTGACTTGGGAATGGGTGCAGGGTATACGAAGCTATGTTTATCCGCTGATAATAGCGGGCATCTATAAATTGCTCGCTCTCCTGCAGCTGGACAGCGCGCAGCAGTTGGTGCTGCTGCCACGCCTACTGCAAGCCACATTGACCGCCTACTCGGATTATCGTTTCTATGTCTGGACAGGCAAAAGAAAGTGGGCGCTGTTCCTCATACTTGTGCCCTGGTTCTGGTTCTACACGGGCTCACGCACCTTGGCCAACACGCTGGAGGCGTCGCTAACCACCATCGCCCTCAGCTACTTCCCTTGGGTTGGAGAGAGTTCCGTTTATCTGTGGCCGGCTGCAATCTGTTGCTTCTTGCGTCCGACTGCGGCTGTCATCTGGGTTCCCCTGGTGATCTATCATCTGCGCAAGACGAAACAATCTCCACTGGAGCTGATCCTGAAGCACTTTGTGCTGATTGGGTAAAGTGGAATTATATATACAAGATTATATATATATGTCTAATGTCCTCTTCTTGCTTCTCTTCTCTTCTCAGCGCCTTTGTAGCTGGCGTTGGCATTGCCATAGACACCTATTGGCATGGCCAGCTGATTGTGACGCCTTGGGAGTTCCTCAAGTATAATATTCTGCACAACATTGGCAGCTTCTATGGCTCGCATCCTTGGTACTGGTACTTCACAGTGGGTCTGCCCACAGTGCTGGGCATTAATACGCTGCCCTTCATCTATGGCATCATGGAGACCGTGCGCAAGGGCAACCGGCAGCCAGTAAGCAAGCAGCTCCTGATCAGCATTTTGGTTACGCTGCTGGTGCTCAGCACGGTGGAGCACAAGGAGTTCCGCTTTGTGTCCTCGCTATTGCCGCTGTGTTTGTATGTCTCTGCTGAGTCCTTGTCCCGCTGGAGCTATCGCGCCTCGAGGACTCAACTGTGGGCAGCGGCTTTGGTGATTCTGCTGGGCAATGTGGTGCCTGCTTGGTATTTGAGCACGGTGCATCAGAAGGGACCCATTGAGCTGATGCCCAAGCTGCAGGAGATTGCTAAGGATTATCGTGACGAACGCGAACAACGCGCGAATATACTCTTCCTTATGCCATGTCACTCGACGCCCTATTATAGGTGAGTTCAGAAGATTATATAGAGAAATCTTGATCTTTATTGTTCGTTGCCTTCTCCCCTTTGCAGTCACATTCATGAGAATGTCACCATGCGCTTCCTCACCTGCGAGCCCAACTTGGAGCAGCGAGAGAACTTCAAGGATGAAGCCGATCGTTTCTTTGAGGCTCCCATGCACTGGCTACGATCCCACATACCAGTTCATCCCATCGCAGCGCAGCCTTCCCATGTGGTCCTCTTTGATTCGCTAGAGAAGAAGATCACCGACTTCCTGATCAACTACAAGCTGTTGCTTAGCATTGAGCACGCCGAGGTAAAGAAATGGGTTGAGTCACCTTTGCTGCAGGATTTGTCCACAGCACTGGGAACGCAACTGCCTAATGTCGCGTCTCTCTTGCAGCACGTGCAATCGCGTACGGGTAAAACCATACTGGTCTATCAGCGCCTGAACAAGGGCGAGGAGAATGCATTTAATCGTCAGCAGGACGCGGATCAAGCCGCTGATCCTCCAGAACTGCCAGCAGATCCCCAATCGAGTGAAAATCTCTTCAACTAATTTATTCGAAGGTCAAGCAATATTTTTTTTAAATTTTCCTTTTTCTATATGGCAAAGACTTGATGCAACATTTAACCCTCCGTTTTTACTGCAAGCAAAAAGTAAGCAACAAATTGAAATTATTAATATTACGGCCTTAGGAACAGTTTTTAAAACGTATTTTTGAAACAAGTTTTGTAATCCGTTTTTTGTAGTTTTGTCCGTAGTTGCTAATATTTAAATCGATGATCTTGTATTAGGCGTTCATCGTCTAAAGTGAGGCAATATATTTAAGTGAAACTAAGATAATAGTATCCTTTTTTAGTTCTTTTGAAATAAAGGTTGAGTAGAAGAAAAACAAAACGAAAATGATTTTATTACTTGAAAATGAATTTAAATTTAAATAGTAATTTTATGGCAAGTAAATAATAGCATTCACTCAGCTATCGCCAAATAGAGATGTAACTGGAACGATTGCCAAAGACACCTGCGCTAATCGATGTATCGCTGCGCTTAACGCGATATATCGTGTTGAGGATCCGTGTGCCGTCGCCGTCGTTTGCACTAATTAAACGCGTTTTAAACAATAAGCTGCACAGCTTCAATTCGCACAAGCGACAGCAACAACAAAAGCACACATACACAAATAATGGCTGCTTCAATGAGAGCGCTGCTGAAAGTGCGAGGTAAGTTAAAAAGAAAAAAAGCCAATGAAAAAATACCTATTGCGAAACATTTTTATGGGTATGTGTAAAATTATATAACTTTCGTGCAATTTATTGCACATAGAGCGATGTACAATCAGAATAGCGGCAACAGGTAACAGCTGTTACTTATTGGGTTTTATTAATTGGAAAAAATGTATGCTGATTAGCAGTAAAAACGACGTGGCTGCAATTGCGGCATATGAATGCTTATGTATGTGTGTGTGTGTATGCTATATGTGAAGAGGGCAGAGCTAGAGATGTGAGTGGGCCATGTTCAAGGTTCGCATGTGACCCGAAAAGAGGCAAAACAAACAACAAAGGGAAATTGTTAATTGGGAAATTGGCAACTACATATATTCCAATTCCCCCTCTTTCTTAGATGGCTTCACGGCCAGCGTACGTTGTGGCTCGCAGTACAGCAAGACGCGTGGAAATCTGAAGCTGACCGGAGACTCTCGTGTCATCTGCCAAGGCTTCACCGGCAAACAGGGAACGTTTCACAGCCAACAGGCCCTGGAGTATGGCACCAAGCTCGTTGGTGGCATTTCGCCCAAAAAGGGCGGCACTCAGCATTTGGGCCTGCCCGTCTTCGCCTCCGTTGCGGAAGCCAAAAAGGCAACGGATCCCCATGCCACGGTCATCTATGTGCCACCGCCCGGTGCTGCCGCTGCTATCATGGAAGCCCTGGACGCTGAAATTCCTCTGATTGTATGCATCACGGAGGGTGTGCCGCAGCACGACATGGTCAAGGTGAAGCACGCCCTGGTCAGCCAGGACAAATCGCGCCTCGTCGGACCCAATTGCCCCGGCATCATTGCACCCGAACAGGTTCGTTTTCCAGCAGCAATAAAAACATGATCTGATGCCTGAAGACGGCCGCTCAAGAGATAAGGCAGATAAGCGCTGGGTGCAAAGTTCAAGTGAGACGAAGCCAAGCAGAACGATTAGCTTGCCGGTTGTTGGGCTTGTTACGTTATTTGCCCTATTAGAATTTTCGAAGAGGGATATTTTGAAATGAAAAAAACAAAAAAAAGGGAAATTATTAATTTGTTAATTTTCCACTATCTGTTCGTTATATACCCTGTTAGAAATGTGGAAGAGGGATATTTTGAAAAGAAAAAAACAAAACAAAAGCAAATTATGAATTGGGAAATTTTCCACTATCGTTATGTTATATACCCTGTTAAAATTGTTGTAAAGGGTATTCTGAAAAAATGGAAATTAAACTAAATTAAAATTGTTAGTTTGGAAATTTGCAACTGCTTGCGCTTTAGAAGAGGGTATATAGGCTAATAGTGCAGTCAGTCACGTTTGTTATAATTTAAAACTTGTTTTAAATGCAAGTCTAAACACAAGTTTAAAGTCCAAAGCTCACTCGAGCAATGTTGAATACATTGTTGTTGCTTGAGTTAAATAGGGTATATTTGAATACCCTTTTAATCTTAAATCTTAAAGAGGATATTTCGTAATGTCTGTTAATGTGCTACAATTTATAAACATGGAATATGGAATATAGAAAGTACAAATTATTAGCAAGTATACCCTACTATGCTATAGAAGTGGGGTATATAGGCTAGTAGCCAGCTTCGCTTGCTATAATTTAAAATTTTATTTCAATGCTAGTCCAAAGCCTAAGTTTAAAGTCCAATGTTCACTCAAGTTATGCTAAATGCCCTGTACTTGCTTGAATAGCATAGGGTATATTACTAGTTCTATCTGTCTGTAACAATCTAGTTTTTAGTCTAGTTTTTAAGCTGTTGCTCTGCATTCCTAAATGTCAGTCTAAAGGTCATCTGCCAAAGTTTTACTGTATTTGAATCACTCAACTGCTAAACAGGGTAGAAAATAGTCGACAACATTAGAATACAGCTTGTCTATGTGTTTACGCTTTAAGACAGTTGGACTTGAAATACGTCTAATTGATCTGATTAGAAAAATAGTCAACATCTGTTGATTATTGTCAGGCAAGTTCGTCATAGCGGGCAAACACTTTCTTATCATTATTTTTGTTTATCTACGCTTATTTCTTGGACTCCGCAACCGGCTTTATCAGTTTGTATCTACATATAAATATATATGATCATAGTTTAATTGAATATCGGTTGCATTTTGCAGTGCAAAATTGGAATAATGCCCGGCCATATTCACAAGCGTGGCAAGATTGGCGTCGTCTCCCGATCGGGCACCCTCACCTATGAGGCCGTGCACCAGACCACGGAGGTGGGCCTGGGCCAGACGCTGTGCGTCGGCATTGGCGGTGATCCCTTCAATGGCACCGACTTCATCGATTGTCTCGATGTCTTCCTCAAGGATCCCGAGACGAAGGGCATCATCCTGATTGGAGAGATTGGCGGTGTGGCTGAGGAGAATGCAGCTGATTACTTGACGGAGTTCAATACGGTAAAGGAATAGCACCTTCAGAGGAGCAGAGATTATTATTTCCCATCTCCAAGACTTGATCTAATCGAATCTTTAATCTTTTACAGGGCATCAAGGCCAAGCCGGTGGTCTCGTTCATTGCTGGTGTTTCGGCTCCACCTGGACGTCGCATGGGTCACGCCGGTGCCATCATCTCGGGCGGCAAGGGCGGTGCCAACGATAAGATTGCTGCTCTTGAGAAGGCCGGCGTTATTGTTACCAGAAGTCCTGCCAAGATGGGTTACGAGCTGTTCAAGGAGATGAAGCGCCTGGAGCTAGTTTAGATAAATACAGAAGGGAATCTATCAACAAGAAATTGATCAAAAGAACACATGTGACAAAGCCGAGGTACCACACGTACGACTCAGATGAGTAAAATATGCAAAGCAGTAAAGATTATTAACTAATTAAGCAAAAAGTGAGGAAATGAACACAAAAAACTGAATTATTCGAAATCCTAAATAAATTATTGTATGTGAAAAGAATACGAATTATGATACGTATAAAAAAAAAAAAAACGATCTAGAACGAACTGAATTATGTATTCCATAGAAACAAATTTATTTTAAGTAACTGCCGTACCACCTATAAATATATATATATAGTATATTCTATATATATATCAAAAGTTGGAAAACAACACTGCACTGCGCACTTAAGATTGAAATTATGTTGCTGCACTCGCTTTAAATGGCACCAAAATTTAAAACAGCCTTATTTTAAATATGCCATTAACTATTTTGTTAACGTTCAAGCTCGAAATAAATGTTATAACATATAAAATATGTGCTTCCAATTGGATTTTAAAAGCAAATAAAATTAACATTTTAAACACCGCGCGCAAAAGTTAAATAAAAATCCCACGCTGTTAAAGTTAATTTACAGCACTTGAACACTGCACTTGCAAATGCAAAAATAAATCCCTGCTGTTAGTGCTGTAGAGTGAGGAGCGCAAGTGTTAGTTAATGAGTACATTTTGCACTGCACTTAGTTATCGATAGTTATCGCTTGCTATTGCAGCACTACCCCAGCTGTTTGCATAAAATCCGCCAGAATTTTGCAACACTTGCATATCAAGCGTAAAAGAAAAAATTTCTTTGTGCAATTTACGAAAACATTTGGTGTGCTAAGCAAATTACATCGAAAGACGTGTGTGTTAAAAGCAACAGCAGCCGGAAACAAACAAACACAACAGCAGCAGTCTCAAATAGTTGCAAACAACACAATGCCCGTGTGCTGCAAAGCGCCTGCTGTAGCATTTTCAATGGGCAGCAGAACTGAAAATGGTGAGTAAAAAAAAAAAATAATTCAAACGCTAGACCCAACATTGAATATTACCAACTGTCTATATATTTAATTGTGAAATTTTGAACATTTGGGTGAATTACTACTACTACTAGTCCGATAAGCCCGTTGCATTTGCCGGCTGCATTGCATACCGTTCATATTCCGCCGCATAAGTCGTTTGCAGGCGCTGCACTTTATCCAGATTAAAGTCAGCCAGAAACCGGCAGCGGCTGCCCGTCTTGGTGCGATTGCCGTAGCTGAGCATTAGATCCTGCTGATCGGGTCGGTTCGGCACAACGGATGCATTGTGGGGCCTATTCGCCTGCTCCTCTCGTGCCTGCTGGGGCAGAATTTCGTACATGATGCTGTAGGTGGTTGTATAATTGTTAATCATGTCCGCGTCCAGGTTTAAACACAATTGCGACGTTTGATTCCGCTTGTTGTTGTGCAGAGATTCGTTGCGCACCCCTAGAAATTGGCGCTTCGTGTAATTGGGCTCCTCCAGCGTATTAATCGGCATATAGCTATCCTGTGCCTCTGATTTGTGCCGTATGCATGCATCCACTCGTTGCAGTCCTGGCGTCACGCAGTCATTTAGCTCTTGACTGCCCAGACGCAACTCCTGCCAATTGGAGAGCAGCACATCCTTGCAATAGGCCCTGCTGATGCGCTCATCGATATACGAGCCTCTCGGGAGCGTACTGAACATTTCCCAATTTGATGGTTGAATGGAATGTTATTAAAAACTAACTTTAACCAGAAATCTCTGAATTTTCACCCAAAAAAATCTGCAATTATAAAACGTACACAAACCAAAAGCATTTAAAAAAAAAAAACTATTATAAAAATGATCTGTTTGTTCTGTTAACACACATAACTAACTGAATTAAATATTGATTTAGAAGCGTAAGGCTATAGAAATAGAGTTGCCCTACAGAAATAGAGTTACCATACATTTTGCTGTCATTTTCTTTTGTTGAGTTTATTTAGCATATTTCTTAAATTTATTTTGATATATTTTTATTATAATTAATATAATATAATTTAAATATAAATTCATTTTTATTTGCATTTGGAGCATATAACAACATTTGCCACTTTAAATACTTGAAGTATGGCAACTCTGGCATTGGTATTCTATTGTACGTCATTGCAATTTCTCTAAGAATCCTTGATTACTTATTGTATTTAAGGATCTGTAGTTAGGGCGTTGGCAGAATTTACCATTTTTGCTGTTTTATAATTATACATCCATTTTCATTTGCATTTCGAACATATGGAAAATAAATTAATGTTCTTAATAGGTGGCATCATTTTCCAACTTAAAGTATGAATATCCTCTACTTGAGAGTTGTGGCGTTGCCAGACTTTACCAGTTTTCTACACAGTTAAACTATTTAGAATATTATTTTTTGCTCCAAACTTCTACAAACTCTTTTATAAATTTAAAAAATTACGCTGTAATATTTGATCGAGTATTATACTAATTCTTAACTCCCAACTTGTACAATATCTCTTATAAATTATGTCAACTTTACGTCATTCTATGATCATTTCCCATCCTTAGAGTTGTTCTATTCCCATGCTTATATCTAGTTTTTAGATCAAACGCATATTACTATAATTCTCTACATAGTTTTCGTCTTCCTTCTAGTTTGCTAAATGTTGTAATTTTAGAAATATACTTGTTTGGGCTCGAAAATAGATTGAGGAATGGATCGCAATGCGTTTCTGTGCGCCATTGTTGGCGTTTTTCGAGTGGGTTTTATTGAAAATCTATTTCGTATGTGAGACAAACGAGCGACAGACTAAGTGACCGACCGACTAACCAACCGACTGTCGGACTGGGCAGGCAGGGCAGGCCTCTCAGTTTGTATTCATTACGTTGCGATCATGCCGTCTGTGTTGCTATTTTATCATATACCCTGGACTTATTGAAAAGATGTGAATGTAGAAATGGGGAGAGTATATTGATTAATTTAATTTGATTTAAATTATAACTAGTTCTTATAGTTGTTTATTGATGAGTACGTCGGAGATTTATGAATACATATCGATAAATATCATTTTATTGATAAAAAATATTGTGGATATTTATTTATGTTATTTATATAGCTCAGAAGACTCATTATATTTAGATAAACTGATTGAATAGATAACTCACATGTAGATTAGAAAACATATTCTACGCACTTCAGAAATTTCCAATCTAAAATTCTTTTTAAATCAAAAATATGCTCAAATACATAACTATCTAGTGCTCAAAAATAGTTATTGATAATTTTAATTGAAATTAATTATATATACATATGTATATAGATAATTATTATTATTTATTTTATTTACTGGGTATCTAGCTAGTTTATGCAAATTTCTATTGTCTTATAGCTTTGTTTTATTGCTTGTTTTTTGGTATAGTAAGTATATGCTGCAATGTATATTTATTCTACAGAGTATCTAGCTAGTCTATGCTAGTTATTTATTGCCTTAAAACTTTGTTGATTTTTTTGCTGAAATAACCCGGGCAATAGGATTTACTTTTGGCTAGCCCAGTGCATAGCTATGCTAAATACATCAGTTTATATATATATTTTTATATATACCTTTATCTTTGTATCGTCGATATTTATTCTGAATGTAACTAAAACAGACAGCACGCGTTGCATGCATCGAGTGTGTTGTAATTGTTGTTATTGTTGCTATTTGAGATGATGCTATAAACGAAATGTCGTCGTCATCTCGATTTGTTATGGTTAATTCTATAGATTGTTGTTATTGTTGTTTGTGTTGTTGTCAATTGTTGTTTCAATTGTTGGTGTTGTTGGCTGTGTTGTTGTTGTTATTGCGCTCGGTTTCGCTTCGCTTCGTTGTGTTTCTGTTTCTGTTTACAAAAATTCACAATTTTTACTTGAATTTTTTTTGGTGCCTTGCAGAAATGTTGAGAATTTCTTTAAATTAATTTATGAGTTTTTTCACGCCGCTTTATTTCATTTGCTATACTTTGTATGCAATGCATCTAGTATTTTCACTCTATACACATATATATATATATATAGCTTAATGAATCTGTGATAAGATCTTTGATTTGGCTCTGCTCCCAAGGCGGATAGAAACAACAAAAAAATAAAACACGTCTGCGTATTCTATTTTGATAGGGCCCCAGGCAAAAGGAGCAGCTGCCTCTTTGCATAATTCATAACTCCTAGTTAGAAAAGGAGTGGGGGGTTGGGTGGTGCAGGGTTGGGGCTGGTGTGGGTCAGCAAGGGGTCACAGACAAAAGCAGCAATCAAATGCGACCTCATGTTGCCCCCTTGTGTATGCAACAAGAATTTTCTTTTGCTACCTGCGGCAATAGAAATACTTGAGTGAGGCCTCCTCATACGCTACGAGCTGACTCACATGTGCCAGTGTTGGAAAATAAAAGCATAAAATGTCAAGAGTGCTAGAAATGTAAATAATTGAATACAGTTAGAGCGAAGTGCCATGCAGTCTATAAGTATTTGAAATGGAAAAAGGAGCTTAAATGTTTCGCAAATAAGTAAGAATGGCTTTTAATATGTCAAATTGAGCTGTAGAACTCTGTTTTAGATTCAGCTATGCCTATTATATATGTTTATGGTGGAATAGAACTTTACTTGAGGATATACCCGAATATTCATCAAAGTTTTTGATTTGTAAAACTTTGTTCTTGTCTAAAAATTTATATTTTTCTAGACCAAAACCTGCTAAAATAATGAAAAAGTAAAAGAATATATAATATATAAGAATATATATAATACACAATTAATCTTAATTACTCCTTTAAAGCTACAATTTAAAAAACTAAAAAAAAATTTTTCATTGAGTTAGGCTTTATCTAATATAATATAAATCAGTTCTCAAGAAGCCCAGAGACAGCTTTTAGCCTTATACTTTTCTACACATTTTTTTTAGTGATGAACTGAAATGAAACACTGAATAAATTTCAACATATTTAAAGATCAGACTGTTAAATAATGATATATCATATAAATCCTTACCATATAGAACTAAGTTCTTTAAAAGAAACAACAATTTTAATACTGTAACAGATTTTTAAATTTAAAATATTTTAATTTAGCTGTAATTTACATCTCTTTTTTTATTGTCATGATAAACTTGAAACATAATTCTTAAATAATTTAATTTTCCGACTTAAGCTTTAAGCCTTAAGTTTGAGTTCGTGCAATCGTGGCAGGACATCTTTGAGTCAACTAAACGGCGCAGTTGTCAGTTGCTCTATTCATATGCTTGTCTGAATGTGCTTAGCTGGCGTTTTATGCTCTTTGAGAGCATGACAGGACCACAGTATGCGTTGCCTGCTTGTTGCTGTTGCCATTGCTGTTGTTGTTGCTGTTGCCGTTGACTGGTTCTTCCTCTGCTTCTAGCAGCCCGCACATTTTATCTTGTGTCAGCTAAAAAACAAGGCAACATGATTACAAGCCAGCCTTTGCCATACACAGGATGAAGCCGAGCCACGCGCTCGCCTTGCCATATAAGCTGCATAATCTTGGTGTTGGCTGGGTGGGATGCGGTGGGGGGCGTGGCAAGGCAGTGTGTGGGAGGAGAACGTGTGAGGTGAAAGGATATTTGTGCTTTCAGCCTGTACACGCGCCGCGCTTAAAGTGAATGCGGCTCTTGTCTGTTGTGTCTGGGTCAAGCGTTAAAGTACAACAGAAAACAACAAGAATAACGAGAAGAAGAAGCAGCAGCAGTAGGTGCTTGCTTGTTGTCCTTGCTGTTAACACCTTTCATGGCCGACAAATTAATTAAAGTGCCCCCCACAGGCGTTTAGTCATAAAACATTTAGCATTTTAATTGCGTCATAAAAGCAGGAAAAGCAAAGCCGCAACAACAACATCGAGGATTTGTTGGCCTTTGGCATTTGTCAGCTAATTAGATGAGATTAGTTAGCTGCGTCTAACCCAGCTACATTAATTGAAGTCAATTTCTTTGCGCACAGCGACACTTAAATGCCACACCTTCTCGAAGGCGTCGACAACGACGTCGACGGGAAGTGTTAAACGCAGCATCCTTGCCTGACACTTGGCCTCGAAACGCAATGCATTGCGCTTTTAAGCTCACACGTGCGACAGACACTTGTCAACTCACTCACTCACACATTATCTCACTGACAGGCGCACACTCTCTTCACACACACACACACACACACACACACATAGTCTCTCTCTCTCGCTCTGTCTACGCTGACCCAAATAAGATGTCGTAATTGCAACAAGGCGCGACATTCACTCATACACACACAAACACACACATATGTAGTCTTACGTTTACGTTACGTTTACATATTACGAGAGCCGAGCAACAGTCGTCGCCAGTTGCCATCTTTACTTATACGCTCTCTTTAGCTTACGCTCTCTCTCCCTCTCACTCTCGCTCTCTCTAATGAGCGCGCGCTCCATGTAAACAATAGAAACAGCCGAATCAAAGCTGACGGCTTTAAAGTGCCAGCAGCGTCGGCGTTCCGTTTCAGTTCCATTGTTCCTTTTTAGTTGTCTGTGTGCATAAATTATTTACTGCGACGCATTTGCAAACTTCCCCCACTCCGCCCTGCACAGATGCTGCGTCGTTGCTTGTTTATGTTTAATGATGCGTGTGTATGGCTAATCGCTGCGACTTCGCTTGAATTGCTTTTCAATTTGCATTTAATGGCTGCAATCGTGGATTATTGTAATGCACGTTCTGTTGCATACTTTGAAGCTGCAATTCCGCCGTCTCTCTCACTGTCTCTCTTTCTATCTCTCGCTATCTATCGCTCTGTTGTTGAATCTAGGACACGGTGTGCTCAGTGCAAATCCTTTAACTACTCAATCATGGCACATATTGAGGTTTTGTCTATAGTCACGGCAACTGACAATGAAATCCTCTCGCACACACACACACACAAAGCTTATAGTTGATTGTGTTGCTGTAATGCACTGTGACAGCTGAAAGCAGAGACAACCTCCTCCATTCCACTTCCGTGCCTCTTCAATTTTACAGTTAGTTATTCGTAAAAGCTTTTTTATTGGCCATTTTGTGCCCGATTGATGAAATGCCATCGAAATTGGCTAAAAACTCGCAGCATCGAGAGCAAATTTAATTTGTGAATCATAATTGAGAGCGATGCATGTATTGAGAACTGATTCTGAATTTTTCCAAAGGCTTTTGCCTCGTTTTAATTGAATTGCTGCAACAAATATTGAACTAGAATATTTTGTTGGCTATTTTTTATTGAAATGGTTTTTTAATCGAATTTATGCGCTTGATTGAATTTCAAATGCAAAGTTAGTCACGTCGAAGCTAAAATTCCTTTTTTTCAGCGTTTTACAGAATAATGAAATAGAGAATAAACTTAAAGAGAATATTTCTAAATAATTTACTGAATATTTTATTGCTTTTTTAATTTCCATAGCTTTTACAGCAAAAGTTTAAATACAAGAGTTTGCTTATTTGTATTCAGTGCCATAAACTTGAATACTAAAATCAAAGCATTTTTAATATACTACTACTAAGTTTTCAGTACTTTTTCTCTGCAAAAGTTTAAATACTAGAATTGACATTTTTGTGTTTAGTGCCATCGATTTTAATACTAAATTTAACACTAAAATCATATCAATTTTAATATACTATCCCCAAAAATTAAAATATGTAAAAGATATTTGTTTTATATGCCTTTGAATTTGATTAATAATTAGCTTTCAATCTGAATTACTATCGAGCATTGTTAGTTACTAGGAAAGCATAAAGTTTGATTGCAGGCAAGAAAAAACTTTTGCGATAAACAATCCTGTTTGTCACACACACATACACATAGACATATGCAGGCATATATAGAGGCTACTCCAAGGTCTTGTCATGGCCTGCTTGGAAGCCAAAACGATGTGTAGATAGGCAAAGATGATGCCCAGCAACAACTACAACAACAACTGCACAAAATACACGCACACAGGAAGGACAACACAGCGATGTGAAATGCCACCCCAAAAGCAAATCGTGCGCATTTTGGCTCTGGGGCATAATACACTAAAGTAAGCAAGCAGAGACAAGGAGTAAAAGAAAAAGAGGAGTAAAAGAAAAAGAGAGAGAGAGAGAAAGAGATAGAGAGAGAGAGTAAAGGTAATGACTGTTAGCGGGTCGCGGGGGCCACATGCTTTAACCTGTTTTTTCGCAAAGCTTTTACGCACTCCGCACTCGGTTGCTAGCTAGAAAGAGAAGAAAGAGAGACAGAGAGAGAGAGCTCTTACATTTACCTTGCCACCCTTTTGGCTTATGCACAAAGCACAAATAGAGCAGAGAGCGCGTGCACACAAGAGAGAGAGAGAGAGTAACTGAGTGTGTGTGCGTGTGTGTGTGTGCCCCAGCCTGAGCGATGCTTTTGCTTTTCTGACGGCCTTTTCGCATGCGGTGGCCCAGTATCCATTCGGTCGTGTTCCCATAATGTCTGCCAGCGGAGCGCAGCGCTCGTCGCCGTCGTCCTATTCGTCGCAGCCGTCGTCAACTTTGTCATTGTCATCAGTAGCAGCAGCAGCAGCAGCAGTAGTAGAAACAGAAGCAGCAGCAGCCGCAGCAGCAGCAGCAGAGGAGCAGCAGCAGCTTAAAAATACATTTTCACAATGAAGCAAACGGGCGAAGGCAAGAGTAAAATGAATTAGTTTGCGCTGATGAAGCTAAAAACAAATACGAAAATATCAAGCATACAAAAATACAACAAAATACAGTTCGGAAAATAGTGTGGAAACCTATACACACACACACTCACACACGCGCACGCACAATCATGAAAATGGCACGCGCGTAGCAATTAATAAAACAGCAACAACATAAGAAAAACGAAAGCAGGAGACATTAAATAGTGCGTGCAGCGTATATCATATATCTATACATATATATGTATAAATGCATGTATACATATATATTATATACATACATATATATAGATATATTCTGTGTATGCAGGAAAAGGAAGCCCGGCGCAGTGCTTAAATGTAAAAAAATGTGCAAAGCAGAAAAACAGTGCAAAGCAAAGCAGAAAAATATTTTGTGTTGTGCGCCGCCTTTTCCACAGTTTTCTTTTTGTTTTTGTGATTTTTTGTCGCGTGAAAAATGCTAGCGGAATTTTCATTTAAAAATTTGACGATTCTTTTTCGCTTTGCCCTTTTTTCATTTCTTTTTTTTGCATTGACTTTTTGGTGTATTATACATACACAGCGACACACGTTTTTCACACAACAAACTCACACACACACACACACATACATAGGCGCGCATACACGCGTTCGTTTCAATTTCATGTCGCGCTCGTGTCGACGTTCGTGTGTCTTCGCCCCATAGCCGAACCATCGTTTGGCGCTCTTTGTTGTTGTTGTTTTTTGGTTGTAAATTGTTAGCGTTTGCGAAGCCCTGTAAAATTTTTAGCCCTAGCTAAATGACGCAGTTTTTTTTGCTTTCTCTCTCTTCATTTATATTGGCATAGTCGTAGCATAAACAAACAATAACTGTAAAGATTGCTAGGCATTTCGCTCGGAACAATGCAACGCGGCAAACTTCCTGTTGGCTCACATTTAATAGAAATGCACGCATTAACTGCTCGCACTCACTTGCTCTCTCTCTCACTGTCATCTCGATTACTCTCTCCCACGCAAGCGCAGGCGTTCAGAAAGCTTGCGCTCTTTACAAAAGAAGAAATAAAAAAAAAAATAAAACTCTGACAGCCGCAACACAATTTCGAGTACAGCGTGTGGCCTGTGCCAAAGCTTTTTGAGTGTGTTGAGACGGCGACGGCAACAGCGACAGCTGCTGTAAACAGTTGGCATGGGACGCAACGGGAGCAGAGAATTGGAATAACTGTGAACGGGGCAACCAACACTGCCACACAAGCCACATGCATTCCGGGCAAAGTTTTCGTTTTTCCGCGTCTTTTTCAGCTTCTTCTTCTTCGCCTGTCACTGCAATGGGCAAATGTTGTTTCTTTTGCTATTCGGGTGACTTGTGCTTCACATTCATTTTCTTGGCTCTGTGTGTGCCACACGGCGTATGCGTGTTTTTGTTATTACGGTCGACTACGTCATCCATTTATCACCTGTATTCGCGTCTTATTCTTGCCCTCTACTCTGTGCCATGCCATTCTCCAAATCATGCTGGCATTTCGCGGGTATTTCCCAAACACACAATTGCAAAAAAAAAAAAAAAAAAAAAAAAAACAAAAAAAAAACAAATATAAGAAAATAAGAAATGACGAGGGGGTGGGGCTTGGACTTAAGAGTAGAGCATGGGAATGAGGAATGAGAATCCATTTGTGTGCCTTTTTGACTTGTTCATATTTCGCTTTTACGTTTTATGTTCTCCCAATGCAATTCGCTTGTTTGTTTGTTCAGCGTCTCAAAATTGGATTTTCTTTGAGTGAAGAGCCTACGTAAACATTTCGATTTATTTTTGCGGGGTTTCGTTAATTATTTCGTCTATGTTCAGTGAAAGGGTGAAAGAGATTGATTAGAAATTTAACTTTTATATTAAGGTAAAGGTAAATAAAGGGAAACTAAAACAAATATCAATTAATTTTTAAAGCAACTTCTTTTATAATCAAGATTTTCAACTTTAACTCTTTAGAAAATTCTAATTTTTGAATATGTTCAACTTTTATTCTTATTGAATTTAGGTAGTTCTTCCCATATGTTTTCGTGTTTCTTCACTCAAAGTTATCTTTTAGATCTAGAGCTATTTAACCTTCATTTTATCGTTCAACAACCCTCTAAAGGATTTGCTACCTAAACTTTTCAAAAAAGTAAAAAAGAGGAAGAATTAGAAAACTTGTGGCAATCAAAAATTAGCATAATTATGACAACGAACTCGCTAGAAGGAATAACAATAACAAAAACAACTGGTCAAAGACTCCACACAGTGAAAGAAGAGATAGATAACCAAAGAGGGCAAGAGAGATTGTGTGACTGACTGAGAGACAGAGAGGGAGAGAGAAGGGTAGAGAGAGATGAAGTTTGTTATGTGTGCAGAAAGCATCCCTTGGTCGTTGAATGCGGCGCTTTTAGTTCGTATCCTGGGGCAGGCAAAGGCACACGCATTTCAATTACACTGCTCTCGACGTTTTTGAATATCAAAATAAATCGTAAACAAGGTCACATTCCATGTGCGTGTATCTAAGTCTGTCTGTATGTGTGTGTGTGTGTGTGTGTGTGCGTATACATACACAAAAAGTTCGCGCTCTCTGAAAAGTTTTGAATCGCTCAACTTTTATTCAATCCGCTACTCAACTTGCAGCAAAATGTGTGCCACAAACAACAAATCAAAGAAATTCTCACATAACCTGAACTACTCCATAGACAACAGAAAGTGAAGAACAAATACCAAAAGAAATACAACAAATAAAAAAAAGAATAATCAACGGAAAGAAAATAAATAAAAAACAAGACAAAATATATAAGAATCACAACCAAAAGAAAAGCTTTAACTAAATAATATTTTTAAAGTATACAACTATACCTAAACTCGTAAGGACTAGCTATTAATGACTTAGCTGTAAGCTTTAAGGACAAAACCCCCTAAAAATAATTCTAATTGAGAAAACGTCGCAAAGTGCAGAGACCAACAGAAATAAACTAAATACCTAAAGGCAGTTTGTGATTCTCGGTGATATGGTGTAAATGTGATAACGTTATAAAAACTTTTAATGCAATTACAAAAAAACAAAAAAACCAAAAACAATAACTACAAAAAAAATCTCAATAAATTGTGTTTTCGATTCTACATTTTTTCGTTTTACATAATTTTTTAACAAAAATATAAAAAATACCAAAAAAAAAAAAAAACCAAACTAAATAATCAACAACAACAATAACTATACTTATACTATATACACACATATATTATATATACCTAAACTAGACTAAACTAAGCCTTGTCTCTATAAGCGAGTATAAAAACTAACTTATTAACTAACTTTAGTCGCACAAACTATAAAAACATACAATCTAAAAACCTGTGGCATAGCAGCTCAAAAAGTAAAACAGCCGTAGACAGATTCTTTTTTAAAAAATATTCTATCAACTGCACTGCCGGCATATTTTTGGACAACAAAAAATATGATTTTACTCTTGAAATTATAAAAGAAATTTAATATAAAAAAAAACTCAGAATAAATACGTACAAACACATATATATAAAAGAAAAAACTCTAATCGTACGCAAAGATTCTTATGAAACCAACCAAAAAGACAAAATCAACAAGAACAACAACTAAAAGAAGTTGGAGCATTCTTCAATAAAATGCAATAGTTTTTCTCACTCGCAAAGGTAAAGGACGAAGGAAAGAAAAAAGAAAATATTTATTAAATATATAAATATTAATAGTGGTATTACTATCTATAAAGTTTGTTAATTATTTATTAGTATTTTATATATGTATATTATTATTATATATTTATATATAGTATATAAGCAGACTACCATTCATGCCTAATCATCATCACAAACCCTATTTGAATTGAACTTTTCATTGCTCTAGTACAATATTTACTCTCTTTGTGAACTCAAACTATTTTCCCACTTCATAGATTGTGTTTATTTTCTATTGTTTGTCCTATCATCTGCTTATGCGAAGTGATCTCTAGTATTTTAACTAGCCATCAAGCTCATAGATTTTAGTTTCACATAGTAAGCCCATACTGACCATTTGGATAATTATACCATTAATATATATTATATTTGTTTGTCTGCCTAACCTCTAGGCATAAATATTTTATGAAGTAGCCTGACTGATTTTTTTTTTTTTTTTGTTAATTATACCACTTATGACCGCAGCTGTATATATGTACTATATCTATATCTATCAATTATTTCTGTATACTATATATCTATATATCTATTTTGTCAGTATATCTATCAATCATACATATCTTTTTTGTTTGGAATAATATACCTCATTAAAGTACATGTAGTAAGGGTATATTATAGTCAGGGTATATTATAGTCAACGTTAAATTTCCTAATGTGTTTTCTTGTTCCTTAAACTTTGTAAAACGAGATAGATGACTGGAAATGTTCTTCTTCAACTTATATATACTGAACTATGAAAATGACCTTCGGCTTAGTTGGACTACAAACTTACCTGGAACTCCAAACCAATTGCTACTTGTTCGAAAGTCTTGAGCCAAGTCCATTTTCTCGTTTGTCGAAATCATAGCAACCCTATGCAAAGGACATAAGTAGCCCTCTCTCTTTCACTCAGCAACAGCTATAGTTGTCTCTGTCTTAGTGACAATACGTATTTTAAGTGTCACTAAAATACTGAATCACTCGAATAGGGCGAGCTGTCAGTTTTTTTCTAATATTACTACAGCTGGCAACCACGACATAGAGTAACTTACAAACGACATAATATCAAAGCGATACGAGTAATAAATATCTAAATATAATTTATATTTTATTATTATAGAAGGTATATATAACATATTATTCTTTGTATATTACATACACAATATTCACTTAAATTAAGCCCACAAACTACCAGAATTTCAATTAATGTATTTATCTTTCTTTCTCTTTCTTTGCAGTACATTTTACATAAACTGTGATTATGAGTTCCACAAAATCTCAAGTAGCCCTCGCTACAAATATTCCAACCAACTTAGCCTCCGCCTCAGCCACCTCCACTGCGGCCACCGCCGTTGTTGTTGTCGCCGCCGTTGCCAGCAACAATTCTGCGACGTCACCAGCATCTGCAACTGCAACTGCACCTGCAACAGCAGCAGCCGTAGTAGCAGCAACAGCAGCACCAGCAGCAGCAGCAACTACAAGTGCAACAGCAGCCGTGACGTCATCGACAACAACAGCAGCAGCAGCAACAACAGCAGCCAGCAACAGCAACAACAACAATAACAATAATACCAACTGCAACGAGGAGCAATCGAACGCTTCCAATTTGGGGCGTCAAAACAGTTTTGGCAATAGACGCGTAAGTAAATAAAATCATAAATATATAGAACTATATAGTTATCGAGAGAGATATATATATATGTATATAATGCGTATATAAATGGGTCAGTAACAGTTGAGAGAGAGAGTCTGCCTCTCGCTCTCTTGACTCTCTGCACGTGCAGCAGCCATGAACTGGAAATTGGTCCGTGCAAAATAAGATACACGCCCAAAAACTGCACAGAACTGGGTCAGGTCAGGTTAACACAATGCAATGAGGGGAGGGGGAAGATGGGGCTGTGGGTTGTCAGGTCGGTGGCTCGTCGGGTCGGGTGTTGTCCTGCAGTTTTCTAGGAATTGGTCTATTGGAAAACTCGATTTGCTGGAAATTCCCAAATTGCAGCGAATGTCAAAGTATTGCATTGAAAATGGCTTTTTGATTGCTGCCCTGGACAAGTGCTTTTCCAATTACAAACGGAGTTCAAGGTTTATGTGGGCTCGCCGAACAAATGGGCCAAGTGTGTGTATGGCACAGATGTTGGGGCCACAGTTCGATTGCAATTGTTTCTAACTTGTATTTAATCATCCAGCCAAAAAATATAAACAATGCCAAAGAATATTTGGTTTGGCGCAGCAGCAGCTGCTGCTGCTTGGACTCAGCCACCCAAGGTCGATTTATTGATTTTTCCCGCCGACTGATGACGTTCGCGGAAGTTAGGCCAACACGAAGTTCGAAGTCAGCACTTTGATTATTCAAATGTGGCCAATTTGAATTATAAGTGCACAAGAAAATTTTGTAGTTAAACTGCTAGAAAAACAATTTTTCTGACCTTGCATGCTTCAGCTATTGACAGGTAGTTAGATTTGTGGTTAGTGAAGTGTTCTGACGGGGGGAGTAAGGAGTTATTGTAGAGGTAGGGAAGCGTGGCTGTCAGGGTTTTTTAAGTAAAACACTGAATTGTATGCCATATGTTAGCTGTTTTTCCTAGCTTCACTAGCCTCGCAATTACGGCAGTCCCTAGAGGGAAATGGCTAAGCTCTAATCAATATTTCCTTTACTTCTAATCTTCTAATCTGAGTTAATTGATTAGGCATATTATTTCTATAGCATAGGCATTTTAACTCTCATTATTTCTGACTCTGCTTAAAGCTTTAATGAAAATGGATATGCTTTCTATATAAGAACTCATTTTCAATCAATTATACCAATAGACCTATTTGATATACTACTTGTTGATGTTAAAAGTTATTGTTTATCAATTCGAAAACTTAGTTTGCGATTAAAAGCTGCTGTATAGAACTGTACTATAGAACTATACTATATAACTATACTATAGGACCTATACTATAGAACTATACTATATAACTATATTATAGGACCTATTCTATAAAACTATACTATAATCCATACTATAGAACCATACTATAGAACTTTAGTATAGAGCTCTACTATCGAACTATACTGTATAACTATACTATAGAATTTTACTATAGGCTATTATAATATGATATAGTAATTTGATCTTTATAAGAAGTTATGATCTTGAATGATTTTTGACATCATCTTTGATGTTTATCTTTTTATATATCGAATTTCATAAAGATATATAAAGAAAGAAAAAGCAATACTCATAAGCCTGTATTAAATAGACCTTCGATAAAGCCAAATTCAGTTCCTATAACCCATATCAAACTAAAAGACGCCTAAACACGGTTTCATCAAGAAAACTTCAAGACAAACAAATAAGCAAATAGACAAAATTACAATAGACAAACAGACAAGGCTACATTCAAAACAATTGTTGAAATTCATCAAGAATCTATATAGTACATTATATTGTCTCAGAATTCTTTCTGCTATAACAAATTTGAAATGCCCTCAACTGTAGCTTTTCAATACTCGACAGATTACTTGTACTTGTGCCCGATGATTTGTTTTGAAGGAATATGCAATAACAAAAGAATTTATATTTAGAAATCAAAAAGTATATATAATAGATATACATAAACATATATATAATATATAGTTTTATAATTAAATTTCTACTAATTAATAAAAGAACAAGTTGCAGACAAAAAGTCTGTCAACTGTAAAAATTTATACATGATTGCCAACTATATAAACTAAAGTATATAGGAATGATATATAGTTGATATAATATATTTATTTTAAATTCATATATATATATATATATATATATTCATGATTATATATATATTTTGATTTATTCACTGCTAACTTGTATGCTTAAAGAGGGGTTGTATTCTATATGAGCCCTCAAAGTGTGTGCTCATCGCTTTGACTTTGACATTTGCAGTTGGCCTTATTGCTTTTGCTTTGGTTTTTCTTTTTTGTGCGACGTCACTGTGTTTGGCTTAGACTTACTTGGTGGATTGAGAGTTCAAGTAGCAGCTGTCTTCTGAGCTAACCAAAAAATTGACTGATTAATGATGTTCGATAGGTTGATGGAGTTGAGTGTGAATATAAAAATCAATGGAAAAACCAAACGAATTACCCAGTTAACTGACTAAGTGACTAAACGATTGACCAACTGACTGACTGAGCTACTAACTGATTGACTGGCTGATTGACTAACTGATATGGCAGCGTTGTCCTTCGACGTTTGTTTAAATGTCAAATGGCGGCGGCCCAGGCTATGAAGCGATTTATGTGGCTGGCACGGCAACAGTCGCACAAGGGAAGGCATGAGGTTGTGGTTGGACGACTAAGAAATGCCCTGTAGCAATAGAGAGACAAATGAGAGAACTTGAGGAAATATGAAAGTAGCCTAAGGCAAAATTTAAATGAAAATTGTAATATTATTTATGACAATATATTTATAAAGTCAGTGGGCTAAAAAGTTTCTCTAAAACTCATATTCAACTATAAAAATTAGTTGAAATTTTTTTTTTTTTTAATATTTAAATAAGTGTAAGTATATAAGTTAAATTGAAACTTATTTTAAAAACTTTTCTTTCACATATTGATATATTGAAAAGATCTTTGGATAAGTTTCACTGTAGTTTCAAATTCCAATTTGCTATTCATTAATTTTCTCTCCATAATTTTAGTACCTACTTATTGTGTCTTTAAAGTTATCATTCATTCATCAGTCATATTAAAAAGAAAATAAATAAATAAAGGAATAAAACATACCATTATTTCTCATTTTTAATGGGTTCAACGTATAAAAATCAAGACAAGGTATAAGTTTGAGTCATATTTAACTTAACATAACTTTGCAGTCAACTTCATTAGGGCTCTTGTTTACTTACAAAACAAAGATTCTACAGGGTATTTTAAGACTATAGCAAATCAGGCATTGATTTTTTTTCTGTTCCCTCCCAACACGATTCGCCCCCTTATCTTTGCCCTTCTTTGAGCACATGTGTGGGGATCGTTAACGTCGCCTGGGCGCTGGCATTTGTTTAACATTTTAATGAGCCAACAATTGCATCATGTCGGGCAACGTCATCGCTGACTGGCTTTAGCTGGCTGGCTCTCTTGGCTGCCTTCCTTGCTGTGCTGTCCTTTCCTTTCCTTTCCTTTCGGTCTGTCAACTTTGGCATTCAATTGGTGGCTAATTCGAAACTAATTGCTTTCACTCTCCTCATTTTTTTCTCGACTCCAACACAGGGCAACATGAAGGGCAAACATCTTACACGCAGCCATGCCATGCGCGAGTCTACATCGCCGCCACGCACGCCAACGCCGCGAGGCGCCGCCGAGCAGCAGCAACAACAACAACACCCCAGCGATGCCCATGAGCACAACAACAACAACAATGCCATATTAAGCAACAACAACAGCAATAGCAATATAAACACCAATAGCAAAGCACAATCAACTGGACGCGGCAATTCGCCGCTGATGGAAACGCCCGCTGTGATTGTTACTAGTCAGCAGCAGCAGCAGCAGCAACAACATTTGCAACAGCAACAGCAGCAGCAGCCGCCGCTGAATGTGCCGCTGCGTGATGAGTCGGAGTTTCCAAAGTTGTCGCCGCCCAAGAAATCGGGAGCTGGTCATCACAATCGCACCAACAGCAATGGCAGCACTGGCATTGAATACAACAACAACAACAATAGCAACAGCGGCAGCAACAACAACAGTGGCAAAAAGTATGTGGTGGACTTGAAGTCCAATGGACTGGATAAGCATCACAACAACAATAGCAGCAGCAGCAACAACAACAACAACAGCAGCAACAGCAACAATGGCAACAGCCAGAACTCCTCCGCGCTGCTGTACAACTCAGGCATGAATTACAAGGCCGCCGAGCGTCATGAGCGTCATGAGCGCCACGAAATGTCCAGCCAGAATAGCAATCTCAGCAACAGCAACCACGAGGAGGAGCAATATCATTATGAGCGTGGCACGGGCGGCGGTGGCAAGAAGCATCGCGCCAACAACACCAATGCCAAGGGCTCCAAGCCGCGCTTGAAGAATCTCACGGGCAGCTCATCGAACAGCATTGATGGCGGTGCTGGCGGTGGTGGTGGTGGCGGCGGCGGCGGCGGTGGTGTCGGTGGCGGTGGCAATGGCAACTGTGGTGGCAATGGTCAAACCCTGGGCTGCAACTCCAACAACTCGAGCAACAACACATCAGGCTTTATATCGCGCGGTAATTATTAGCATCCAGATGAAGTGGATGCTGTGCATCCATTGTGCATAGCTCAATTCATTGATTCTAGTCTTTCATCAATCAGAGAACTCAAGCGAACAATATACGGACTTTGGTGGCACCGATCTGTTGACCTTCTTCCGAGACACGCTCAACAAGAATCCAAAGGATCGAAACTATCTGCTGAAGATTGAGAAGGATTTGATAGACTTTGTGCAGGAAAAGGGGTGAGTTGAATTTGAATTTTATATATCATATATATCTATATATCTGTTGTTAACAGTCGTGGCTGTGAGTATCGCTTTCCGTCATCGTCTTCGTACAATCGCATGCTCATCCATCGCACGGCTGCCTTCTTTGGCATGGATCACAATGTGGACTCGGAGACGCAACAGTGTGTGATCGTGGCCGTTACCAAAGGCACACGCATACCAGAGGTAGGTCCTTTGATATATGATATATATGTAACTATATATTAACTTTATTACTACCCACAGATTCGCTTCAAGTCTCTGGTGCGTGGCGATCATCGTGAGGATGCGCGCAAGTCAATTCTAAAGCGTGATACGCACAGTTTCGATGAGGTGCGTCAGTCGCCATATCTCTGTCCGGAACGTCTGATGCTCGATCGCAAGGCCAAGAGCTTTGAGGAGCGCGAGGAGAACTATGATCGTGCACGCAGTCGCATCTTTAATCGCACATCGCAGCAGGATGGCTACGATGAGGATTGCTATGTTGCTGGTCCTGGCGGCGGTGGCGGCAACGGTGGCTGGCACAATGCAGTCGAGCAGCAGCAGCAACAGCAGCAGCAGCAACAACAACAACAGCAGCAGCAGCAGCAGCCGCCTCGACCCAAACGTCCCAATGGCAAAATGCTGCAAATGCAGAATGTAAGTTGCGTTGATATATATAATAAACCATCCTAACTAATTGTGTTTGTCCTTAAACAGTCTACGGAGTCACGTGATGGTGGCGGTGGCATGCGTTCTGGTGGTGCTGTGCCCAAGTCCCACAACTTTGGCAACTATGGCGGTCCGCCCAGCGCTGGTGGACCCGGTGGCGGCGGCTCGTTGCCACGCGGCGATTCAACCAATTCGAACAAGAGCGGACGCGGCAGCAACTTTGCCAAGCAGGACTCGACTGGCAGCACCAGCACTCCTTGGCGCCTGTCGCCCTCGAGCAGCGGGTGAGTAGCCTACAAAGTATTTTGCTTTAGATTTGATTTTATTAGATTCAACCAAGCCATACCCTGTACGCTCGCTCTCTCTTTCTCTCTCTATATATATATATTTATTTAACTTTAACAAACCAAACTTTTTGAAAAAAAACTGTTGTTAAAATTGCCAAAAACATTTTTGTATGCCACCCCGAAAAAAAACCTACAACATTTACCAAACAAAATAAAATATATCCAGCTACAAGACACGCACCCAATCCGTGCGCTCCGATTCCGTAACGCCCTCGCCCACCGGCTACGGCAGCGATAGACAGACGCCGGAGTACAGCCAGCCGACGGCGCAGGTCAATTCCAATCGGGGCATGGCCTCGTTTCTGCAGCATGCAGCGACGCCACCACCACCACAACAACAACAACAACAACAACAACAACTACCATCATCAACAACAACACCAATGGCAACGGCAACAGCAACAGCAAGAACAACAACGTCGTCCTGCACACCAGAGTCGTCGTCGTCACTAGCATCGGGACTCGTCTGGGCCGTCACAGACATTTCGAGTGTGCCAATTGGCAGCGTCCTCATTGATCCGCAAACCCTCCAACCAATTCTCAATGCAGACGGGTAATTTACAAAAACCGAAAACACACAAAACAAAAACAAAAAAACTAAATGCAAAACAACATAAAAATAATTATGCAGCCAATTGTTATAAAACGCAATGCTTTCTTTTTCTTTAATATAATTTACTAATTGTTCATCAATTGTATAAACAATAATTTTCAAAGCGCTTCGATAAGAAATCATTTAAGAAACTTTAAATTAATTTATGATCAAAGACTTTGTTATATATATATTATAGAGAATGATTTTGTTGTTCTGCTTTGTCAGTCTGTTATTTAATTTGGGTTTTGTATTTAAAGAAAAACAAAAAATAGTTCACTTTATTCTTAAAATATTTTATAATTTTTGTTTAAAAAGATTTTAAAACTTTTCTGATATACTTAATTTTTTTTTAAAGAGGCTTTGTATTTACAGAAAAAAATAGTTCAACTTAGTCTTAAATATTTTAATACTTTTTAAAGATTTTAAAACTTTTCTGATATACTCAATGCTAGCAGAATTTTTACATATTTATAAGTTCCTGTTAAAGTTAGTTTTAGTCTTCATAAATGCCTTTTTTGTAAGATTTTAAAATTTTTCTGATATACTCAATGCTAGCAGATTTTATTCATCATATTATTTAGCTCTTGTTAAAATGTGTTTCAGTCTTCATAAAGATTTTTTTATCTCGCTTGTTTAGTTAGGGTATTTTGCAGTTCGGCCTGCCGAATGCTCTTTTTTTTTACTTTTCATATAGAATAATACCAAAAGTTGTATCTAAACAAAGTCGAAGTTAAATGAATTCTCAACTATTTCTGATTATTTTAATCTATTACATTTACTTACCTTTTTTTTTTTTTGCATACCTGTTAAATATTTATATATACTTACATTATATTAATGGCATTTCGATGCGCTACTTTCAACTTGTTGATGTTGTTTTTGTAAATTATCTGCCTTAAAATCAAAATCAAAATCAAATCACAGCTCGCTCTCGCTCAAATATAATTTGACTGAGAGTTGGCTCAATCAATCGCAAACTCAGCTCTCAGCTCAGCAGTCACTCTCGCTCTCACCAAATATCACCTGTACAACGCCCACTCTCACACACGCCCACACTCAGCTGTGCTCACATTTCTTGCTCAGCTCTCTCATCATCTATATATATGTATAAATTGTTCACCAGCTTATTTCGATCGCCTGCTGCCGTTGTCTCTGTCAAGCAAAGTTAACCAGCAGTTAAACTGGCTGTCAAATGTGCCGTCTGCCAGTGTTGTCGTCTAATTGTTGTTCGTTCTAATTGCATTATATCATTCTCTCTCTCTCTCTCGCTCTCTCTCTCTCTCACACACACTCTGTCTCGCATTTGTTGTTGTTGTTTTTCCATTTATTTATACGCCATAAATGTTATATATATAAATCAATCAAAGAGAATGTCTGTCGCTGCCGTCGCCTTCACTGCGCACTCTATTCGCAAAACCTGTGGCAATCCTGACAACTATTGAACTTTCCTTTTAATATACTTACTTTAAACAAAACACAATTTTTTGCATGCAATGAGCGAGCATCCAAAATCACATTTCAAATTGCAGCATTGTAAATATTTGTATACTAATTGTTGTTCTTTGTCTTTTTGCAGCTCCATTTACCACTATGACCCGTCCAATTTGCCGCCCAATCAGGCGCTGCAGCATGGCGGCAACAATGGCGGCAACAACTATCAGTCGAGCGGCAACTCTGGCGGAAACTATGCCTCGTATCGCAAGTCCTCGCCGCATCAGCCGCCGCCACAGCAGCAGCAACAGCAGCAGCAACAACAGCAGCAGCAGCAGCAACAGCAACAATCACTGCCGCTACAGCAGCCAATGTACAGCGCTGAGCTGTCCTGCAGCTCCACGGAAAGCTATGCCGAGGAGGTGCAATCACCGGGCATGGACTGCTCCGATAGCTACGAGAGCTATCAGAATGAGCCGCAGCAGCTGCAGTCGCTCTGCGAGTCGGGCAGCGGCAAGGGCGACGAGTGTGATAGTCTGTCCAGTGCCACGGCCTGTCTGAGCATTACGACCTCGACGTCCACCAAGAACTATGATCGCATCGAGGTGCAAAAGTATAAGAATCAGGCAACCAGTCCCAACATACCTGCCTGCTGTGCCGCTGAAAAGGAGCTCGAGCAGCAGCAGCAGCAGCAGCAGCAGCAACAACAACAGCAGCAGCAGCAGCAGCAACAATTGCAGCTGCAGGATCAGGAAACGGAAACAGCTAGCGTGTCATCGCCGCAGGAGTTGCCAGCTAGCCAAACGCCGCTGCCAGTGGCCGCAGTTCCGTTGAATTGCGATGCCCAATCGCTGTCGCCCAGCACCACGCCCTACAGCCAGTGCGAGCTGAAGCCAGCCAGCCAGAGCCAAGCTCAGGCCGTTGCCGAGGAGCCCAAGACGACCAGCTGGACATATACGCAAAGCTATCAGGCAGCCGATGGCTCCACCGTCTTTCATACCACAACCACGCCCAATGGCGCGGCGCCCTATTGCGCCACCACATATCAGCAAGGGGTGAGTCGAGTTTAGTTTAGTTAAATGAACAGTCAGTGACTAATCATGATTCCCTGATCCTTTTACAGCCCGATGGCAACATCTATGCTGTGCCACAGGGCATGGTGTATGCAGCGTATCCACAGCCAACGGTTAGTGGTGCTGCCTCGCAGCCGCTCTTCCAGCTGACGAGCAGCAGTCAGCCCACTCAGGCGATATTCGCCTCACAGGAGGCTGGCGAACTGCCCGGCGGCACCTACATGATACCTGTCTTCGATCCGGCACAGCAGCAGCGGGACGGGATTATACCCGCCCAGGCCATATACCAGACGCCGGCTGGTCCAGCTACGGCTGTAATGCCAATGGCCACCGCCACCTATCCGGCAGCCCAGTTTGCTGCCGCCGCTCCAAATGGTGCGCCCATCTATCCGGGGCCGTTGATCTACTCCAGCGATCCGTCTGGTGCACAGCTGCAGCAGCTGCCCATGGCCACGTATCCCATTGGCTATCCGTATCATTATTATCAGCCCATACCCTACTACGCTCTACCCCAGCAGGCAGTCACTGCCACGCCCATGGTGGCAACTGCTGCGGCCGGCCAGCCACCGCCCACCGGGCAGACGTCGGTGCAGGCGGCGCAAGCGCAGGCCCAGGCCCAGGCGCAGGCCCAGGCGCAGGCCGCGGCTCAGCTGAATCTCGCAACTGCCACAGCGGCTGGTCCGCCCACGGTAGCTGGCGGCCAGCAGTCCACCAATGGCCACCTCATCACCACCAGTGGCGGCGGCGGCGCCAACAACAGCGGCGGCGGCGGAGGCTATATGGGCAGTGGACGTGTGAAGCGCACTCCTGGCGGCGGCTCCATACACTACAATCCCAGCTATCCGTCAGCAGCGACGGCCGCTGGTCACGCCAGTGCGGCACATCATCCGGGCGCCGGCTCCACCACGCAGCTAATCGCCACGACGCCCGGCGGCGCCAGCACAACGACATATCATGCGCTGCCCACGCTGACGCTGGCGCATGGCGGCGCGGGGGCCAACACAGATCTCAATGCTGCTGCGGCTGCTGCAGCCGCTGCCGGTGCTCATGTGTATGCGGTGCCAGCTCAGCATGCCACGGCGCTGATACCAACCAACATATTCCCCTATACGGCTGGGCAGGCGGGCGCCCAGCAGGTGGGTCCACATAATGCGGTGCTCCAGCAGCAGCAGCAACAGCAGCAGCAGCCACCACCGCCACCGTCGGCGGCTCAGCACACGGCACCACATCATGCTCTCATCACAGCCGCACCATTCTATCCGGCTGCCAGCGGTGCCATGGATGTGGCCGCCTCTCAGTCGGCGCCGAGCACGCCAGCGGCGCCGGGTCGCCAGGCACCGCTGTTCAGCACACCACCCGCGCCGAATGTCGGTGGCAGCGCCAACAGCAGCAGTGGCGGTGGCATCTCGGGCGCCGGTGGCTCGGGCTATCATAGCAACAGCACCACGCCCCACTACTATCACAGCCAAAGCAGCAACGACGGCGGCTACGGCACTCCCTACGAGAAGCGCAACAACAATGCCAGTGGACTGGGCTCGAATGCGCCCAGCATCGGTCGCAAGCCCTACCATCCGGGTGGCTACAATCCGCGCCACTCGTTGCCGCTGGGCGGCATGCCAACGGGCGCCAAGACGCCGCTGCTCAACTCCAACAACGAGCCGACGCCGCGTGCCTCCCCGAGCAGCATTAGCCTGGGTGGACCGTCGTCATCCTCCAGCTATCATCATGCCGCGCATCGCGGACCGCCTCATGGGCTGGGCAAGCGGGAGAATAAGCCCACGCAGATGCCACTGATCAGCGGACCACCGCCCAGCTATGCCCCAACGACGAGCAGTCCAGCTGGAGGAGCCGGTGGCGGCGGCAGCGGTGGTGGCATTAGCTACGAGACGAAGCCACCAGTGCGTCTGAATGCAGCCGCTGCCAGCTTCCGTAGTCAGAAGACGATCAATGCGGACTTCCGACGCAGCGTCTCGCAGCGCAACTCGCCGAGCGCCAATGGCAACAATGGTGGCGGCAGCCACGAGAGCAGCAACAACTCGCCCAACAGTATTGCAGGCGGCGGTGGTGGTAGCAGCAACAGCAACAATAACAGCAGCGCCGCCAATACGCCCAATGCCACAAATGCACCACCCACCAGCAGCCTGGGCACCCAGTACATTGTGGTGGATCCATCGACGGGCGCCGCTATGAACGCCTCGCCGCCGTCGCTCTATCTGAGCGGTGGTGGCAATGCTGGCGGCGGCGGCAGCGGTGCCGGACCGCGTGCCTCGCACATTCCAGCCCAGCTGCACCATCCGGCCGGAGCGGCAGCAGCGGCGGCGGCAGCAGCAGCAGCCAACAGCCAGCAGGCTACAGCGGTGCTCAGTGGTGTGGCTGCCCTCGGTGGCTACAATCCGAATGGGGCGTCCAGTGTCTACATCAAGTATGGCCAGACGTACTTTGCGCACGTGAGTAGATTATAATATATGCATATGGAATGTTTTATACTCACCTCTCTCCCTCTCTCTCTCTTTGTGTAGCCCTCGGTGGCCTTGCCCAACAGTCGACGCTCGCCCTCGAGCGATATCCGACCGCAAATGGCGCAGGTAACCGGCATGTATCCCGCCACAATGATGATACAAGGTGAGGGGCAATCCAATCGAAGCAAGAAATCCAAATGGGGCAAGAATGATAAGTGGGGCAAGCAAGCAGGTTATATGTCAAGAAAATAAGAAGAAGAAGAAGCCATAGGGCTGTAATTTAAGGATTGGCGTAAGTCGAAGTAGAGTTGGCATAAAATAGAATATGGATGTAGTCAAGTTGAGATTTAAAAACTTTGATGAACTTAATTGTAATAGGTTAAGACTTGAAAACTTAATTGTATTAAGTAATTGTAATAAGTAATTGAATTCTGAAAGAGTTTATATCTATATATAGTTATATATTTATATATATTATCATCTATTTATGTAACTTGTACTCACATATTTCTGTATTCCTTTGCAGCACCTCCACGTCATCCAAGTCGTCATCCCAACCCGAACTACAAGGGTTCGCGTCCACGGTAAATCTGCCCAACTGCAAACACTGAACAACTGGCGAATAGAGAGAGATAAACAACAAGCAAGAAAAGAAGAGATGAAATAATAGAAGAACTACATAACATAACGGCATACCTAAGATAAATATAAATAGCAACCTAATCTAGTGGAACATAATGTAGTTGACAAAAAAAACAAAAAAAGGAAACAAAACAAAAAAAGAAAAACGAATGAAACGAAAAGTAAGAAAGAGTGAAGAACGATGATGATGAAGTAGATGAAAATGATGTAACAGAGCATAGGAGCAAAGGGCAGCAGCAGAAACAGAAGCAGAATCAGAAACAGAGCAGACTGAAGATGGGAGGGGGTGCAGCAGCTAACGGGACTGCAAGCTTAATGCAACAAAGTGTTGAAACAATTGTTAAACTTCCGCAGACAACAACAAAAAACAAATAATTGCAAAAGCAAACTAGCTCTAGTTAAGAAATTACGCTTTAGCTACATCAACAACAACAAGAAAAGCTGTATATTTTGTGCCATTAAAAATAGTCTTTAAAAAAAACAGTAAACATATATATATATATATATATATAGATATATATATATAAGTCGAGTACCGAAGAAGCAATAATTGAACACATCGACGGCCACACTAGAACGAAACGATCCTGACAAAGAACAACCAACTAGACTTAACTAGAGAATACGCTATTCTATGATTGCTATTGCCTAAAGACTGACAGCTTTTGGTCCGATCGATCGCACAGTCGCTTTACTATATATATTTATATATATATATATAGATATATCTATATATACCTCAAAATTCGATGTCCTCTTGCTTTGGTGTGTTTAATTGAATGCGTTTTAATTATATTAGAAATCTCAACCAAAAGTAAAGCAATGAAAAAAGAGTAAAAAAAAAACTACAACTGGACATGACACCGACTACATGGACACACTACAAACCCCGAACTGACGCCTGCTGTCACTTGAATCTTAATTAACATTTTCTGTTTGTTTTTTCTGTTGCTGTGGGCGTGGCTTGTACTATATAGACATATATATATATACTTATTTTGTACTGCAAAATTTGTAATTTGTAAAGCTCTGCGAGTTAATCTCAGAAACTCTCGAAAAAAAAACACACACATCAAAATCTGTTTCAAAATCAATTTAATTTTGTTATTGAATAAATTTATATATTCATATATATAGCTATTACAACTAATCTGATGATATAATTTTTTGTGAAACTTTTTTATTTAAATTTTTGAAATTTTCCTTATTATATTTAGAATTGAATTCTTTATGTTTATTATTTTTTTTGATTATAATTTCTGTTCCTTATGGCAAAGAAGCTGCAAATAAAACTTTAATTTTTTCGTTATTTAAACATAAGTGAAATAATAAATAACAACAAAAATATTGAAATAAAATTACATATATATAGAGACAAATTAAGAGACCTAAATTGAGAAATGAGAAAGTAAATTTGCGGTACGTAAGAGCCAAGCAGCTATACATTTATTGTTAAACAAAATAATTAGCTTAGCGTATAAATTACCATTTAATATATAATACATATAGGTAACTGAAAAAAACAAAACAAAAAAACCAGAAAAACTAAATAAAAAAGAAAAACAAAGAAAATATGATTTTGTTCAAGTTGTGTTTGAATTTCGTTGAATTTACTTTAAGTTTTTTTATCTATTTTATTTTGTTCTCTGCTTAATGTACAACGAAGCCGCAGCTCGAAGTTTTTTATATTGGACAACTCGAATAGAACACTGAGAGAAAAACTACATGTTTAAGTGTACATAACAATAATTTACAACAACAACAACAAAATGAAAACCAGAACCTAAATGCGACTAAACTCTTAGCATATAAGTAGCTTAGGACTTTAAACTAATGAAGTTGCCAGATATGTGTTGGAAATATTTTAGAACATTAGCCTCTACTATATAGAGTACTTCCAGCATCTGCCCATTTATCAGATATTATTTCGTTTTTACGTTCGATTCATGCATTGCAATTCTTATGAAACTCACACGCAGACACCTAATAAAACACAGAATTAAGAATAGCTTTCAGAAAGTGCGCTAAAACAGATTTAAATGCTTACATAACCATTTAATATACATAGTAATAGATATATATATATATATACATATATATACATATACATATATACCTATATAAAGGCAATACGAGATATTATAAACGCAAAACGTACCAAATAAGTTAGTGAAAGAAAACAAAACTGCTCAAGTTAAGAAAGCGAATATGCGAGAACAAATAAATGAAAAAACCAATATACTCCCTTTACACCAGGTGAACGAGTATAGAGGGGTAAAACGTATTGTACCACACACACACACACATACTCACGCACACACAGAACATACACAGAAAACAGAAAACGCTTTGTTGGCTAGTCCCGTAACCAGATAGTTAGACAGTCGGTTAGAGTTTAGCTAGAGTTGGAAGAGTATTCGCAGGTTGGTCTAAAGATTTAAAACCAGAACAAATATCGAACAATTTGCTCCTGTTGTGCAATTCTTTGTTAACTGCTCTGTTTGTTATACAAAAAAAAAATAATGTTGAGAGTAAAGTTGAGGTTGTCGTTAAGAGTGGAAGAGACGGAGAGGTTAGAGTGGTAATGAGCGAGAGAGAGCGCAAGGATAACCAGTAACAAGTTTAGGCATAGAATATGGGAAATAAAAAAAACAAAACAAAAAACAAATATAAAACCCTTGAGGGGTAATATGTTATACAATATTATTATTACATCATGATTAATCTAATGATAAAACGCATCGTAATTATAATTATACAACAACAACTCGAACAAACAGCACGCAAAGTACTCGTAATATTGATAAAAATGAGATAAAGACAAAGACGGAGTTTTTACCGACGAGAATTACGATATTGATAATTATGATGATACAAAAAACAAGAAAAAAAAAAACAAAAATAAATAAAATGTATTTATTTATTTTAATTTATATATACACTAGAGAGTTATTACAAATATATATATACATAATGTATAAGGCAAAAAAAAAACAAACCAACAACAAATGAGAAATGATTTCAATTAACTAAGAGCTGGCTGCATATACGAGGTGTGCTCGAAAAGTAATGGGAGTTTTAAGCTATCGCGGTTTACTTATATTTGAATTTTAATTTGAAGAGATGCCAAAAGGTGAGCTCCATTTGAATGCTCAATTAATTTTGGACAGATACTTCGGGTGGACTTGATTTTAATCATCTGCAATTTTTACCTTTTCCAAAAATTCTAGCAAGGAATCTGTATGAACTTGTAGCGTCCATCTTTCGCAGATCTGTGCCCCCGTAGCTTTTTCTTGTTCCCAAAATAGGATAATGGATAAAGGATAATCCGAATATGATTATGTTTAATGGATCGCATTATAGGACGGAGCTACGACTACGCTTAAGGAACTAAAGACGTCATTGAAGGACCAGCTGAACAAAAGATTACAAAATATGATTACTGGAAGTGTTTTGAGGATTTTGATAAGATATATTTATTATTTTGTATATATTTATAAATATTTGAGATTTTTATATATAATATTTTTAAATATTTAAAAGTAATCTTTCAGAGACCACCTATGAAATTTTATATTAATTATATATTTTTTTATTCTATATATGCAAAACTTTTTCTGCTCTAAAAACTTAATAAATTTTGACAGCAAATGGAGTCATCTATGAACCAGTTCTTTCTATTATATTTGGAGCTGAGCAAATAAGTATTAAACTCATCAACCCTTAAAGGACCAACAAGCTGTTTAACCGCAAGTACAGACACTATAATGGATAATACTTATGGCATGACCCATAAATTACGGCTGAGTAAACAGGACAATTGCTCATATGATTTATTGCTTATGAAAACGCATTGGACGTCCCTCAAGGTTATGAGCTGCTCGGCCATTTATGAAGCCCACGTTGGGGGCACATGTTAACATTGAGCATATGAAAACAGGTCAAGCAAATAGAAACAACAAAAATATACGAAAACAAAGAGATAAATGTAGATAGGCGTATGCAAACATTGTAGTGGGCTAGGGTAAGTATAAGTAGGGGAATTTATGAACAGACACGAACTGAAGACAATATATGGCAGATATGCGCTATAGAGATACTATGATAAGGTCTTTACAACATTTCACAGGATCCTTGACGTCTTCATAACACGCGCGATTGAGCCACAAAAGAGAAGAGCTCAAAGACAATATATTAGATATATATATATATAGATGTATATATAATCCATATATATGCCACCAACAGTTTTGTTCTTCTTCTTCAACAAATTACCCTGAAATTTCATTTAAGGTTACGTTTTCATATCTGCTTAGGGCGATCAAGTTGGAGTCGACGGACCACATTCTGGGTCAACCATAAATCTGCCAAGAGAGGGCCAAAAACCCAAGCAGCGACAGGTTGCAGCTCAATAAAGAGTCAAATAAATATAATATGGTCTAAGAAAAATGTGTGTATCAAAAGGGATATGAGTATATTTAGGGTTCGATTGCAGCACAGGTAGATATCAACCTGTTTTTCAAACAGACTGCAGAGAGAGGGAGAGGGAGAGAGTGGAGTGAGTAGGGCAACAGCGGCTGCTGCTGCTGTTGCTGCTGTTGCGGTCAAAATCAAATGGTCAGCGCTTTTGTAAGCCGTTGACATTTAAAAATTATGGCATGTAAATGGAAGGCATTCCGGGAAGCGTTGACAGCCAAGAGAAACAGAGAAAGAGACTGAGAGAGAGAGAGAGAGAGAGGGAGAGAGCGGCGCTGCAACTGCGCTGGGGCTACTGTTAATCAATTTGGTTTTGGGCCCGAGATGAAGTTATTTGTGTGCGGCTTGCACGCAGATGGCCCAAAGGATAAGAGACCAGTGAAAGGTTAGACCAAGCACTTGTACGATAAGCGCAGCATCTTGCTACTATCCGCCTCTCCCTCTATCTCTCTCTCTCTCTCTCTCTCTGTCTATCTCTATCTATATGCATGCAGCGCCCCACGGGGCGTATGCGTGTTAAAGCTTTCTATGAGCTGACGTCGCTGTCAAGCTTTGCGCTCGTGATATATGGGCAGCATTAAAGTGCCGCCTTTTTTTGTGTTGTATAATGCGGAGACATCAAAGTGCACACATACATACACACATACATACACGCACCCATACACACACATGCATGCATGTAGTCAAACATTTGCATACACACACACACATGCATACGCTTGCAGCGAAAAGCCATAAAAATCACTTTGTAGTCGGGACTTAAGGGCGCAGAGTGGGGGCGGCAGCTGTATGAAGGCGTGGCAGCAGCAGCGCAAACTATGCAACAACAACAAAAAAGTGCAATGCAATCAATTCAAAAAGAGCGATATAAAGAGAGGGGGAGAGAGAGAGGGAGAGAGGGAGAGGGAGACAGGCAAAGGCTGTCAGACATTCAGCATTTAATCCTGCAAAAAAGGCATTGCGAGGCAGCATAAAATGATGATAATCCTTAAATAACGTGAAACGCAACATGAAGGTGGATCGCATGCGGCGGGGGCGTGGCAAGAGAGAGGGGGCGCACAGAGTTCAGAGGCTGATGATGGCGACAGCAAAATGCCAATTGAATGCGAAGCGGCTTTAAGTGTCGGCCAGGGTGTAAGATAGGGGGAAGGAGAAAGGGAGAGACAGAGGGAGAGGAAGACAGACCTACTCAATGTGCGAGTGCTGCTTAAAGTGCTTGAGGCGCAAGCTGAGATTAAAGTCCAAAGTGTCGAAGTAGAAGCGTTTAATGAACTATACGGCCATATGGAATACGGAATGGAAGCTGTAGAAGTTGTTCTCGCCTATCGATGGTGTGTAATATATTAATCAAATGTAGCTATAAATCAACGATTGGCATTTAGTAAACATGTGTGTAAAATGTTGAACAGAGCTGGGAGTGTGCTCAGCTATTTAATGCGCTATTTGTGATAGTCGCAATTGGAGAGAATAGCAGGAGGAGTAAAAGTTAAACTGGGCTAAGCTGTAGTTAGAGTTGATTTTATAAGCAGTATGTAAGCCCTCAAATATTTTTTGAAAAACTATCCTCAATTATTAAATAAAAAGGAAAAAAGGCATTTAAAAAATTAAAATATTTCTAGTAAAATTTTTAGGGAAATAGGAATAAAAAAATAAATAAAAAGAAATATATACATTTTTAAAATTTTTTTTATATTTAGCATCTGTCTAAGGATATGAAAAATATAAAAACACATAAATCTTTACATATCAGAAATATATAAACATAAATGCAGCCTAAATGAAGAAATACAAATATAAAGAGAACAAGTTTATCTATGTATTTGGAAATTTGAAGAAACTATCCTAACATATTACAATGTAAAATAGTTTTTATTTTTTAAATTGAATTTTAAAGTAATTTACAAGCTCTTATGTATCTATGTATGTAAAATAGTATATAAAATACGATATATGTATTAAGCAGCATCAAATTATATGTGTATATGAATTTTTTATAAATAATATGGAGTAATATATATTATAGGTATTTTAACATATTGTATCACTTATAGCTTGTTTTTGGCTAATTAAGATAAAGCTGCACAATAAATTTTTCCCTACTATATGTGAGTATGATTTAGTTACTCTAGCAATGTATGCTATACTTAATTTATGTTGAAGTTCATAAACAATTTGATTATAGATTTATATGATATTGATTAAGTAATTAGATGCAGCTTGTACTTTCTAAATAATCTTATAAATCTATAAAAACAATCTAATTATATTTACAGTTTTATGCATGTCTAATACACATAGAAACTTGGCAGCAATTAATTGAACATTTTTATTGAAATCTTAATCAATATATATGGTTTATATAGAGAACTTTTCTATAGATTAGTTCTCACTATTAAAGCTCTATTAGCAAATGAATCTACTGTATATAGAATAAACAACAACTACTTTTTAATATAACAACTATTACTTTTGTAGAACAGAACAGCTGTCTACTTTACATAAACTATATCTACACTTGCCATTAACTACTGCTAACTAGTAGTTCTCATTAATGAGCATTTCTAATATATACAAATCGTTTTTTCATAATTATAAGGCAGATATCAGCAGCTGTTGCTGCTGTTGGTGTTGCTGCTGTTGTTGCTGTTGCTGCTCCAAAGACTTTTCAATTGAAATCTAGTAAAGAGTTTCGCTCTCATATAAATTATATAGAACTTCTCTCTTTTGCCTATTTTTTGGCATATGTGTGTCGCTTAATGTTGAAATTTAAATGGCTAACTCGCTGCTCGTTGGCAACTTCCGGCACTCGACTGAGGCGGCTGCCTCAATGCGAAAATGTGTTGGGGAAAAACGAAAAACTGTCAACTTTGGCTGCTTATAGTAAAGCTGGCTTTTTTTTTTTTTTGGTGCCGCCGTCAAGCGGTTTGACCCCAAAAAAGTCAAGTGCGCTGCTTATGCTGATGCTGTTGCTGTTGCTGTTGGTGGCACTGCTGCCGCTGCTGCTCAACTCTGCTTCCGCTCGGCTACGCTGCATTGAAGCGTGGCCAGCATCCAGCACACCCACCCAATGGCCAGCAGCGGCACCAGCTCAAAACGAAGAAGAAGCTGAAGCAGCTGAAGAAAACCTGCTCAAATAACTCAAACCCAACTCAATTTGAGAGCTGATGGCACGCGCCGGCGCACTCAATTGGCTTACGGCTCACGCTACCCGATTCCACTCAAAATGGGGGACGTTGGGTGAAACCCGTTCCACGCGTGCTCAGCTAGCGCACAAGGGGCGTGGCCGTTTGAGCGGACGCCATGGCAACCAATCATGAGTCAAGCGAAAACCGAAAAACCCGTTGAGCGAGTTTTTGCAACCGGTGGTGTGTGAGTGCCTCTGTCTGTGTGTGTGTGTGTGTGTGTGTGAGTGTCTCTGACTGTGTGTGTGTTTGCTTTATGCTGCTACCACTCTCGAAACCGGGTCGTCGTCACATCCATGCTGTGCCATGGCTTATGTGGCTAGAGCGCCGGCAGTTTATGCACTGGCCTCGCTGCTGTAACAACGTGTCGCTCGTGAGCCGTCGCAGCCGCTGGTCGTTGTCCGTTAGCAGCAACAGCAACAGCAGCAACTACAGCAACAGCAACAACAACAGCAACTACAATAACAACTAACTCGTCTGAGAGCCGGAGTTACATTACAAATATCGTAAAGTCCGAAACTGGCGTCTGTTATCGCGCCACGCGTTCGCGCCGTTTGATAAGCAGCCCGCTGCTAATTTTTAGCGTCGGCAAAAAAAAATAAACACATCACTAAAATTATTAATTGAAATTTAATTGAAATTAAAAATAAAGTAAAAGCAAAACAAAAGTCTACACCCAGTGAACAATTTTTCAAAATTTCAAATGTGCTAATTGCTTAAAGAAAAAAAGTGTTATAAATTATTGCAAAATTCTCATATCTATTATCACGTACACACACACACACACACATACACATACGTACGCTTACTCGCATTTATTGTCTCGCTATCACTTATGCAATCAATTCGCATGCATTTGGTGTCAATTGCTGGACGCTTGACCAACTGATCAAGTCGTCAAAAAACAATTCGATCTGCATAGATCGTCTAAAAGAATACTGTAAAAACACCAGCAAAAAGCTGGCCTAATAACAAATTTTTGTGCAAAAGACTTGGATTAAAAATCGCCAAAATTGTGGAGGCAATTAAAATGAAGGTAAGCTTTTGGATAAACAAAATTTTAGTTGACTAAATTGATTTATATTATTTATTTCTATAAAGAGCAGAATTTTAATTACATTGATTAAATGTTGAGAATATGATCAACAACAGAAAGATCTGCAATCTAGCAAAAACTATAACTATTATTACAATAAGTGCCGCAAGACGTTTTTAAAATATAACGACTGAGATATATATTCATATATGTATATAAGTTAATATTTTATGGATATATAAATATATATAGTTAATAAAGGAAAAATTCTAAAATTAATTGTGGTATACTTTTTTCAACATTTGTATGGAATATATGGCATTCTTAGATATACATATATATATATAGGCTTGTAGCTAACAATAATAGGGTTTTACTTTAATATACCTATATTTTGGTAGTTTTGTACGGAGTGCATGGAATTCTGAGTAACTAGTTTCTATTTAAAACTTAGCTTTCAGCTATTTACTTGTTGATCTTGCATCTTAAGATACTTTTAGTATAGTTTCTATATTATTTATTTCTAAATTGTTTCTTTTTTTTTTTTAATATTCAATAGATCAATTTTCTATCGATCATTAGATAAATCAATAGATCACATACCAAACATATTTTTGCTCTGTACAAATCAAATTGATCATTTGTAACTATTGTAGTTAATCTCCTAATACTACCTGTCATACTTCAAATATTAAAAGGACATCCAACTGTTATTTTTGTATATTTATTTACATATGTTACACTTCATTATATAACAATATCTGAAACATTTAAAGTTTTTTGGAAATTTAATTTCTTGGAATATTTAAAAGAATAATTTTTGAGAGTGATTAGAGCTGAATAATTTAAAAATGTAACTAAGACTATTATTTTATAATTCTTAGAGAATTTATGCAGAATTGATATTAATTCTAGAATATCTTCTATTTTTAGTTTACAGACATAATATGTCGAAGAAATCTTAACTGATACCATATTAGAAGCTCATAGATTATAATCCCAACTTAAATAACTTCGACATCTAAATATATTGTAAGCTCGATAATAAAATAAGGGGATCAACAATAGATATTTACATATATATAAATAAATAAATATATATTTTTTTTGTATATAATTTACTTTACATATACATATATACTCTATATAAATAATAAAAACCATTGGCTCTTATTCAATTTCTCGCTCATTCAATTTTTACCTAGCTTTTATAGATATTTTATAGATATTATCAAAGATATTATGGACATTATCAAAGATTATCTTTTAAGACTCATCTAAAAGACTCATCTACCGCTTCCCACAATTGATAAAACTTGAGCCCAAAAAGAGATTTCTGAAATGCTTTTTTAATTTTCAAGCTCATTGTTTATAGATAGACACCCACGCATTTTCATATAGATATATACATATATATTGATCTTGCCTTATAGCCCTTTTTAATTGATGCACATGTAAAAACCTTTCGATTGACCTAGAAAACGTGCTGAATAGATATTGAACTAAAAACCCGCTGGGACGCAACAGGCGGCGTTAGTTGTATATGAAAATAGTAAAAGACCAGGCCGGGTCAGGGGGAGGTGTCTGGAGGTACATCTAAAAACAATGCCCATGGTGCCTATTCAAAGCCATCAACTGTCTGGACAAACCGTACTAATAACTTTTCGAAAACGATGAGTTTTCAAAACAGACAGACGACAGCCAAAGCCACAGCCTCAGCCACAGCCTCAGTGAACCCCGCGAGTCGGTGAATATTAAAAGCACACAAATCGCTCCATGGGGTGCAACATGCTCGACGATATGGCAAACGGATTTTTGTATATCGGATTGACGACCATGTCCCAAGCCCACACACTCGAATTATGTGGCTCCGAATTGAGAGAGGCGGGTGGGGGAGGGGATATGTTGCAGAGGCAGCCTGTGCAGTTGGGGTCTCCGTATCATAGGCGCGTTTATCATTAGTTAACGTTTTTAATTTCTAAATCTTTTGTGGCCCAGGCTCATGACGTCGCTCAAATTCAAATCTGTTCATTTAAAACATGGCCAACAAAGTATTTTCATTTTTATACTTGAATTTTTTTCGTTTTGTAGTTTTGGGACTGCGAAGCGTTTAATCGATTTTGAAGCCAAAAGATTTGCCGTAACTCAGGTTTTATAGAAACTGTGTTCAAATATACCCAAGCAAATTGGGTTAAGAGAGGGTATGCTTGTTATGGGTAAAGCTGAAAATTTATATAGTATAAAAAATATAATCATATTGATAATTTAAGCATATATAGTCAGGTCGGTCTTGCATACATCTCGAGAAGTACTAGGTTAAGAGACTTAAAATTTTATATATATATTCTAGAGTGTCATAGGTAGAGCTAGTGATATATGTTTTTTAAATATCTGTCTACATTTACTAGTATTATCTATATATATGATTAGTTCTGGGTGGATCTCAGGAACTATTATGGCTAAAGTCTTAGAATTAGGTACACATATTCCCTTATGTCACATAGAGAGTTAGAAAGTATATATACATATCTTTAAGACATACATTTTTGAAATATCTGATAATTTTGATACACTTCATATAGATTACAAGTAGATAGTAAGGCCAGAAGCTTTAAATTACAAAAGTATACGCTAGTATAACACTAAAACAGTTCGTCTCTTTAAAGATATCGATTCCCGCATTGTTTTTTTAGATATCTCGAAAACTTCAAAAGTTTGTGAACTAAAATTTGATATGTACATTGCCGGATGGTATATACAGCTTGGGAATATATCGCTTTTATGACAGACATAAAAAGAAGTTAGCTCAGATGATCATACTCTTGTTTTGTACTTGGTATTTCCCAGTCAGTCACATCTTCATTTATGTTCAATCTTAACCACCGCCCGCTGTGTGCTTTGTGTGAACTCTGACGCAAGTGCTGAGCCACCCACAGGATTCAATGGAATATAATGTTGTAAAAATTGTAAATATTGTACCACAGACAGCCATGAGTTGGCAGATCGAGCAAATCATGATTTATGCTTACAATCTTCAACGTTTTCTCATATATATGTGTATATATATGTATGTATTCAGTTTTGGATTTTGTATTTTGCATGGCTTTGTCCATAAAGATAATTTTCATTACCATAGCAAATTAGACAAGGTGCTGACGCTTATTGGTCCGCCGCATAAAAGGCTAAAATGTGTTATAAATTTAAAATAAAAAATTTCAAAATTCGAACATTTTTTGTGGGCAAGCTTCGACGGCTTAGCCAATAATTGAACTAGGCCCACGTAAATGGGCAAAGCCAAAAGACCAAAAACCAAATCGAAAGCAGATGAGCGCATGAGCCTAAATAAACGCTTGGCTTTGGCCATAGTATCGATCGTGGCCTTTAATAACTGTCAATATGCACAGCGGGAGATCTTAGAGAAAAAGCCGCAGCAGCAGTGCTTACAACACGGCTTCAAAATCATATGTCAACAGTTCTAAGCCGCAACTGGACAACAATAGATCCGGGCTTAAGACCCTTTTCTAACTTGACATCATCGATCTTGACCCGCCCCAGTTGTGTAGCTAGATGCCCCCCCTCTATCAACCTCTCTCTTTATATGTCTTTCTCTATATATATGTATCTATGACGCCACAAAGCGCAGCTTATGAATATTCAATAAAAAAGTTGTTCTTTTTTTTTCATTTTTTTTTCTCGTATTACTTTTTGTAGCCGAGGCATAAATACTGAAGCGCTTAAATGTCGAATGTGTGCAAAGCAACTATAAAATATACATATTTCAATAAACGATTTTTCATTAATAATTCACGAGGAAATTATAAGAAAAAAAAAATATTGAAATATAAAAAAACCTCAAAAGCGAAAAAGTTGTTAACGCCTCTAAAAATACAAAAAAAAATTGTTGAGAAAAAAGCATGTTTTCTTTAATTGAGAACTATGCCATAAGTTATAATTAACTTGGCATCTGAATGATCTTGACTTGGGCTTTACGCCTAACAATTTGTCTTCAATATGTTTCCAAGTGTCACTTAGGCTAAATTCTATACAATTTAAAATGTGACCATTAGAAATTATGGGTATTGCCATGAGTCTGCTTTGAGGGGTATAGAATGTGCTAGGGAGTTATTATATGTTATATGAGATATATTCTAGATAGGAGAGATAGAAAAATATCAATAGACTAGAGATAGTATAAAGATATTGACAATTTAAAGATATATAGATAGATAATGGAAGGAAATAGATCATTTAATTAGATATATGAGAAACAGACAGATATTTTTAGAGATTTAATTTATATCATAAATCTTTATAGACATATGTAAATATATAATAAATCTTTATAGACATATGTATACAAAGATTTATTATATGTTACGCTTGCGACTCAAGATGATTGCCTCTGCTTTTGAACTGAAATTTCAACATTCATTAGCCAGTTTTGACTAGGCAAACTTTCTTCAGATGTCTAGCTTAAATCTCACTCAAAAGTTAATGTAAAAGCTTAAGATATCTATATAGCATTATTTCCATTTAAATTATAATATAATTCATAATTCGAAATATCTTTTAGTAATATTTGAATAAGATTTATATGCTATTAAAAAAGAATAAATCATACTATTAGAATATTTATGAAAGAGAACAAAAGAAGGCGCCAAAGTAGAACCAATAAGCCAATGGTTTCTGTTAGCAAAGACAGCTACGGAGATTACATATTATGAAAATGATCTTATTGTTTTTCAAATTATTCACCTTGGAGGTCAAGTCAACTCTGCAGATTCTAAGAAACCTACTGCCTAAGGCAGAAATTAAGTATTGCAGTATTAAACAAATGATTCAATGAGAGTGTAAAAAAAAAAATGTTAAGAAAAGCAGCGATAGATAAAAGATAATAATAGACTGAATCAAGCACAAGTATATCTTAAGTTATGTCTAGAATTTTTAGAATTTCTATAAAGTGATTTCTATAAAGTATTTACATTACTAGTCAAAGGGAGCTAAGGCAATGCCTGCTAAAATCTCAGCTAAATCTATGAGGACATTGAGAAGAATATACAGAGTCGACTTATGCATTATGCGCTTATTGCAACAGCTACGCCAGATAAGATCGAGTCGAAGTCTGAACTAAGGCATTATGCGCTTATTGCAACATCTACTCAGGCTACAAAAGGTGCAAAATTGTAAGTCGAGCTCAAGCAGGAAAATCCCGCACAAGGTGTAATTCAAGCAGCATTTTTGGCAACGCGTGCCAGCCTGCTTAAGGCTGCTGCGCATGACAATATTTTAGGCTCGTTCAGTCCCGGCCAGCTGGCCGTGGCTTGGTCAAGCGGCTGGCAATAGCCCACTCGTAATTGGATTTTGGCTAGCAACTGAGGGCATCCAGTGTCTAATTGACAACTGCGGCGTGGCGTGACAATGCTGACAAGGAGTCGGCAACAATAGCCGAATGCCGCATGCATCTTGACTTGAGCCAATTGCCCCGATCAGGCACAAAAGACAAACAAATATCACACCTTTGTTGCACGGCTCGAAAGACAAAGAGGCTGAAAAACAAGAAAACAAACTCGATAGCTATAGTTCAGTGGTCAGTTTTTCGTATCCTAGGACAGAGGTTGCGCATGCTCGTCGTTGTATATATCTCTCTCTCTCTCTCTTTCCCTCTCGTGAATATTTCTTTTTTGGCAGGTAACTGTGAAAATTCCGAAAATGAAAATCAAATGCAGACGCCACAGCCGGCTGAAAAGATGACACAAAAGGCACAAGAGAGCCAAGAAGAAGAAGAAAAAGAAGACGACACATCGCATTGAAGTGCTCTGTGCGGGCATTGTTCTGTCGAGTGCATCCGCAAAATAGTCCTTAAAGGACGCTTAGTTGGCTTACAAATGATGCACAACTGAAAAAGGGGCTCGACGTCCAACGGCGGCAAATAAAATTGTAAAATGCCACAAATCATTGCAACTTCTATCTGCCCATTGTCGCCTGTCAATGGCACTCGAGACACAAATTCCGCCCCTAAAAATTCAGTCAGCCCCCGAACCCTGTGGCTGACTCTGACGCTGCTCCTACCCCTACTGCTGCTCCTACCCCTACTCCTGCTCCTGCTCCTGCCTCTTGCTTCTGTATCACTGCAATTCGATTTTATTTTACATTTGCCACAAACTTTCATCGTTTGGCAAAATAAATGTTTGCCTCTAGACGATTTTCTCATTAGTTTTCCATAGCCAATCTTTGCCTCTTCCCTCTCCCTCCCTCCCCCCTCTTGCTCTTACTCTTGCTGTTTCTATTGGAAAATATTGCTATTTAATTGCTTAACAATTGGCCAAAAAAAAAAAAAAAAAAAAAAGGCAGCCAGCAGCTTATCTTGTCTCGTCTATCTAAGCACAGTAGCACGTTGAGAAATTGAACTGATTTTCATTTTGGCTTTGTTGTCTTTGCCGCCTGCTAAAAGTGGTCTTCGGGCAGCTTCTAGATAAATTAAATATACGGAGCAGCGGGCATAAATTCAGCTGCGATATCTAGCTTGATTTATTGTTTAAACATAAACATCGACGATCCAAAAGAAACAGCCAAATTTGCATTCAAAATAAAAGACGCGATTTTTGTGTGCCGAACAACAACAACAACAACAACAACAACAACAACAATAAAAGCCATAAAAAACAGACGAAAGCAAATATTAAAATATTATTATTAATTTATGCAAAATGCAGATTTAACTAATTAATTGTAGTCGCTGCTCAATAAAAAACCAAAAAATTAAATAACAAAAAAAAAAGAAGAAATGAAATAAAACAAAATATTCAACTTTACACAATGCGCTGTCGACGTCGCTGCCGACGTCGCTGCCGACGTCGTCTTATTGATGTTTGACGAAAAGACAAAAGGGCATTCAGATTCTGTGTCGTCTGCTCGTCTCATCTTGTATGATGAATGCCTAAAATATTCGGTAAAGGCAACCAAAAAAAAAAAAAGAAATGAAAAATACAACAAAATATTTATATGATGTGCAAAAAACCGGAATTTTTTAATAAGCCGAAGCGAATTTACACTTTATTTTCATACAATGCTAAAGCCGTGATGTGAGCTGGCTAGCTGTCTGGCTGACTGGCTAGCTGGCTTATATGGCAACAAATGCATATTTAATCAGCGTATTAAAGGCAATTAAATGTATTTAAGGATGAGCACTAAAGAGGGGAATGGTATAAGTGTTGTGGGCGTGGAAGAGATATTGATTGGGAAAGTGTCTCTATAGACACTCTCTATAGAGTGCTTGAGTGGAAGGTGGTAAGGGTTAGTCCAGGAAGTCGTATGTTAGGCCATCTATCATATCATTTCATGTTCGACTGGATGATGACATATGTGTGTCTTGGAAGTTATGCTATGAGCGTCAATCAATCAGGCATTCGATTCACTTATCAATGCTATGCTCAACTGAAATATGCCCTGGGGCAGTTCTGAAAATACTTAAAGAACTTGAGGTTTGAATAGCCAAGCAATACTTTATTATTATCTGCGGTATAGGAGCTCTAGGGATCCTCAGCAATACTTAGATTTTTAGAATGGAAAGCATATGCCATAAATTCATAGGCTAATATTATATAGTAAAATTTATTTTCTAGTTCGTAGTTCTAAGCCTAAGTAATTTCTTATGGAAACATCATCTTCAAAAGGTTCTGACTAAAGATACCTAAATAGAAATAAAACTCATAATGCAGAACTTTAAATTAACTCATTATTAGTTTTCCTCTAGTGTTTAGTTTAAGAAGAGGAAGAAGAAACTTCAAGCTTAAGACTTCTAAGCTAAAGTCAAATAAAAATATTAATAGATACATATACCACAATATACAATTTATTTTGATACATATTCCTTACGATACATTTGTGGAGACACATTTCTTTTAAATAAATATTCTATAGGATACACTTGTCAAGATACACATACCAAAAGATACATTTGTTAAGATACACTTTCATTGAGAGACATATAGATACATTTCTTTAGTATATATATTATTATATATTTATTATCTTGCCTTTTACATCTTACTCATTTTATATACTTTACCTGCTGCTCCACACTCTCTGCTCTGTCAAACCCTAGCCATTAGCCATGCTACCCTTTGCCTACAGGGTATACCTAGTTAGATAGATCGCACAAAAAATACGCGTGTCGAAATTCTATGAGACTTGCGGGCGATTTGTTAGCGCATGTGCTGGCTGACAGATCGGCAATAGCGGCGACTAATACCGGTAAAAGCACGCTTGCCCTCTCACTCTCTCCCTCTACCTCTCCCTCGCTCTCGCTCTCTCTCTCTTCTACTCGCACGCTCTCTCCGTTGTTTGCACAACTGCCGTTTGGCAGAAAATAATTAATGAGTGGCAATAAAAAATGGCACTTGCAGCTGAGTATTTTATTTAAATTGAATGAAAGGAGAGAGGGAGAAAGGTTGAGAATGAGAGAGAGAGAGAGAGAGAGACATTCATATAGCTATTAAACTTTTGCAATTTGAATAGTAAAACTCAATTATCAAGCTAGATATGAGCTAAAGACAACAACTTTATGTTCATATTAAGCTGATAATTTATGCATTTCTTAATCGAAATGAAAATTGAATTTATGTGCAAAGAAATATGATGTGTGTGTGTGTTTTTTTTTTCCAATGCAAATAGCTTATTTAGAATTGGTTTCAAATGTTGCTTAACGATTTATAAGCTCAATTTTTTTATCTCAGCTTTTTTTTTTTTCTTCTGGACAAACTTCAAAGGCAGCTGCTCCAAACGAGTTCTCGAATCTGTTCTAAAGTGACTAAAAATCGAAGAAAAAAGATACAAAAACAAAAATGACATACCAAATGTAGGGCTACCTCTTTCGACAACAACAACAGCAATAGCAACAGCAATAGCAACAAATGTGAGACATATAGACATGGTCAAATCGAATACCAATTTACGTAGCTGCCACTGCGCGGGGGGGCGGGGGGCGGGCGGCGTGGCACACGGAATGTCGTCGAACGCTTTGAAATTTAATATGAAAACGTTGTCTATGCAAATGAATATTGCCACCTGTTTATGTTTATGGCCAATGGAAATGGCTAGCAGCGGCAGCCTCAGTTCAAACGGTATTAGCTGCAGCTGATCCAGCGATCTATCAAGTGGCATCTCTTGGGCTGCTGTGGATTATCAGCTTGGTGGTGGGAAAAACGTGAGAACGCTTGTGTATGCAAATCACTTTCAAGAGGTTCTTGGCTGCTACGGCTGCTGCTGCTGCTGCTGCTGATGCTTCTTCTTCTTGTTTCATTTCGTAGTCCAATAAAATATACGAAAACTAAAACGAAGAAAGTATTAAAATGAAATTTATTTGGTATGAGGCGAGCCACAGTTATAATAAAACGCGTCTGGGAGCGCACACAAAGCCCAATGTTTGCCAACAACAACAGCAACAACAACAACAACTGCTTATAGCTTGGCTGTAAAACACCAAGCCAGGCCAAGCCAGACCAAGTCAACGGTCTTTGGGTTATACGCCCTGTTTTGTGCCTGATCGTTGAGAAGATCAGCATATGGATGCTGTTCGTCTGTCTGCCTGTCTCTCTGTCCGTCTTCGGGCCTGGAATCGAATTGAGTTGAGTTTTGTGTTTTGTAGTGTAATAAAGTGCGACATTTTAAGTCGTCGGCTGATCGGGGTAATAACTTGTCAACACACCGTCCCCAACAATATAACCATTAAAGATTGTTGCTGAGACGAGACTTTGTCATCGCGTTAGTCCCAAAACAATTTCAATATACTATAAACATATATATATATATATATATACAAGTATATATAAACAATTTTTGTATTTTTTTTTTTTTTTTGGCATTTTAATTAAATTTTTATTTTATTTATTTGCTGCTCCAAGCATATGAATAATACTTGTTAAGAAAGGAGAAAGAGAAAGAGAGAGAGAGAGAGAGAGAGAGAGAGAGAAAGAGAGAGAGAGCTTGTGAGTTGTCTTAAATGTTTTGTTAATGAAAATGCAATTGGCTTGGCCTTTTGGCAACGGGGCTTGGTTAAGTTAGTAGCTATTTAGCCGCTAAGTCTTTGCAGCAAACGGGCAGCTGGGACAACGCTAAAGAAAAGAGTATTTGGCCATAAAAACGTTGGCAGCTCGCTGGGCCTATTGGCCGTAAAATATTTTACGATGTTACGCCAACAAAAGCGTTGTCCAGCTAAACCGCCATGTGCGTGCCAACTTTTACACTTGCCGCAACCCGCTCTGTCTCTTCCTCTCTCTCCCTCTCTCTCTATCTCTCTGTCTCCCTCTCTCTGTCTAGGCCACCTTTTTGGCATGGATTGCCGTCATAATATTTGCCTAGGCCAAAAGCGCGCTTGTCTGTGGCCCAGCCGCCAGTTCCCCCAACCTGCTGGCTTTTGCAGATTCATTCCAACCGGCAACTGTAAAACTGTATCTATGTATGGTGTGTGTGTGTGTTAGTGTGCGTGAGTGTGTGCGTGTGATGTGTGAATATGTTGTGAAAATTGAATGGCATATGCACATTTTGTCGCCAGTGATAAAATTTATTAACGCTGATAAATTTAGCAAAAACATGTTGGGCCATTGACATAAAGCGGTAATTAAGTTTGCTGACTCGCAGCAGGACTCAACGTCAGCATCGATGTTGATCTGGACGTGAATGCCTTGTAGCATGGTGTTGCACATCGATGCAGTACAGTGAAGATGCGCTAGTGATGAAAAAGACGATGTCAATTAAATGATAATGAGAATTCTACAAGAATACTCTTGATTATGAGGTTCGGAATTAGACTAAGTCTAGCTCTTCCACTTTTGTCTAGCTAGCTTAGTCTAAATTTATCATTTACTGTGTATATAGCTAGTTCCATGTTCAGTTCAGCATGGAACTGGCTCATTTTCGAAAGTACTCTTACTTCTTACTACTCTTACTTACTATCAAACTAGCTAACTATGTCTAGCTCTTTCTTTTTCTTCTCTTTATAGGAACCCATTTAGGCTTGGAACTAGTTTTTAAATTTACTAGCAGTTCCGATAGTACACGGCCTACTCGTACTTACCCTCATTAAAGTTATTTTTAGCTATCTCTTTCTTTATCTCTTCTTTATATCATTATATCTTCTTTTATTTCTATATATAGAAATTCTATTTTTGTCAACAAACTGTGTTTTGGAATTAGTTCATTGTCAAATTTGCTTGCAGTTTCAATGGCACACATTCTTACTTACTCTCTATGTCAAGCTAGCTTCCATCTATCTATCTCTTTTCTTATCTGCTTCCTCTTCCATCTTTTTGCACCACTCACAAAAATCATTGCCCAAAACATAATCCCTAAATAAAAACTAGTTCTTATGATCATTCGTCTATTATACATTAGATAAACAAACATCTAAATCTATAAACCATATCAAACATGGCTCAATTCCAGCTTTCTTATATTACCCAAGTCAATTGCTTAATCCATTTGAATTGCATTTCGCTTTTAGTCAGCATTCACTGTATTCCCATAGAAAAGCTTTCGCTTCAGGCTGATGCCTGATGCCTGATGCTGATGCTGATGCTGATGCTGATGCTGTTCTCTCTCTGTGCTTTTGTCTGTTGTGTTATAGCGGCCATTAATTTGATTGGATCAATGGATGCGACAACAGCTATAGCTGCAGCTCTGCAGCATTCAACAGCTATATTTACATACATATACGCAGTCACACACAATGGATGCACACACACACACACACATACAAACTCGTAGCGTGAAATATTTGTAAACATTTAACCAATTTATGGATGCCTGAGAGACTACGAGCATTGTATACTAAATGTATCTGTATCTGTATCTGTATCTGTGGGCTGGCAACTCGTGGGCGAGCCATGCCCACACTCACTGCTCCCCGCTTGCCCGCTCCGCCTCCTGCTCATCTGCCTTCATTCATTTTCATTCATAAAGAGCAGTCATTAAATAACAATCAGCTACGTTGCTGATCTTAACGCCAAACAAACGCCGACGTGTAAATTGCTATCATATTTTAAATAATATTTATATATACATATCTACATGTATATCGTATATGTATATCGTATGTATATATCGTATATATTTCTTAAACAATATCCCACGCAAAATGCAACAAAAAGTTAGCTCTAATTAAAAGTTGTCTCAGTTTTTTTTTCATTATTTTTTTTTCGAAAGTTTGATCATTAATACAATAAATATAATAAATATATATATACATATATATTAGTAATAAATATATTTATACAGTAAAAAATTATAGAAAGAAAAATATTTATTTGACTGAGGCTCGTTTTTATGGTTTTCATAAAACTGAGCAAGCTTTTTTTTTTGAGCTAAATTTTTGTTTTCATAAAGCTTTAATTGTTAGCTGGCGCTTGTCTATTGCTATACTCGCTCAGGAATTAAAAAGAGTATATTGGTTTTGGGTAATGCTAAACTGGCAATGAAGCTAGAGACTGGAACATAAACTCGTTGCTACCCACGTCTTATACAGTCCTGAGATTTTCTCTAAACGTAACTCTGTTTATAAAGCATTAAGATTTTCCGATATGGGCGTGGCAAAGCGGGAACTACTAAAGCTACTAGAAACTTGAAACTTTGAATACATACTCTTGCAGACATCATAGGATTATATGTATATATAATATAATTATATAGTACATTGTATTGTATAATTATATAGTAGAAGTAAATACGCCTATTGGGGCTTGGCCAACTGATGCAATCTTTAACTTTAAGAAACTACCAAATTTATCAAAGAATATGTTCATCTACTGCTCTATAGTTCTATCATAAATTAAATATATATGTCTCTTAAAGGCGTGGCAGTCGAAATAAAATTATAGTCTCAAAATTTGAAGATTTCAAATTTATATTCTACAAAATTGGACACTTGCTTTACTGCAAACTTCCTCTAGAAATGTATCAAAAGAGATAATTGCTTATACATTATGAGCGAGCATTAGACAGTCAGTAACACCCGCCTGAAACATTATATATTGTTAATATTATTATTATTACTACTATTATTATGGCTGTTGATGTCAATTTTTAAAGCGCCTTAACATAGAGAGCCAAAGGCCTTAAGCAAACAGCGACAAGTGGACCACAGATGGGAGATGTGTTATAAAGATATCTATATACATATATATATATATATATATATATATATATATATACCTTTATGTATAGATATATATATAGTGTTTGCTGTTTGCGGCTTTGTCATGTTGCCTGCAACATTCTCACGCTGTTTACATTTGTTGATTTTCATTATTTTGGCTTGGCGAGCATTTGTCCCTCGACAAGATGACAAGTCACCCAACATAAAAAGTGTCTCAGTCTCTGGCCAAGGGCTTTTGTCAACTGATATAGATATATATACATATATATAACATATATATATTGTATTTTCTTGCTGCCGTCAATCGATCGATTGATGATCGCTCAATTTGCGCAATGACGTGAAAATTGTGAGTGAATCGTTTTTTAGGGTAATCGATCTTCGAGGCGTGCAGCAGATGATATAGTTCTTTCTATTGTACTTTGAGTTTCTGTGGCTACTGTTGACTAGCTACAGTTTATATTCAAATGAAATTCTCTTTATATACATATATATATAGATATGTCTCTGGGTATATTGGTATCTGTCGCCTTTTATGGCCCACTCTCACACTTCAGAGAGTTCGCTGTCAAGTGCGATCGCATTTTATTGCATACTCTTGAGCGTCGCGTTGTGAATTTCAGTTTGTATTCTGTTTTTATTTTTTTTAGTTTTATAGTTTTATTCTCTGGCCTTTTGTATCGCACTTTATGTGCCATGTTATTTATGACATTTGAGCAAAAGTTGCAAGGTGCAAGTTTTGTGCCTGGAATTTTTATGGTTGCGTAGACAGCGATCTAAAGCCATTCCCCTTATATAATATCATATCTAGCGAAATACTAAATGAAAGACAGAGAGCGAGAGAAATATAGGGAGAGAATGCAAGAGAGAAAGAGAGATAGAGAGAGAGAAAAGACAATGGCTGGCAGAAATGTGAGAAATACATGTTTACTAAACTGCCCGCCTTATCTAGTTCTTCATAATCAAGAAGTCAGAAAAACCGCATTGGATGCCGTTTTTGAGTACCTTCAACTGCTCTTTCAGCTACTTTTTCTTTTGTTCTTTATCGGACGTATATATCTCTCTTGTATGCTATAAAATTTGTTAATAATCTCTTTTGTTTATTCATATTACCATCATTATGTGCAGATCTGTTTCTCTTTAATCTTTTATCTGGCATTTTAGCATTTTTATCCAACTTCATTCTGTCCATATGATAATGAATTGACTTTTATAGTAGCTGAAATCATGAACAATCTTCATAATGACTTGTAGTTGTCATCAATTTTGAACTTTATTTAAGAGAAAACTGTAAAGAGTTGCGTATGTGGAATATGTTTACCATTAATTTGATCCACAAATTGGATTGGCTAAGCAGGTAGTCTTTTTGATGCCCTGGGAAATGTGGCAGAGGGATTGATGGAGTTTCTTGATAAAAGATGGGTAGCTTAAAACTAACTTACTGATTGAAGCATTTAGTTGAATATCTAATAAGAATCTATGTGAGGAAGTAGCTTGAATGTTATATAAACCTATTACAATGCTAATGATATAATCATAGTGATAATGAAAACGATAATGATAATAAGACTGAGCATGAAAACGAGAACACAATACAATAACAATGACAATGATAATGTCGATGGCTATGACGATGAAAATGATAAGGACATTAGCAATGGCAATGATAATGATAATGATAATGATTAAAATAATGACAATAGTAGTGCTAAGTATATTGAGAACTAATATAGTTATCAATGTGATAATGATGATATTGGCAACAATAATAATAATGACAATGATAATAATTATAATATTAATGACTACAATAACAATGCCAATGACTGGGTTAATGAAAACATATTGATAATAATACTCCAAAATTTCATTTATCCTCATATCAATCTCATGTCCAATACCATTACTTATGATTATGATAATGATAATAAAACTCAGTCTTATTTAAAACTAGTCTCATTTATCTACATATCAATACCAATACCTGTAACATTTTAGAATGGTAATAAATCTGAAAAATCCACTTCCTAATCACTATCACTAATCCAATGAGGTGCTGCTTATCATCGCTCATTAACATTGGCCCATACACAAGCTCTTAGTCTGATAAAGATCCAAATTGAAATGGGGCACATTAAAGTTGATGTCCTCTCGTGATGTGTGTTGTCTGGCCCAGCTGGGCCTATTGAAATTCAAAGCTGTGCCAGATTTATGCAACTGAAAGCCAAAAACCTCAACGTTCATGAGTTACAATTACAGGCAAATGACATTCTAGCCAAATGCCACTTCAGGCACAGGCTCTGACAATGGGCATATTTTGCCGAAGTGGGCACAGAGACATGACAACAATAACAACGTCGTGGTATATGAATGCATATGTATATATATATGTACATATATGAGGCAATGTCTGGCCTTGCCTGTGCCACAGTGTGTGTGTGTGTGTGTGTCATAACGGGCGTCGGGAAAACAAATTGGCAAAAACACCCCGAGTCGAGCAGCTTCTGGGTTTTTGGGTGCCTGAACGCGCGTTCGCTCGAGCAATGTGAAAAGTTAAACGAAAGTGACAGGCGGGCAGGCAGGAGGCAGGGACAGCAGCAGGAATTGTGACAAACACAGGGGTAGGCAGGGGGGCAGGCAGGCAGTCAACGCGCAGGCTCGCTCGCTGGGGAGGGCGCGCGATTAAACGTGTCACACGAGGCGACGCGGTTGAAAAGTTAAATGGCAGCAGCGGCCAGCAAAAATGAGCAGCAGCCACCATGTTAGCATGTAGTTATAGCCACACACACACACACACACACACAAATACACATAGCTATAGATACGTATCTGTGAGATACACGCGCGCACAGGCGCAGCTACATGTTGCTCCTGCTTGCGGCCTTTGATGGTGGCCATATTGCATTTGACGGCTATTTATTTCCTATATCAAAGCCAAATTTCCCAGGCAGACAAAAAAAAAAAAAAACAACATAAACTACCCAAATGACTAACCCTCAAAATATGAAAATATATATATGTATATATATGTGTGTGTATATATTTATATATATAAATAGTTGGCAGCTTGTAGCTACAAATTGTCATGAATATATTTGCTTTGCTGCTGCTGCTGTTCTTGTTACTGTTGTTGTTTCTCCTACTTTGAGCTGCTGTTTTTCTTTAACTGCGTCACATTTGTTTAGTTTGCGCATCTATCTATAGAGCAGAGCCATAGTTTATTGTTTTTTATTAATTGGCCTAGGCGTTGCTTGAGCCAGCTTTGATCTCATGCCGCCTTCCTGCGGCCTAGTCACGGCCAGCTTTTTGTTTAACTATATAACTAAAGGCAGATATATATAAATATATATATACATATATACATACATCTACACATATATTTACTTTTGTATCATATGTGCATATGTCTCGTAAGCTATTTGTATTTATTTTGTATATTTTGTCAATGGCAACGTTTTTTTTTTTCTTCTCTTGTCGGCATTCGCTTTTAACTGAAAATTTGTCAGCCAAAGTTAATAACAAGCTGTCAGCTTCTGTTGCAAAAAATAAAAGCGTTCAACAATTGTATTGCAACAACAACAACAACAACAAGAGCAACAACAGCAGCCAGCAATTAATTTGTAAAAAAAAGCGGTAAATTTATTTTCACTGGCGCTTTGATTAATGGAAAAACAATTTTAAACTGTCCGTTGGCGTCTTTCGTCTTCTTCTTCTTGTTATTTATTTTTTCCGTTGACAATTTTTGTTTTTTTTTTTGTTGTTAATGAATTTGAAAATATGCAAAACGCTGGCCATTAATTAAATGCCTGAAGCTAGGCGCTCTGCATTTGATGCTATATATACAAAATTTGTTCACTTCAGTCCAACAAGAGAAATTGAAACGTTTTAAATTAGACAAAAGTTTGCTTAATACTAAAGCAAAACAAAAATAAATAAAAATAGAAAAAAATAAGAATTAATCGACGTTTATTTGGAATTGAAGTCTTGAACTTTGTCGGTAGCCGAAACTATAAAACAATTTAATTAAGCATTGTAGTAATTAGGCATTTGAAGAATTTTGAGAAGTTGAAAATGGGTTTGGCAATGATTCAATTTGTCGAAGGTCAAGTGAAGTGAAATGAAGCTGTAGCTGCACCAGAGAGGAGTTCTGCTTGATTCTAAGGCGAGTTTTACTACTAAGAAAATACCAAGAAAATTTAAAGTCACTTTAAAGAAATAGTTATACTATATACAAAGGATAGCGATCAAATGGAGATAGAATTGAAGCTCAAATTACAGCTGGATTCAGAGCATTCTTTAGTAATGCAGCTTCAACTAGATCTTTTTGAATTAAAATAAAAAGTGCTTAAAGTATTGTAACTATACCTGCTATATAAATAGTTTCCAAGTAAAAGACTTCAAGTTAGTAGTGGTTGTAAATTATATACCAAATTAAATTTTATCTAATTATTCTTTTAGTTAAATAGTATATTTATCATAATAATAGCTATATAAATATATATCAAATTAAATTTTATATAAATATAATTTTAATTAAATAATTTATTTATAATCTAATATTGTATATACATATATAAACTTATAACAAATCAAATTTAGTTTTAATATTATTTTAATTAAATCAATTATTTATCATTTATTATTGTATATATCTAAAAATATATATCAAATTTAATTTGATCTAAATATTATTTTAATTAAATCGTTTATTCATCATTTATTATTGTATATATTTAAAAATATATATCAAATTTAATTTGATCTAAATATTATTTTAATTAAATAATTTATTTATCATCTGTTGTTGTTGTGATCAAGTTTCTAAAAATAAATTTGTTTATAAATGGGTTTTATAATTTTTAACCCAATTCGAAAGGCAGCTCCAATATGATTCTGCCCAACAATTAGTTGCTACTGACAATAAATTAATTCCAAATGTTGTAGCTGTTAACTTAAATGTTGTTCTTGATATATTACGAGAACACAGAAAATCCATTTAAAATCAAATATAATTATATACCGATATACATCCATATATAGCGAGATGAGCTGCGATAAAAATGTTGGTTGGTGGAACAGTTTGAAAAACGGCGTAAAATGCAGTCGAAAAATCGAAGCGATTTGAATATGCATAAGCCACACAGCTGATGGGCCATAAATTAGTTAAATATTGTTTGTGTTTTTGGCCAGATTTTTGTTTGGCTCGAATACTGTGACACAAACTGTGATCGTGACTGCGATTTGCGACTCAGCTACATTGAAATGGTAACAATTAGCATAAGGTTTATTTTTTATTTATTTATTTTTTTTGTATTTTTGTTATTTTTATCTAAACAGCAACAAAAACAAAACATAACAAAAGAAACTCGTCTGCCTCTCGGTAGACATTTCCTAGTGTTAGTTGTTGGAATTTTAATACACAGTCATAAGTTAAATGTTGCAGCTAAAGATATAAAACAGAAGCCGACGGCACATTCGATAGATTTATTGAGCGATTTCAGCTGAAAGCATAACAAAAGATGCCAAACGGTCGCTACGATTAGAGTTGAGATCAGTGTACCACAGAGATCACTGTGAACCGGTTCGGCATTCAAAGTTCAGATCAAACGAGCAAATAAATTTCGCTCTTTTGTTGTGTGGTGCTGTGTGGAGCAATTTACATTCAGAGCTAGAAGTTCGCCCAGAGTGCACTGATCTTTAAATGATATTTACCAAAATATATCTGCATATTATATATACATCTAGTTAAGGATTTATCTAAATTGTCTTTCAAATTGAACATTTATCTAAATTGGTTTCTTATTTGGTTTTCGCTTCAGACTGAGCTGCGTTCCTGCGCAGCGTGCGGCGAGCCAATCTCGGATCGATTTTTTCTCGAGGTTGGCGGCTGCTCGTGGCACGCCCATTGCCTCAGATGTTGCATGTGCATGTGCCCGCTGGATCGCCAACAGTCGTGCTTCATCAGGGAACGCCAGGTCTACTGCAAGGCCGACTACAGCAAGTGAGTATACATACATATAGATAAAATCGATTAGTTATCGATCAGTCATGGATATAAATATTACATACAAAATCAGTGGCAGCATATATATACCATATCTTTGTCTGTTTTCAATTTGTTCCATACTTTCTCGATAGACCTCTTGCTGTTGATATACATAAAGACAAAATCGATTAGTTATCGATCACTTAACTAAGCTTGATACCTAAGCCTAAGCATATTATACTAAATCAGTGACAGACGATATATCCACATGTGTTTTCAATTAGTTGTCCATTTTCTCGATGTGTATATTCTTATCATATATACGTATATAGACAAGATAGATCAGCTATCGATCGCTTATCTAAGTCAGATTTAGCTTAAGCATATATATTGTATACCAAATCTAGATCGATCAGTTATCAATAGTTCAACTAAGCCAGATTTAGCTTAAGCATATACATACGTATATATATATATATATATATTATTTGTCAAATCAGTGACATTATATATATACCATATCTTTGTCTGTTTTCAATTTGTTTCACGCTTTCACGACATAGTATCTCCTCTTGTAATCGATGCGATCATTGTTTGATTTCTCACCCAACTCTTCTATGTGCTATGTGCACAAGTGTTTTCCACATATTTTCCCACACATGATAAGCGAATGGAAAATAAAGTCTAAGGTTAATTGTAACAATTCGACAACGTTGCGACTTAATCCCTAAGATAAACAGCCAAGTCGAAAGATGCGGCCAAAACGCGACGAAAGCGACTTTCAGAGGGAGAGATAGAGAGGGAGAGGCAGAGTGAGACAGAGAGGAAAACAGACTTTAAATGCAAGTTGCAAGCAAAGTGTCTTACAGGCACATACACACACACACACACACATATGCAGACACATACATATGTCTTGGTCTGTTGCTGTCCACACAGGCGGAAAACGGTGTCGACGGCGAACGAAATGAAAATAAACAAACAGACGCGCCGTGAGATGCTGTAAAAATATTTATTTTTCAAGTTAAGAATTTTAAGTGTGCATTGGGCGCTGTGGGCCCAGGCCGCCCAGCAGGGTGGGGGGCTGGGTGGTGCGGCAACTGAAGATGGAGACATCAGTGTCCACAGAGCCATACAGTCATACATCCATACAGCCATGCGGTCGTCCAGTCATCTTGGCACAATGTTGTGCTTGTAAAAATAAGCTTAAAAGCTAACAATAAGCCGGCCAAAGTTGCCAACTCATTTGGAAAAACGCACAGGCGCAAGAGCGACTCTCGCAGCAACTTCCGCTTGGAAAAACGTGCAGCGAGCAGCGCGAGGAAAACGCGAGCAGTCAAAGAAAATCGAATGCATGCAGTAGTAGTACTTGCCTCATGCTTATGGACAAACAATCAGACGTTAATTTGATAAACGCCAGAGAAACGCGTGAAAATTATTGAAGATTTTATATGCAGCCAACTTTTGAATAAGGCAGCGTGGTATTATATAAAATATTGTATATACAAGATTATCGCCTTAAAATTGCCAGCTAAAATGCTAAATGAAACCTGCAAAACGCTAGAGAAACGCTAACAAAACGCTTGCAAAACACTAGCAAAACGCTTGGCCGTAGATACATCAGCTATAGAATCATAAAATTACATATATAGTTACATGAAAAGGCATTTAGCATCAGAACTTAAATTAAATATATTCGGCTCATAAATACATATATAGCTCCTAAATTAATATATATGTATGTTTATACTCTCATATACAGTTTATATATATATGTATATAGCACAGGCAAATCGCTAACAACACTCGTGGCAATATATCATGGGATATTTGTGGATAAAATAAGTGCCAAACTGCAATTAGATATTTATATACATATATATGTATATCAATCCATCGATATGTAAAAAAATTGTTTGTTTTTAATTTTTTACATATTAATGGATTTATATACAGCAAAAACGCTACAAAAACGCTACAAAAACGCAACAAAAACGCTTAAAAATGTTCGCAAAGCGCTAGGCAATAATTTCAACTTAATGATCTTCAAAGGAAATTTGATAAAAGAGCAATATCCTTATGTACACAAGGCTCAGCTTTACTGTTTTGTCTATATTACTGGACTATTCTAGAACATCTATTACATTCTAGATATAGTTTTGAATGCAGCATATAAAAAGTCTTAAGAAAAGTATAAACTCATACTTTATTACCAAATTTCATCTCATTTTCTTGACCCTTGTTATTGACTTACGGATAAAATCGCGTGCAAGACGCGCTCAAAACGCCTTCAATAGACTTATTAAAGAACTGCAGTCAACCTTTATTAATTATATGTATTTAAATTTATGCACACTCATATAAAAAAACCATTTGCCATAACCATCATTAACAACAATTTCCGTTCTATTTTGTTTCATTTAATTTTGCAGAAATTTCGGCGCCAAGTGCTCGAAATGCTGTCGCGGCATCTCCGCCTCCGACTGGGTGCGACGAGCGCGCGATTTGGTATTCCATTTGGCGTGCTTTGCCTGCGATCAATGCGGACGGCAATTGTCCACCGGGGAACAGTTTGCGCTCATGGATGACCGGGTGCTCTGCAAGGCTCATTATCTGGAAACGGTCGAGGGTGGCACCACATCAAGTGACGGTAAGAGCGGAACCACAAAATCAGAATGTCATAAAAAAATATATATGTACGAGAAAAAGAAAAGAAACGAAATAACTAAATGAAATAAGTAAATATGTTGCAACATGTTGCATGCTTCGGTTGCAAGCGAATCAGTATGGCAATTTGGAACGCTTGGCGGGGCACTAAGCGCCAGGTAGTCGCCAGCTCCTTGATGAAATCGTGTCATAACTGAGGCATAAAGAGTCAAAGCCGCGACGCGCCAGACGACGTGATCGGCTTCAGAATGTTGTCGTTGTTGTTATAGTTGTTGTTGACCACCTAGAAGCTGTTGGCCATAAAGTCAGGCAGGCAGCTAGCCACTCAGCTACATGGCTATAAACTATAAACACTTTTGACATTTTCAATTTGGTCTACTGTCAAAATGCTTTTAGACACAGGCTTAGGCACGTACTTGCCAGATCTATATATATGTATATATATATATATATGAAGTGTTTATAGTCGCATTGCTAACTGAAATTCCATTTTAATCTTTCTCTCTCTCTCTCTCTCTCTCTGTTTAGATGGCTGTGATGGTGATGGTTATCACAAGAGTAAAACGAAACGCGTGCGCACCACCTTTACCGAGGAGCAGTTGCAAGTGCTACAGGCCAACTTTCAGATTGACAGTAATCCGGATGGCCAGGATTTGGAGCGCATCGCCTCAGTAACTGGTCTGAGCAAGCGCGTGACGCAAGTTTGGTTTCAGAATTCGCGGGCGCGTCAAAAAAAACACATACATGCTGGTAAGAATAAAAGTAAGTAGTGGATTAGTGCAGCATGTCCAGACCACCAACCAGACCCACCACGCCCCCAAATACACAACCCAAACCTAAACAATAAGTAGCTGTATTAACTAGTACTACTTACTACTTACTATATCTATATCTATATCTATATCTATATCTATATCTATATCTATATATATCATATCATATATGACGTTGCTAATCTATGAATTTGACAAACGATTTCTGATTGCAGTACGCGAACCGGAAGGAAGCTCATTTGCGCGTCATATTAACCTGCAGTTAACGTATTCATTTCAGAATAACGCACAGAATCCCATGCATATGAATGGCAACAAAGGGGCTCTATATCCAGCGCATGGTAAGAGCCAAAAACAAAAGCTCGCCGCTCAACTTAAGCCTCAACTAAACTTGCTTTTTCTATCTCCCTGTTTGTCTACTTCTCTAGAATCCTCCATGGATGAACTGTCGCAAGATTCGAGCGTTCACTGTATGCCCAGCGAGGTGTGACTGCAGCAGTCCTCGCCAGCACGTGCTCATCGCTAGCTAAATGAATGATCAGACCTGAATTGATCATTTTTTAAAGCTTTGGCATTAGCTGGCTGTGGGCTGCTATACAAGCAACAAGAAATCTATGAAAACAAACAAAAAACGTCCTTTCCTAGTCAAAATTTTATTTCATATAAAATGAAAAAAATAAAAAATAAAAAACAAAAAGAAAAAGAAGATGAAGAAGAAAACTTGCAACACGGATAACTCGCAGCAAACCCAATCGGAGTTGATAAATCTGTTTCGATGCTTTGAGCATTGTTTGCCCAGTCGTCATGATCCACATACATCTCAGAATACAACACATACATTCCTGCATAGCCTATAAAATGAAGAAGAAGAAGAAGATGATAGATACGAAGATGAAGAAAAGAAAAAACAACCTAAGCTTAGTTTAGTTAATTTAATTTAAATGAAATTTAAATTTAATTTAGTTTAATGCCTAATTGTTAAGTGTTTGCCCCTCTGCCTATCCACACTCTATCTATCCATCTCTCTCTCTCTCTATATGTATATCTATCTGTCTCTGTCTGCCTCTCTAACGTTTAGAGCATAGAAATGCAGCTGCTTGCCAAGGCTTTTGTAATATATTTAAACACTTACTATATATGTATATGCCTATCATGAGAAATGTTGTTATTGTTTATTTTCTTGTTTTTTAAATGTATAAAAAAAATGTATACCTATTTATATATATATGTATATGTATATGTAACTGGCCAGGCATTTTGTACATAGTTCTATAATAGCCGAAATTGATAAGCAACGCAAATTGATTCATTGTAACTAAACTATTTAGTTAACACAAATTACAAAACAATTATACAATTAAAGACGAATCGAAATCAATTAAAATGCAAAACAAAAAACCCTTTTTAAAAACAACTATCGATCACTGTGTTATCTATTTATCGAATGGAAGCGATGGAAACTTGAAGTCTTTGGGGGGTAAGCATTAGAGACATAACATGAGGGTAGTCAGCGTAGTCAGAGCGTCGTTTAGAAGGACTATGTTTTGGAGCTGAGCTTAAAGCTATAATATCTAAACGGTTTTGCTTATCGATATCGATAACGATACAAGTGGTATGTTTTAGAGCTGTGCTGAAGAAGAAATGTTGCATAGACAACTTTCTATACCGATGTCGATAATGATTATAAATGATGTGCTATAGAATTTTGATTAAGAAATAATACAATTAAGAAGTTATATTGCCAACGACTTTTGTCTATCAATATGGATAATGATAACAAGTGGTAAGTATGCTGAAAAGTCAACAGAATAATTGTTAAAGAGTATCTGCTTTCATATAAGTTGTAGATTTTTTGTATATTTCTAGTCCTGTTTTAGTATCTATTTATTTATCGATTTTTAAAGAAAACAACAAAAAAGCATGATGATTACAAAATATACAATTACAACTTTTATTTACTAGAATTTTATAACCAACTGCAATTAGGAATATCATAAAGCTAACGTTAAAAGTTAAGATCTTAGCCAAGTTGAGTTAACTTAAAAGTAAAATCAACTCTGATCTATTACTAGAAATCAACTCCCAAACACAACTTCCAACTGCAATTAGAAACATCAAAAAGCTATCCACTCACTGGGTAGATAAAATATTTACTATAGCTGATCAAGACTGTAACTGTAAGGCGACTGTAAGCTTTTAAGGCGAGTGCTCGGCGCAGCTTGAGCGTGTCGCAATTGAACGCTAATGCGACACTTGCTAATGCCAACTGATCTTTGGCAACACTCGAAATCGATTTCCGGTGCACACAAGCACAGATCAGAGCGCAGCGATCGAGAGACAGATCAGAAGATCGATGCAGCAGTCGAGGCAGACAGTGTGACGGCAGAGCTGATGGCTGACGATGAAGAGGAGGAGGAGGAGGAGGAGGAGCAGTAGAAGAGTCAGGAGGTGGAGGGAGCATCGTCGTCCACTCGACACTCGAGTTGCCAGTCATGTGGCAGCATTCTAGTGTTGCACTTCAGGCTCGGCGTTAAGTGCACAAGCCATCGTATTAATTGAATTATAAGCCTAGATTATGCAAAGATTTCCGGCCAGCAGCAGTTGAAGTCGATCCGACGTTCGATCCGACCCGAGCAGCAGCAGCTGGTCAGCAATTTGTGTGCATCATCATCAGGCGGGTGGCTGCGTGCGTGACTCGACACTTATGCAGGACTGCACTTGTTTGTAATTGTCGAAAGGAGATCGGATCGAAGAGCAGGCGGCTGAACCGGCTGATCGCAGTCGCAGTCACAGTCACAGCCATTGCCACAACACGTTACAAAAATATCAACAAATCGTCATCATTAATAATGATCATGCTATCAGAGAGATATATACATATATATACATAGAGATATACATATACATACATACATATATATTTTTTTGGTGGTTCATTTGTCAAATTTCACCGCGCCTCTGACTGAGATCGACAACAAGATCGAGAGCTCAAGATCTGTGAATCGATGTTGTTGCTGTTGTTGTCACTGCTGCTGCTGCTGCTGCTGTTGCTGTTGCTGTTGTTGTTAGTTGAGCAAACATTCAACACTTGAGGCAAGAGATTTTTTTTCTTTTTTTTTTTTTTTGTGGCAAGCTACAACAACTCAATTCCCAAATACCCCTACCTACCTCATGCCCCATGCCCCCATTCCCGTTCCCATCTCCTTCGCCATCTCCATCTCCATCTTCAATTCCCCAATTCCCACTTGCCCGGCAATGAAATTATGAATGATGTGATACTTTTGCCATTGAGATGTTTTCACAGTCGCGGGCGCATGACATGCCCCAGCCATATCTTATTTGCTATATCTCTACATCGCATTCGGATACGGTTATATGGGCACGGGCATGGGCATGGGGCCTGGGACATGGACTGAACGGAACGGGTTAGCTGCCGGTCTGACTGCCTGGTTTATGATCGAATCTTGGCTGGTGTTGTTGCTGGTGTTGTTGTTGGTGTTGTTGCTGCTGCCGTGTTTGTGTTATTTCTGCTGGAAATGAGCGATCGCGTGCAATAATTTGTAGAGCTGTTGCTGTTGCTCGAGCTGCGTCCAGAATCGTAGCTGGAATTGAGCTCATATCCAATGTCGTTGTCGTTGTTGCTGCTGCTGCTGCTGCTGCCTCTGCTGCCTCTTCTGCTGCTGCTGCTGCACATGCTGCACATCATTTTTCAAAATCATTCAAACACTTGTTAAATATTTTCTTAACCGATTGATGATGATTGTGACTTTGCATCGACTTTGCTGTGCTGTGGATTCTTAACAGAGACACGCGGACTTATCGACATATAGACATTCATCCTGCCACTCGACGCACACCAACACACACACACACACACACACACACACACACACAGAGAAATTTATTTGTGTTTATCAATAGATTCTGTTGGCTGTTGGCGGGCATAATGGAAAATAAAAGGCCACGGTTCGAACCCTGTGTGCCAGGCATTGACTTATTACGATTTGTTGGCCTTTTCACGTCGCTGAAATTAATTGATATCTGTGGTATGCGCATTGTTATTGCCCCAATGAATGTTGAATGTTGCTGATGGTGTTGCTCCGACTGCTGTTGCTGTTGCTGTTGATGTTGCTGCACGCCTGCAATCGGCAACGCCATAATGTCTGCACTTTGTTGATGCGGATGAGCCGCTGACATGCGGGCCACTTTTTGCCTTGATGATCGATTACAGAACGTGCCGCCCGCTCAAAAATGGGGTCAAGTGTGAGAGACTCCATGTTGCTGTTGCTGTTGTTGTTGTTGTTGTTGTTGATGATGATTGGGTATATGCAAATCCTCACTGCAGCTACAAGCGTTGTAATTTCCACACTCATACAAAGCTTTCAACAGTTTTTGAAGACCAACCTCAGCGCTGTGATGTGTCCTCTCCTTCTTTACTTCCATCAGGCTGAATCTTTGTGCTCCGCGCACCGTTTGGGGTCCCTTCTGTGAGTCATGCCGCCTGGCATTTTAATTGATTTTGTCCGAATAATCTTGTGCCATGACTGAAGCTGCTCTCGTTGTGTGTCTGCCAAATGCCGCATAACTCACTGGCACACGTCCTGCTCCTGCCAAGCACGTACTCATAGCTGCTCCTGCTGCTCCTGCTGCTCACCTAGGCTCTGCCAGAGATTGGACATTTATCATGTTGCCTGGCCATTGCCGCGAACTCTCACTGCGTAGGCGTTTGTCCGCTGACCACCGAGTTGAATGTGCGTGTGTGTGTGTGTGTGTGTGAATGTGTGTGCGTGTTTGATTACTGCAGCTGTGTGTGTGCGTGCCATCATTGGGCGTTGGAGCACGTAAAAATGTAACACCAACTGCAAAACTGACAACTTACGCAGCAGTGCTGTCAAGTTGGCCATTTTACAGCTGAACTTGGCTGCGAGTTGAGTAATATTTGCAATTGTAATTAAATTTTGTAAATGTGTGTAACAGGCCAAGGGAAGTGTGATTATTTCATAAAATATAAATAGTCATTATGTAGCTAATGATGATGATGATAGTGATAAGATGATGAATGCTGAAGATGATGAGAGATGACGATGATGGAATATGACGATGGTGAAAAATTAGTATGATGATTTTGATGATAAATTTAATATGATTATTATGATGATGATGGTGATGGTTATGGGAAGGATGATAATGATGATGATGGTGATGATGATGTCAATAAAGACGATGATAATGATGATGAAGATAATAAAAATTAAAACAATGATGAATGATGAATGATGAAATATGAAAGACAAAAGATAGAATATGAAATATAAAATATTAGATATAAAATATAAATCATAAAATGTAATATAAAATATAAAATGTAACATATAAAATATAAGATATAAGATATAAGATATGTATATACAATAAAATATAAAATATTATATTGTATATTAAATAAAAAATAAAAAATAATTAAAACTAAAATAAAAGTTGACTGATTAATGATAAATGATGAATGACGAATGATCAATGATGAAGATATAATAAGGTATAATATTATAAGTGACAGGTAATGTTACTCGTAATACTAATGACAATGATGTTAGTTGGCAATAGGCTTATATCAAATTCCATTCCTATTTGCAGTTAGTTATTTTGAAAAATCTTCATAATATTTACTATAAAATTCACCTGATATACCTAAAACATATAACAACGGTATATTCTAGCTATATTTCCGCTAGTCGGCAGCACTGGCCGCTATTGCTGAAGTCCAGGCCGTTGTCCGCCGTACCAACCCTTTGCCCTCAAAGTTTGCTTAACTGTGCGCGCACAGGACACCCAGCTGTGGTTGCACAGGCCAACAAGCCAAGCGGTTGCTGCCGTAGCCGTAGACGTAGCCAGAGCCAATGCAGTTGCTGTTGTTGTTTGTGTTGCAGCAGCAAAGACAAGACAACAACAGCAGCAACAGCAACAAGAACAGCAACTGACGACGACAACTTTGCAGTTCGCCTCAATGTTTGTGCAAGCAACATTCGCATGCAAGTCAGCAAAGTTTGCATTGACACGCAGCAGCAACAGCAACAACAACAGCAACAGCAGCAGCAACAGCCGCCACCGCCGCCGCAGCAGTCGAGACGCATTTGCATAAAGCTGGAATGGCAGCAGCAGCAGCAACAGCTGAGGGTAGGGGATGCTGAAGTGCTGTGAAGGCTTCCACCGGTGCTCTGCTGGTGTCATGGTGCCAAAAAAACCAGACAAACGCAAAGTGCACAGCATGGCAAACAGCAGCAGGAGCAGCAGCAGCAGCAGCAGCAGCAACTTTGCTGGCTATGATGAAGATGGACGTGTTGCTGGTGGCTTCACATCAACGGCAGCAGCAGCAACAGCAACAGCAGCGGCAGCAACAACAACCCCATTAGGCCTCACATAAACTGCATGCAACTGGGCAGCGCGCTCCTGTGGCGTGGTCATGTTGCTATTGCTACCGAGCTGAGTTGCTGACTTATGGCAATTGCCAATGCAACATTTGTTGCCAGTTGTTGTTGCTGTTGCGGCTGGTTACCCCCCGCAAACATTTGTTTCAACACGTACGCGCAAATGAGTTTACAAGGTGCGATATTCATGTTGCTGCCGTTGCGATGTTGCTGCCGCAGTTGCAGTTGTTGCTGGCTGCTGCTGTTGTTGCTGCTGTTGTTATCCATATTTACTATGCGCCGCATGAGCAACATGTTGCCAAGGCAGCTTTGCCTGTATCTAAAACATTTTGCTGGCTAATCGTATTTTTGCAGTTTTATATTAATATCGATGCAGCAACAACAACAACAACAACAACAACAACAACAACAACAGCAGCAACAGCAGCAACAACAATGACAACAATCTATATGAAAAACTGCGAATGTTTTTCGATTTGCTGCCTCATTTCTCATTCGGGTTTGCCGCAGCTGCCGCTTTTTATAATTTTAATTAACGCATTCGTTGTAGTTGTTGCTGCTGCTGCTGCTGCCGCTGCTGCTGTTGCTGTTGCTGTTGTCGCCTGCTGCCTGTTGCTGATGTTGTTGTCGTCTTTGCCCAACATGCTAAAAGGTGTTAATTGGCGAAATTTCCATGTAGAGACTAACCAAAAGGAAACAGAACTTTGTTGTTGCTGTTGCTGGCAACTGTTGCTGCTGCTGCCACTGCTGCTGCTGCTGTTGCTGCTGCTGTTGTCGCCTTGAGCCTTGTCAACAAGATTTGCTTTATTAGCCAGCTTTCGGGTGGTGGCTGCATATCCGCACCAACATGCCACACACCAGCAACATGGACTTTGTTTCAGTTTTTCTGGCTTTTAATGAGTCGTCTTGCCTCGTGCCCCTTGCAACATTTCACATTGTACATTGCAACATTGCCTCGTCCGTCTATGCTGAGTAAATATTTTCATGGTTTAATTTCATAAATTATGACAATTTTAACTGGCGGTCCCTGACATTGATCATTGAAATCCCTAAGTTATCGCTGCCTATTCACGCCGCTGTCCGCCTGATATGAATTATGGGCGGCACAGCAAATCAACTTAAAGTGCAGAGCAACACGGGCAGCCACGACAGGGCAACAACAGTGCAAAAAGCTCCTAAATTTTACTTAAGAACATGTGCGTTCAACGCCATCAATGGGCTGCCATTGCCCGTTGCCTGTTGCCATTGCTGGCTGCCCCCATTGCCACAGTGGAACGGCCACAGCACCGCCTCAGATGATGACGATAATGATGATAATCATTAACACCTTTTGCCGCACAGAGCGCGCACAGCGGCACAATACGCCCCAACAACATACTCCAGACTACCCCATGCCAAAAAGCAGCAACAACAACAACAACAACAGGAGCAACATCAGCAACGGCAACAGCAACAGGAGCAACAAAAGCACCAACAGAATGTATACGAAAATAATTCAAAATGAAATTTGCTTTATGATGCGCAACCGGGCGACGTGCCTACGCACAGTGAGACGAATGTGATAAATGTATATATTTAATAAAAATTATATTTTTTAATTTATTTATATTTTTATAAATATTATCTACAAGCTTGGACTGTAATAACCTTTATCTAAGCCTCAAGCTCTGATCTATTTCGTTTAGTTGTCCAAGTAACTGGGTAACCGTTTTATGAAAGACTTCAAAGACTATATTCCATTTGAGTTTGTCTCAGAAATCTTCAGTTGTCGTGATTTTATAAATTTCTTATATATTTTTATTACTTTTCATATATAAATCAGTAAATAAATGCTTTTATTTCAAAGAATTTATTTCAAAGAATATTTAATTCAATGGAAAATATATACAATTTAACTAAGGTATTCTGGGGTTAAGTTTTCTATATTTAATTCAAAGATTACTAGAAGTAGTTTTTAAATATATATTTTTTAGCTAAGATTATTTACTTTAATATGTCATTTTTATTTTTAGGGCTTAAATGGGCTTAAAATGAGCAAATAGATGAGCAATAGATACAATATATAAATATTGTTAAATATATCTATGCATATAGATCTTAAAATTAGTTAGACATGTATAAAAAACTGTGTTAATCAAGAAATTTGAAATCTACATATAGATACCAAACAATATTTCAATACATGTATTTTTTATTTATTATTCATTATATCTTATCACATCGATTCAAAATGGAAACCCTTCTAACATCCTTTCTATTTCAAGCATCTCTTCCAACAGCTTTTGCGCCACTGTACTGCTGGCTATCTGCGTTGATATGAAATATGTGTCGGTCGGCAGGCAGCGGAGATTTATCGAGCGCGAAATGTAATACGCGAGCAACATATCGTGCCGTTCCTCTGCCATCCCATCCCATCCCATGCCATCCCATGCCATTCCGTTCCGTTGCCGCCCGTTCAGCTCAGCTTGAGCCTGAGCTTCAGCTTGACTTGAGTTGAGTTGAGTGGAGTTTAAGTCCAGTTGTCCCGGACCCGCTTGTCGCCTGCTCTGCTCCTTTCAATGCGGCCACCGTTTTGGTCGCCACTTTGAATTGGCTTAAGCGACGCCGCCGACAGATGGAGGAGCGAGCCGGGTAGCGGGCATCGGGGCGGTCGGGCAATGCCGTCGACTGTGACTCGAGTTGTGCGCGATTCGGCGCGCTTATAAACTGCATCCTGCTGGGCGCACTCCAAACGGTTGCCTCCGACTGGACATTAACTAATGCATGCATTTATATTTTGTTGTTGTTGTTGTTGTTGTTGTTGTTGTTGTTGTGCCCAAAAGCCACCGGCAGGGCATGACTGCTGTGGTGCTGTGGTGCTGCTGCTGCTGCTGTGGTTGTGTGTGTGTCTACTCCGGTCTGCTCCAATAACTCATGGTGACACTATTAAAGCGACGATTTGTAGCTGGGCATAAAATAAATGCGGATTAGACTTTATAAAGGACAAAATGCTCATGACTGAATTTATGCAGCTCACATTTGTGGGCGTCACAGTTGGCGTGACGTGCTGGGCGTGGCACGTTGAGGCAACGGCGGTGCTGGTGGGGGCGTGGGGAGTGAGTGCCACAGTTAATTGCGATTTCAAAATCGTTGCATGTAGCACACGAATGTTATCAAAATCAGTTGAGTAAATAAACGTAACCAAAGCAAAGCAAACCCAAACCCAAACCTAAACCCAAACCCGAACTCAAACTCAAATCCAAACTCGAATCCACTCGACAAAACACAACTCAGCCCGAATCGAGTCGACAAAAATAACAAACGTGACAAATTTTGTGAACTCAACTGTGAGTGGCAGCAAAAAACAAGACATAACAACAATGACAACAGCAACACCAACACCAACACTAACAACAACAACAACAACTTTTCGATGCAACACAAAACTTTCGAAACGAAAGGCTGCGCGTGGGCGTGGCACAGCAACTAAAACAGTCGCCAACTTTTTGGCAGGCGTCGGTCCATGCGCGTGGTGTGGGCGTGGCACCCACTCACCTCACTCAGCTCCACTATTTGGCATGTAAACACAAGTTTTTTGGCGACAACAGCAAAGAAAACAATTGAAGGATAAAATTTCGAGTCGAGGATATAAATACGAGTCGCAAGACTTCAGCCCGCATCGCATCGCATCGCCTCATTGCCAGCTGCCATGGAAAACTGCCAAAAGAAAATGCAGGGGAAAAGTGCTAGGCTCTAGCCGTGCCTCCACACATTTTTCCAGCTGCTTGAATTGGGCGCGAAATGTGACAAGTCCATGGCAGAACTAACTGAAAAGGTGGGCTGGTTAGGTTGAGGGTTAGCATTGAGATAGATTGGCTGATGTATGCTCGTAATGTTGGGTTATCAACAAATATATTATTTGAGCCTAATTCTAGCTTATGAAGTTTTACTTTTATATAAATGCAAGACAATCCTTGACTCTTTCAACTTGTTTCAAGCTAACTTCTTGTCTTGAGGCTTCTGTAATTAAATTGATTTTTCATGTGTGAAAATATAAACACCTTAAATCTTAGTTTTTTTACACGCATTTTGATCATTTGTGTTAAAGCTATTTAAATTTTTAATCAGAATTTACTCTTTCGTGTTACTGGAAATATAAAATATACATATTTTAAATTAAAATATCATACACACAATACATGTGTGTGAAAAAAAAAAACAAAAAAACTATTGGATACAAATTTTTGTCAATTAAAATGAAAAAAATAAAAATAAATAAATAAATATAAATTTTTGTAAATTAAAATTTAAAAAATAATAAAATTTTTTTTTATATAATTTATTTTTTTATGAAAACAAAATATATTTATTATATATATTTTTTAATAAAAATAAAATAAATATGATATATTTTTTATTTATTTTTAAATAAAATAAAATATAAATTTAGTCATAAAAGCTCCCCTTACGAATGCACCCAGAGCCTGCAAATTTTAAAGATTTACAAAATTAATATATACAAAACTGTTTTCTATTAAATTTATTTTTAACAAAAATTTTGTTTAGAAAAATTTTTAGTCATCAAGTTGAGTTTTAGTATAGTTCAATATATATGTAGATATTTCGGTTCATCAACCACAAGCTGTATTCAAAGCTTCCATTATCTTCTGATTCATTTAAATATTCGCAACATCAAAATAAGATTGCAACTCTAATATCAATATGCATAAATGGACATTAGCCTAAGATTCCTAATTGTTCAATCGAGATGAGGTGTTGGGTAAATATGCCACTGCCCTTTGTCAGTCCTGGACCCTTTTGCCCAAAGCTGCACAACAACAAAAATAAATAAATAAAGAATAAAAGTTGATAGGAGGAGAGGGTGGAGGAAGAGGGAGAGGGCCAATCCCTGGAGCCGCTTGGCTGCTGGGGCTGCGTTTCGACGGGCACGTAATGAGGGTCAAAACGCGTGTAAATGCAATGCAAATGTATGTTAAAGTGATTAGCAGCCTTCAAAGAGACGCCTTGACTGAGAGAGGGTGGGCGAGGGTGGCCCAAATACACCAGAGGCAGCATTTGCGCTAAACCTGAGCTGAGCTGAGCCGAGTCGAGCTATGAGGTGGCGGAGGCGTTCTGTTAAATCCTCGCACAGCAGCCGGCAATAAAAACAGTTACAGAAACAGAAACAGAAACAGAAACAAATAAAAAAGGGAGCAGGAACAAATCATGACGGCAACTATTTGGATGAATGATGAACTTCCATTCGACACTTCATTGAAGTTGACAGATGTGGGCTGGGTTGGGTTGGCCGGGCCACGCTCTTTTGCTCACGATTCGCACCCCCAGACAACAACAACAACAACAACAACAAAGAGAGTATGGAGCACGTGTGTGTGCTGTCGGCAGAAATTTTTGTATTTATGCGAGAGAGCTGCGAAGGAAACATTTACAAATGAAGTTGTAATCGGAAGTTGTTCGTTTGCAGCGCTGTCCTCACACCCTTGCACCCGGACACCCTCACACCCTCTGACACCCTCTGACACCCTCACACCCAGCTCACACAGCCTCTCCATGCACAATAAATTGAGCGACAATTGTACAAATTGTCAAGGCGGAAACGCTGCCAGGGATAGTTCAGCAGCAGCTCAACAGTTCAACTCGGTAGCAAATGTCGAGTCCAGCGTGCGGGCTAGAGGATTAGGTGACTAAAAGGGGTGCCAGGCTACTCTCTCTATGTGTGCATCCTGCATACATATGTTCACTTTGTGTGTGCTGATCCTTTTTTTTTGTTTTTTTTTTTTTTTTTGGCCGCAAATATTTGTTTTTAATAGTCGCAAACGCGATGTTTGCGAATGCAAATAGGATTTGTCAATTGAATGCCTATTAAAACAGAGAGTGAGAGGGAGAAAGAGTGGGAAGATAGAGATAGCTAGAGAGTGGGAGCGAAATAATAACACTTGTTCCACGGCACAAACTGTTTGTCCAACTGATTAGCCAGTTAGTTGCCCAATTTGACATATGTTGAGATTGTGCCGATTGTGCCCGGAGCTGCGAGCGCAGAAGACACTTAATATAGTTGTTGGCTTGCCAGGCGAGCTACCTGCAAACGATCTGGGAGACACAGAGACAGAGACAGAGAGCTGGTGATGGAGATGGAGTCTGTTGCCTGTTGGCCTGCCTTATAGGCCTGCCTGGCTTGCTGGCCTGGTCTTATCTACAAAATTCGATCGTTTTGAAAACGCTCAAAATGTGATGTGGTGGCATTTTCAACTTGTCTGCGTCTTAATATTTTTACTTTCTTTATGGTGCGCAATAGTCGAAGAACTGGTTCACAGTTGGTGGGGATCTCTCTACGTCTCTACGGCCTACGGTTTCCGGGCTCGGATCGGCTCAACAGCGCTGCGTGTGCCGCTGCTGTTCTTTGGCGTTGTTGCTGTAATCGTGTCGTGTCCATTTCGATTATCACCAAAGTGAGTAATTTAATACCAATTTGGCGGCCATGGGGCATCGGCATAGAGTTGACAGAGATATGCGCACTTCAAATGTCAAATGTGAGCAACAGATGCAGCAGCCGGAGCAGCTCCCAACGGTTTCTCGCTCTCTCTCTCTCTCTCTCTCTCTCTCTCTCTCTCTTTCTCTCTGTGGGAAAATCTGTGATCTGGCCATTGAGCATTTAACTGGAATTTCGAGATAACCGGACAGCGGCAGCTGCCTGACAGGACCGTCGGACCGACCGCTGGCTTAGCCAGGCGATTACATTGAGCTAGTGGCTGTCGAGCTGTGACAATTTACATGACGCACTCAGAGATAAGTTGGCGGCATTTAGCGCCAAACTGGGTGGACAGTTCAAAGGATTGAAATGGAACCATACATTATGATTGCTTCGTGGAAAAGATACTTAAAGGCATTGATAAATAAGTTCGCTTTGGCTTTAACAGGAAATAATATCGATAAGCTGAAATTGTAAAACTTTTCCGTTGTTAAAAGTCAGTTGAATTTACTGATTCTCTATGAGATTCTCGTAGTTTTAAATAAGCTTTGCGATCTGTAGGTTATATTAAAATAGTATTTTTTCGTAGACAGTTTATTTTTCCCTCATTTTCTTTTTTGCTTACATTCCATAAAAGTGTTTTTTTTTTTTCAAGTTCGTCCCTTGATTCGTTAGTTTTAATTCTCATTATGAAAGGTTCTCTCATTCTCTTTCTTTTTGTCATATTCTATCTCTTAATCTGTTAATCTTCAGCTCCACTCTCTAAGAGTCTCTCGCTTGCTCTATTCTATTACTTACAACTTTTTGTCTTTCAAGAGAGAGAAGGCAAGAATTCTTCTCTCCCTTGATCCTTTACATTTTCACTACTCTCTCTATCTTTCTCTCTCAAAAATATTCTTCCAGTATCTTGTTTTCTCTAACTCTCATTTTCTCTCACGATTCCTCAATCACGTTCTCTCTCACTATTTCTGTGTCAATTAATTTCTCTTACCATATCTGTTTCTTCTCTCTCTATCTCCCCCTTTCTGTTTCTGTCCCACTCTCCCTGTTTCTCTTCCTCTCTATCTTTATCTCTCTCTCCCTCTCTCTCTTTCTCACTTTCTCTCTTTTGCCCTTATTCTCATTTAATTTGCAACCTTTCTATGCAATTCTCATGGCTTCAAATAAGACAGCCCAACATCACTGTTTTCCTCCGCTTAATATAATTTACATCTTCCAGGCAGAGCAGCTCTCCCATTTCCAATTCAATATTCCAATAGATTCCGCCTAATATTCAATTCATATACATCGCATATCCCACTAGATATTACGTATCGAAATCATCCTCATTATTAGAACACTTGCAGAAGATTATTGGCTTTTTAAGTGGTCATAAAATAAAAGCAACAAAAAAATATTATGCGCCATGGTGCCAGAGTGAAGAAGATCAAACCGTTGTCTCTCGCCCATCGTGATGAATACATTTCCCACGTTTTTTTTCTTTCTGTGGCGGCAGAGATTTTGTTTTTAATTTATTCAGAAGAAATCTGGCTGCAGTAATCGAACGGGAAGCCGAAAAAAAAAATCAAAAACAGAAACAACAACAAGAAACCTGCCAACTGATACGAGATGATGTCTATGACTACAACTGGGTATATATCTTTGGATAGTCCGCTGGACTGCAGTGGACTGTGGACTGGCATCGGGTTACATTCTTTTGTCGGAAATTTATGACTCTACGGAGCGGGGGGTGGAGCGAGGTGGAGCAGTGGAGCAGCGGAGCCGTCGGTCTACTACTGTGGAAGCAAATGGAATCGGTGGAAACGGTGGAAAATGCCCGCGTGTTTAGCAGCATTTAATGGCTCATTTCGGCTTGATTTCTTTTGCCTTCATATGGGCCAAAGATACGAGACGCTGACACTGGCACTGGCACTGGAACTGGGACCATTGGCACTGCATAGAAAAGATGTTCGATTTTGGGACTTCCTAGCTTATTTGTTTTAGTTGGTGTTTGGGGGCTGCCTTTTAGCGGAAAAGCTGTAAAACTTGTTGAAATGCTTGTAAGATGCTCGTAAAATGTGCACAGTGAAGAGTCTATTACAATGATGCCATATCGCTGATAACAAGCTCCGACATGAAGTCGGGTTGAAGTTGAAGTAGGAGTCGAAAGTGGAGAGTGGAGAGCGGAGAGTGGAGAGTCGAGAGTCGGCAGTTGGCAATCGGCAGTTGCTTTAACGGCATTGGAAAGGTGCAACGAGACGCCACTTGGGGCTGGAAAATTGAATTGCAGAGTGGCCATAAAATTGCCAAATGGCTAAGGAGTTGGTGGTGGAGCTGCAGCTGTTGCTGTTGGAGTCGGAGCTGTCCACATTGTTGCCGAACTACTTGAGTCTTAAACGCTGCATTCTGATTTGCGGGCGTTCACTTAGCGCGGGTGCCAATTGGCAACGCTGCTCGTTAAACTGAGAGTTATTGGTTAACTCTTCGCATTACTTTGACATGAGGGTAAAAACTACAGGTAATTGAAAAAAAGGAGAAAAATTAAAAAAATTGAAAAAGGAGCTGCTTACTAATTGTATATGATATTTATTTACTGAGAGAAATTTGTATAGATAATATATATAGATAATAGAAGAAGAAATTAAATATTTTTATTAATATTATATTTTGATTCATCGGGTTTAGCTTCTAGGCTCTCTAGATTTTTTTTAGGTAATATCAAATAATACCTCTTTACTACTTATCCGTAGAAGCAAGGACAACATTCGTCTTTAATCTGCATGATTTTAGCATTCTTTCCATCTTCTATTCATACTTACTAAAGCTCTCCAATTAAGGATTAAACTGTATTTTCACAATTTTATCTTAAATTTGGCTTCAATATTAGCATATCTAAGAATTTATGAAAATTTAAATTTCTTGAAACTGAACTGCCATTTAAAGGTCAATTTATGATCAAAATTTTAATGGACTCTATGAATTTTTACGATCTTTTCTATAGTTCTTAGCATATTCATATGAGCATATAAGCACTATAAAGAGATAGGGAGAAATTTGCATAAATTAAAATTTACGCAAACGAAAACTAGTTCAGATCGTATACTCAATATATTTGGCCATAATTTTACTATATTATTATTTTTACTATATTTTCGGCTAAATTTTGAATAATAAGTTTTCCTGATTCACAGCTTCCTTCCTTATTCAATACAAGTTTTAGAGGCCTAAATATTTTTCACTAATATATGCGATGATAAAAACTATATAAAAATCATATGAATATATCAAGTGAAATAAGTTAATGCACTAATGGATGCTCTTTCGTTTATCGTTCGTATGGCAGTTGGACTAGCCTCTGACCATCATTTTGGTAGCGTTATCAAAATTCATAAGCGATTAAACATTTAAAAGCCCATAAGAGATTTTCATAAAAAAACCATTTAACTGCGACTCGGCGCATGGGGGCAGAGTTACAGATATATACAGGTATACATACATATGTGTATCTAAAATTAATAATACTATATGCATATATGGTAAGACAATAAAACACAATAGAAACTACAGATTTTCTTCCTCTTTCTTACTGTTTTTATTGCAGCCAAAAGCCACAAAATGATAATTGTATTTGTGAAAGACGATGAAGGGAAATTATGAGCGCGAACGCAGTTTAAACAGCAACAATTAATCAAACTCAGAGACCGAAAGGACGGGGGGCGGGTTTACTCTGGGGACAAAGAGAGTGAGAGATAACTCTATTATGCATGACAACAACAACAACAACTTCAACAACACAATAGCAACAACAACATTTTAGTAGCGACTAGCAGCGATTTACAAGCGTTTATCATTTTCGATTTGAGTTTCAGTTTCTGTTTCAGCCTCAGCTTAAGTTTCAGTTGTCTAGATAAATGCGATTAGAATTCTCGTCGTCTTTTTATACTCATTTATTAAAGTGAATTGAGTATATGGGTTTTGTGCAATGTCCGTCTTGCAAACAGTTTCGAAGATATTAAAGCTAGACACTTGAAATTTGGAACATATACTCGTGTATATCCTGTAATTATAAAGTGTCAAGGTTTTTCTGATCCGCCCACTAGGGGCGTGGAAAATCGGAAAACACTGATTATCCGGTATCTCAGAAACCAAGGTAGTTGAAGTGCTAGAGAGTTGAAATATATACTATAAGATATGGTGTATATAACTACGCCCCTAGGGGACGTGGCAAATCATGTAAGGCTGTATCATCTACAGTTTTAGAGCTAGAAACTCAAAATTTGACATTTTAATTACTGTTGACATCCTCTAATAATTTGCACAAAAATAATATCGGGGGCGTGGCAAAGGGGATAATAATTCAGGCAACGCTTGGGTCCTGAATGAGTATTCTGCAGTCGGTAACGGTCGACTGCAACGTTCTTACTAGTATTGTCTTGTGCGTTTCTGGCCTGTAAAATTTATTTGAATTTTGTGATCTGTCAACAGGTTAACTTAACTGACTTTCCAAAAGAAAAATATGGTAAGAAAACTGTGCCCGCTGGCAAAAGGGTTGTTTATCTGCCCATCAGCAGCGGCGGCAACGGCGGCAGCATCTGCGGCGGGGGCATAAATTAACTTGTTATGCTGCCCATGGGAAAAACTCTATTGATGCCTATCTGTCGTCTGTCTCTATCTTTTATCTAGATCTCTATAACATAGACTTATGGCAGACCACAAACCCAACATGACACACAACACATATTATATATAATACGATATATGTATAGAGAGAGAGAGAGGGAGAGAGAGAGGGAGAGAAACAGAGCGAGCGAGAGAGTGTGGGAGTCTGCTTTGGTAGCGTCGTAATTACCGGATTAAGGACACGTGCCGTTGACTTCCCATTGACTTGACGCCCTCTCCTGCTCACACTCTCTTCCTCTCACTCACTCTCTCTCTCTCCCACAGTCTATTCACTTGACGTTCGTCCTTTTGTTTGAGTGCATAAGCCGCGTGCGAGGCGCGACTCGATTCGAGTTCTCCTCTTGATTTAATCATAACTATGCGCCTTAGATAAGGCCGCAACTGAAATCAAAATACAATTTGTTGTCGCATTCGCATTAAAAATCAATCAATCGAAATTAACAAGTTAACAATGAGAAACGTAACGCAAACGAAACGAGACGAGACGAAACTCCCTGCCCAATGATAAATACTTGATATTGTGGGAAGCACCCCGAGCGACGAATCGAACTGGAATCGAAAAACTGGACGAACGCGCCGGGCCATTCATTGTGTAATTATGTGACAATGCGAAATGCCGTACGTATATACATTTCGTCAGAAGTCAACTCAAAAAAGAAAAAAATACAAAAAATAACGCCTGAGGACACTTGAAAATGTATAAAACCCTGACCAGCTCAGACTCATTATAGACGTAGTTTTTTTTAGAGGGTATATGTGGCGTGTTGGCATGAAAATGTATTTTAACTTTATTGAGGTGAGTAGGGTTGGTATGAAGGTCTTTAAAATGTAACTGCTAATGGTAAGGGTATTCTGTAGTCGAATTATATTTTGTAGAAATAAGAAAGCGTATGAAAAAATTCATTAATTTACCTATATCTATTGTAGATATAAATATACATGTATATACCCAAAGCTTTGTTAGGATTACAACTGTTATTAGACTTGCTATTAAAAAGAACTTGTAAACTTAAAATTACAGCTGGCTTTGATAATCCTGTTCTCTGCTAAAGCACTTGGCGCATAGGACATAAGCTAACATGAGAGATTTTTAAGAAAGTACTTTTAGCATTACATTCAATAGATCCAGAGAACTAACTATTCCTAAAAGTAAAATTGACCGTGGTAAGGGTATGCTCTAGTCGATATACTTTACTATTTAGCATAAGCAAAAGTAACTAACTCAATATGCCTGCACACATGACTTATGAAGTGTATTTGCGGGGCTCTAAGGAAAAATAGAAATTGAAAATAAACTTTCATTGGGCCAGCCTAAGTCAACATTACAGTACAATTGCTGATGGTAAGGGTACTCATTAGTCAAGTTTTTGTTAAATGATATAGTCAGGGAAGTAAAAGTAGATAGTGAATATAACAGTTATTTAACAACTCACCCAATGTACTCATACTTTACAGGGTATGTAATGTTTGTAAATAGAAAAACTTAACTAGCTAAAACTGTCTATAGTAAGGTTATACTCCAGTCATCCTTGTGCATTCCATACAAGTTGAGCTATTGAAAACTCATATGTATTTGGCACTAGTTTGCATAGTTTTTATCCAAAATTATTCAGTATATGCTTATGGTAAGGGTATATTCAAGTCAACCTTTTTGCTTGCCAAAAAGAAGTTCATCTAATGAAAAACGGCATACTTTTGACACTAATTTTGCATATGGATCATTATTTGTCTACTATTTTTCAGTCAGCTGCCATAAACAATATGGATTTCACGCCTATGCCAAGTGTTTCTGGTTGTGGGCTCATCAATTTGTCGCTGCTCCAGTTTTATGGCTGCTTTAAATACAAAATCAAAAATGTTTATACAAAAAGAGAATAGAGTCTGGAGCTAAACATAAAGAGCAGCTTGAGTAGGGCATATTTCAGGTGGAAACAAGTCGAAGCCTATGGAGTGCCCATAAAATCTATAATTCGAGCTGAGCGATAAGAGTTTATACACCTGAAACAAATAAAATATCTTCATTCTTTGGAATTTCATTTTTTAATTGATTTGATGCAGACTTTGGATTCGAATAGTTTTTTAATTGATTTCCAATAGGAGGAGAACGGCCCTAAACTAGCCCAACTCATTTCACAAATATATTTTTATTTTGTTAGACATAAAAAGTGGAGCTCGACAAATTTTATGCGTCTTTAATGTGCTGGAAAATAATGGAGGCGCTCCACGGAATTTCTCCGTAGCCCCCGAAATACAATTTATGCACGACTTAATATTGTTTCGAGAGCATTTGGAAAACAAGCCATAAAAATGCGACAAATGTGTCGAGGCGATTTTAAGTGGTCGTTGTTTTTAGTTGAGAGCTATGAAAGATAATATACATGTATATACTTATATATAACACATTACACTAAGGAGTATTATTTTTATTGTTTATTTGAGTGGAGTAGAGTAAATGAGAAATGTATTAGAATAGAAAAGATATTCAGTTATCTTATTAAAATAATTGGCAAGTTTTTTAAGCTTGTAGGATATTGGCTTGAACTATTTTTGCTTTTAGTTGTAGTTTGATAAACGGTTAGAGTTTAGGTTAGGTTGCAACTGCTAAACGTTTACGAATGCAGCACAAAGAGGAGTCAAAAATTACACTTCGTAATACATTATATATTATATTATATTAGCTTATGAATAGAAACTGAGTTTAGAAAAAATGTCAGTTTTTCTTTTTATGCTAAAATTCTTCTAATATTTCTGATTTAAGAAAAGAGTTCAAATTGAAGAGGTGGCTGACCACTAAAAGAATAAATAGAAGTCAAATGTCGTACATCAGCATATCATCTAAAATGAAGGATACTTGACACATAGTTAACAGTGAATAGTTAAGTAGTTAGTTAAAAAATTGGAAAGATTTTAAGAAGTGAATACTAAAGCCAATCTTGACTATCCTAGCAAAACTAGAACTGCTTGCTTGACAAAGTTTGGTATATTAATATTAAGTGAATTTTTTCTTTTATAAATTTATTTAGAAAACTAAATTAAATAATTTTTTATTATTTTTATCACTATAATTGGAGCTACACTGCACGAAAAATTTGTTTAGATCTTTTTATTCATATGTTATTCTGATTTAACCAAAGCAAAGACTTCTTTAAACAAATTTGTTATTAGAATTATTCTGATATTATTATTAAAAAATTAAAAAAAAATATATCAATAAATATTTATACTTTTTGTTATTCATATATTATTATTATTTATTTCTTAATTTTATTATAATTATCGTTTTTTCTATACATAAAATTTAATTTAATTTATTTATATTTTTACTATACATATAATAATATTATTTTTTCATTTTTTTTTTTTTTCAAATTCTATCATTAGCTTAGCAATCACCATTGTAAACTACTCAGACTATAGATACTCTTCAGCTCATTAAATATTTCATTTACTTGCGCTATAAATCATTTAACTCAAATTAATTTGCATGAAGTCTTAAAAAGCGTACACTTAAAGAAAAAAGTATCCAACTTCTGCTCACTCTCCTTTATTTTGGTACGCCTACAACTGCGATGCTCTTAATGTGGGGGTTGCTCATCTGTGTTGCTGTTGCTGTTGTTGTTGTTGACTTTTGTTTCTGTCCATTTTGTGTAACTGTCTCTTGTTCATGTGTGTGTGTTTGTGAGTGTGTGTGTGTGGGTGTATGTTTGTTTCACTTTGTGTTACACCAAAAATGCGCCGCAAAGCCAAACGAGAGGCTGTTGCAAGCGCCAATGCAAAGTGCAGCAGCAGCAGCAGCAACAACAGCAGCAGCAGCAGCAACTGCAGCCATTGCACTTTGCATAATGGCTTAACACATGTGTGCATGTGTGTGTGTGTCTGTTTGTGTGTGTTGGCGCTGTGGTGTGCAGCCATTTTGTGTCTGTGTGTGTGTCTGTTTGTATATCATTACTTATCAGATACTTATTATGAGCACACGATATCGTATATTTTGGCATGCGTGTGCTGCTGCTGCCTGAATGACTGACTGTGTGTGTGTGTGTTTGAATGTGTGTGTGTGTGTGTGTGTGTGTCACATCTGTGTGTTTGGTAAATATGCAAATGAGCCTGTTTGTTGCCACTACTGTTTGCCATTGTTGTTGTTGCTGATGCTGTTGTTGCTGTAGCTGTTGTTGCTGCTGTTGTCGTGCGTTGATTATTGTTGTTATCGTTGGCTGTGTCGGTGTTTTTGTAGTTGTTATTGCCGGGCACCGCCACCAACGACAAGCCAGCAAACATTTGATTATGATACGAAATCGATATAATTTAAGCGATGCCAAACCAGAGAAACGGATGCGCACAGTTTGTGAGTTGGAGCTGGAGTTGAGTGGAGCAGCGGCTATTGCCTGATTTGCCCCACCTGGCCCAGCTCCAACGCTGCCTAGCCTTTGACTCTGACGTCTTTGTTGACTTTGCAAAAAAGAAAACAATAAAAAACTGGCAAAAACTGTTGGCCAAAGTCAACAGTAACTTTGCTACCTTTTGGCTTTTATGAGACGCTGCTGCTGCTGTTGCTGTTGCTGCTGCTGCTGTTGCTGTTGCTGCTGCTGCTGTTGCTGTTGCTGCTGCTGCGGCCATTCATCATCCACTCCGCCCAGCTGCAGCTTGGCGGCTTCCGCACACATCGCGTGTTGAGAGCGGCGCACATTTTAACGCCTTTTTATGTTTTGCCGCTAAACAAGTGCAGCTCTCGCAGCAGCAGCAACAACAATTGCTAACAGCAAACAGCGGCAGCAACAATTGCAGATACACGAAAACTAATTACAGATTCTAATCGCGTCATATTTTTACCTTCAGTTAGACTGCGTTTCGTGTGCGCGCCCCATCAATATTGGAGCCACGGCGAGCTTTTTGCACTGCCATTGGCCCTATGTGCCAGCCCCAAAAAAGGGGCAAACACACTCACACACACACACACACATACACACATACATATATAGTACACACACATTTTTTTCCAGCTTAGTTTTGTCGTTCGTTTGAGTTGTTAACATTTCTTTGGCCGTTTGTTATTTGTTTCCTTTTTGCTTACTTTTTCTATTATTTATGTTTGCTTCATAATTCTTTTTTTTTTTCTTTCAGTTCGCTATTTTGTTGACTAGTGCAACGGAAATGGCTGTAGACGCGGAAGTGAATTGTTAGGCGCCTTTGGCCCTTTGAGCTGAAATGTTGAGCTGAAAACTTTGATGGAATCTCGAGTAAGCAATGCAATTGAGAGCTGATTGAGAGTTGCCAAGTTATTTGTCTAGCTAAAGAGTTAGGGAAATGTGAATGGAAAGCAAGTAAGGAAATTGCACGAGTATCTCTGATATTGGGAATTGCTTAGCTAAACAAATGGAAATATGTGGGCATAATGAGAGGAAATCAATCGCCTGATCTCAGGATTTGGAAAGGAACTGGGAACTTTTGACAAACTACAAAAAAATACTTGAGATTGATTTGGAAAGGAAATTCTCTGATTGATGGCAAATTTAAGAAAATATTGGGAAAAGTTAATTGAGAAGTCTCTGAGTGAAAAATGTACAAAAAGTAAGAAAATACGAGGGTAGGCTTAACAGTTTTCGAGTGAAAAATATGGAAAAATTAAGAAAATGTTGGGAGCAGTTAAGGATGATAGAAAATGTAATAGAAATACGATTAAAGATTGTAGAGTTTTTGTGAAAATAAATTAAAATATAAAATATATATAACATATAACTAGAAAATTTTTCAAAATATTTAGAAAAGTTAAATATAATACAAATACTTAGACAGATTAAAGACTTTTCGAGAAACATTGCTAGGAACAAAAAGAAAATGTTGACAGAATTTTAATGTATAGATAGGGCTTCAAATACGTTAGAAAAAGAAAAAAACAATTACATTTTTTAAAGTATATATTTTTTATATAAATAAATTTCGAATTTCTATTTATAAAATACGTCTTATTAATTTTTTATTTAAAAAAAAAAAAGTAAACAGTTTAAAAGGCAGTTCAACCCAATTTCAAAACTGTTTTGCCGGCGCTTAAACTTCCCTTTAAATATGATATACCCTAGTTTACAAATTCTGTGAAATTCCGGCACAGGCCAAAAAGCCGCAGCCACATTCGCAGCCACAGCCGCAGCAGCCGCCGTCGCAGTCGCAGTCCGGAGTCCGGAGTCGCTGTTGTTGCAGTTGTCCAGTTGTCAGAGGACAACGTCAAACCACAGCAAAAACTCATAACTCAAATCGCCAACAGCTGTTTTTTCATCGAGCCGCAGCAGCAGCTGAAATTGTATGCAGCGAAACACCCTGTAACGCACGCATACACTCTCTCACTCACACACACACACACGAGTGAGCTGAGAGTCAAGCATGCATGAAGCGTGGTTGGACGATTGGGCAACGCCCCATTTGAAGTTTGAGTGAGTTTTTTTTCGCTCGCTCTTCGCCGTTGACATTTTGAGTTGATTGGCTTGAGTGGCTTTGGCAGAGCGCAGACGCTGAGTATAAAAACAAAACAGTAAAACAAAACAAAAAGAAAACAACAACAACTGGCGCACGTTGCTCTGGTCATAAAAGAAACAACAACAAGCGGAGCAGCAGCAACAAGCGCTGTGTTCTTATAACGGCTTTCAAAACAAAATGGCAACCATGAGCCCATGCACAACAACAACAACAACAAGATAGCAAAATGTGTTGAGCTATGCGTCGAATAGCTGTAAAACGCGCTGTCGCAGCCGCTGCTGACGCTGACGTCGCGAACGTTTGTTTAACTTTTCGCATTTTGATGTGCGACAGCTTCAACTTTTCAAGTGCCTGCGCTCCACACACACACGCACACAGATGCAGCATATATATGTGTGTGTGTGTGTGTGTGTGTGCCCGCTTCTACATCCTGTGCACAGGCCGTAGAAAATATTTATGCAAGTCAAGCGCCGAGCATTTATGAACTGTCAAACATTCTCAACGCAATTCCAATGATTTTGATACTTTAACATTTTCGTAAAATGGCAGCCAACTGAGGCTGGAGACTGGCAAAAGGGAGGCAGAGTACACAGAGTGTACACACACACACACACACACACACACACACAGATACAGAGAGAGTTGCACGTGTGGCTCACACAGACAGTTGAACTCGCATTGGCGTCAAATTGGCGGTGTTAGTGCATATGTGGGTGTTTTCCATGTGGTGAGTGGCTCGACTCTCGACTGTCGAGTGGGGCATGGCAGAGCAGCATGGCGGTTGCCCATTTGCCTCTCTGTCTATGTGTGTGTGTGTGTGTGTGGCATAAATGTTGCACGCGGCGTATGAGCAATTTTCAAGTGCCAGCGCTAAAGCCTTAAGCTGACATACTAAAGAGTTTTTTCTTCTTCTTTGGGGCAGCTTTAAAATCACGTCGTAGATATTGATGTGGCTGGGAATTTCAGTTAAAGTTGGCAAAGAGGCGTGTACTTAAAGGGCTTTATGAGTTGTACAGATTGGGGTGTATAATATAATAATAATAATAATATAATATATAACAATAATAGGAAAAACTTTGTTAAAAATATGATTTTATTTATTTACTTAATTGTTACAGAGAATTAATTCTAAATAACAATTTAGTTTAAAGCCAGGACAACAAAGGCCTTAAGGCAGTAAAAATTTTATATATCAATAGAAATGTTGAAAGACCATAATCTAGACCAGAAGTCTTAAAGAAATCTTAAAACCACTAGTAAGACTGTTGAATTTTCAAAGATTTCTTCATTAGTTCTCTTAGCCTAGCCGTGCAAAAACCGTAAATCCTCTTGAAAATCATTTGAATTTCGGCCAAGCTATCAAAAGTATTCTGACCCATATCCATATGCATTTCAGCTAGCAATTGTAAGCCCCATCGATAACTCCTAATTTTCTCACCAATCTATCTATTTTCGTAGAAACTATACCTTCACACCATTTACGAATTTCCCAGATCCTTTGGCACAATGTCGAAATCAGTGGAGTAATCAAAAGGCGCTACACTTGATCATGCCGCTGGAGAAGGTGGTCGAGGCGTAGGCCGCTCTATAAAGAGCCACGCCAGGGCAAACATTGTAAAGTCATAAAGCCAATGGTCGACTTCATTAGAAGTAAACCGAGTTCGAAGGTGAGAATGGCCAAATCAAATAGAGTTTGCCAGGTAACAAAGCAGCGCCCAGTGAAAAGGTAGCGCCGCCTAGCGCGGGCGCTAAATGCGAGGTGTGAAAATGGTCAGCGAAGATTTCCCTGATGGAGAAAAACCCAGCTCGAGACTCAATTCGAACCCAGCTCGAGCCCAACTCTCAGACCCAGCGTCGGCTTTAATTGTATTTGTAATTTTCATGCATTTTACGATGCTTTGAACAATTTGGCGTCAACTTTTTAAATCAAATATGGCGACGGAAGCTGCAATAAAAGAACACACAAAAAAGTTGCTTAACATATTTTCTCTCTACTTCTGCTTCTTCTTTTTCCACTCCGCCAGAGTGAACTGGCAGTTGGATGGCCGAAACAAAAGGCAGCCGTTGCTCATTTGCATGGAGGGCGCAAAAAAATGGAGAAACGGAGGAAAAAATGTAACTGTGCTCTACACTAACAGGATATGCCGAGTGAAGCACCAATAATCCTTTTAATAAATATGATATCGCAAAGGACCAAAAAAGCCACAGCCACAGCCACAGCCAAAGCCATTCCCCGGACCCACTCCAGAAGATCCCTTCGTGACGGCTGCTGCTGCTGCTGCTGTGTTGGCATCATTTGCATTTTATGCAAATTTCATAGCAGCTACGTTCCAAAGGATACACAGAGCCAGAGCTCAGCGAGCAACTACTGAGCGAGAGGGAGATAGAGAGGAAGGGAGATAGAGCTCTAGCTCCACAAAGCGAATATGTAAATGAAAAGTACTGATGTTTTTTAAAAGCTTCCAAAAATAAACAACATAAAAATGCGCAAAATACCGAATGGAAATGGAAATGGAAATGGTAAATTCACAAAATACATATTTGCTCTTTGTTATACGACGATGGCCAAGTGAGGCGAAAGCCGTTCGCCAATGCGCTTTGGAGAGCCTTTAAGGCGGCAGTCGGAAGCGCCAATGAGAGAACGTGTGAACTTGACTGGCTTAAACCTAGATGAGTGTATATAGATTATGATATATATAAATCATTTAACTATGATATAACTGCTAGACTGCTATAACTTTATTGTAATTATGCTATAATTTTACTATGACTATGACTAGATCTATAAAAAATATGGTATGTCTTTTCTTCAAAGAACTCTCATCATTATCCATTCTGACTATCTACTCTAAAGATCTTTCTTAATGATCTCTCATCATACTCAATGCACACTAGTCTAAACAATTATCTTTTAAGGCAAAACAAAACTTAATAGATTTTGGAAAACTACGGATTTTTAACTATAGTTCAGCTGGGGTTTCGTAATACCTATTAAATATTGGGTATAGAGTTTCAAGAATCAAATATCAAGCATTAAGTAGCTCTTAAGCCTGAGGTATAATAATTATATATAAATGTATTACAAGCCTTTTTTAAGTAAATGTAAAAAATAAATAAATGAGGCGAGAAAAGCAAGTGAAAAAATTGTCGCAAGGATAAAGAAAGAAAATGTAATTCTTATAGATAAAAACAGAATAGACAGATTATAGTTAGATAACATATATATATAATAAGTAGATAATAGGCAGATAGTAGAAAAATATTCTATTCATTCCATACATCTGAGATAAAGAATCTCTCAAGCGTATATCGAGACGGCATTTGATATTCGTATCTAACTTAAAGAATAATAAATACTAAATAAATCATAGACACCTAAGATACTTAGATTATTTATGCAATGTATACTTTATAATATAGAGTTATAAAGTCTATATATAACACCAATAATCCCTCAATTATATGTCTGTAGAGCATTTCCTATTCGCATCTAACTCAAATTCCCTATTTACTTTGATTTTTTTCATGTTTGTTGGAAAATATTGTCGAATATTTTCGACAGGCGAAGGCAACACAAATACACACACAAACACACTCCCACTCACACACATATGCTAATGCAAACACACACACATGTCGTTAGAGGGAGATGGCAACAACTGTGCGTGTGTGTGTGTGTGTTTTTCTTCCCCCTTTCGCACATATTTGCATGCAAATTGTTTGCTTTAAAATATGCACAAACTTTTCTCTCCATTTTCTTTTTAGCCAAACGCAAATCAGAAAATAGAAAATCAGAGCAAGAAAAAAAAATCAAAATCTCGCAAAACTCTGCAGAAGTTTTTTATTATTTTAAAATATTTGCCAGCTGTCTGCGGTGGGGGCGTGGCAACAGCCCACTTAAATAATTAACAACTCGCGCAGCACCTGCAGAGGGCAAAGGGCAAAGGCAATCAAAGGCCATTGATCTGTTATGCAATGTATATATCAGATATATTTGTATATATATATCTACACTTTTCCATCGCCTAATCATTAACAACAATTGTGCGCAATTTGCCGCAATGAACAAATATGCAAAAATTGATAAATTTATGAAAAACCGAAAGTGCAAAAGGGCGTGAAATAAAACTATAAAGCCCAACAGGGCTTTAGGGTTGTGATTACAGATATACATGTATATATATGTATATATATATATATATATAGCGCATTAAGTCGCGCGTTAAATTCGATTTGTTAATTTACAAAAACCCGCAAAACTATTTGAATGCAGGGGCGTTGCCATGGCCCAAAAAAGGGGGGCGGGCAGGAGGCAGGTTGTGTGTGTGTCTGCGTTGTGGTTAGAGCGGGTTTTGGTAGCAGTGCTGCAAGTTGTTATTATTATTTATGAAGGCAAAGTTCTCGTGTTTCAAATATATATATATGTATGCTACATATAATTGTGATAAATTTCAATACACTGTTATTTTGCTGGACGGCAACAATAAAATCAATTGAAATGTTGGCAAACATGTCAAAATAAATTATACACAAGTGTGGGCTGTTTACCAGTTGGGTGTGTGTGTGTGTGTGTGTGCATCTGTGTGTGTGTGTGTGTGGCAACCACAGAAACCGAATTTTAATTTGCACGCTTGCAGCATTTGTTAGTCAAACTGGTTGAGGTGGTTGGATGGTTGAGCAGGACGAGCAGTGACCCAACCCCAGAGCTGAATTCAATTGAAAACCCAAACCCAAACCCAAAGCGAAACCCTTAGGGAACTAAGCGGCTTACAAAGTGCTCAACGGCAACAGGAAATGTCGCGCTAAGCCCACCGAACCCACCGACCCACCCAGAACTGGTGTCCGCCCTCGAGAATTGCGCAACTTTTACGCCTATTTGCGGGCATAATTAAGTTAAAGGCCGAAAACAACAAAAGAGCGAACCAAAAAGTCGAGAGCTGCTGCACTTGAGTGTAGAAAGAGTCGGAGTCGGAGTCGACTTCATTGTTCCATTTCCCACAGTTCCACGCTGGATAGATGGATGGACGTAGACACAGTTACAGTTTCGGCACCTTGCGGCCCCAATCCGAGGCTGGCCCAGGCTGGCCGAGAGGGCCCCAGGTGAGGTTAACCCATCATAAATCAACGGGGCACGAGAAAGATCATTAAAAGCGAATCTCGCTATCATAATAAAGAAATCACACGAGAAAACAAACTGAACGAGCGACTTTGCTCTCGCCTCACTCCCTCTCTCTCTCTCTCTCTCTCTCTCTGCCACTCTCCATCTCTCTCTCTCTCTCTTTCGCTCACGCTGCTGGGCTCTTTATTTGATCGCTCAATCAAAATGATAAATGGAAATTAATATTTCTTAATATTGTTTACAAAGTGAGAATTATACACACGATCATTGCTTTGCTTTGCATTCCCCAACAACAACAACAACAACAACAAAAACCAACTACATATGTAATGTAATGTGCAAAGCTTAAGCGCTTTTTTCAAATATATCATTATCAAATGTGGGATAAATAGAAAGACAGTTAGGGTGAGAGAGATGGGAGAGAGAGGGAGAGAAAGAGTGAGTGCTGCTGGCTGTACTCAATATTTTATGAATACTCTATAAAATATTCAACTTTACTTAGCAATCATAACTTTGATGTCGGTAAAAAATTTTGGCTAATAATATGTATACATTTTATTCAAATACCATGTTTTAGTTTCTCTAGAAAAACTTCTAGCATATGATTTGTTTGCAAATTTGTAACTATATATATAAAGCTTAAAATCAAAAGTTGCCCCTAGGTATATGACCCATTCAGACATAAGTGAAGAAAAACAAGATCAGACATATACATATATTAATAGACTACATGTCCATGAAAATGAATTAGCACAATGACTACCACAAAATACTGATCATAATCGAAGGCGTCTAAAAAGATTCCACGTCCTGGACCTTCCAAATACATAGTAGATAGTTAGGAGATCATGTACAGAGTTGTCCATATTCGACGAACCCATCTGAGTTTGCCCCTATTCAACGGACCCATGTTTTTTTTTTTTTTTTTAATCAAAGAAAAACACAATTTTTGTAATGCTGACGATAATAATCATTTTATTTGGTTCAAGTAGATTTAAATGTAATATTTAAATATAAAAAAAATTGTAATATTTTTTTGTTAAAAAAAAATATGGACAACCATATTTTTATTAAATTAATATAATTTTTATAAATGATATATAATTATATTTTATATATTTAACCATAAAATATATATAACAAAAATATAAAATTTATACAATAGTATTATTTTAATAATAATTACATAATGAATATTAATAAATATTTTAATAATAATTAAATAGTGGTATAGAAATTTATGTTTTTAAGAAAGCTTTTTAGATCAAAAACTTTGAGCTTAGTTTCTTGAAAATTTCAAACGAAGTCGCCTTCTGCCTATTATTATTTGTAAGTGTACAAGATTGAGGTATACCAAAAAATAACATTTATATTAAATAAAACACACACTCACACACACACCTATACATACTTCCCCATGCCAATTTGATGGGAAAGGCGCTGCGGTCAATATTTCATGGCTTGGCCATTGTTTGATAAGAATTATTGCAACATATCAATCACGAGGTTAAGTGGATCTCTGCGGCGAGCGTTGTGAAATGTGACGGGGCATGCATCAAGCGACACGCAACGGGCCAAAAAAAGAAAGATGGAAAGAGAAAAACCACAAAATGAAAACATTAAAAACAACAGTCAAAAAACATATATATATGTAACTAAACAACATGAGCAGCAGCAGCAACAACAACAACAACAACGATAGTTGTGGCAACATTCATCAACATCAAAAACAAACAAAAAGGCGCGAGTCAAAGCCAAGAAACAAATAAACAGCGTAAGAGATGGCCATAAGCAGAGAAGGAGCAAAAGAGAGAGAGAGATGGGAGAGAGAGAGAGCCAACAACCCCCAACCCCAACCAAGCCCAACCCCTGACCAGGCCAGCAATTTATTGCGGCTAGTTGAGACGTCTCAAAAGTTGTCTGCATAGTTGGGCAGGCGGGATGAGAGATGAGAGCTGGAAGATGGGAGCTGGAAGATGGATGCTTGACTGGCTGCCCCCGTTGACTTTGACGTCGCTTTTGGCGGTTGTCGCGGTTAGCTCGACGCGGTCGACTCTTTGCCCCTGACTTATGGCACCGCTCTTTGCGCCGATTAATTGACTTACGCGCAGGTTGTCCGAAAACTCGACTTTGGACTGGTATCGAAAAGTCTATGGGGTTCCAATTAAAGCATGTCTCGCCGATCGCTGCATGCAGCTGCGTAGAGTCTGTGAAATTTTCGGGTAGGAATATTAAATTGAATTATAGCTAAGATCTGATAAATATATAGGGATATAAGTTTAATATGAAGTGAAAGAAAGTGAGGGATGAAAAATTGATATAAATCGATAAGCATTGGTTGGTATAATGGAATAATTACTGGATAAGATGCGCAGCTATCAAATATAATGAGACTAAAGCATCTGATGTCTTACTATAACTATATACTACATATATATGTACTATACTACTATACTATACTACAGTTTAGTATACTATATGATTTTATATACTTCACTTTATTATAAAAAATTCTGCTTTATATGATATAGAGAAAGAATCTTAAACATACATCACATACATATATGTTTTTATACTCATTTACAAAACTGAAATGAGTATATTGGTTTTGTGCATTGTCCGTCAAATTTAGCAACTAAATTACTATTGACATCCTCTATTGATTTGCGAAAAATTAAAATATATATATATACAAATTGGTAGCATGGGAAATCGAAAAGTATCTACAGTCGATAACACCCCACTGCAATGTTCTTACTTATTTTATTGTATTTTATTCCTATTTTTTTCAGCTGATACTATTATAAACAGATACTCTTGTATCTACATATGTGTATATCTATGTTATACACACAAATCTCTATATTATTTCAGATAATACTCAACATGATGCCACCCTCTTGAAATGTCAATGGAAACTAGTTCAAAATAGCCAACTCGTTCCACCCCAAACTGTGACCCAATATTGAGTTAGCAGTCGAGTGCGGCAGCCTTTAAGCAAATTAGCAACAATGACAACAACAAAGGAGTATTTTTGCTTGTCTCGATCCAAAGCCAGATCCGTGAGTGACTCCGACTCCGACTCTGACGGCGACGGCGATGGCGAGTTGACAACACGCTTGGACGCAGCGTGGTTCGCCTAATCGTGGCACGTGCCTCGACATACATAATCACAGGGCTGGCAACAAATAAAAATAAATATGGCAACAAAAAAAGGGTCGACAGAGAGAGCGAGAGAGGTAGAGAGTGTATGGAAAAAGGGCAACAGCAGCAGCAGGAGCAGGAGGAGAAACAACAGCAGCAGGGAATCCGAATGCGAACTGCGAACTGTGGCACACAAAGATAATCCAATCTTATGCTGCTAATTTTACAGCATCAGTTGAAATAGAAGCGCAAAATAAAATCAAATCTGATGTGTGTGTGTGTGTGTGTGTGTGTTTGTGTGTGTGTGTGTGTGTGTGTGTTTGTGTGCTGTGTGTGTGGCTATGTGGTTAGGGCTTTGAAGTTCTTTTGGACTGGGGCGCACTGAAAAACCGCTGTGAAACTTTTGCCCAAAAGCCCCGAACAAATAAATTCGATTATGTGAGCAGTCGCCAACCCCCACAGGGTGTCGCCACAGGGTGGCTCTATTGTGTGTGTGTGTAAGTGTGTGTAAGCAAAAGTTAGCTCAAGCCCCTTCTTAGCCTGGCTAATTCTAATTCGTTTATCTAGCTCGCATTTTGCATAGTTGCATAAAATATGAAAATTCAATAAGCAACGCAGTTGCGCCGCACAACACCTGCACGCCCGCCTAATTGTGCAGCTACGCACCTGCTGAGGGGGGTGGAGGGGTGGGGCGGGGTTGAGGAGTTGCACGTGCAGCAGCAGCCAAGCTCTGGGGCACGCACGAGCTGCATTCGCAAGTGGGCGTGCATAATTTATGTTAATTTGCCTGAGAAAAGCGCCAAGCCGAAGCCAACGCAACAACTGTAAAATCATATATACATACAGTTATATATATATGTAGATGTATAAGTTGTATAGTTGTATATCTGTTTCTTTGTAGATTTATGTGTCTGCCTGAACTTGGCGCGCCAACTCAGCCAGCTAATGAACATTAACGGCCTCATGAAACACATTTCAAATGGAAAACGGAAAATGGAAAATGCAAATGCAACTGAATCAAAATGTTGCACAGATGCGCAGAGCTGGCAAATTTGACAGCGGAAAAACATATGGCAAAAAAAAGTTATACAATAAAAGAAAACTACTTACATCTTTTAAGCTTGAAGATGATTTGAGAATTTAATAAAAATAAATAAAAGATGTATGTATTTCATGCATATTAAGACAACTGAATAATTCATTCAATTCCCACTACTATTCTACAGTCTTGCCAAGCAAAAACCCACCTATCAACCTGTCTATATATACAGTTATCTATGTATAAAATAAATACATATATAGAATACATACATCAGATGTAACTTGATAAAAGTTTTTCTCTTGAACAACTTGAACTTTAAACAAACATTAATTCTTTTACGTTTTTAGAGACTTCTTTTTAAGAACTTTATTTTACTTAAAGTTTTTAAAAGCCAAAAATTCTTTTTAAAAAGTTTAAGTTTAACTTCAAACTTTATTTTCTGAATCTAGTTACTCAAGATTTGTTTTCTTATATTTATTTATTTAAAAAAGGAGTTGTGGTTTTTGTATACATTCCCTCGGCATTATGTTTTGTGCAAATTTATTTTATTTTATATACTATCTATCTGAGAAGAAAAGGTTTAAGATCTGTACAATTATAAGGAGTGCGCAGTAAGCTACTGAGCCACTACATTTTATACTATAAAATCTGATAAATTTACTCAAGGATAATAACATGCAATAAATGTACAAAAGTTAGTTAAATTAAACAAAATATTTTCAAACGAAATAAGATACTGGGACAAATTCATAATTTGTATCATAAACTAGAAAAAAATCAACAAAAATAAATATAATTTTTTGTAAAATAGAGTCAATTTGTTTTTTAAACCTTTCATTATTCATACTTCTATCTATATAAAATTATAGTACAATTATAGAACACATATAAATATAAATAATTAAAAATTTTTTTTATAATTCTGAGTGATTAACTTCAGCATTAAATAATTTTATTTCAAATTCGAGTGTCGAGCGTGTGACCTATGAGGATTTCTGCAGAGAATTTCAGAAACTAAAAATCAGCTCTAGAGTCTAGTAAAAATTTCTTTAATTATGCAGCCCATCATTTTAGTTAGAGAGTGTGAGCATACATAGCAATTAGCTTATTAAGTAGATCTTGACAAAGATATACCCTAGTTTTTAGCTTAAAGAACTTAAATCTGACCAGCTTTCATAAAGTGCTGAAATAGCGTAAGGCTATATATAATAATCGGAGAACGTAAGGAATACCAATTATAATGTAGAAATGCAGGTACCAGAAAAATCATAATATATACCAAAGAATGAATAGAAGAAGTCCTAAATTAATTTTTAATTCTAAATTTCTTATATGCAATCTTCTATCTGCATATAGAGTAACTACCATTTGCCTCATACACTTGCATCTCTTTTAACCCATACTCAACTTCTACCTGTCACCTATCCCGTTCATACCCCTCTTCACCTATCCCAAATTTCACACAGTATAACAAACGAAGTATGCGCCACGCTTCATGCTTCGTGCTTTGCATTCACATCAATTGGCAGGCACATCATAATTATTATTACTCTATATATAACACATGTCTCTCTGAACAATCAGCCCAGCAAAAAGTGATTAAAGTTAATTTTTAGGTGTCACTCTCTCTCCCTCTCTCCCTCTCTCCTTCTCTCTCTCGGTCTCCCTCTGTCAATTAAAAGATCATTGTGCGGGTCGCGCACTTCATTAAATGTCAATTTGTTGATGTTCATTGACGACTTTAATAACTTCATTAGGTGTGTAGAAAAGGGTTGACATCCCGTTAAATAATGTCTAAAAATTTCTAAAAATAAAATAACAATAATAAGCAGTAGAAGAAGAGGAGGAAGTGAAAGAAGTGTAAGTTTTATAATAACCCGCATAGGAATACCCCTACAAACTTTATGTTGAAGTTTCGAATTAGGGGCAATCCCGTGCAGCGAGAATTTTCTCTTATTTTCTTTTTAGTTCTACTTGCCTTCTTTTTTTTTTGCCCCAAACTTGTCGCAAGAAAAGTAAGAAAATTTTTGCTGCTGATTTTTATGAATATTTCCGGTTGGCAGTTTTCCATTTTCCATTTGCCAGTTGCTGCCTCTTTGAGCATTATGCACACTGCAGTGATTTTCACAAAAGATGCAAAAGATATACACAAGCACACACACACACACACACACACAGAGAGAGAGATATATATGTATATAAAAAAAGAAAATCATTGCCAAGAGAAAGCTACGAGAAAGGACAGAGAAAACTTTGCTGCTTTGTACAAAATTCATAAAACTTCCGCCTGGTCAGATTGGGGACGCAGCTGGTGGGCGTGGCTGGCAAGTTGAGGGCTGTTTGGGCTGGGGGGAGCTTTGCCTGTGCAAACAACAAAATGGCGCATTTTAAAGCGCACCCTAAAGAAAAACTCTCCCAACATTTTCTCATGCTAAGCAGCGCAGAAATTTCTGCTTCTTTTTCTTTTTGTTTTTTTGTTTTTTTTTTTTTTTTGCCGTTTTACTTTGTTGCCAAGTTTGGCGCCCGTCGCCATTTTTACTATTTTTCTTTTGAGCGCTGCATGCGCCGTCTCGCTCTTTGTGCGTGTGCCACCCCCCAGTGGGGGCTGTGTGGGGGTTGGAGCCAAAATAAACAAAAATCAAAGTTGCAAATAAGAAGAAACTACAAAGTAAGTTAACATAAAAAGTTCGACGCCTTCGCCTTGTTTTTCCGAAGTTTGGCCAGGCCTGGGACTGGGGGTTGGAGGTGGGTTGGATGCCATGGCATACTTAGCTACCCCCTCTCGGCAAAGCAGGCGGCACACAAAAGATTTTGTCGAGCACTTTTGGGCAACAAAAGCCGGAAACAGTCGCAGAGCAGCTGGAGCAGGACGGGGCAGCAGGAGGCGGAGGAGGAGCAGCAAAGACAGGCAACGGGAGCAGCGTCGTCTACATCCTCTCAAGTGCTTCCTCGGTCGTGCTGCGGCTGCGGCTCCTTCTCAGCATGCAGCCAGCGATGTGGCCGCGCAGCCAAGCGCAAGGACATCGACAACGACTGCGACTTAGCTGCTGGCAAGCTGCCTGCTCCTGTCACTCCTTCTGCCTCTCGCCCATCTCCTTGGCTATGCTGATCACGTTTATTTATTGTGCACATAATATGGGCGCACATCCTTGCTACATCCTTGCCGCCGTCTCCATGCTTTTCTCGACTGCTCCTACGGCTACGTGCGACGCATGCATCGCTGGACACGCTGCTGCTGGCTCCAGTTTTTCCTCTTTTTCTTCGTGTTTTCCTTTTCTCTTTTACGTTTCTGTTTTTTTTTTTGTTTTTTTTTTTTTTTTTGTTCTTTTTGTTTTTCTATTCCTGCACAGAAATTCAATTATCGTGAATGCGAATTTTTGCCCGATTCGGAATCCGATTCCGCTTCGCATGTTTTGTTTCAAGCATCGGCAGACTCGGCGAACTTTCAGCGTATCAGCATTTTATTTGCTGTTGATTTATGCAATGCCCCCCACTCCTCCCCCTCTCCCTCCATTGAGCACCCTCCCGGGTGTCCCCAGCCCAGCGCACTGTGCTCACTCAAACAATCGCTGCTGGCAGCGCTGTTGAATATTTGCCAAGTATGCTGATTGAATTTTTTCCAGTTGACTAAATGATATCAAGGATATTTGCCAAAGCAGCGCTCTGTGCCGCCTCCAGAGCAGCGTCTTTTTTAAAGGCATGCTGTGCCGCTATAGTTGAGCTTTAGTTACAGCTCAAAATGCTGAAATTGAATAGAGAGGAACGTGCCGTGGAACGGTGTGTCTGTAATGAAGAGCTCTTCTATGCAATTTTCAGGACTTCAAGTAATGCTAAGAACACTTTAGTATTGATCTGTCGGCTGTTTGTGTTTACTTGTTTTCTCTTACTTTCTTTTTTCTATGTCTCTACCAAACTTGCTCAATTTACCTATCTTTCTGCTTCTGTTTCCGCGACTTAGGATCTGACATCCACTTTTAAAGTCTGTCTGTCTCTTTCTCTCTCTTACTCTCTTTTACAGTTTACTCTCTCTTACAGTTTATAACGTTCTCCTTCTCTTTTAAAGTATGTGCTATCTTTTTCACACTCCTTTCTCTCTCTTTTTCTATCGGTCTCCCATCCTTTCTCCTTCTGTCTTTCTGTCTCTCTCTCTCTCTCTCTCTCTCTCTTTCTCTCTTTCTGCCTTTGTTTCGTTTTCTTTGTCTGTCTTATGAATCCCATTTTCTCTCTCTCAGTCCCCCACTCCTTCTCCTTCTCTCTCAGCTTCCCTCTATCTCTCTCTTTCGTTCTTTCTCTCGTTTGCATTGTTTGATTTATGAATGCCATTTTTTCTCTTCGCTCTCTCATTTTCCTTATCTCTCTTTCTCTCTCCCTCTCTCTTTACAATCTTTTGCTCTTTTGTTTTGTCAGTCTTGGAAAATTGTCTCTTCACTTTCTCTCTCTCTCTCTTACTCTCTTTCATCTCATCTCTACAACATCACATACTCATTTTAAATGCTCTCAAAATCGCTTCTCTTTTCAATTTTATTTTTATATTTATTTAATTGTTAATAAAATTAATTTTAATAAACAATTGATTTAATGCCAGAGCAACAAAGGCCTTCGGGCAATTTTACAATTTTAAATAATTCAAATGTGCTGTAAAACTATATTCGTATTTAAAAAATTGTAAGCATTTAGAAACGAATACAAGTCAGGTCAGCTCTACTAATAGCATTACTGTAATCTGATATGTGCTGTGCTTAATTACAATAATCAAGAATTGGCTTTGCTTACGGTCACAGAGATATACATGTATATAGAAGTTGATTGATATCAATATGCAACAAGCTTTTAGCAACGTGTCAATTGACAGATAGTTGACTTGACTTGACTTGTGAGAGGGCAGCCCACATATGGAGAGTTGCAATTAAATTGCAATTTGCTGCTCATTCAGCCACACACGAAGCAAACTGCAAAGCTAAGCATTATCCTGGCTGTCATCCTTGCAGTTTGTCGTTGCTGCTGATGATACGGGCCAAGGCAGGGCAGGAGAGGGCGGGGCAGGATTGGGGTATTATCAATTTCCAATATTTAGAGACAGACAACTAGTAATAATCACGTTTGCTCAGCGTCAACCAAGCAGCATATGAACTATATGAGTGTCCTGCCAGCACCGAGTCCTGCCGAGCGACGCGTGGGCGTAATTAACACTTTGCGCCCGTGCAGCAAATCGAGCGGTTTAAACTGCACAAATGTTGCTACGAAGCAGCAACGAATGCATTAATTAATATGCCCAACATGCAGCAGGCACTACTCCAGCTCCTGGCTCTCGTCCTGGCTGCGTTGGGGTTGCCATAAAAGGCGTTGAATTGACACAATCGAACACACCCTTGAGATTTGTATGCGAGAGGCCTCGCTCTCTCTCTCTCCCCCTCTCCCTCTCTCCCTCTCTTTCTGTTTGTTCAATTGTTGTTGCTGTTCATTGAGTGCTTTTAATCGGAAGTGCTAACATCTTCATCGATGGCGCATTATGGCGCCAACTGCGATAAAAACTGTGAGCAAGTTGCCAAAAATGTCAAAATCGCGAAGCCAGACAACAACCAAATATCTGGCACTCCACTCTCCCTCTCTCTCTCTCCCTCTGCCTCGCCTGCTCTGAGCCAACTCTGTTTGGGCCATGCAAATATGCGTATGCGTAACAATTGATATTTTGGGCAAATACTCGCATGTGAGCAGCACCGAACGTGACATGCTTAATGGTGGAGGAGGAGGGTTGTAGTCCCAAGTGGTTGCCTGAAGCTACTGAGCTCTATTTATTTAATATACATATGGTTATATGTTATATAAATATGATTTTGTATAATTAACTAATTGAGTGTATTGTTAGATTCAAATAAGAATTAGATGTTATATATTGGCATATATTGTAACTTAAGTTAAGCTATGATACTGATAATTTAATCTACTTTCTATAATTTACCTGCCAGATGTCTATTTTCAATTATTTTCATTTACTACCTATAACATGTATATATTTTATAAAGGCAGTAAGCCTAGTCTGCTCTAGTTAGCTGTGTTTCACCATTCAGACTAATATTAGATAACTATAGATTTTTGATTAGCTCCTCAAACCCAGAAAACTTATCATAGGATAGCAAATATATCCATAAACATACACATATATGTATATATGAAAACCCTATACCTATCTGGATCTCACTAAAAAACTGACTTATTAATTATCTTGAACAGCTTTTCCAGCATGTAAAATATTTTTATCATACTTTTTAGAGATTTAAGAGTTCAATGTCTTCCAAATAATAATACTACACAAGACTATTATATAATTATTATATTATCATATCCATAATTATATCCAAAATTATATCCTTAATTATATAATTATATCCAAAGCAAATTTAAATAACATTGGATTCCTAATAGGATCTCCTATGATTAAAGTAATATAATATATAAATTGTCTGGTCAAAACTTAAAAGGAAATTCAATGAACAACTTGATTAACTTTGAACATTTGAAGACTTAAAATTCTGGGTAAGATCAAGTTTATCGTATACAAACTAGTATATTTAAGCAAATATTTGACAGGTCTTCAAAGTCACTAATAATAATATTTATAAATTATACATATTAATATTCAAGTTCTAAGTCAAAATTAATTAAGTTTTCGTATCTCACTTATAAAGTATTTACCATTATACAGCTTGCATTAAAAATTCTGAATAAAAAATTAATTAAGTATTTGTATCTCACTTAACAACTTCTTCAGCTTATACTAAACCCATCTGCCCAGTCTAGTGCTCAGCTGAAATCTTTAGCCATTTAGCTTGTGGCATTGTTTCTTATCGAGTGCTACTCGGTTTTATGCTGGAGCCATCAAATCTGTTTCAATTGCTGCCTCTGAGAAAGCGACTGTCAAAACAGGCAAACAAATTGTGCAAATAAGTCGAGCGAATGTTATTTATGCACAGACAATATCTCAGTGATTAAATAACGAGAGACAGAGAGAGATACAGAAATCGAATCGATTCGCGATCGAATTACAAATAGTCAAATGACATGAAAGACTAGCTGTATATATGTATATGTATATCTATGTATATAGAGTAGATCGGGATCGGGATCGGGATCGGGAATCGGTTGGCTGGTTAATGGCCTGGAGGTGTGCATGCCAATTGTCATGCGCTGAAATGCTTGTTAACAACAGCGATTGCTTTTGCCGTTCAGCCAGCTCGTTCTCCCACTCGTGGTCATCGTCTCTCTGGTTTCTTTTTAATCAAAGCTGGAGCAGCAGCTACTCCTGCTGCTGGAGTGGAGTGCTGCTCCTCCCCCGTGGCAATAACGCCACACATTTGTAATGTTGCTTCTGTTTTTTGCAGTTCCAGTTCCAGTTGCCGGAGTTGGCGAGCTGGAATTGCGCTTAGAAGCATTTTACAAGTTACTTTAAGGCAATCAATTTGCGGCCCAAGCAGCTGGGGCCCCAAAAAGGTGCAGGCAGGTGGCTAAGCAGGGGAAAAAAACCAATCAAAAGAGCGTTGCGAACGCAAATTGAACGCCAAATGGCTGCAAGATGATATTTCAATACGTGCAAGCAGCAGCAGCAGCAGCAGCAGCTCAGTCTCCTCTTCAAGTTCTGGCCCTCGTCCAGGTTCAAGTCGAAGGGGCCATAAATTATGTGAACGGGCGACGCCTGCGCGTAGTTGCTTACTTTTTTGCAGTTATGATTATCGCGCTTCCAGCTTCCACAGGGAGCGAGCGAGTGTTGGGGAGCTGCGGCAGCAGCCGCTGTTGTGTGTTGTGTGTGCAAACAAATGTAAAAAATTTTTAATTGACTTTTGGATTTGCGCCACCGCGCCAACAGTTGCAGCACTTCTTTTTATGGCCACTCGCGTGCACGGAGCTTAAAAGTTAATAAAACACGCCCAATGATAACAAGACGCAAACGCAGAAAGAGAGAGAGAGAGAGAGACGAACCGACAGCCAGGCATCCACCAGCCAACATATTTTGCCCCTGAGGTCTTCATCATCGGCATCATGATGAGGTTGGAAACATTGTGATCCTTAACCAGCTCGTAGAAAAACAATCAATTAAGCGTGCAAGTAGCTGACACAGAAGGAGCGCCAGTTGCCAGTGGCACGACTTCAACTCCAACTCCAACTCCAACTGCAGTGCCAATATGAATCCAATACGAATCCAATCCGACTCTGATTCGCATCGTGGCCAACGGCGGCGATTGGCGTTTTATGGCCTGTTTTGCTAAAATTTATGTTACATTTTTATAGTTCAGTGTAAATTGACTTTTAAAATGTAAAATTTATCATAGCAAACGGGCCGTTGCGGTGCACCAAACGCTTTTTAATTGCTTTATTTTCGCATATGCCGCACGCAGATCTGGCAACGCTGACAACGTCTCAAAAAAAGCTCTTCCGTCAAAAAGCTGACGTCTGATAAACATCTGCGCGCGTTCAAGCACACCAAAATAAAACAGCCCTTGAAATGTTGTAGAGCTTTTTAGGGTAGTCAAGGCAGGCTCATTGAAAAGATAAACAGAATTATTTATTGTAGAATTTGAATAAGTTACAATTTAGCTAATGAAATATATAATTAAAGTATTTACAGTTAAAGGAGTACTAAAGTAACTCCACTAAACCTCACCAAGCTGCCCCTCCCATATAGAGCATACAGCTGTCTAGGGAAAACAAACAACTGTTAAAAGCTTTTCAAGTATCATAACAGACCTTGGTGCCGTTTTCTTTTGCGGTCTCGCGCAAAAGCTTTTATTAAGTTTAGGTCGCGGACCCCACAATCCCCCCAACCCCTTTGAAGCTTCTTCCATTAAAATTTTGGATGACGAAACACAGTCGCGAGTCGCGAGCAGCAGCAGCTAAAGTTAAAGAGTCCGCTAAGGGAAAAAATCCATAAATTGATTGTGCCAAGGTGTAAACAATAGGAATTGTCTCAAGGAAAAACCCAGGAAAATCATGTTGCTGCCCACGATCCGACCGGGTGTCAAGTGGAGCTGGCGCCAGAGCTGGGACATGCTAATGTCGCCCGTCTCGCCGCGCAATCTGCGCACTACAGCAATGCTGACGAGCATCTACCAGCTGGTAAGCTTAGATAAGAAACCCCTCAGCATCTCCCTCCCTCTCTCTCTCTCTCACTCTTATGTAATGCATTCGATTAAGCGGGGCGCGGCGCACGGACAACCGGCACGCAGAAGACTCTGCTATCCGGCCGTTGCAAGCGTGCAGCCACCTGCCCCAAAACACAAAAATTATGCACTGGATATGCAAAGCCATACCCCACTGGGCGCGCTTGAACCCATCGAAGGCGGCAATTCAGCGCACGCCCCCGCCCGCAAGAAGCGTAGAAATGGGCCAACGGCACAATGCGTCTGCACCAATGTTCCTGTATATCGGAATGTGCCGAAGACGAGCACCCTTTTTAATAATTCTGATGAAACGAGCTGCATATAGCTGTGCGCAGAGCTAAAACCGGTTGAGAATTTTTGGCACATTTGCTGCCACATTTCATAGCAGTAAATAAAGAAATTTGGCAACACTGCAAAGATCAACAGAGTTGACTGCAATCCTTTTTAAATCGTTTGACACTCAAATCTCTCTCTGTCTCTGTCTCTGTCTCACTCCAGCGCTTGCTTAGTCAGTTTATTTAGAGCATTTGCATATCGTTAATTTACACACTCTCTTCCTCTCTCTCTCCTTTTCTTTCTAGCTCATTGCGCACTCGATATTGTTTGTTGTGCTGCTCTGTCTGGCACATGCGGAGCAAATGCGTAATCTGCTGGATATGGATATATTGGATCAGAAGGATAGCGGATTCTATAGCATTCACAATGATATGCGCCTGAAGACGGCTGCTCAGCTGGCGGATGCTACCGAAAATGCGCTCTACGTACTATCTGGTATTGCCAGCCTTTATGCATTGAGTGCCATAGCCCTATTCTTTGGCGTCTTCAAGAACAAGCCCGGCCTGATAATACCCTGGCTGGTAATTGAATTTCTGGGCGTCATTGCTGTGGCTGTCATCATATTCATGCTGAAGGATACCAAGTTGCCGATGCTATTTGGCGGACAGTGCGCTTATTGTAAGTAAATTATAGATTTAGATTATGTTCTTAAGTTCTTTAAGTTTCTTTCCCATTCCAGTAATCATCTGCTATACCATGCTCTTCATGGACGGTCTTAAATGGTATATCATGCATAGCTTCTATCAAAGTTTGCGCACAATGAACAAGCTGCGAGAGATTGCAACTGTGGCTATACCCTGCCCAGCACCAGGCGCTGTAAGTTTACGCCTATCCCATATATGTATACCCTATAAAAAACTCTAATCAACTTCCCTTTTAGATACCCTATCAGTTCCGCAGAGAGCATATGTATTTGGGCAGCAATGGCTATAAGCATATATTGACTGAATCGCCGGATGGACAGTGTTAAAAAACTTTAACTAAAATTACGAATAGAAAAAACTTCGGCTATATACGAATTATTCATATACTCACTACCCCTCCCCATACCACCAGCATCGAAACTTCCAGCATCAAGTGTCTTAAATAATTTTTGCAATCTCATTATTTTCCTTCGTTTGAGCGTTTTTTGGAACGTGTGTGATATGGTATAAAGAAACAGAGATAACTATTTTAGATAGCGAATGCAACGAGAAGGATATAAAAATAGAGACATTATATATAATATATATATTCTTATGGCAATATATACACATGCATACATACATTATTATTCGAGCACTAGCAATATACATATATTACCGTATGCTAGATACACACAGAAACTATTTTCAATGTAGTGCTTGCAAAATCTCACTTTAATCTTTAACTACTCCGTTTAGTAGCTGTAAACAATTTAAATTAATTTAAATAAACGAACACTAAAAAAAAAACATTTAAAGAAATACTTGAAATATTTCAGCTGGATTTGAACCTGGGTATATGATGTTTCGCGCGGGGAACGCCTATACGCTGCGCCATTGCTGAGCAAGCCGCTTAAGCTGTTATATGTGAATATCTTAGCATACCAACTGTATTAAGTACAGCTCTTGGTATACTTGTCTCACTTGCACGCATTAAGCTGAATGCAAGCCTTTCCCATTGGCCAGTTAACTTTAAACGTTAAATTCAAATGTAGAATTCTTAAATGAAATTTTAATTTTGTTGCCACAGCAAATACAAAAAAAAATATATATAAATTGAAAAAATATTAAATCTCAATAACTAATAATGCTTTTTAATAAATTTTGTATTTGTTTTATTTTTACCTTGTTTTGCGGCACAAATAACATCAAATAAAGCTTTAACAAAAGCATCGCTTGCAATAAATTTGAAAACTTAAGAAAAATGTTTAAATTTGGCCATATTCTTATTGATTTTTAGATTATATAAATATAAAGTTGCTATTCTAATGTTGTTTATCTTTTGTGTTGTTGGTTTTTTGTTTGTTTGTTTTGTTTGCTTTCCTTTTTTAGCTTTCATTTACCTTGACCTATTTTAGCCCTTGCGGCCACGCCCAGATCGGTTAATTGTTGGCGGGGCTGCTGTTGTTGTTTTTGTGGATGGTGTAGCTACGGTGCTGGGGGCACCGAGTAAGGTCATGTCATTGCTTAAGCTATCCATCAATAACTCGACCACGGTCATATTCGAGCTGCCATCTCCGTCGCCCTTGTCCGTCGGAATGCTGATCTGGAACTGCAGCAGCACCACCAAATAGGTGACCATAGTGGTTAGCAGACCCTTGAACAGAGTACGATTCACATCAAAGAAGCCGCCACAATTTATATTTGAAGGATTCATTTCGGTGGCACGTAGAAACATATTAATTTCTGTCTGGGCATCCGAATTCATCCAGTTGAGCTCGACCATCAAGAGTTTCTTTTGGAAATTCGTACGCACATTCACCGAGGCATAATGCGCCTCATCGCATATATAGAAGAGTAAACCTATATTCCAAAGGGCCGTTATGGTCAATCCGATATCCTTGATGCCGAATCCCTCCGAGAGCTGTGACATAAGTCCATAAATCGACAAAGTTATGATAAAGAACAAATAGAGACTCATGAATACGAAAGTATAGCAGAGAGCATTGCCCGTATCCCGGGTCAGCTTGCTCAAGCGTAGCCACAGGACACGATAATCAGCCACCATGGAAGCTGGGCCAATGTGTTTCAAAGCCTTCTGAAAACGTTCCGCCAACAAATAGGCCGTTGTGCTAATTGCCTCACAGATGAGAAACCACCAGGCGCCCAGCATGGCCGTCAGGTTGTCCAAGATGCAGTACGGCACTACCTGGTTGAGATTCAAATCCGACATGGTTACGTGTGTGATAACAACAGAGAGTATCGAAAGTATGGGCAACACGATGGCAATATAGATCGCCTTCTGGCGCAGATTTAATGGCAAACTGTGACCAGAGATTTGATAGTAGAGCACCTCAAAGTCATCCCAGTCATTGAACAAACGTGCGATCTTCCTTGCCTCCCACCAGAGAATCGGAATAATCATAATTGGTAGGATGTTGACCAGGAACAGATATGCAATGACGGCCTCCTCGAAGGGTCCGCTAAGCGAGCGCACAGCATGAATACGATTGTTGGCCACATATACCACATAGAACTGAATCAAATGATTAATCCATAATCATTTCGTTATCTAAGTTGAAAAAACTCACCGCTAGCACCATAAAAAAAACAACTGAATAAATAAAAGCAGCTGAATTTAAAGCAAATTTAGCTCGAGAAGGGCCTCGTCGTACCATGGGCAGGACGCCAATTATGCGCAGAAACCAATTAACCGGCGCAATATTGCGATAGAAAACGCTCTTGGAAAACAAAATACGTTAATATCTGCCAACTAAAGATCTTAATTTCAGGCTCACCGGTGTAAAATCGGGATTATTGGAACCAATTGTGCTGATTGAGCTACGTTTTCCATCATTGGGTGGTGCTATATAATCACTGTCCAAACGTTCAGCCAGTCCAATGGAATATTTTCGTACGCCATGTAAATAGGCCTGTGCATTGCCACTGTTTATGGGCTTGGCATTTAAGAATACCATGTCCGGTTTTTTGCGTCTATAATAGCTGGCCATTGTTCTTGAACTGTGAGTAATTTCGATACTTTAGCTAGTGCCTTGGGTTCAGTCATGGTTATTAAAAATGCATTTAACCTCGCCCTCTATTTGTTTCTTATTGTTTGCATTGCAAGACCAACTTGAGTTTCCTGTTGATTTCGTTTGTTTGTCTTCTGCATGCATTAACCTTAACCATGTGCCCCAATTTCAAATTCGTGTCAATGCGCGCCTAAACTTTTGCAAATATTTGTGTTAGCCAACACTGCTCAGAATATCGAGCCCGCCTTAAGCTTATCGCAAAACTGTGTTACGTTTTTGTATTTAATACTTAACATAATGATATAAATGTCATGCCAAAATATCAACTTTATGTTTAAGTCAGTATTATTATTAGATTTAATATTTATTTAGTCATTAATTATAGCGCTTAAGCAAAAGCTTTTCTTCAATGAAAGTTATAAGTACCATCGATTACAAGGAGCACTGTCAAAAATATTTTATTTATCGATAGATTGACTGAAGTACATCGCTATATTTCTAGAACTTGCAAAGAAAGGCCGATAAAACAATAAAAGAAAATTGCATTGCCAAAATGGTTGATTATAGCAAATGGAAAAATATTGAGGTGAGTACAAATTAAATAAATTTGATAAAGCCATTGAATACATTTATAATTGCTTGCAGATTTCGGACGATGAGGACGAAACACACCCAAACATTGACACGCCTTCGCTGTTCCGGTGGCGGCACCAGGCTCGAGTCGAACGCATGGCTGAAACGGAGAAGGAAAAGGAAGAGTTGAAGAAAAAAAGACAGAGCTTCCAAGCACGTCTAATGGATGTAAAGGAGCGCATCAGCAAAAAAGAGGGTGACGAGGCAGCTCTTCAGGTAACTCAAACTATCTGTTATCAAATTGTGCATGACTAATGCCGATAATATTACAGTTAGAATTGGAGAAGATTGAAAATGAAGGCAAGGCGCTCGATCGTCAGGAGAACGAGCTGCTGAAGAAAGAGAAAAAAATGCCATGGAATGTGGATACAATAAGTAAACCGGGCTTTGAGAAGACCGTGATTAACACGAAGCCGGCACGCTCTGCGGATGAAAACTTGACCGAGGAGGAGCGCGAGCAGCGCATGAAACAGTTTGTCAAAAAGAACGAGCAGCTGTGCAAACAGTACGGCATGCTGCGCAAATACGACGATTCCAAGCGTTTCCTGCAGCAGCATGTGGAGCTGGTGTGCGAGGAAACGGCCAACTATTTAGTCATTTGGTCGATCAATCTAGAAATGGAGAAGAAGCACGATCTGATGGCTCATGTGGCGCATCAGTGTATCTGCATGCAGTACATATTGGAGCTGGCAAAGCAGCTGGACAGAGATCCACGCGCCTGCTTCAGTTCGTTCTTTTCCAAAATCCAACAATGTGATCCTGAGTACCGGCAACAGTTCGAAAGCGAAATCGCTGGATTTAAGGAGCGCATTCAAAAGCGGGCACAGGAGAAGATGCAGGAAATCATTGCCGAGGTGGAGGAGGAGGAAAAACGGGAACGCCTGGGACCAGGCGGTCTAGATCCTGCCGATGTCTTTGAATCCCTGCCAGATGTATGTTTAACGAGAAACTTCTGTGACAGAAACTTCTAGAATTTCAAATCTTTTCTTACAGGACCTGAAAGCTTGCTTCGAGTCACGCGACATTGAGCAGCTGCAAAAGATTATTGCCACCATGCCGGTGGAGGAGGCCAAGTATCATATGAAACGTTGCGTTGACTCTGGTCTCTGGGTTCCAAATGCTGCTGACGCTCAGGATAAAGATGAAGCAGAAGCCAAGGCCGACGATTCGGCTGGCACTGAAAAAGCAAAAGCCACAACGGATGCAACGGAGAAAGAGAAGTCGAAAGCTGGCAAGGAGGAGCCCATATATTCTGGCGTCAGCACCGATGACCTCGACTGATCCGTTCCATCAGCGCTCTTGTTGCATGTTTACACTATAAGTTTAATATTAATATAACTCTGCCTCTCCCCACTATAAGTTGATCAAGTTCAGTTTGTATATACATTGAGAAACGAGACCTCAAATCAAATTCTCAGTAAACTGTGCGTGAATTTTCAAATAATAATCAAGCTATCCACTTACATAAACTCAGATAAAAATAAAAATCGTTTTATTTAGTTTAAATATCTGATATCTGTTGAATATGAATCGTCCCGAGTTGGACTACTACGCCGTGCTGGACATTCCGCGCAATGTCACCAAGGAACAGATCGCCCTGGCATATCGCCGCATGGCCGTTCGCTTGTGTCCGCACAGGGATAAGAAGAATGAGATGGATTTCGTGCCACTGGCCCAGGAGGGCAGACTGACGCACTTGTCGCCGATGGCGGAGACCAAGCAGTGGGCATATATCAACATGGCATTTGATGTGCTGGGCAACGAGCTGTATCGTGCCATCTATGATCGCTATGGCGAGGCAGGTCTGTTCGAGGGCGTGATGCTGCCCAATGGCTACTTTCCACCATATCAATACCATGGCGATCATATGGAGGTATACGAACGGGTGTTTTCCAGCTATTCGCCGTACGCGAATGTCATTGATGCCATTACAAATCCACCCAGTTTGTATGCAACAAGGGAGCATGGGGTGGGTGTGCGCCACAAGGATGCGAATACGGAACGTATTATACACTTGTCATTGGAGGAGGTACGCACGGGTTGCGTGAAGCTGATGCATGTGTGGCGTCAGGAGATTGTCGACGCCAAAGAGTCACGGCTGGAGAAGCGCAAGCACACACTTAAGCTCATCATACAGCCGGGCACTACGGCTGGCACACGCTATTGCTTCAAGGAGGAGGGTGATCGCTATCCAACGACCATCCCAGGTGATATTATATTCATTGCCGCCGACAGGCCGCATCCGACGTTTGAGCGGCGCAACATGCATGACCTGGTCTATCGCTATGACATCAATCTGGCTCAGGCCTATACGGGATTCATCTTCTTCGTGAATACCCTAGACAAGCGACAGTTAAAAATCGTCATCTCAGATGTGGTTACTCCGGGCTACCAGAAAATTGTGCCACTGGAGGGTTTGCCCAAGTGCCGTAATTTGGATGCTGTGAATGCAATCAAGCATGCAAATAAGCGAATTGAAGAATTTGGTGATCTAATAATAGAGTTTAATTGTAAGTTGTTTCGCAAAATAAGCAAACAAACAGCTGACTTTTTAACGGTTTATTTACAGATATATTTCCCATATATTTAACACCAGAGATGAAGAAATTGACACGTGATTTCTACCAGGAGTTTCGTAAATTGGAAATGGAACTGGAGGAGGAAGAGCGCATGCATATGCAGGGTACATAATATTTTAATTAATTTGTTGTGAAAATAAAAATTGTCTGTAGTTCAGCGTGAGCAGCATACTGAGCGTGAAATATCGTTGGCGCGTTATTAGTGTATCGATTAGCTCATTACATATCGATAGGCTATTCATTTTTACGGACAGGTAAAACACAGCATAATTAAAAAACAGCTAGTAAAATAACAAAGAATGATAATTTGTGCTAAATAACTAAGAGATAAAATTGTATAACCATTGCAGTCTATATAAATTCGCCTTAAGCTCAACTAAAGCAACAGCAAATCGTTCAATTCGAATAAAGCAAAGTGATATTTGACTACATAATTCAATTACTGACACCTGTGCAGTACGCCCCTCCCCCCACTCCTACAAGTTTGCTACGGAAATTCCAGCGATACGCTTGAGTGCAAGTGGAGGCTGGCTAGCTGACCACACCCACAATTAACGGTACATAATGCACCTGAGCGCCGATATTTCCAGTGCCCTACAGCAAATCGAGGCTGTGAAAAAGGGCATTGACGAATCGGAAGATGCCAAGCTGCAAATGCAAACGGCGGAAAGTTTAAATACGATAATGGGCATATTGACGGATCCCGTTTTTCGCACCATTGCCCATGTGCAGGAGTCACTCTTCGAATTGGGCATACAGCTTGGCCAACATCCGTCCATGTTGCCGAATGACTTCGACATCGATGTCTCGGGTAATTTGGTACTCAGCCTAAATGGCGGCGATGTTATGTACGACTCGTCGGCCCCGGCCAGTCCGGACAAGTCCAGTTCCACGGGCGGCGACCTGGAGCAACGTCCACAAAGTCAAAACTCCAAGTCAGCTGCTGCGGATCTGTATGCCACGGACTATGCCCAGATCCAGGCCATTGAGCTGGTCAATGATGGCACGGGTCTGGGCTTCGGCATCATTGGTGCACGCAATTCGGGCGTTATTGTGAAGACCATTCTGCCAGGGGGCGTGGCCGATCGCGATGGTCGCCTGCGCTCTGGAGATCACATACTCCAGATCGGCGATGTGAATCTTCACGAGATGGTGTCTGAGCAGGTAGCCGCCGTGCTGCGACAATCGGGCACCCATGTGCGTCTCGTTGTGGTGCGTCCGATTGAGCAGAGTCTGCCTACGCCACAATATGCCTTGGAGCCGGGCAGCGCCGTCGTGCCCACTCGTGTGCTCGGTGATCCCGCCGAGCTGGAGCGTTATCTCATATCAACTGGCTATCCGGAGATATTTGGCGAGAGCTCAACGGCTTCAACGCCACAAACCACGACGGAGGATGAGCGCTTTGTGTATCGTGGAGAGACTTCTATGCTAATTGATCCTAGCATCGATCTGGACGAGCTGCTGGCCTTGCCGGAAACGGAGAAACTGCAGGTCGAACTGAAGAAGGACGCGAACGGGCTGGGCATCACCATTGCCGGCTATGTATGCGAAAAGGAAGAGCTCTCCGGAATCTTTGTAAAGAGCGTCTCTCCGGGCTCAGCGGCTGATCTGAGCGGACGCATACGCGTCAACGATCGCATCATCGAGGTGGATGGCCAGTCGCTGCAGGGCTATTCCAATCACCAGGCTGTGGAGCTGCTTAAAAAGTCTGGCCAGGTGGTTAATCTGCGCCTCGAGCGTTACCTACGCGGCCCCAAATACGAGCAACTGCAGCAAGCCATCGCCGCCAATGCCAACGAAAAGCTGCCTGCCAGCTCACCGGGCACGCCCTCTCGGGCGCCCTTGCCCACGCCCACAGCCACGCCTTCGTCAACGACAGTCAGCAGAGACGCAGAGGATGAGGCGCTGCCTGCACCGGAAGCCTTTATGATGACCACGCCGCCTTCCAGCTCGCTGGCCACGACCACCACGCTGAGCAGCTTTGGTGCGGGCAAGCAGTTGGTGGCTGTGCGAGATTCGTTGGAGGGAGCGTCTAAGATTGTGGCCACAGATGTGGTGGCTGATAAGCAGGAAGTACATAGACATATACAAAATTTATATATATCAGATTTCTCATTTTGTTCCCTGTTCCTCAGGCAGCTGTGCACGCCAAGAACTCGAGCCTTATTACACGTCACAAGTACTACATGGAGCCGGAGCTGACCGAGGAAATGGAGGCTGAGATTGTACGCAAATGGCAAAAGATAGTGGGCAGCGACATGGAGGTGATTGTGGCGCAAATCAAAAAGTTTGCCGTTGGCGGTTTGGGCATCTCATTGGAGGGCACCGTCGATGTGGAGGGTGGCCGGGAGGTGCGTCCACATCATTACATACGCTCCATATTGCCCGACGGGCCGGTTGGAGTGAATGGCGTTCTACGCTCTGGCGATGAGCTGCTGGAGGTCAATGGCGAGCGACTGTTGGGCATGAATCATCTGGAAGTTGTGGCCATACTAAAGGAGCTGCCATTGGATGTGCGCATGGTGTGTGGACGCAGCAAGGTGACCTCGCTGCTGCCTTTCTCGGATGACACGCTCAAGAAGCTGAGCAACAATTTTGAGAATCTGCTGCCGGCCACAGATCGTCTGGTCAAGGCCAAGTCTGATGGCAGCCTGGCCACAGCTGGCTCCGTGGCTGATGCGGACTCAGTTGCCGTGGCAGCTGCGTCTTTTAACAAACTGAAATCTCGTTCTCTGGAACCGCTCACCGGCTTGGCCATGTGGTCGTCGCAGCCGCAGATTATAGAACTGCTGAAAGGGGATCGTGGTCTGGGCTTCTCCATATTGGATTACCAGGATCCATTGGACTCGAATGACACACTGATTGTCATTCGTTCGCTGGTGCCCGGCGGTGTGGCTCAGCTGGATGGCAGGCTAATACCGGGCGACCGTTTGCTCTTTGTCAACTCGATTAATTTGGAGAATGCTTCGTTGGATCAGGCTGTGCAGGCCTTGAAGGGTGCGCCCAAGGGCGTGGTGCGCATTGGTGTGGCCAAGCCGCTGCCCATGACGGATAACTCGCTGAAGGCGTGCAGCAATGCCAGCACCACCAGCGAAGAGACGTTGGATGCACAGCAATCCCCTCCAGCGCTGCCCACAGCAGCGCCTCCAACAGCCGCCAAGGGCGCAGAGCCGGATCTTATACCCGACTGGAGGAAATAGATGCTGCCGATCAAAAGCTGTTATTATTATTATTATATTTGTATTAAGCAAACAATTATGTTATGCACCAATTGTGTTGACCAGAGCCGCCAAAGGAAGCGCGGCTCGGCTTGTCCCCAATCATGGACAGCTGCATTCCCAACAATCGCAATATTTTCATTCCCCTTGGAGTATTAGTTAAGTGTGTGTGAATTTAATGTACTTACAACTAAATAAATTATGCAAATCGTTTACAATATTAGTCAATTCGAATATGTATGTATGTATATGTTTCTATATACAGTGTGATGAGTATCCATTAAGATGGCTGATTGCTTCACTATTGCACTCGATTCAACTGTCGCTCGATGCGCATGTAGTTGCGCCTGGAGAGCACACGATCCCTGGCATAGCTCACCAAGTAGCTGAGCACTGCACACACGAATGCAATAGCCTCGAACTTGATGAAATTGCGCTGCTCAATGAGAGCCACTCGATCGCAGCTCTTGGTCACAATTTCTCCGCTCTTACAGCGCAGTACCTCTTTGTAGTGTGTGTGAATACAGACGCCGAGACTGCGAGAGACAATATCGAATTCAGAGCAGGGATGACACTCCTGGACAACGGTGTAGGTCTCGTGCTTCCAGCAGGTCGAATTGTTCTCGATGACAAATTTCTCGCCACGACGTCGAGCTAGGCTGCCCTCCGCTGCGTAGCGGGATTCAATTATTAGCACTAGTATGGTGACTAGGGTCAGGGCGGTGAGGCCCAATACCATGTGATGTTTTTGGCAGTTCTCGAGCATATTCTGTGTTTACTTGTAATGGCCAAAAGGAAATAAACTTAAATGAAAGTCAAGTTTGTTTTTGCTTGCACAGCTGTTGATCTAGGGCTGCACACAATTAATCACGCAGGGAGTTTAAGCGATAGTAGTTAACGATATTTAACAAACGTGCGTGAGCCAAAGCACACAATATAATCAACATTCAGTGATCATTCAGTGATGAGGCCCGAGAAATAACTTAAACTACAATTAATAGATCTTATAAGATTTGTATTTGTATATAATAATTCATGAAACAGCTGTCAGCATTTGTTCCAAGTATCGTTTTAAGTGCTCTTGCATTGCTCTAAGCATCGACACGCGAACATCGATAACCATCGATAGTAAGGCCTGTTTACGAAAAAGTAAAACATGCAAATGCCAAGGAAGGGACAGAGACCAAAACAATTACGAAGATAGCCACAAAGGAAAACGTGGAAAATTTATGAAAATCTGTGAAAATTGTGTGGTGGCGGATAGAAAATGGTGCTGCGGTCGGGAATTATAATTCCATTTCAATTTCGCGATACGAAGAAACTGCTCATGATTGGCGTGCCCGAGGAGAATCGAAATTTAAACATATGGGACTTGAAGAATGTTGGTAAGCCTTCTTAACGGACAGTAGCAGGTGCTCAACGGCAGCAGTGGGGGGCGGGGGCGCATGGTACAGGAGGCAACAGCGCACGCTGCCGCAGGCCCAGGGCAGGTCGTTAAACTTAATTGCCTTCAGAAATATGTGTGTATAAAGAGAGAAACACCCAAAATGCTTTTTAGGGCTGCAAACGCAGCATAAATTGTGATTTGGACATTGGAATTAAGCAATTTTCCCCCGTTTCCCGATTAACTACTATTTCTGATATCGTTTCGTTTTCAGTGCGCGCTGCATTCGGCATCTACAATTTTGAGTTTCGCAACAAAAAGATCGGCTTCAACATACCCGATGAGCTGCTGCTACATTATTTGGCCCAACGTCACGACCTCACAAATTTCGTTATTGAAATAAGCCAAGGTAATTGCATATAGCCATTTAAGTTAGCCGCGTTACACACTAGCGTTTAAGCCTGTTAACAAAACTTGGAGCCATTTACACATACATACATGTTGTATATGAAAAACAATATATGTGAATGCGAATGCATTTGTAGATCTATCTGTGTATATAGACGCGGCAACCGCTAAACGTGCTTTGCTTGTAAGTCTCTGACAATTGCACTATAATAAAAATCCACATTGAAAATGCTTCCTCTTGCAGCGCTAGACGATGGGCACGCCAAGGAGCTGCTCTCCTACGAACCCTCCTGCTCAATGGCAGTAATCAAGCAGCAACAACAGCAGCAGCAACAACAACAGCAGCAGCAGCAACAACAGCAGCAGCAGCAGCAGCTCCATCATCCACATCCAATACAACACCATGTGCCACTGCCTCAGCGCTCCAACGAGAGCGTCAGCCATGCCCACGACTATGTGGCTGGCCCCCCAGCCTTACCCGGATCACAGCCGAACTCGCCAGCTCTGGGCGTTTGCAATGAAGCAGTTGACTCGCCGTTGGAGCAAGCGAACAACTCGAATTCGGATCATGCAGACACAAGCCAAAAGATGAGGCTCACACAAACCTATGCGGAACGCACGCCCGAATCGTTAACACAATCAATAGATCCCATGGACATAATACCCAAGGCGGAGTCTGAATCAGAAGCAGAGCGTGCTGCGCGTGCAGCTCGCTTTCAGGCACGCGTACAGCAACAGCAGCAGCAGGTGCATCAGCATCAGCAACAGGCACAAACGCTGCAGCATTCGCTGCCTGCCCAGCAGTTCTTCTCCAACTATACGCACAGTCTGCCGACTATGACGCCACCAAATACTTCCCAGCAATCACCCTACACGCCCGGGCTAATGAGCAGATTTAGAAGTGAGTAATATTAGTTGCAAGAGCTGAAGAAATTATATGTAAAACTGTTTATTTGTTTTACAGAACGTGGCGAGCGCATGTCCAAGGACCAAAAAGAACTGTACGTCAAGTTCTTCGAGGACAATCCCTGCATGCTGTCAAACCATCGTCGGCACGATGGCCTCACCGAGCCGCTGTGGGCCAAGCTGGCGCACATGCTCAACAGCGTGCCACAGGGCGCTGTCAAGAATGTGGAGGATTGGAAGCAAACGTTCGATGCCTGGCGTTATCGCATTTTCATGTATACACGCTACAACTCCAAGCTGAGCATGTCGGAGACAAGTGATCCGAAAAACTTTAAGCCGCTGACAGCGACCGACCAGAAGGCCTATACCATGTGGACCAGTCACAAGCATATTGCACCACCAGACTATGATAAAATGGATATGTTTGTGCCGCTGGACGAGAGCACAACCGCAACGAACAGCTACGACTACTAAGGCAGTCCACAAATCCCCAACCAGTGCAAATGTTAATGATAATCAGAACGAAGATGATGTGTACTTTAACTAATGCTAAGCGCTAAATACATTATGTTTAAGCAACATATACAATACAATTTCATTTCATCTAGTTTCTATTTGTAGACTTAAGACATGTTTATCTGTGTAACCTTGTGACTAACATGTTTCCCTTTGCTTGCAGTGTACGATGGTGCCCTGGACAACTATGTGCTTCATCCCCAATGCCGCTGCGGTGCTCAAAAGTTGCTCAACGATTCGCCCACGCCCGAGGAGCCGACAAATCTGTGCCAGAGCAACACTGTTATAGACGCGGTGCCCGCGACGGCTACAATGACGCTGCCTCCGTGCGAGGATGACGAGCAGGAGAGTCTGAAGTATCGCATCGATAAGGCCAGCAGTGGTGCTGCATCTGCAGAGCTGGGCATGCCCGCCTATGATCCGTGCACACCCAAAATGGACTACGACACGCAGGACGAGCTGCCGGATTCGCCGCACTCGCCCCAGCCACAACAGCAGCTGCAGCAACAACTGGTGACAGCCCCGTTGCCATTGCCGCCACCGCCTTCACATATTCCGCATCATCATCAGCACGAGGACGAGCAACAGCAGCAGCAGCAACAACAACAGCAACAGCAGCAGCAGATGTTGCAGGAGCGCATACAGCATGAGTTCATGCTGCAGCAGCAGCAACAACATCAGCATTTGCAGCAACAGCAACATTTGGCGCTGTTGCAACAGCAAGAGCAACAGCAACAGCATCAACAACAGCAGCAGCAACAACAGCAACAGCTTCAACAGCAACAACAAGGCGTCAACATGGCTTTAGCTCCAACGGGCACAAATAACATTCGACGTAAGTGAAGGCAGACATCTAAACATCTTCATTATATTCAACTTTATATTAACTCCTTTCTCCCTCCGCAGAACGCAAGGAACGCATGTCTAAGCGCCAGAAGGAGCTCTACGTGCACTTTCTGCAGCAGCATCAATTCATCAACGATCATCGACGCAACGATCCCGTGCTGGACCCGTACTGGCTGAAGTTGGCAAATCTATTGAATGCGGTGCCCCAGGGCGCGGTCAAGCATGTGACGGAGTGGAAGCAAACCTTTGACAATTGGCGATATCGTATCTTTTTGTACGCGCGCTACAATTCGAAGCTGCAGGACGAGGAGGCACAGAATCCGCGCAACTTTAAGCCACTGACACGCACCGACAAACAGGCGTACATTATGTGGATACGCAATCCGGACACTGCGCCGCCGGATCTAGATAAAATGCGTAATGTGTTCTGCAATCTGGAGGAAAGTACGACGCACCAGGACTAAAAGCCAGCCGGTCTTTCAATAGGCCGGCTCATCCGCAAGCGCTTTCGCAAATTGCCATTGTTCTAGTTTATAAGAAGTGGTTTTCTATATATGCATATATATATGTCCATATATATATATATTGTTTTCATGTTAATTTTGTGTAATTTTATAACTGGAAATGCATTTTCCCTTTATTTTTTTCTTTGTTATGCTAATATATGTATAAATATATTAATTGAGTAAATTGCTTATGCTAAAGTTGGAACTGTGTGGCAGGTGAGAAAAGGTAAATGATTTAGTAGTAATGGTAATATGTTAAGCGAGGGTTGTTTAAAGTATTATCAAGAAACGTTTTCAAATTATTTTAGTGCCGGTTTTTTTAAACTTCTTTCATATTGAGGTCGTATTGCATCAAGTCCCCAATAAATACTAAGTTCTCATATGAAAATCATTTATTTTAGTATCCCTATAAATATATAGAATGAATTTATGATATCTCTAAATGTACTTGAACTTTATATTTAATCAAGAAGTTAAGAAAACCTTAAGATGATAGCAAGTAATCCTAGTTTAAGCTTCTCATATAGAGCCTTAAATTGGATTGCAATTCAGACCCGTTTGCACTTTCAAACAACTTTCTCATAACTGAATTACAACAAAGGTCAGGCAGGATAAACAACCTTGAACCTTAATGGAGTCTTGTTCTGTTTGACAGTAGAATCTAAAGTTGACAAACTCCTTTCGATATGAGCTGAACAAATGTATTCTTGCTTGTAGAAAACATGTACAAATGTATATATAGATATATATGTGTGACTTCCCTATCTGAGAAATACGAATCGAGATCTAGACACCTACGTCTATGTAGACTTCTTATGCGTTGATTAATTTGCTGCCCGCGGCGTACAGCATCCAATCTGTGGGTACTTGTCGCACATGCTTCGCCTGTTGCTGCTGTTGGAAACTAATCCGGCGATCATTAATTAACTGTTCAATCAAATCCGATACGCTCAATGCTGTTGACTGTCGGATGTTTTTTTAACTCATTTTATTTTATATTTTTGGGCGCTGCACAGAACCGAATCAGGTTTATTCACAAGTCCGGCACTTACATGCATATCAGCTAAGAAGAGTTTTGAATTTTATTTGCAAATTTATAAGAAATATTTATGTATATATATGGATATATTCAAGCATATGCAAATGTCATATATGTAGATACGTTGGCAGTGTCTTAAGCGTCTTTAGAGATATTTGCAAATTGGCTCATAAACTGCTCAGCTGTCTGGCCGTTTGTCGCTTATCTTGGCGTCGTCCGTTGCCAATTGCCATTACTAATAAAGATAAATGAATGTGCGCTCATTAAATAAAAGGCATTGAGCTGGCTCTCTACACTATGAGCGGCCAGCATTAACTATCTGGCTGGGGCTGTCATGTCGATATCTATTCCAGATCTGTAGCATTCAGTCAAGCGTTCAAGATCAATAATATTCTCAGCATTACCATATACACAGCATTCAACATTGCAAAACTGTAGGCCGTGCCAGCTGACAGCCTCAGCTGGGTGGCTTTGCATTTATAAATTATGACAACTGGGCCCAAACAATGCTAACTGTAGTAGCCATGCATAGAACATGATGTAACTCAATATAGACCACAAAGATCGAGAGAGAGATTTAATGATCTTGCGGTTTGCATACGAGCTGCGAGTTAAGGACAGTCCACCAGCTTCAAGTCAATGCCAAGGCAACGTGAACATTTGTGTCAGAGTTAATTAAAGATTTTATCTAAAATACATTGTATAATGAATGTATTATTTCAATATTAATTAGAAATATTATTTTATGTGTCGATATAGTTATATTTCCATTTATTCAGTTTCACAATTTAAATACTTCCATAGACATTCAAGCTCATCTCTACTTTATCTTATCTTATCTCATGTTAGGCCTCGGTTTACGCAATGGGCGGGTAAAATAAACATAGATATCTGTCTGTTATCTGTCAACTTATCAGAGCTGACAAATATGATAATATTATTTGAGTTGAATTTATGAAATGACATACGAGGGTGGTCTGAGCAGCTCTTGACCCTATTTTAGCTATAAATAATTAACTAAATTAGTAATACACTTGTTTTGGCAGTCAAAAATATTTTTATAATTTTGTTTGACACAATATAGTCTATATATACAAATATATATAAATATTTATGCTTTGTCTTATCTACGATTAGATGTCTGCTTAATCAATGCCAAGGACAAAACGTATAAAAGCTTTGCGAACAGCTCTATTTTAGTTTAAGGTTTTATTTGATAGTGTTTGGGTAGATAGTTAACTACAAAACTAGTTTACCAAAAGTGTTTTAAGTTTATTTTAATATATAACATGCTTAGTGCCCATACTTAATATATAACTAGCTCAGCAGACATCAGAAGAGTCTCATTTGTATACTTAGCTTTGGATATCATATAATTTTATATATACATAGTATTTTATATACTTTATATTAATACTAAAAAAAAGAATATTTAGCTACGAAGTATGTTCAAAAAGAATTCCTATCACACGCAGTTAAGCCTTCCTATATACATTGATAGTCAATCAGTTATTTATTAAGTTATTGCTTCAATCTCTGAGCACATCTCCCAAAAACCGCATTAGCCGCCGTTCGCCTCAAAGCTCCGTTTAGCTCCTCTATCAAACTCTAATTCTTGCTCTCTGCAAAGTCTTGCCTAGCCTTGCCTTATCCAATCTTAAGCTGTTTGCAAAATGCCATAAATTAGCCAGCCTGTCACTTTCGATAGTTTACAAAAATTACCATCAGATTATGCGGACGCCGAAAAAATTCTCCCACACTCTCTAAGAGCCAGTAGCTGCCACTTGTACGGCCCACAAAATCATCAGATCAATCATAGGCACGAGAAAAAAAATTAAATGTGCTGTAAAATTAAAAAAAAAACAAAAAATAAAGAAACGATAAAAAGACCATAAATGCGATAGAGATCTTTTGTAAGACCTGTTTGGTACATGGCCCGCCCCGACATCAAATCAACTTGTCAAGCCAAAGCGTTTTAAACAGACATTTCTGTTGATTTACTATTGGAACCAAATACACACTCGCATAATTGCAAAAACTTGTGTATGCTAATCGATCGTCCGCCTGACTGATATGGCTTTTTAATTATATTTACATTTTAATTATGGCTGCTTTAAGTGCCCTGAGTCTGAGACAAATGCAGACCAAAACTATTTTGAAAAGTTCAACTAAGACATTAACTTCAAATGAGGAAATACAAATTGAGATGAGCTGAAAATTTGGCTTGAAATTGAATATAGATGATATATATGTATGATATGGTATATGTATATATATGATGTCTTTAGCTATAGAATAGCTTGGCATAAATACAAATTTAGGCTCAGCCTTCAGGCTAGGCGTGAAGTCTAGCATACAAAGGTAACGGTTTATATATATATTCTATATATACATACATATATTCACATATAGGAATATATGTGTGTTATATATATAGACATATCTATATCAAGTTTCAATGTCGCTCACGTAATGTCAATATAGGCTTTGTATACGCTCATTTTTTTTTGTTTCAACCAAAACGTTTTGGCCATTAAAGAGGTCAGGGCTGTTCACTGGCTGAAAGCACGTGGATATACATATATATATTGTAATCCTGCTGTGATGTGCTTCATTAAAATTATTTCCAGAAATGTAAAACAGCATTAGCATATTTAATGTAAAGGAACTCCAAAAGTTTATCAAGAGCTGCGTAAATTTGGATGCCGCAGCTAATGTGTACATATATAAATTTATTCTTGATTAATTAATACTTTAAATGTTAAAAATTGCAATTCATTAAATGCAAATCAAAAAGAAAAAAAGTCTTTATATAAATAAATATATGTATGTATTAGTATATAACAATTGAAATTCCAGCAACATGTCCAGCCGGAAGCTGCCCTAGCAACATATGGGAAAAACTCGCTCTGGCAACACAATCACAAACACAATGAAAAACCAAAATAAAACCGATGAAAATCAAGCCGAACAGGTCGGCTGGCAGCTCGTGCTGGCTTCGTGCCGAGCCTCGGCTAGCAGCTGATGCACAGAGACCTGAGACCAGAGACCTGAGACTTTATGCTGATGCTACCACATGCGCTGCTTTCAGTGTGGCCCGTGTCTCCAATGTGTTTTGTCACGCTTAAAGCGCTGCCCTCGGTATAGCAAACGAATCGAAAACAAAACAAGCACTGTAAACATTCAATATAAAATACGGCAGCAGCAGCAGCAACAAATAAAATACAGCAATGTATGTGAAGTGTCAGCAAATGATGAAAAAAATTGTTAAAAATATATTAAAAGTCGCGTTGCAATGGTGTTAATTATGATAAATATATATGCACACATACATATGCACACACACACTAGTGCAGTTCTCAGGCAGTAAAATTTGGCACAGCAATGCAAATTCCTTGCTGTAAACAAAAAAAAAACAAAAGACTTAGGCAACGAACTTGCGTGTAGCTATGCTGCTATGCGCCTGTAGGCAGTCAGGCCACAGCCCAAAAAAAAAAGATAAAAACAAAAACACTCAGCTGCTGTCAGAGCCGTGTTAAATTTATGCAAATAAATAAATCAAAGCCAAAGCCTCAGAGCCTGAGCAGGAGGCGTTCTTGTCGTTGTCGCTGTTGCTTGCAGCACGCACTAAAAAAAGAAACAACAACAAAACTAATCAAATAATATTTGAAGTAAACGCCTCAAAGAGTTAAGCGAACTGCAGTTTTTACGGCCGCATAAATCAAATGGAAGGGAAAAGCTAGCAGCATAATTGAAAATAAAATATGGAAAAATATTAAAAAATAAAAAAGCAGAGAAAAACATGACTCAAGCTCATATCATGTGCATAATAACACGAAATTAAACGCGCTTTTAATGGCAACAACATTGAAATGAGTTTGTTTCTAAGGCTTTTTTTAGATGCCTGAAATAGGCACTCACTTATTATTGTAGTTATGCTGTTTATAAGCCGGAAATAATTTCAGATAATTGCAAGCACTTAGCGCATAACTAAAAAACTTCTTTGAAGCTTAAGCATTTTGTTTGCTTTTTGAGTGAATATAGAAAAAACAAACTGAACTATATAAAATGAATCCATTTCAAACAGAACTGGAATGCAAATTGTGTTCTAGTTGGTACTTGTTTCAAGTACGGTGGAAAAAAACGAGTTCACAAATCACTCAAACCCATATACTCATCTTAACTAAACTAGTTTCTCCACTTAACAAATCAAACAAACTAATTAAATAGATATGTACATATATACATATATATAGATCATGTTCAATACCATTTAAGATCATGCTAAACTCGCTCAGTTGACGCCTCAATACAAAACTTTAAGATTGAAGTCGGGCATTCTTAGTCGATATATATTTATAATATATATATATATAGATTGGTCAAGTTACTACATAGTCACGTTTTTTTTTTTTTGGACTGCAGCCATGACACATAACAATTCTTCAGACTTTTTATAAGACACTTTTCAATTTACGATGCCAATTGACGGCGCCGGGACAGCGACGCAGACGGCACTTAACATGCGTGGCATACGCTGCAGTCGCGACACTGAAAGACGGAGACGGCGACTAAATAAAGCCCAAAACCAATTTTAAAATACGCGCACTTTTAAATTTAAAGCAGCGAAAAAAAAACAACAACAAAAAATAATTGTCATTTAAATTGTTATTTACGCATGCGCGACAAACGCTGACGTTGATTGCTGCGACGTCGACGCTGACGCCGACGCTAGCGTCGACGGTGACTGCAAAAAAGTTTGACTAGGTCAGTTAGCGAACATTACGGGAAGTTTATTATCAGCTGTCAGCTGGTTGCAGATCTATTTACGCGACTGTCTGCAATTGAGACTGCAAATTGTCAGCGAACGAAACAATCGCAGCAATCGGCTAACTCTGTAGGCGACATTCACTGTGGCAGTAGGGTCCAGTTCCGTCCAGTCCAGAGATATTGCATAATGAGCGCACAGTTCATTTGATATCTCAAATCTGATTTGATATTGTCACATTGAGCGTCATCGTCATTCAATATGCGAACAATGCCGCGCGTCTACAATTACCGGCCCAACAAAACACACTCCCAAAGCCGACGACTCCAAGTCCGAATCGCTGTCTGTTAATGGAAAATGTTTTCATAACTAACTCTAGCTGCAACAGCAGCAACAGCTGTGAAACTCGACTACAAACTAATAACAATCATTATAAACATCACAAATAGAGGACAGCAGCAAAAACAATTACATTTTGTGTATCTGTGTATGTGTGTGTGTGTGTGTGTGATATCAAATGCCAAATAATTGCAACGACGACAACGACCCTCAAAAAGCGAAATGAATTAATGAAAATATTGATATATGCTCAAATTATGCGCATAATTACAACAATCAATAATCAATAACAAATAACAAAACGAATTTATTTCTACATTCTTACAGCTTAACTTTAATTTTGATTACAAGTTTCAAATTACAAATATGGTAAGTAATCAATAACAATATAAATTATATCAAGTTAAATTAAGTTTTAAATGTCTGCAAAAGAGACCGAAAGGAACTTTAGATATGTGAGATCTAAATATGTATATATATATATATATATATATATATATATATATATATATATATATATATATATATATATATATATATATATATATATATATATATATATATATATTATATAGCCATACATTATACACATTATATATTATATATACAGATCGCATAAGATTAATGTTCTGGAATGTGCTTCAGGTTTATTTTTGAATTCATTGACTGACCCGCTGCATACAGCTGTATGCTAACAAGTGCAAATACAGTGAGAGAAAAAAGAAGTTGAAATAATCATGTGAATTTATTACAATAAATTCTTTTTTTCTTTAATACATTCCTAACCATATTCTTGACTTATAATAGTAGAACTTCAATTAGGTTGGACTATTTTTTTCAAGAATTTGCTTCAATAAAAAAAACCATGTTCTTTGAACAAGATTAATTAATGTCTTTTTATGGCAAACTTTATTAAAAAACTGCACATTTTTTAGTTCCGGAAAATATATAATTTGCAGGTCTTAAACAAATTTAAAAATTTAAAAAATACTCACTTCTTAAGTATTTTTTTTATCTTATATATAGAATTGCAACAGTTGATAAAAAAAAAAAATGAGACAAGAATCTGTATGCCTAAAAACAAGCTCAAAATATACTCAAGATAAAAAATTTCCAAAAAAAGCTAAATTTTTAAGCCTTTTGCTGGGTAAAGATATTTCAAAATCTGAAAACAAAACATTGCAGCAGAATTAAGAATTCGCATATGCACAACAAGTGTAAGGCCTATTAAAAAAAACTGTTCTTCATAAAAAGTTCGCTCCCTTAATATTTTGTTTTTATACCCTGAACCCATTGCAAATGGGAAATTATAATATTTTGTGAAAATGTATGTAAGAGGCAGCAGAAGTTGTTGTTTGATATGTATGCATAAAAGAAGCGTAACATTTTTGCAATATCAGATGATGAGTACCTAGTAATATCTTATCTAGATATTATATAAGAGATATCCTATCTGGGATATTATTACTCTTATACAATATTACGACTTAATGTAAAAAAGTCTTAAGTTTAGAATCTACAAAAAATATTATTAAAAAAAATTCATTATTATTATTCCTTAAAAAGTTAGTTTCGTAAGTCTTAGAAAAAAATGATCTTTTTGCTCAACTTAGAACGTTCGAACCCTTGATGATCCAGATCTTTTTGCTCAAGCTTCAACGTTCGAATCTATCTTCTATCTTCTTTTGCGCCAAGTGTACTTGGCTATATAAGTGTCTATATGGAACGTATACGTAATTTCACACAGCATTATTCGAAATTAAAATACTTAATAAGCTAAAAACAACCGCACGAATTGATTTAATCAGCGAACGTAACCGCAACAAAATTTAAAATAAAATTAAAAGCAAAAAATAACAAAAAACAAAATAAAACTGTCACACACTTCGTGATTATAAATCATGATGAGAAGTCAACCGCAACGAGAATACGTGCATAGCCATAAACTTGAGATGAATATCATATATTTTGGGATGAGACACATTTGCGCAATTGCATCAAGATTCGGCTTGGCTAAGCAGCATTAGGTAGGGGTACTCAGGCTGTGGTAAGCTGAGTTTTGTTTGCCATTTGTTTTGTGCTCGCAGCAAACAATTGACAATAAGGCAATGACCCACAATAGTTACTATTGTTGTTGTTGTTCTTTTTGTTGTTCTTGTTGTTGTTGCTTATTGTTTGCAATATTCTTGTATCTGAATTTGTGATTTACCGTTAGACAATGCGCGTGCGGTTTTGACAGAAGCAGAAGCTTTCGCCAAAAGTTTGTGCCTTAAGTCTTTTGTTTTGCACCTTGTACAGATGCGCACCGGAAGCATGTAGTGTGCTCTTGGTGAAATCAGCGTCATTAATTGACAATATGTACAGCATATATGTATGTATATATATTTATATATAAGTTATTTGTGCAACATCATTTAGGTGTAATTAAGTTTTTATTTTTTTCCTAATTTTTGTTGGGCTTTTATTTCTTATGAATGAAACGAACTTCCTCATATATATGTAAACTCAGTGGATTGAGCAATTTGGTTAGTTAATTTCTCATGAAAATTGGAATTGATGAAACGCTTCACACTCTTATCTAAACGCCATTAAATATTTCGTTTCACAAAAAGCAATTTGTCAGCCAATTAACCGATGGGAAATGTATAAACAAATATTAATTATCATTAGCAATTTCTATTGTTATGCTGATGCTGGTTTAGTTTGGAGGTCTCATAACTAATGCAAATTGTTACGCTTATACTCAGCCTCAGCTGATCTGTGTGCGCATATTGAATTATACAAATAGCTGAGTGAAACGTACGAGAATGCATATTTTATGTAAAATTTGCAACATAAACTATGCAAATTATAAACTCAAATTTTGAGATTATGGTTTTGTTAGCTTTGTTTGCTTTTGAATCAATAATGCAGTTCAAATCAAATGATTGGGGCAGCCAATTTTGGTTGGTTAACTGTAACGGTAGCACATTGACCTCTTGGCCAGTTGCAGAGCTGCCGGTCGGTTGCACTGGCCCATTGTTGTGGCCGAAAGCAGTTCGATTTATTTATTTAGTTTTACATTTTCACAACACGAACGAAACGAAATTCCAGACAAACGTCGAAAAGTTCAAACAGCTAAGTGCCTGAGAGGCATTAACTTGAAGCGCCCCAACCGCTGATTAGCCATGGCTATAGCTCTAACTATTGTTGTTGCTGTTGTTGTTGTTGTTGCTGTTGTTTTGGCAGTTGCGTTGCAGATTTATGATTAGCGCCCAGTTAGCCTCTGAGCAACAAGACAAGACGCAGCGAATGCCCTACTCAAAATGCAAGTTATTATGTTGAAGGTTTTTTCTTTTTCATTTTTTTGTGAGATTTTTTTTTTCTTTTTGCGAAACGTCGACTACGCCCCCAAATGCCACAAATTCAATGAGCCGTGCTGTTATCGCGCTGACCAATCTGAGCTGCAAACAAAAATGTTGCAATTTTTCGTTAATATATTTTATTGGCAAAAGATGTTTCAGCTGCTCGTGTGGGCATCGAACAGAGACTTAAGCTAAATAGCTTTTAATTAAATTTTCTGACACGCCAATCGCATGTTGAATGTGTCAAGAAATTATCGTAGAGGTCAAGTTTATGAACACCTGGAAGACGTGCAAAAGCTACCTTTAAGGTAGATAAGATCAGTCACACCTACAGTCAGTCAGTCAGTCACTCAGTCAGTCAGTCATGTAGGCAGACATTGAGCTGTCTCTTGTTGAATGGATTTGCGATTCCAATAACCCCGCCAAACAAACAAAAAATAACGAAATACTTTGCCAACGTAATTGAAATCAACATGATGTCTATTTATTTATTATCGTATTTTCGTTTGCTATTAAATTTCGCTTGTTTAACAATTTTAGAGGTTGATTGACTCCCACGTATCGAAATTTTAGCTATTGACTTTTGGCATCGCAAATCATTTTTGGGCATCAATGAGGATTTAAATATATAAATTGTATTTATTATTCTTTTGTTGTGGCTGCTTGAATAGCATGGGAACATGCTGGCAATTAATCAAGATGCAGCCAAATTGTTTGAGGAATTTTCAAGCAAGCAAAGCGAAATTTTGCAATATATTCACCTCAGAGATGATTGAGACTAAAAGTCTCAGCGCCAGGCAGGCATTCTAAATGTATTTTTAGAAAGCTTCACGGTTGCTACATTCACTAAGACACTAAGACTCCACTCAAATTCACGCCAATCAACTATCATCAAGTCAAGCATCTTCTGAGTGTGCGATACACGACATCGACACCAACGACACCATCGACAGACTCCATCGCCATCTTCATAATTTTGTGATCCAAAAAATAAAACCGCTAAAATACTTGAGATGCCAGCAACAACAATTTTAGCAGAGCATTCAAAAACGTGTGCGCTCAAATGCCTCACAAGGTTGTTGTGAGTCGGCTGAATAGACAAGCGACTTGTATTATGGTTAATAGCCCGAGCCCAAAACGGGGGGCGAGCGCCGGCACGGCGGGCCAAAGCTGGCCAAAAGCTGACGAGGAAGCTGCCACCGAATGTAGCTGTATCTATTGAACAATGCGAGCAATGCAATGCGATCTGACCAAAATTTTAAACATGCTCAATAGGGTTCTCAGGCGAGTGGAGTAGATGGGCAGATACCCTGTAGTATGGGAGGTTTAGGTAATGGAAGTGAATGGCTGATTGAAAGTGAGAAAAGCAAATCTTCTGTGAAATATTGAGTAATTTATTAATCTTCGAAATACGACTTGGAATGAAATAGCTCACCTTTCAATGAGGCCAAAGTATAAGGCTTAATACTTTCAGCTATTTTTTTCCTATGAAAGTCGAATCAGGTATCTATTGCTGATTTGTATATAAAAATTTATTGAAATCTTCTACTTAAAAGTTATGTCCACAAAGGTCTATTATCAAAAATACTATCGACATCGATAAATATCGGTTTGTATATTAAAAACATTTTCAAATTGGATTCAAGCTTTAACTGCATACATGCAAGTTATGTTTAGCGTAAAATTCAAATTGAACTGACATACAGACAAAAAACCAGACACAGATATGTCTATCATGTCAGAAAAACCGACAGCTAACAGATATATAAATCGATAAGGCAGACATATAAAGCGGGCTCTAGATAAATCGATAAGCTAACATATGAACCGTTAGACGAACAGGTAAGCAGACAGAATGAGAGACAGATAAACAGATAGATAGACAGAGGGGCAAAAAGATAGACAGATAGATCGATTGGTAAAAGGCCGACACATAGATCGATATGTAAACTGACAGATATATAAGCCGTTAGGAAATTAGGCAGATAACTGACTGATAGATCGATTGAAAGATAGGCAGATAGGCAGAAAAATTGATAGGTTAAAAAAGGACAAAGAGAAAGATTGTTCAGTCAAAATACAGACAGATACATGAAGTAAATGGATAGGTGAACAGGCAGATATATAGATATATATATAGATGATTGAATAGAAAGCTTAAGATGTCGAAAATAACTTGATTGATAATAGTAATATATATATTTTTCATATTTGCATATATACTATATATTATTATAACTTAAAAATACATACTGCATTTCCTTCTTATCATTCTCAGTTATACCATATATATTCAATAAATATATACTAAATATATATATACTAAATTTTCACCTCTTTCCACAGTTACATAAGTTCGCAGATCAAATCACTAAACCTCTCTCTAACCACCCAAGCATTATAGGGTACTAAAAAACCGTTCAATGACTAAGCCCAGAGGCGACCTAATGCCAAATAGTTTTTAACAAATGTTTTACCGTTTCGAAGCGTGAAACAAGTTTGTGCTGATTTTGATGTATTTTGTCGATTTTTATTTTTATTTTTGGAAATTGGCCAACATTAGGCTGTGACAAACGAGCGCAGTCGCGGCAAATGTAACCAACAGCCAAAGTGAACAGCTTGGTGTTAAAAAGCCATGTCAAAATTTAACGCCAGCTTTGAAGGCGCAGCACGAACACACAGACGAACAGAGAGACAGACGCCTCGATGGGGGCGATGTGTCATGTTGTTTGTTCTGGCCACAAGGTCGTCAAAGCACGCTGAGCTAATTGATGGATGGATGGATGGATGCTTGCTTGAATGCAGTGAGCGACAATTTGCCAAACCTTGAACTTCTCCACTGAATGGAAGAAGTTGATGATGAGAAAGAATAAGCAGAAGAATCAGTAGAAGTAACAGCAGACTTTCAGTTGGCTAGCTGAGCCAGGCCTAGGCCAGGTCATCGGTTAGCCCTGGTAGTCGAAGTTTTGCTGTTTTTATATGCAAATGAGGCGCTTTACCTGAGACGTTGTAATACAGCGACTAATTACCTGACACGCTTCGACTGCTCGCTCGCTTGCCCGGGCAGATGAAGTCATTGCTGTTAAACCCTTTATTTATAGCTTCACTGTATGCTGTGATTCTCGAATCGAGCGTCAGCTACGCTTCAAGCGCTAACTGAAGGCCAGCCAGACAGTCAGGCAGCCCCCAGTTAGCGAATCAGAGAATCAGCGAATCAGCTGTGCCTGAAGAACACAATCCAAATGTCTGTCTGACCATTCAGTGATCTGCCGGATGTCTTCTTTGCATTGCTCTTTACGGATTTAGCTCTGGCGCGTAAAAAGCGATTAAGATGTAAATTTAATGACTATGTACACTAAGGTTAACACGTAGAATACACAATTTATGGCTAATAATTTTGTTATTTCCATTTTTGACACATTGATAGCACACCCACCAGAGATCAAGCTGTCTTGCAAATGTATAACTATAGTGTGTATAGTGATCTAATGTGTACCTATACATGGTCTATATACATGGTCTTATGCCATTTAGCTATAGTATAAACTGACATTTCCTGTTCTATGAGCCACAATTTATGCTGGCTTAGAAGTAGTGATGTTGTTTTAGTGGCTATGACTAGGCAGACTTTTAGGAAATAATCATTAGAGTAGCAATATGATTAGCATATTTATTCTACAAATAGCTTAAAAGAAGGAGTTAAAAAATTTTTAATAGAAATGTGAAATATAATCTTAATATTCTTCTATTAATACATATAAAAATTGAAATTTTATATGTTTTTTGTAAGTTACAGTGATTTATATATAAAGATTTTCATTATTATTGATAAATCGTAACTTTTCGGATTATTAATAAATCCTTCTGCCGCCTTTAGGCAAATTTAAAAAATAAATAACAAACATATTTTCTGAAATATCTGCACTACAGACATTAGAGAATGTCTTCCATTCATATACTCCCATCTACTTTATATATTAGAAAGCGTTTATATAAATAAAACATCGTATTTATTAGATTTGTTCTCTAAAGTCTAAAGTCCATAAGCAAAATGTCAAACTCCAACAAAATTTTAAGTTTTAAATTTTTTCTCTAAAATCCATAAGCAAAAATCAACCTCTTCTTTACCTTCCGCTTTTCATACACTTCAGTTATCTTTTTACCAATTAAATTTGCTTTAGTTCAATTTGCAATTCATAATACACAACAAAAAATGGGGGCTTCCCATTCAATCTCATTCAGCTTTCAGTCAGAAAATAAAAACTGAAAAAAAATATTTAAAAATAATAATCAAAAATTCAAAAAATTCTCTAGGCTATAAGTCAAAGTATTTCGCATAAGCTCTTGCTAAACAATAACGGTAAACTGCGAATGAAACATCATGAAATGCCCTAAAGAAATGAATTTTTATGGCTCATTACATATTGAATTGATATCATGAATACCATTTGATTAATGGGCCTAATTTTTTTTATATTTTTAAGCGAATTCGTGGCGCTGTTGCAACTTTCGTTATGGTTGATCTTTGATATTTGTGCCTTTTCGACTCCACTTTCATCACCCACATCTGATGGCTTATTCGGATGAATATATTCATTTATCATTATGCAACAATGGCCCGCATTCGAATGCTTGCCAAATTTGATGCAGTGCAAATTTTAGCAATAAATATGTATATCAATAATTAAAGTGCAATTTTAGCTCACCCGCATGACACGAGTTTCAAAATGTGAAGAAACAACAACAGCAGCAGCAGAAGGCCATGCCCTCATGATAGATATAAATGATTTCAATTAGGGCGTTTAAGAAATGATTATGGCTAGTCTTTTGATCCGTTTAACAATTTTTATTTTTATTTTCTGCTAATAATGTTGCTGTTGGTGTTGCTGCTGTTGCTTTAGTTATTGTTGCTGTTGTTGTTGTTGTGCAATAAAAGACAATGCGCTTAACGGGCTTTGGTGTTGCACTCGTTGGCAGATAAAAGATTGCCCCGACCGCTGGACCACACTGGACCACAGCTGGCGCCCCCGCCTAGCACACTTTTTACTGTGGCTCTAGCCACATTAAATTAAATCTAAGCTTGACCCAAAAAAAAAGCAGCCAAAAATAACAAAAACTACTTAAACGTTTCGCAAAAATATTTGCAGTTTCTTTAAGCACTTAATTTGCAGCTGAGCCAAACTGCAAGCGGAATACCGAGCAAATCGTTTTGAGATAATAAATGATTATTTTCCCGCTAAACTGCGTTAATCAAAAGTTTAATGATAATGGACTATGGGCTATGGACGTGTTCGGCTCTGTTTATTGATTGTTTTTAATTAGTCGATTATTGTTGCTCTCGGTGTGGTTAGAACAACGTCCGCCCGCCCTAATCGCTCGATCACGGCGCATTCCTTCTCATTACGCCGCAAGAGAGAGAGAGAGAGGGAGAGGGAGAGGGATGAAGTGGGAGGAGTCGTAAAAGGTGATATCCATGTTGGGTGTGCCAACCAATTAATGCGATCCCAGGCGATGCTGTTACGCCTTTTTTTACACAAAAATCATGTGCACGATTTTGGAGTTCATTCAACTGGCTGGCACTTAAAAATATCCCAATTGCGCAGCGTAATTCTCAAAAAAACTTTTTATTGGCCCGCCAAGCCACAGCACACGCACAGCAGCCCGATTTTAATCTAACAATCCCGACCCAAGTCTCGCACTTTAATTAACATGATAAATGCAAGAAAAAAGCCGTCTGAGTTGCCAAAGAAAACTATGCGAATACCTAGGGCGCAAACGGCGTATAAATGTGGCTATACACTTAGAGAAAATATTGGGAGGAATACGAATTGGAAAATCAAGAATAGTTTCTGTTTTGCTATATAATAATATAAAATAAAAAAAAAACTTGAAAACTTAACCTTGGGTACGAATCTATTTATAAATTGAAGAGGTAAGCTTCATGTGGTGTATATAAAATACATAATTAATACCCTCAAAGAAAATGTGACTAGGTTCACATGGCGTATACATAATCCCCTGCAGTTAGAGACAAAATAAAATATTGAATGTAAATTAAAAAACAATTCAATAAAAACATCTTAATTTTTTTCAATTTTACTTTACCATCATATCCTTAATTGATATGTATAGCCAGCAGTCCCAATCTCTGATACGTAATTCGTCTTAGTCTCGCATTCGTCTTATCATTATAAATAATCCCACCAAACATAACAATTAATTTTATTCACTCAAATAAGCTGTCTACATTTTTCGCTAAGTGTAATTATCTGTGAAGCTAAGTGAATTTCAAGTTCAAGGCCGCCGCAATTATGTCTCGGAAGTGACAAAGAGCGATAAGTAGACAAGCCAAAGCCCCTGATCGCAATTGAGTGGCCATTGTTGCATAATGCTATTTCTGATGCTGTCATGCTGCTTAACAACGGAGACCTGGCCAAGTGGAGCTGCCCAACTGCGCCATTAAATTATCTCATTGGCGTCTTCGACTAATGCTTTTTGATCTGTTTTTATACTTTTTGTTATTAAATTATCGGATTGAATTTGATATGCAGCGGAAATTAGAGTGCCCAGTGCTGATATGATCTGTTTATAAAATTTAGCCGGCATTACAACATCTCGAAAGCAGCTTCCAAATAAAACTTAATTTAATCGCAGATTTCCCAACCTAATGGACCCAGTCGGCGATCATTCAATCGCCAGGTAATGAACCGAGCCATAAAAAGTGAGACTTCAAAGCAGACATTACTTGCATATCTTGTGCTGCGAATTTGGCTAATCGATCACAGTAGTTGAATACACAAATTCCTATTTGCTATGCACACGGCGCATTGTCGACATCGCTGGCAATTGGCAATTGTTATTGTTATTCTTGTTACCTTGTGCAAATAATATGCAGATCACAAATAAAAACTCATATCAGCTTGGATATCGAACATAACCTATATAGTGCTGAGTTATAGCAGTTATTCAGCTGCCAGCTTGATTTGAATCGATGTTTATGGTGACTTTCAGGAATAATTGACTAAAATTTGATATTTATTGTGCCTTGCGATAAGAATAAATATCGATATGCCCAACTAATTGGCGGAGAAAAAGAATCGATGCCAGCAACTTTAAGCAATAATAAACATATTGTACAAGCAATTATTTCTAATTAACTAAGGCAAAGAATCGATATAAGGCCAATAACACGCCTGACAACTTTATTCATTTGTGAGTTACACAAATATTATGCACTCCAGCCAATTATTCCTCATGCGCTGATTTATAGGTAAAGTAAGTGACCGTTCGTTAGTCTTGGCAAGTCGGAAAAGAATGGTTTTGCTAAATTAGAATGCAATGGTCGAACTCTTAATTCACCAGGCATGTCAGCTTTATGTATTGCGATTTGCAAGTATAAAAAAAAATACGATCACTTCATATTGGTTAACATATGCCTGGCAATTGTTCAAGTAAACACATATTCAATTTGCAAAGCCAACGACAACAACAAATTCTCATCTTCGAGCAAAGAGAACAGCGCAAAAAGAGGCAAAACAACAAAAGATGAGCAAAAAGTCACCCACACTCTCAACCCCACACACACACGCATATGCAGACAAACGATACTGCATTGCCATGCTGCAGGTGGCATCGATAAATCACGAGTATCGATATACATTTTTTGTGCGCGCATTGTCAAAAGTGCCGCCGATTGACAAATTGGCAACGAACAAATTTGGCCAAGGAGAGCGTCGTGTGTTGATTGTGAAAATTGTATTGTAAAATCGATTAATCCCCCCTCAGTCCAGCTGCTCACACCTTGGCCAGAAGCACAAGCATTTAGCACCTTTCAACTGTTCAACAGTTGCTATTCAGCTTTTTGTTTTCCTGCAACTCATTTCCATGTTTAATGGCTCGTAATTGATCATTAGCTGCAAAAACACTTGAGAACCTGCGACAATGTTCGCAATGCATAAATAAATAATAAACGGTTACAAACCGAGCAAAAGCTTAAGCTTTCATACATTTATATTTTTATATATATATAAAGCAATAAATGTTATAAAAAAGGTTAGATAATAAAAAAGCCATGAATTCAGCCTAATTAATCAACATAAATCAATTATTTAACAAACCAATTCAATTAACAAAACAAATGTTGACTGAATATACATAAATATATGCATGTGCTTTTGTATAAATATGTATCAAATCGCTATAAATCATGATCCAAATAAGGGGAGACACAATGACTTTGAACTGTTGAACAGTATCTGCATTAGGCCTAATAGTGTTAACAACTTGAGAAATTTTCACACAACAACAACAATAGCAACAACAACAAACAATGACATTAAGCTTGCAACAATTTGTGTCGCTTATTATTATTTATTTTTTTTACACTTGACATTGTTGCAAGACGCGTAATTATAAATTTTTTTTTTCTTTATTTATGATCGAGTTCAAGAGCAAAAATTTGATTTTTGTTGTTGATTTTTCGTTGCATCTAATTGCTATATAAAGCGCATTTAATTGGCTGAGCTGAGCTGTCGCTAATGCGCCAATTGCATCATAAGCTTTAAGGCAAAGTGAGTTGGCAAGCAAATAAATGTTTTACATTCTGCAAATTTGTACAACTTGTTCTACATACAGATATACAGATATATATACACGCTGGTATTGGGGGCGATTGTTCTCAAGGCGAATGCCTAATCGAAGCAATCGACGCAATCGACACAATCGCTGCCAATCAAAGCGATTACTTTTGACAAATTATTGCCACATGCATTCACCTTATAAGTTTCCCTCTGTTGCAGCCTTCCATTTGCCTGCTGCTAGTCATCTGCCTCGCCGCGTGCACTCAAGCGATACGCGTGGATTGGGGCACCAATACGGGTCCCATAGTGCCGCCGCCCCCGCGCACCACACCCGTGCCACCCAGCCGGCCGTACCGTGAGCCGGCGCCTGTCTGGGAGGACCAGAGTGACGACATTCCCAACCCACAGCCCTATGTGTAAGCAGGAATCTGATTGGCTTCACTCTCTACCCGCTCACTTTTCAATGAGCTGTCTCTCTCTCTCTCTCTTTCTTTACAGCTATGTGCTACCGCCTCCATCCCGGCCCCGCACCTGGGTCATACCCGCCGGCCCCTATGCACCGCCCAACTACAACAACCAGCCGCCCAAGTACAACAACTATGGCCAGCTAGTGGATCCCTACAGCAATGCCAATGCAGGAGCGAGACCAGCAACTGGCACCGTCTCTGTGCCAGCGCTGGCTGCTCAGTATGTGCCCGGAGTGGGCATCAAATACACTGCGATTGCGCCCAACAACAACAAGCTGCAGGGCAAATACAATGCGAAGACCAAGAAATACAAGGCCTACGAGAAGGCGAAATATGCGCCATGGAACTATGTAAGACAATACGATAATCGTAAGCGCTATCTGCGCTACTGATATGCATATATGTATATATACTTAAGGAGTCCGTTGTTCATTTTATCAAATTGCGTGTACAACAACAAAATTAAAGCCAAAAAAAAAAAGAAAGAAAAACAACTGCAAAAACAACATTTAAACGCTTTTGACACTTTTGTAAATGCTTTTTGCACAATCGCTGTACAAAATACACCCACCACCACACACCTATACACAAGTACAGCCACAATCACCCACCCACCAGCAGTCGCCACCACTCGCCAACAGTTGCAAATTGTAATCGCAATCGCATTTGCTTTCATGCTCATGTACCACGTCCCCACGTTCATGTCCATGTCCATGTCATAATCACATGCATCATCTCTTTGCAGTTGCAGCTGCTGCCCGTGGAGGAGAAGGCGCTGGACTGGCAGGAGGCGGAGGAGGCGCCAGTGAAGGAGCCGCACTCTGAAATGCCGCTAGACACACTTAGCTCCTCCACGACTGCAGCGCCCAGCAGTAACAGCAACAACAGCAGCAGCCCAGCAACACCAACACCAACAACAACAACAACAACTGCTGCAACGCAAACATCAACAACGCAACAACCATCAGAAACAACAACAGCAACAACGGCCGCAACGTTTGCCAATTACAAGCTGGCACATGAGAAGAGCGCCTACCTGAAGAAGCACAACAAGTTGAAGAAGCTGCTCGAAAAGCTGCAAGCACCCAGCAGCCAGACGCAAGCGAACGCGACCTCAAGTTGAGCGCTGCATAAAAAAAAATAATAAAAAATCGAAAAAAATAATAAAAAATGAATATATGCGAATTATACGTTAAGACTTGCCCCAAAATTTGTAAATACTTAATAAATCGAATACAAAAGAAAAAGAAAAAACACGTTTCATGCGAATCAAAAAACAAAAGACTTAGGCAACAAACTTGAAACTTGCGTGCACTACAACGGGGCGTCAAATTGTGCCTTAATAGTGCACAGCGTGGCAAAAGGGTAAATACTTAGTAATAGACACACACTCTAAACACACACACACACTCACTAGATACCCTCTAGGCTGTCAGCGGCTAGCTGTCAAAGTTATAACGGGGCCAGGTTATGCTAACTTGAAACGATGATTGGTACTTTCTTGAACAGCTTTTCATAGCTGGCGGCAGCGGGCGCAATTAGCCCGATCGTTTAGTAATATATGTACGAACAGCTTCTGGTGGGCCATCATTTAAATGCCGTTGATCACAGAGCGGCAGACAGACCCTGACCACGGCGGCTGCTGTCAACATGTGCCACACATCAGCAGCAGCAGCAGCAGCAGCAGCCAGTAGGCAATGGGCAACAACATCATTAGCTGCCGCAAGCAAGAACAACTAACTGCCGTTTAAGACTGTTCACTGATTTTTCCCAGTGTACTTTTGGCTGCTGGAGTCATTAACCAGCGCTAATTTCCGTCGCATTGTCAACGGGTTTCGTTTTCGGTTTCAGTTTCTTCGTTGTTTTTTTTTTACTCCAACTCTCTTTTGTTTTTTGGGTGCCTTTTGTGATTTGTTTTGTTTATGTTTTTAATTGAGTGCGCTTGACGATCTCAGAGCATCGTCTGCATCCATTTATAATAATTAAGGGTACCAAATTTCGAGACCGCATTTCGGCTTCTATTACACAAAACTCTGTAATTAAATACAATTTGTTAAAATTGACAACAATTTAACGGGCGACAGATAATTGCTGGCGCTGCTTTACATTGTATAGCAAGTGGATATGGTAGCGATATATGCGTATATATATGTACATATATACATATATATACATATGTACATTATTTATAATAATCTCAAGCACTTGGGCTGTTCTTGCTAAGTGCGCTACGTTAGCTAAAGCTTTTGTGCTTAATAACTGTTATTTACTTGGTTTTTATGCTTTTTGCTCTTTAATCATTTTTTATGGCTTTTCTAAGTATATTAATTAACTAGTTGTTTTTTGCTTATTCATTTCTTTTTATATATGTTTTTAATGGACTTTTTTTTTAGTGCTAATAGCTTCTGTATTCTGAGGTGATCAAAGTGATGGGTTTATCTTTATATATATATATAAATTTTTTTTTTATCTTTAGATATTTATATAAATATCTCTATTTTTATATATATTTATATCTTTCAATGTCTATATCCTTAAACCTCTATATCTACATCTATATCTTCAGATATCTGTATCCGTAAATATCTATATCTTTTAGTAAAGGTAACAAACCAAGTCAGTAATTAACAGCAGAATTTGACTTATCTGAGAGCTAATTTGCTTATCTAAATACACAAATTAAATCCATAACCAGACATATTCAAAAAGCAATTGAGTTTAGCATAACTCGCAAATGGAGTTTATTCACTTTAAAATAAATTTAATAAATAAAATGGATGAACGATTCAAAAATACAATTTAAATTAACAATTGCAATCAAAAATATTCACAAATTACAAATGGGCGTATAAAATTGTCTGTCGCATTTATCAATTTTATTCGGCGACAGCGCCTAAATAAAACAAACGAAATTAACGATAATCTCTCACATCAATAAAATTATGCAAATTTATATGAAATATTTTTTGTTTTTTTGTTTTTGATTTTCTTTATAACAAAATGTCGCTTGTTATCCAGCTGAAGTCAATTAAAAACTGTTTATTTAGAGCGTAATGATAAATATGTTTTGTGAATACGTTCATTGATTGGGCAGTGTGAGAAGCAAATGAGAAGAAGCGAGGCGAGGTCACGTGACAAATTACAAAAGCGAATTCGCTTCCGTTTGGCTGATGTAACCAAATGATGAAATTATGAGTATGATTATGAGTGGGTATGAGTGTGTGTGTGAGTGTATACTCGACTCAGGCTGTAAGTTCTTGTGGAGCGACCCACTGCTAGTCTTTTCCTCGCCCCGAAGACATCCTCTACCAATCCTCTCCTGCCTGTGTGTGATTGTATGTATGTATATATACGTATGCCTATGTCTGTGTGTGCTGAGTGCGTTAAGCAATGACAGTTGGTTAGCCTTGGGCAGCATCTCTTACTTATCTCTCACAGTCAACACGCTGGTCTTCCAGGTGATTGTGGCTGCCACAGACATGATTCCCCCAGACGTTGTGCACGATGTGCAAGCAGCTGGGAGACAAAAACCCGTAATGTTGAAATAGTGGGTGTAGCGCAGCTAATACGATGAGATTCGGCTGCTGACGGGAGATTGTGCATAGATGCAAGTAAATATACATTCAAAAAAATATGATGATGCAGAAGCAGTTGAGATAGAAGACAGCTAGAAATGTCATGAAATATATATATGCATACTAATTGTAATTACAATTTATTTAGCTGGAAAAGGAAATAAAACAAAAAGGAAATAAAAAATACATTTAAATCAAGGTAAAAAAAATAAAATTAAACAGAAGTAGAATAAAATAAAATAAGATTTAAAATAAAGCCAAAATAAAAAAATATGTATTTATAATATAATACAAACAAAAAAAGTGTTAAAAAATTGAAAAAAAAAACCTTTTAAATAATATAAGTTTTAAACACCAAATTTTTTAATAAACAAATTTTTAATTAAAAAAAATGAAACAAAAAATTTTAAACAAAAATAAATTTTAAATAAAATGAAATATTTAATAACAATTCAAGTAACATACAAAATTAAATTAGTTATAAAAATTTGAATTAAAGAAAAAAAAAAAATAAAACAAAATAACGTAAAACTGAATATATTTTGTAAAAGTAGAAAATACATTTCATTTATATAAGCTGAAATATATTAAAAAAATGCACAAAAAATTAAAAAAATATAAATATTACAAAATTAAGACCATATTAAGAATCATCAACTGAAATTTTATTAAAAATATTCCATTAAATTTAAGAGACCAGCAAAAATGAATGACGACTGAAAAACTATAAATATCAAATCCACAAAAAAAGCCGACATCCTATTGATTACAAGCTACAAAAAGAACAAACAGCTCAGATAAAATTGATTACACACATGCTAAACTGCTTAAGCATATTGAATTTATCTTGGTTAACCTCGTCACCTTTAGCTGAGCTGAGCCTCAGTTGCATCATGATTGTGTGGCGGGCGCACTCTGTGTATGCGCAATGCTCAGGCAAAGCAACTGCAGCAGCAGCAGCAGCAGCAGCAGTTAAATCAATGCCAGGCCCAATTCCATAAAAGCCCAATTTGAGCTGAGAGACATGTGTGCAGCTGGCGAAATTAATTTGATTAGAAACGTAACGAAACGAGTGGGGCAAAAATCATTTGGCGGCATTTGGGACAACTCACAGTTGAGTGTTGAGAGGTGGTGGGCAATAAAGCAGCTGCTGCTTTGTGAACTGGGCGACTGATGCTGATTATATAGTCACGTTGTTAACTACATCTTCACGGTGCTGAGAGGCGCAACAACAGCAAGCAGAAATGAGCTTGCAGCGTGTGCTGCTGCTGCTGCTGGTGGTGCATGCCACCGTGGCGCAATCGAATCGAATCAGAGCCGACATCTTTCACACTTCGTTAAAGGTAACGCGGGCAAAGCCACCGCCAAGGCAATTTATTGTCAAAAGTGAGAAGCGATAAAAAAAACTGCAATATGCACATTATGGCCAAGTCTCGAGGCCGCTGCCAATGCTGCTGCTGTTGCTGCTTTAGTTGCAGTTCGCTTTGGCCCTAACGTGACGGGCCACACCACACAGGCTTGACCCGTCAGCTAAGGCAGAAAGCCCGTAGCCGGACCCGGACTTGAAGGCATAGCCCAAACCTATTTTTTTGCTGACTGGTGATTGCTCCGCTTATGAGCCCGGCCAACGATCGACTTTCTTTCGCTCTTGCATCATGTTGGCCAAAGTCTGTGGATTCAGTTTACAGTTTACAGTTTGCAGTGCAGCACGTTTTGGCTAAATGCAAAGATTTGTACAAGTGAAGCCATCGCGCCCATCACCAGGGCAAACAGTTGGCCACTCGCAAAGCCAGGCCCATCATCAAGCATTAGATAGTCAAGCCCAAAAAACAGACCAACTCCAGCTCCAACTCCAACTCCAGTTCGCCTTGTTGCCCGTTTCGCAGTTCATAAAAATCAATGCCCTTTTGATTAGCCACAGCCACATAATTGAGCGTTGAGTGTTTTCTGAGCTGTTTGTGAAAGGCAGCATCCAGCAGCCATAATAGAGAAATTGTCTAATTAAGCTTGCGCTCGCAATTGGCCAGGGTCCATATTACGCATACGCCCCATTGCAAATCTAGAGTTTTCTACGCGCTCAGCTCATTACACAATTTGTAGCCAGCATATTTTTGTATTTTTTACTCTTTTTTATCACTTGAAATTGCTTGCTTGAAATGGCGTAACCAGAAGAAAAATTAGTTTTTATTTTTCCTCTTTTTGGTCAACTGAGTTCACAGACCAAAAAGTTCAGGTTTTTTTCTTGCAAGTTATTAACATGAAATTATTGTCATAATTCACGATCGGCTAACCAATAATCAAGGTGCATCTTCTGGCAGGCAGATCGAGAGAGCTCTGGCAGGAGTCCCGTCTGTGCAGACAAGCGGCAGACACTGGGCCAGGAAATACGAGTTTCGGCTGAAGCGTGTTTCCTTGGCTAATTGCAAAATGAAAAATACTTTGCACTCTTTTCGTTTTAGTTTTAATTTCTATTACAAATTTTACCAAAGCTGGCCAATATGAAATAAATGCGCCAAGAGAGACAGCGGCGACAGCGACAGCTTACATGTGGCACATGTTTATTCATAATGGCCAACACGCAACTGGACCCGGTTCAGACACACAGAGAGCGAGATACAGATACAGATACAGATACAGATGGAGTTTGAGCTGCGATTGCAGCCTGCCGCTGCAAAGAGATCCCCTATGGACGTGCTCATAGAGTCAGGCAGTCAGCCAGTCAGGCAGTTAGCCAGGCTATATAGTTAGTCGGTCAGTTGGAGTTGCAGTTGGAGCCAAACGCCCCAGTTCCACAGTCGACTCGACGCCCCATCAATGAGAAATGAAAACATTTTATTTGTTTTGTTTGAGCTTTTTTTTTCTATTGATTTGTTGCCAGATTTCTTGTTTTCCTTGCTCGCTGTGTGTTTACATAATGAAATGGCTTTGGCCAGTTGGCCGGCCACGTTTTCAATAGCTTTGCACGGCTATGCGGGTGCTTATCTCACATGGCTCAGCCTCGTAACCAGGCATATGCCATCTACAAAGGGGGCCAATCAATAGAGAGAGAGAGTGAGAGCAAGAGAGAGAGCGAGTGAGAGGGAGGGCACTTGAATCGTGTCATGCGATGCTAACCTTATTCAATGTTTATTGTCGTTATCGTTGCCAATGCTGTTATTGTTGTTGTTATTATTGCTGCTGTTGTTGCTGCTGCTGTTGTTGCTGCTGCTGTTGTTGCTAAGGCCTCGCAATGTCGTGGCGCTACCGTTAGGTTGTAAATGTTGATGTTACGAGCTCTATTAACTCCACTGAACAAAATTAATGCTAACGATCGCTGAGAAATGCAATTTTATCGCTGTGAAAACAACAACTTTACAAAAGTTTCGACAGAACTGATTTCAAATTATCTAAGAATCTACAAAACACTAAAATTAATGAACTGTGCACTGACAACAACAACAACTTGCAGCGACTGCAGTAATATTTTCTTTGTAACAGTAAACAAAAGAGGTAGCAGCAATAAGGCAACTGCATTAACGTTTGCTTGAATATAGGCCATAAAATATTTTGCAAATGAGTTGGAATTATAATAGTGTGGAGCTATATATAAAATATTATTTAGATCAGCTTCGATTTCAAGTTTTATATTTTATTGGCAAAAATATTAAATTCTAAAAAAAAAATATTGTTCTATTAAATAATATTTTTGATTCGTTAAAAAAAAAAAAAAAAAAAAAAAATTGATTAGATTTTATCTATATTTTTATAAAAATCTCACTAAAGGACTTTTAGAAAGAAAGAGCCGGAGAGTGTTTTAAGAGAATGGATATATATTTATCTTTCTCTCTCTTTCTCAGTCAGTTTCTATATGTCTCTACATCTCTTTCTGTCAATGTATCCTTTTTTAATTCGACTCTCGTTCACTCATTCTCTCAGTACTCTCGCACTCCCTTCCTCTCTCTCTCTCTCACTCTCTCCTTTCTTCCTTTATTTCTGTCACTTTCTATCTAGCTATTCGTGACCTCCCGACTCAATATTTATTTCTCTTTCTCCATCTCATACAGTGTAGGCCTCCCTTTTTATCTCGCTCTCTCTTTTTTTATCCCACATACTCTATCCTTTTGCCTCTCACTGTAACTCTCCCTCTCCGTCTCCGTCTCTCTCTCTCTCTCTCTCTCTCTCTCTCTCACCCTCTCTCTCTCTCTCTCTCTCTCTCTCTCTCTCTCTCTCTCTCTCTCACACACACACACACACACCGAAACATCTTTAACCTACTTTCAGTTAATACTTCCTCATATCCAAAATGCTATTAATTACAAAATGTACGAAAGGCATTTACAATTTAAACAAAAACAGCGTAACTAATTAGAAAAGGGAATGCTTTAATTTGATTTAAGTACATATATTTATGTTAAGGCTACTTTTGGCCTAATCGCCTTCGTCATGGCCATAATGTAAAAGTTGCTTCTGCCGCAGATCTGCATTTTGATTGCCATCTCGACTTGAATGAGAGCGGTTGCCCTTTCAGTCAACTGCAAATGCAACTCTCTTTTTGTTTCTGTCCGTTTCCTTGACTCAACTGAACTGTTTAATTGCCACGAAGCCATTAAAAAAGTGCTCACTGTACCGCGCAGCATTGGCCAATTAAAGTGCACCTAGGACAAATCCAACAAATCAGATATAAATACTACTGAAATTCGCTTCAATTCCGCTGAAAAGCGAAAATCGAAAACGCAAACCAGTTTTAAATGCAAATTTTACATAATGTGCTCCAAATGGGCAGCAGCTTCACATAAATCTACAGACAGGTCAACAACATAAACAACAACAGCAACAACAACAACACGCGACAGCAATGACAATGACAATTGTATGCAAAAACTGCGGAAAAAGGCCAAAGTAGCCGAAAATAAACAACAACAAAAAAAAAGCCTCTAAAACGCGAGACATGCAAAATGAAGTTCATGGAAAATCAATTGCATGAAAGTTGCCCCAGACCAAATGAAGGGGAACTGGAGCTGCACTTTGTCGAGGCTCTGGCCTGGCTCTAGCTCTAGCTCTAGCTCTAGCTCTAACTCTAACTCTAACTCTATCTCTGTCTCTGTCTCTGGCATTCGAATATGAGTCGTAGGCAGTGTCTGAGCCAGGCTAATGCCTCCACCTCAGCCTGTTCGATTTATGGTATTGAACTTTGCTTTATGCAAATTGAAATTTACAGTTAAGATTTGTATTAGTTTTTTTAATTTCTCATAATTTTTTGATTGTTAGAAAACGAAAGGTGAATGCATAATAGTCTTTCTTTTACACTTGCCAAAATGTAAGTGAGTGTGTGTGTTTGTGTGTGTCTGTGTGTGTATGTGTGTGTGTTTTTTGTGTTTTGTGTAGTGCAGTGTAAGTACTTTTATCAATGGCAAACATATACATAACTTCAACTTGTACTCCTTATTTGCTTAACGATGTCTTGAGAGTTGTCCGAAAATTTATCCACTTCTGATTTAGCATAAAAAACTTAAAAGCAATCTTTCTTTTACAGATTTTGCTTAAAAATGTTTTTAAAAAAAACTTGTCTAGTATAAAAAATTTCAAAAAATCTATTTTCCATATTTTTGGTAAAGATGATTCAAAACTTGTCCCAACTTTGATTTGGCAAAAAAATTCAAAAATATCTTTTTTTTACAGATTTTTGCTAAAGATGTCGTTGCCCCAACATTTGTCTTAATTCTGATATAAAAAAGCATTTTACATATTTTTTAAAGATGTCTCGAACATTGTCCCAAGATTTTTTATTCCAATTCTGATTTATAATTAAATAAACTTTAAAAAAATTTTCCTTAAAGAAAAAAAAATCACGAAAATTGTCGCAAACGTTGTCTCAATTCTGATTCAGCATAAGCAACAAAATTTTTTATAATGTTCTTTACAGATTTTCCTTAAAAATGTCACGAAAACTGTCCCAAAATTTGTCCCAATTTAGATTTTGTATCAAAACCTTCGAAACAATCTTAGTTTTACAGCTTTTCTTTAAAGATCTCTCGAAAATTATCCCACAATTTGTCCCAATTCAACTTTGGCAACATACACTAATAATTATATAAATACTGCTTTGACTTTTCATTATAGTTAACGAAGGCTAATGCCTGGTGTTGTTGTCTAGTTGCTGAATTGGATCAGCAATAATTCGATTTAGCAATCTGGCCTCCATCGCCCCCAACTCCCAGCTCACCTGCACGCCTGCCTCACCTCTGCTGCCACTTTGTTCGACAATAATTGCAATTGGTGCACTCTGCATGCATACATATGTGCACTCATACTCTCATGCTCATGCTATATTCATATTCATGCCCCCTGTTCGACTTCTATGCCATGAGCACCCACCTTATTGTGAGTGCAGCATAAAACAGCAACAAAAGGGCATGATGCCGCAGTTTGTGAAAAGAAACGGGCCAACAGGGGCTTGTAACTGCAAATTAGTTTGAGCACCATAAAAAGCTGGCTACAAAACTGCAACAACTACAACAACAACTATAGCGAAGCTTGCAAAATTTTGTTTGGAAAATGAAAATCTATTGCAATCAAGAGTTAAGCCAATGGAAAATCGCCTTGTGCAGATTTTTCATGGCTGATTGTAAAAGTGACGCATCATATGGGAAGCTCAATTGTTGTCGAGTTGAGTCAATGGCATTCTAATACACTAACACACACACACACACATTTATAACTCATTTTGTAATATGCAAAACGTGCGGCGACAATCTCCTTTCGGAAAGATTCGTGAATGTATCTCAGGCTGGCAAGCATCTCAGCTTAAGAATCGCAACGAATCGAATGGATGCTACAACAGCATCTCACAATCGAATCAATAATGAATGCAAATAAAGACATTCATAAAACAGTTTCAACACTTATTTAATACTATTAACTATTGCGCAAAAGTTGACATTAAATACAAAACTTCACTTAACAGAAACAAAAATTCATTAAAAGTTCATTTTGTTTACATTTTTGGAGTAAACCGCAAAGCGAGTTCAAGAGAGTTTGATTTTTGTTGTGGTTTTTCGTTTTCATTTGTATTTATATTTTATTTCATTTTATCTTTTGCAAAATTGAGAAGTTTGGCACGTTTATTGTTCGCTTTTGTGTTCAATACGTGGCTAATTTTTGTTTGATGATAAAGGAAGTGCTCGTAATTATTACAAATCGCACTAAATGGAGCATAATAAAAGCCAATTAGATATGCTGAGCTAATGCATTGTTTGACCATTATATACATTTATAAGGCAAAATGATGGTGGGGATGATGATGATGACTAGCAAACATCGGGTAAATGATATCTCTAAAGCATATTAAAGCGTTTCTTACAAATTATTGTTAAAAACACTGCCTAAAGCTCAATGATATTTCGAAGTGAACAAAACGTATCGATATCAAATGTGTTTTAAAGGCATTCCCTATATATTAATGGCATTCCCTAGATATAAATATTATCTCTTGCCTTGGGATTAATATAATTTAGTAGACTATAGATGGGAGATGCTTAATCTCAAATAATCTTTATATTTTCTTAGGGTCTTTCCCAATGTAAATACTAATATATATTATTATATTATTATAATATATTATTATTTTATTATTATTATTATTACAAATTTATATAACAATTTTTTTTTACAAAATTACAAGTTTTAATAGGTAATATATCTCTAGAAATTATACTCTTCCTAAAAACTTCACCTAATTAGATTATGTAATAATTTATATTCCCTTAAAGCAAGTCCAGATTCCACACAAGACAAACTTTTTCAATATTTCTTAGCAAAACTAATCTTAGTAAACCTTCAGTTCGTGCAATCGAAAAAAGTGCATTAAGGGCATTCCCTAGGGCGTGGTGAAAGGCGCATAAGTCACAATACTTATTGCATTTCTATAATTTTGCTGCAGTCCGATCTCAACTAGCCACATACCACCCATCAAACATTTCACAGGTTGGCTAAAAGAAAAAATGAGGCTTAAATTATTGGGCTGGCATTTAACATGACAGCCACATTAAATTGTCCACTTTAACAACCTGTGCCGGCACCATATACGAGTACGAGTGCGAGTACGAGTCTGAGTACGAGTGCTATATGCGAGCACTAAACAGTTAATATAGGTATATAGCCAACTTGGCTGCCGGCGTTGCTATAATTGAGGTTTGGCGGCGCTGACATGGCCCGGCTCCAGTTGGCTCAGCTCAGCTCGGCCTGGCCCGGCCCGGCCTGGGGGCATTTTCATTGAAGTATCTGGGCGCGCTCTCTTAAGGAAATGCACAGACGCCATGAGCTAAAAAGATTTTAATTGTCACTTTCGTTGCCGGGCGAAATTTCAAAAATTTTAATTCAAATTTAATGCGCTCAAATGAGTTGGCCATTGTGCAAGAACCCATCGCAGCGCACAAGAGACACCGAGCCGCCAAGAGTGCGAACACATAGTTTACTTTTTGTGCACTCGTATCTTTTTATTTATTTTCATAGAGGTGTTGTGGCTGTGTTGATGTTGCAAGTGCTGCAGCTCGTAAGTCAATCACTTTGAATCCCATTTACAAGCACTCGGCAACAGATTCAATTTACTACTTTATGCAATGGCAGCGCGTGGACTTAGAACCGAGTCTTAATTAGGAATAGCTGGGACCAGTTCCAAAGCCGAGCCGAGCTGAGTTCGGCCTTGAGCCAGTTAACCAGAAGATGCCGTCGCTTTGGTAATCCATTGGCCATCAAGCGTTGAGCAACGGCTAACATATTATTTGCGGATAATCCGTTCGCCCGAAGAACTAGTCGGACCTCAGTCTCTCTCAATTCAAGTCTCCATCTCTCACTTGCCGACCGGTTACAATTATGAATGGCTATTACAAGTTATTTAATTCGAAATCGAATTCAAATGAAATTGATTTGATAATTAGTTGAGTCATTAAGTAACGCACATGCTGTCTCCGGTTGCAGTTTGCTATGCCCCTCCACAGAAGATCTATAGCCAATTCAATTTGCTCTCATTTGTAAAACATACTTTTTATGGGGCGTATGCTTGATTTGCTTCAATTGCAACATTGAAAACCGATTAACATTCATTAAAATTTAAAAACCTATAAATAAATCAGCATTAAAAAAATAGCAAAAACTGAATTAGTAAACAAGTAGAACATGACTGAATGAAATAGTTTGGTATATTTGTTATCAATGCAAACCTCTGTAAGAAATTAAATCAATCATTTTACAGCATACTTTTAGGCACGTCACTAACAGCCCCTAAAATACAAGAGATAAAAAACTATATGAACAGATCAAATTTCACAAAAAATCACCCAAACATTGTTTTTACTTCCATAAAAAAAACTCCGAATTTAAATTTGCAAGCATATCATAAATATTAATCAAGAATTAACTGCGTTTACAGCGATATGTTGTATTAATTGATTTAACATTAAAACCATAAATGGCGCCAATTATCATTACTTCAAATCGCACCGCTTAACAGAATGCAAAATGACACTGAACCTGAAGAATAAACAGAATACTGTCAAATTGACCATTAACAGCAATTATGTTATTTGCAGAAGCTGAGCCTTAACAGTGATCGCTCGTAAAGTCTCTACTGTTTGGTATTTAAATTGCTTACATTCTTCTTCTTCTCTGTTGGTATTTTAATCGATTGCTGGTCGATTATCGTACTATTGCAACGGTGTATATTTGTTAATTCTACGCGCCAGCTTTCAAAAAATCGCTCAAACTTTACTATGCTCTGCGATAACTAATGAGGAAAGATAACGACCTGGGATTATACAAATATTGCATAAGCAAGCTCTATTTACATTTATGTACGATCACAATCATTGTTATCTACATCCGTTGCCCAACTTTTACGAGCTTCAAAATGGCCCTAGCATATAAACAAAGTCTTATCAATTTATTTTAGCGTATGTCTACTAGACGAGCAATCGATCAAATATTAAGTTTTATATAAGTAAATGTCGGGTTTTGACTATGTACTTTGGAATCCAATAGATAAAAATTTGTTTTGTTTATGTGCCCAGTAAAAGAAGTAAGAAACAGTATCTATGTAAGTGTTGTCTGCCAGCGACCCTCGCTCGAAATTAATAAAAGAAAATCTATGAATAACTCAATTTATAATATTTTATATATTTTATTTTTATATTTAACTTGTGAATTCCGTACCTGATGTTTACATACATATAAAAGCATAGATTATTTAAATGATATCAAGGCCGGAATTCAAACACATCGCTGATTAATCTGGCAGCCAAATATACTTGATAGGGTGGTCCAGAGATAACATTTGCAAGAATCATATTTGTTTTTACAAAATCTATTAAATAGTAAATTGCTTTTAGAACATTTTAACTCAATATTATCTTAATAATAATATATTTCAACTTATTTTGGTATATACGAGATTTTCTTAAGAAAAATTAAATTCGCTCATGTTTTGAAAATTTCCTTGTTATGCAGAATTAACAGTGTTTTCGTTTTTCGTTTCTTTTTGTTTTTGAATAAAAATTACAAGTTGTAATTTGATTAAATATACTTGTTCAATAGTTTATCTCTATATTGGTTAACTCAATATTGCTAGATATCATTATAACCGGTTGCTAATTAACGCATATTTAATATTCTGGTAATATACAAATGGTTATAATATTTTTTTCAGTATCTTGTGTTAGTGCTTAGTTTGCCAGAAATTAGAAATTAACAAAACTAAAAAACATTTAAGGTATTCGAAAAAATAAGAATAAAATGTTTAAAAACAAAACTTTTTATTTATATACAAATAACAGTCGGACGATTTAGAAAATTAATTCGGGACAAGAATATGAAAATGCACAAAAAGAAAAAAAAAATAAAGGAAATAACATCAACAAATCTAAAATAATTAAAATATACGTTTCTGTGTGGCATTATTTAAATATCATTACTACAAACAGTTCATATAAGTTGTATTTTAATGCGATGCACTGTGATGCCTACGTATTTGCATATATCCATATGCATGTATTGTAAATTATAATTAATTATGTATTAAATAGGATAACTAAGCAAACGAACTGTCTGCCTCTTCTTGCTCGGCGGCGGCTTTAACCAATTCGATAGCTGCAACACGTGCGGCAGTCAACGTTAAGTCCGCGTCGAAGCCTGGCTTGTGGGTTGGTGACTGACTCGGTGTACAGTTGGAACTCTTTGGTTTGCGAAACCAGTTGCCCAGCCTACGACGGCCCAGGGACCCAGTTGACGTTGTCGACAGCTGCTGCCCTGAACCGTTGCTGGTGCTGGCAATGGCGTCGCGTGACTGTGATTTTTTGGGTAACGTATCGCATGAGCGATACGGTGACTTAGCTGGTGAATCGGGTACAGAACTGTCGCCACTTGCTGATGCGGTGCCCTGAGCGTGCTCACACTCTGGCAGCTCGTAGTCCGATTGGTCTGAGTAGTAGCCTGGCCGTTCCTCATAGTTGAACTCAAAGCCCGTCATTTCGGACACGTACAGTGCCTTGCCACCAAACTGTCGCTCCAGGGCGAGTGTATTGAGAAAGCGATGCTTGCGGTTGGCCGAGCGGAAACTAAAGTCGTACCACTTGTCTCGGGACTCGCAGTAGATTCTAAGTGAATTCTTGATTGTATGGCCAAACATTTTTCCATCCCGTACGTTGACGATGCGACAGCGATCCAAAAAGATTCGTCCCTTATAGATAAACTGGCTGCGCTTGATAATATCTCGCTTGCAGTAGATCAGCTGGTTATCGAACAGAAACAGGGTACAGCTGCTATTCCAAAGATTCTGCTTCTGGCGCGTTGCATCGACTTGTAGGAAGAAGCGTGTGCTGTGCAAGTGAAGCGGCGGTCCCTTGAAGTTCTGAAAACTCGACTGATGTCGCGCAATGGTCTCGCTGTGCCGTTTGCCTTCATTAACAGCCTCCGTAATGCCCCGCATCTTTTCCAGCGCCCCATTAAGGGTGGCATGCGTATCGGGAATATCACACTGTGATACATCTAACTGATCGTAATCTAAATTTTCAGTTTGGCCAGCAACTTCTACGGTAACGTTGCTGTTTAGGACAGTCTTAATAATTTCATTGAGGTGCAGTGGATAGCGACAAATGCGTTGCACTGGCGCCAGCAGATGAGCCGACAGTGGTAGCTCGGCCAGATGCTCGGATTCCCGACAGCTTTGGAGAAATAAATAATAAATTTTGATTAGTAAAAGGCATGAATAAGTGAACAGGATTAACTTACTTCTCCAAAATAGTGCGTGCATCTTTGATGCGTTCATAGGATTCGAGTTCAATAAGTGCACGTGGATAAGCATTGCAATAGGTGGAGTAACAGAGGAATCCTTTGTGCTAAAAAATAGAAGAAAGTACAATTAGCGATAGGAAATTTAATTTATAAAGCAATTAGATATAATTTGTTGGATTAATATTTATAAAAATAAGCAAAAGATGGTGACAATACCATTCAATTAATTATGAAGTATATAGATCTATCTCTATTATATGAACTTAAACTTGACTTATGCCAAACTATAATAAACCGTCTGCCAATTTACCAGTCTGTCACTTGTATACAGATTAAATTGACATGACAATGTGAATAGATTTAAGGTTTCTGTCTATCCATTCAAATCAAATCCTCTCATATAAATTAATACATCTCCATAACACACATTTAACTTATAACTAACCTACTTACCATCTTAAGAAAGACCTTAGATACTTGATTTTGTTCGATGCCAAGACGCAAGGCATCCAAAAACTTTCGCTGAAACTTGTAAATGGCTGTGATGTTTGAGAATATGAGACGAATGCTGTTCGGCGAAAATATATCGATGCGCTTGCTCATGGCCGGCAAATACCTATAAAAATAAATACAAAATCAATTAGAGATCATTTATCTTCAAGCACAAAATTCAATGCTTACCCGTCGCAAATGGAAGCCAGCAGCTTTACGTAATTGATTTCGGTTTCTAGAAGCTCACGTATAGCACCATTCCGTATTGCATCGTAACTATCCGGCAGTACATTAATGTGAATTGATGGCATCCGCTGGATGGATGTTGGTGGCGTTTCAATGACTATGGTTGTAATATTGGTTTGATCCGCTGTCATTGTGGCATTGGGATCTTCATTGGCTGGGCTCAATTCACAAACGGGCACTGGAACTTGAAAGTCGTCAGCAGTTGCCGCAACTGCTCCCAGCATAGTCTTGTCGGCATTGAAATATGCATCCGCTTCGCAGCTGTGTATGATGCGCACGAAATCCTTTGGAAACCAGCCCAGTTCCGGATCGAGTATTTCTTCAACGAGACTAGCATCCTCCTTTTTAATGCGGCCAAACCACCAGGGTCCCACCTCCTTGCGCAATATCTCTATCAAAGTGCCACGCTCGAGACCCAACTCCTGCGGACCAGCCGCCGTGAAGTTGTACAGCACTTCCGCATAGACGGGACAATAGTTGTTTGCTATGGAATGAGAGTTTTATATGAATTAGTACTTGAGTACAATTAAATTTAATTGAAGAAAGAAGGGCAATGCTGTCATTATCGGGGGGCTTACGATCTATAGCTAAGCTAACATTTAGATTTTTATGAGCCCCCTCAAGACACATATATCTTTCTATCTTTTCTCATAACTTACAATCCTCATGTGAGGCAATGCTGTCACTGTCGCTATCCTCATTATCAGTGCGGCATTTTCCATACGTATCCAAGCCATTGGGCTGACTTAGCGAACGCGTAGGCAACGATTCAGGTGCTTCGCGTTCTCTGTTGCAATTGCTGTCCAGATTAAGCTGATCCAGGGCTGGTGTTTTTCCTGCATCCTTTTCCAGTATGCTCGTCGCCTTGGCCGAATGACAGCGGCGTATGGAGCGTGACTTTGGCTCCATGGCATTTGGCATGTTGGTTGGCGCAGCAGCTGCTCCTTGTCGCTGGCCACTTGCCAGCGTGCGCATATAGTGCTCATCCTGTTCGAGCTCAATTTGGATGCCAGAATCACCCGAGTTGCACTTGTCGCGGCGATTGAATTTCGTTTTGCGTCGCTCCTTTGAAGAGCGCCAAATTAATGGCCCAAAACGATATTTAGCGGAGCCGGCATCGACAGCAGCTGCGTAGCCTGCGGGAGCTTTTGCAGCTGGCGCAGTTGGTGGTGCAGTTTCTAGTGGTATCTTGTTGTCCGTGGTGCCAACTGCTGCTGTTGTTGCTGCTGCTGCTGTTGGCAATGGCGTAATTTGCAATTGATTTTTGTTGTTCAAATAGTTAAATGTGCGCTTGAATTTCTGTAAGACGCCCAAGCTGTTGCTGGTATCATTATTGACTTCACTTGTAGCATCAACAGTCACTTGAGACACTTCCGTAGCTTGCTTGGACTGAGCTTCGACTGAGCTGCTTAACGTTGGGCTGGAAATGGCGCGCATTTGTTGTGACTGCAGCAAAAGAAAGAAATATTTGTGGTTAATACTGTTTAAGGTTCAATATACGTTTTGTGGCTACCAACTTAGTGCTAGCTTACGTAGGCTGACTAAGTTGTGGCTTTCGATGTAACCACAACTTATATTGATTATAAACAACAATTGATAGCTAACTATTATTATTAATATTTATATATATATATATATGTTGTAAATATATATAGAATTTAAATTTAGACTAAACCAAGGTTTTACTAATGTCCATTCAAAGTTCTCAGTTGCAGAATGGATACAACTCGAACTCAATCTTTTGTTTAACTTCCATTCTTGCATTGATTGCTTATCATGATTTTGTTTACTTTTTCGAGTATTTTTGTACGTTTCACAATCAAATTGATAAATCAATTTTGGTGTAAAGTTATGCGCATAAAGTCCATACCACAACAACATCTTATCAGCCCAACAAAAAAAAACGATTAAATAACTGTGAAAATGGGCCCATAAAAATATGAGAAAGCCAAACGCAAGTTGACAACAGTTCAACTGATTAACAATTCAGATTCTGATTCACAATTAGCAGGGCGCCTGGTGGACGATTAGTAGGAGTTACCTGAAGCAAGCAGATTCGCCACTTGTAGCGACGCTCGCTGGGCATTTGATTGTTTGGCAAATGACTAAAATATGTGCGCCTCTTGCTGCTGCCGGACTGCTTGGGGCCGTCCGGCATACCGTCATCGAAGTTCCAAAACTTAATCAGGCCATAGGTGTCCATGAGTGTTGGTATTATCAGTTTCTTCATGTTCTTTTTTTTGAGTGTGACAAGGCACATAACTTGGCGCAAAAAAAAAAAGAAAATCGCCGCCCGCTGGCTGATGTCAACGGTGGACGTGATAAATAATAACTGAGTGCGACAATTGCAAATGCGACGCTGCGGCAGCGACCACAAAGTCGATGCCGCTGTCGATTTCAACGTTAAATACAAATTCGTGTAAGTGAGTGTGCGTGTGAATGGGTGTGAATGTGTGCCCTTCTGTTGTGGAAGTGCGGGCATAGTTTTGATAAGCATTGGCCAGGAAAGTGGGGCTGACTGAGACTTTTTATTATGTTGCGTTATTGGTTATTGTCTGCTCTGGGCATTCAGTGTTAAGGGTTCGAGTATCTGCTGATTTAGTCAGAAGTCAAGTGCCTTTTATTAGATTAGCAAAGGAATTGCATTGACGGAGCACGAGCCAACACAACACTCACAATCCAGCCATTGTCAATTGTATTCACATTACATTCCCTGACTCTCGACTGTCTGCCTTTGACTTTTGCTTTGGCTTTGGGTCGTCACCTTATGCAAAGACATTGTTGGCATCCGTAGTTATTGTTTAACTTGATTAGTGTTTGCCCTTGAGTCAATTAAAAAAGGGCCCAATAATTATGATGGCATTCATATCGAAATGACATATTCAAGTTGATTTTGAAATCAATTTTGTATTCATATTTGTCATCAATCTTCAGTTAATTAATCAAAGTGTGCATAAGCTAGCAATTAACTTGGCTAATTCAGTTAAGATCTGAGCTGTAGTAGCATAGAAATGTATCTCTAAATTTATCTGTATCTGTATCTGTATCTGTATCTGTATCTGTATCTGTAACTGTATCTGTATCTGTATCTGTATCTGTATCTGTATCTGTATCTGTAACTGTATATGTGTATCTGTATCTTTGTATCTGTATCTGTGCATCTGTACCTGTGTATCTGTATGTATGTATCTGTATCTATGGATCAGTGTCTATGTATCTGTATCTGTGCATCTGTATCTATGTATCTGTATCTGTGTATCTGTATCTATGTATCTGTATCTGTGTATCTATATTTTGTATCTGTATCTGTATCTGTGTATCTGTATCTGTGCATCTGTATCTGGGTATCTGTATCTGTATCTGTGTGTCTTTATCTGTGTATCTGTATCTGTATCTGTGTATCTGTATATCTGTATATGTGTATCTGTATCTTTGTATCTTTATCTGTGTATCTGTATCTGTGTATCTGTATCTGTGTATCTGTATCTGTATATGTGTATCTTTGTATCTGTATCTTTGTATCTGTAGATCTGTATCTGTATATGTGTATATGTATCTGTGTATTTGTATCTTTGTATCTGTATCTGTGTATCTGTATCTGTGTATCTGTAACTGTGTATCTGTATCTGTGTAACTGTATCTGTGTAACTGTATCTGTGTATCTGTGTATCTGTATCTGTGTATCTGTATCTGTGTATCTGTATCTGTGTATATGTATCTGTGTATCTGTATCTGTGTATCTATATCTGTGTATCTGTATCTATGTATCTGTATCTGTGTATCTGCATCTTTGTATCTGTATCTGTGTATCTGTATCTGTGTATATGTATCTGTATCTATGTATCTGTATCTATGTATCTGTATCTGTGTATCTGCATCTTTGTATCTGTATCTGTGTATCTGTATCTGTGTATATGTATCTGTGTATCTGTATCTGTATCTATGTATCTGTATCTGTGTATCTGTATCTGTGTATCTGTATCTGTGTATCAGTATCTGTGTATCTATATCTGTGTATCTGTATCTGTACCTGTGTATCTGTATCTATGTTTCTGTATCTGTGTATCTGTATCTGTATTTGCATCGGTATCTATACATCAGTATTTGTATCTTTGTATCTGTATCTGTGCATCTGTATCTGTGTATCTGTATCTGTATTTGCATCGGTATCTATACATCTGTATCTGTATTTGTATCTATATTTGTATCTGTATCTATATCAATATATTTGTATATCTATATATACAGCTTTATATCTGCATTTTCTGCATTCTTATATAATAATAATATCAATACCTATTAGATACTTACCAAGCACTCATTAAATCCATTGCATCGTATACCAATTATGCTCACATTCTCCTTTCCATGTCTGGGCAATCTGTATAACAAATAAGAACAACATATTGTAGTAAAATATTGCTGTCGAGTTTCTGGGAAGAATTAATGTGGTTTGCGCAATTGTTCACCGTCAGCTAACTTAATTGAATGGGCTACCTGAAGTTACGTGATTTATGATCGTATAGGGTTGACCAGACCCGCGTTGCCCTAAACTTTTACACAGCCAGTAAATCTTTGCCTAGATCTTTACAGTGGGAAATGAGGTAGTTTTTCACGTGGAATATGCTGGAAATGCGACACCTAGGAAAGTGTTATGGACACAGGTAAAAGTGTGTTTTGCTTGAATGGATGGGTAGCCCGAACATAATTGCAATGTACAAACAGTTTAGGCGTAAAGACCTCAGTTTAGACAAAATGCCAGACATTCCCTAAGAAAATGTTAGTTTTATATTGGCATATGTTTAATGTTGTCTGGTTCTAAACGTTATGGGAAGTCGTACTAAATAAACATCTCAAAAGACATAATAATAAAGGCTACCGGATATAGGATATAGAAATATTGTATACAGGATATAGAATATAGGATATGGGATATATGATATAGGATATAAAATATTGGAAATCGGATGTAAGGATATAGGTTATTGGATATTCATTCACAAATAAATTCAACAACCTTAGCAAACCAAAATACCTAAAACTATAGCAGGAAACCAAAGGAAGGTATAAACAAACGAAGAAAAGTAGATGAGTGAAATTCTATTCTTTGTCAAACACAGGAAATGGTGTCGCTGCTCTCTGAAGAAACATTTTCCTTCGTTTCGCTTCAGTTGCATTCCGAAATTCAGGTACCAGCCATACCAAATGTATTTTAGTTATTCAAATGGCACGTTTCAAAACACTATATATTATATACATATAGGTATTCTGCTTGCTTATAATAATTCACGAGTTCAACTGATGCTTGCCGATCTGCTACACTAATAAATACACATATACATTATTTCTTAAACCATGTCTTCAAATCATCCATATCCGCATATCATCCAATTCATGCTTCGTCTCACCTTTGCAAAACACGCGTATTAAATCTCTTGCACTTTCCACTCGATTTCAAGCGATTGCCGAATGCAGTTTGCATTGAAACAGTCAATGATTCTGTATTTTTCGTTTTCATATCCGATTTATAAGTATTTCGCAATTTTTTCATTTTTAGAAGGGGATAAAACTGGTTCTTGTATGTCAAAATTATATAGTTGGTCTTATATATATTTATTTACAATTTAAATGCTCAAATAAGTTAAGGTTTATAAACAGGCTTCACATTTTTTGTGTCATGTAGTTCGATGCGAAAAGCGAGTTGTGCGTACGGTGTTGACTAAGGCAGACTGATCAACAGGGTACTCAAGGCTCGACGCTAAGCGAGCCAGAAAACAACCCTCCTGTAGTTCTACTTGTTTTGCTCAATTCCCAAATATCGAGGGATGGGAATTGAGTGAGTTTTTCAGTTTGTTGATCTTTGGCTCAAAAACAACCCTCGGAACCAACTGTCGTTTTACATTAAAGAGGGCTGCGCATCAGCTTAGTTTAAATGCTTTGATTTCCATTCAACTCAGAGACTAGGACAACATATAATATATTTGATATGCTTACAAAAGACTAAACTAGGCCCTTTGAATTTCTATCTGAAGCCATATGTTCATATCTTTTTAAAATCTAAGTAGTCATAACACTTGTCAGGCGGAGCCTGAGTGTTCATAGTACTTATGGAAACAGCTGTTGCGACTTTACTTTAGCGTTTACCTAAGAAAAAATCAAGCAGCTGCAAAACTCACTCAAAAGTATCGAAAATGTGCTCAAAAAGGATCAAAAAGAGGAAACTGCATACGAATTTGAAGTAACGAAACATCTGCCCGTGCTGAAATGCCACACACAACCAGTTTGTGGTGGTGTTGTAGCTATGGAGTGTATATAGTATTCCCTCTCCATCCACACTTCAGCTACCTTACGAATGTATGTATGTGTGTGTGTGTGGAAGGAATATACAATATATAATACGAAAAGTAGAAGTTCCATTTATAGACACCATTCTGGGCGGACTGTGTAACACGTGCTACGACAAGAGCAACTGATTCATTGGAAAGACAGACTGCATCAGTTGAGTAAATATTTAGATTAATGAGCTCTACAAGTCTGTGAACTGAAAGCAAGAATTATTTTGAAAGAAAGCAGCATAATTTTGTTCAGTAAATGCAATTGCACTTTAGTAATTTATAATTAATTAAAAGCAATTGCAGTTCTATTAACAAGCAATGCTTTGAGCAAAGTCCTTGAATCACATAAAAAAAATAAAAAAAAAAAGGAAAAATATTTTAAATAATAGCCCAGCTCTTATTTCCTTTCTCAAAAAACACATAAAAAAAAGAAATTAGTTAGATAGTAGCCCATGGCTTACTTCTTTTATTATTTCGTTTCAGTCAGCTGCAGAAAAATCTCACTGTTTTCCTAGAACAAATAAAAGATGAACAACTAATAATGTCATTGAACTTAGCAGTTGTTATGACCATGAAGTTGTCGAATTACATGCTCAACAGAGACATGAAATATGGTTCTATGCGGAAGTACCTAACTAGGATATGCCTTAAAAGCAGCGATGAGTTATCCTTTCAAGCAACTCAGCTTCCTGCATGGACACACGTCCACTTGAATACTCAGAAAACCTCTTGAGCTATTTTTAAATCGGATGTATAAGAATCTTGTGCCTATGTGAATCGCGTAGTTGAGTTCCCTTAAACATTCATGTCTATATAGTTGCTAAAGGCCCTTTTTGTTCTAATCTGATTGAAATGATGTGATTAAAACGAGTTAAACAGTCATTACGACATGTATTGGCATTGATAGCCATCAGTACACGTCAGAAGCAGATAGTACAGCTATTTCATATTTATAGACTGTGTTCACTAGATGGACAATGACGATATTAGATTCCTTATCAATATCACTTATAATATTTATTATATTTATATATATATTTATAGAACTCTTGATTTTGGGCTAATGTTTAACTTATCTTTATGGACATTGAATGACATCAATTTTTCCAAGCATGTATCGAATGCAATACAAAGAAACCATATATCATGAAATTAT